>CM061752.1:104694853-105294853 GCA_030979885.1 Lolium multiflorum | reverse complement strand
GGTGGCCCGGGACGTGGTGCATCTCGAAATCTCGGGTTCGCCGGCCGAGTCAACGCAAATCCGCACCGCCGAGGGATGTAGGGCCCAGATGGCAGCCTCTCTGGCATTGTTTTTTTTCTACATCGCGCCATCTCGTTCAACGAGCCGTTTACGATGCAGGATCATGGGTCCCGCATGTCATCCTCTATGAACCAAAATTCTTTCTATTCTTGGATTTTTTTGACCCCCTGATTTCTGGCTACTTCCTTTTTCTTTTGATCCCTTGCCGCCTTGGAAACGTTGAGACCGCTGCTGCTAAATGGGACCCGCATGTCATCCTCTATGTGCAATCAACTTTCTTTTCTTGGAGTTTTTTTGGCACCTCAAATTTGGTCACTTGCCTTTTTCTTTCGATCCCCTGCCGCCTCTCAAACGGTGATACCGCTGCTGCTAACTGGGACCCGCATGTCATCCTCTATGTACTATAAAACTTTCTTTTCATGGATTATTTTTGGCACCTCAAATTTGGTCACTTGCCTTTTTCTTTCGATCCCCTGCCGCCTCTCAAACGGTGATACCGCTGCTGCTAACTGGGACCCGCATGTCATCCTCTATGTACTATAAAACTTTCTTTTCATGGATTATTTTTGGCACCTCAAATTTGGTCACTTGCCTTTTTCTTTCGATCCCCTGCCGCCTCTCAAACGGTGATACCGCTGCTGCTAACTGGGACCCGCATGTCATCCTCTATGTACTATAAAACTTTCTTTTCCTGGATTATTTTTGGCACCTCAAATTTGGTCACTTGCCTTTTTCTTCGATCCCCTGCCGCCTCTCAAACGGTGATACCGCTGCTGCTAACTGGGACCCGCATGTCATCCTCTATGTACTATAAAACTTTCTTTTCTTGAATTATTTTTGGCACCTCATATTTGGTCACTTACCTTTTTCTTTCGATCCCCTGCCGCCTCTCAAACGGTGATACCGCTGCTGCTAAATGGGACCCGCATGTCATCCTCTATGTACTATAAAACTTTCTTTTCTTGGATTTTTTTGGCTCCTCATATTTCGTCACTTGCCTTTTTCTTTCGATCCCCTGCCGCCTCTCAAACGGTGATACCGCTGCTGCTAAATGGGACCCGCATGTCATCCTCTATGTACTATAAAACTTTCTTTTCTTAAATTATTTTTGGCTCCTGATATTTTTTCACTTGCCTTTTTCTTTCGATCTCATGCCACGTTTGAAACGTTGAGGAACCTGCAGGCTCATGGGACCCGCATGTCATCCTCTATGTACTATAAAAGTTCTTTTTCTAGGTTTTTTTTCACCATCTGATTTTTGGCAATTTCTTTTTTCTTTTGATCCCCTGCCACCTCTCAAACGCTGACACCGCTGCTGCTAAATGGGACCCGCATGTCATCCTCTATGTACTATAAAACTTTCTTTTCTTGAATTATTTTTGGCTCCTGATATTTTTTCACTTGCCTTTTTCTTTCGATCTCATGCCACGTTTGAAACGTTGAGGAACCTGCAGGCTCATGGGACCCGCATGTCATCCTCTATGTACTATAAAAGTTCTTTTTCTTGGTTTTTTTTCACCATCTGATTTTTGGCAATTTCTTTTTTTTCTTTTGATCCCCTGCCACCTCTCAAACGCTGATACCGCTGCTGCTAAATGGGACCCGCATGTCATCCTCTATGTACTATAAAACTTTCTTTTCATGGATTATTTTTGGCACCTCAAATTTGGTCACTTGCCTTTTTCTTTCGATCCCCTGCCGCCTCTCAAACGGTGATACCGCTGCTGCTAACTGGGACCCGCATGTCATCCTCTATGTACTATAAAACTTTCTTTTCATGGATTATTTTTGGCACCTCAAATTTGGTCACTTGCCTTTTTCTTTCGATCCCTGCCGCCTCTCAAACGGTGATACCGCTGCTGCTAACGGGACCCGCATGTCATCCTCTATGTACTATAAAACTTTCTTTTCCTGGATTATTTTTGGCACCTCAAATTTGGTCACTTACCTTTTTCTTTCGATCCCCTGCCGCCTCTCAAACGGTGATACCGCTGCTGCTAAATGGGACCCGCATGTCATCCTCTATGTACTATAAAACTTTCTTTTCTTGGATTTTTTTGGCACCTCATATTTGGTCACTTGACTTTTTCTTTCGATCACCTGCTGCCTCTCAAACGGTGATACCGCTGCTGCTAAATGGGACCCGCATGTCATCCTCTATGTACTATAAAACTTTCTTTTCTTGGATTTTTTTGGCACCTCATATTTGGTCACTTGACTTTTTCTTTCGATCCCCTCGCCTCTCAAACGGTGATACCGCTGCTAAATGGGACCCGCATGTCATCCTCTATGTACTATAAAACTTTCTTTTCTTGAATTATTTTTGGCTCCTCATATTTTTTCACTTGCCTTTTTCTTTCGATCCCCTGCCGCCTCTCAAACGGTGATACCGCTGCTGCTAAATGGGACCCGCATGTCATCCTCTATGTACTATAAAACTTTCTTTTCTTGAATTATTTTTGGCTCCTGATATTTTTTCACTTGCCTTTTTCTTTCGATCTCATGCCACGTTTGAAACGTTGAGGAACCTGCTGGCTCATGGGACCCGCATGTCATCCTCTATGTACTATAAAAGTTCTTTTTCTTGGTTTTTTTTCACCATCTGATTTTTGGCAATTTCTTTTTTTCTTTTGATCCCCTGCCACCTCTCAAACGCTGATACCGCTGCTGCTAAATGGGACCCGCATGTCATCCTCTATGTACTATAAAACTTTCTTTTCTTGAATTATTTTTGGCTCCTCATATTTGGGCACTTGCCTTTTTCTTTCGATCTCATGCCACGTTTGAAACGTTGAGGAACCTGCTGGCTCATGGGACCCGCATGTCATCCTCTATGTGCTATAAAAGTTTCCTTTGTTGGATTTTTTTCACCCTCTGATTTTTGGCTTGCCTTTTTCTTTTGATCCCCTGCCCCCTTTGAAACGTTGAGTAAGCTGTTGGCTCAAGGGACCCGCATGTCATCCTCTATGTCCATCAACTTTCCTTTCTTGGATTTTTTTTCACCCCCTAATTACTAGCTACTTTCTTTTTCTTTTGATCTCAAGCCGCATTACAAACATTGAGACCGCTGCTGCAAAATGGGACCCACATGTCATCCTCTATGTACAATAAAGTTTCTTTTCTTGGATTATCTTTTGTTCCTGATATTTTGTCACTTGCCTTTTTCTTTCGATCTCATGCCGCCTTTGAAACGTTGAGTAAGCTGCTGGCTCATGGGTCCCGCATGTCATCCTCTACGAACAATAAAAGTTTCCTTTCTTGGAGTTATTTTTGACCCCTAATTTCTGGCTATTTGCCTTTTTCTTTGGATCTCCTGCCCCTTTGAAACGATGAGGACGCTGTTGGCAGGTCGGTCCCACAAGTCATCCTCTATGAACAATAAAAGTTTCCTTTGATGGATTTTTTTGAACCCCTAATTAATTTCTGGATATTTCCTTCTTTTTCTTTGATCCCCTGCCGCCTTGGAATCGTTGAGGATGCTGCTGCCTCATGGGTCCCGCATGTCATCCTCTCAGAACGGTAAATGTTTCTTTTCTTGGATATTGTTTACCAAATGATTTTTGGATTATTTTTTCTTTCGATATCCTGCCGCCTTTAAAACGTTGAGGACGCTGCTGGCTCACGGGTCCCACATGTCAGCCTCTATGAACAATAAGCGCTGAGGACGCTGCTGCCTCATGGGTCCCGCATGTCATCCTCTCAGAACGAAAATGTTTCTTTTCTTGGATTTTTTACCAACAGATTTTTGGTTTATTTTTTCTTTCCATCCCCTGCCGCCTTTAAAACGACGCTGCTGGCTCATGGGTCCACGATGTCAGCCTCCCCGTACAAGAAACATGTGATATCTTGATTATTTTGCAGACAATAAACAGTGTATTGCGCTCTGAGCTATTGCAAACGGATAAATTAAATCTTTATTTTTACAACATATATCTTGAATCTCCTTGTTTTTTGTTTTGGCGAAGCATAGGACTTTCCTGTTTTTTTTTTTGAGAAAAATCCGAACTATCATGTTCTGGAGTGGGCTGAAATTGTACGTGTCAAAAGGCCCAGAAGGATAGTTCGAAGGCCCAGATGTCTAGATGCAGCCCAATTGAAATCTTTCTTTTCTTGGATTTTTTTCACCCCCTGATTTCTGGCTACTTCATTTTTCTTTTGGTCCTGTGCCGCCTTTTGGAAACGTTCAGACCGCTGCTGCAAAATGGGACCCGCATGTCATCCTCTATGTACAATAAAGTTTCTTTTCTTGGATTATTTTTGGCTCCTGATATTTGGTCACTTGCCTTTTTCTTTCGATCTCATGCCACGTTTGAAACGTTGAGGAATCTGCTGGCTCATGGGACCCGCATGTCATCCTCTATGTACAATAAAAGTTTGATTTCTTGGATTTTTTTTCACCCTCTGATTTTTGGCTATTTCCTTTTTCTTTTGATCCCCTGCCGCCTTTGAAACGTTGAGTAAGCTGCTGGCTCATAGGTCCCACATGTCAGCATGTATGAACGATAAAGCTTTCCTTTCTTGGAGTTTTTTTTTTGACCCCCTAATTTCTGGCTACTTTCTTTTTCTTTTGATCTCAAGCCGCAATTGAAACGTTGGGACCGCTGCTGCAAAATGGGACCCGCACGTCATCCTCTATGTACAATCAAGTTTCTTTTCTTGGATTATTTTTGGCTCCTGATATTTGGTCACTTGCCTTTTTCCTTCGATCCCATGCCACGTTTGAAACGTTGAGGAACCTGCTGGCTCATGGGACCCGCATGTCATCCTCTATGTACTACAAAAGTTTATTTTCTAGGGTTTTTTTTCACTCTCTGATTTTTGGCTATTTCCTTTTTCTTTTGATCCCCTGCCGGCTTGGAAACGTTGAGTAAGCTGCTAACTCGTGGGTCCCGCATGTCATCCTCTATGTACAATCAACTTTCTTTTCTTCGAGTTTTTTTTATCCCCTAATTTCTGGCTACTTTCTTTTTCTTTTGATCTCAAGCCGCATTTGAAAAGTTGGGACCTCTGCTGCAAAATGGGACAGCATGTCATCCTCTATGTACAATAAAAGTTTCTTTTCTTCGATTATTTTTCACCCTCTGATTTTTGGTCACTTGCCTTTTTCTTTCGATCTCATGCCGCCTTTGAAAATGTTGCGGAACCTGCTGGCTCATGGGACCCGCATGTCATCCTCTATGTACTATAAAAGTTTCTTTTCTTGGATTTTTTTCACCCTCTGATCTTTAGCTATTTCCATTTTCTTTTGATCCCCTGCCGCCTTGGAAACGTTGAGTAAGCTGCTGACTGATGGGACCCGCATGTCATCCTCTATGTACAATCAAGTCTCTTTTCTTGGATTTTTTTCCCTCTTATTTTTGGTCACTTGCCTTTTTCTTTCGATCTCATGCAGCCTCTGAAACGTTGAGGAAGCAGCTGGCTCATGGGACCCACATGTCATCCTCTATACTATAAAAGTTTCTTTTCTTGGATTTTTTTTCACCCTCTTATTTTTGGCTATTTCCTTTTTTCTTTTGATCCCCTGCCGCCTTGGAAACATTGATTAAGCTGCTGACACATGGGGCCCGCATATCATCCTCTATGTACAATCAACTTGCAAGATCTTGGAGCGAAAGAGCTTGTATAAGTGGGACCCATATGTCATCCTCTATGTACAATAAAAGTTACTTTTCTTGGATTATTTTTTGCTCCTGATATTTGGTCAGTTTCCTTTTTCTTTTGATCTCATGCCGCCTCTGAAACGTTGAGTAAGGTGCTGGCTCATGGGACCCGCATGTCATCCTCTATGTACAATAAAGTTTCTTTTCTTAGATTTTTTTACCCCCTGATTTTTGCTAACTTGCCTTTTTCTTTTCGATCATATGCCGCCTTTGAAATTGAGGTCGCCGCTGGCTCATGGGTCCCACATGTCAGCCTCTATGGACAACAAACCTTTCCTTTGTTGGATTTATTTTTTACCCCTAATTTCTGGCTATTTGCCTTTTTTTTACACACTGGGACTGTACAATAAAGTTTCATTTCTTAGATTTTTTTACCCACTGATTTTTGCTAACTTGCCTTTTTCTTTTCGATCATATGCCGCCTTTGAAATTGAGGTCGCCGCTGGCTCATGGGTCCCACATGTCAGCCTCTATGAACAATAAACCTTTCCTTTGTTGGATTTATTTTTTACCCCTAATTTCTGGCTATTTGCCTTTTTCTTTTGATCCCCTGCGGCCTTTGAAACGATGAGGACGCTGCTGGCAGGTCGGTCCCACATGTCATCCTCTATTAAGAATAAAAGTTTCCTTTTTGGATTTATTTTTTACCCCTAATTTCTGGCTATTTGCCTTTTTCTTCTGATCCCTGCCGACTTCGAAATGATGAGGATGCAGCTGGCAGATCGGTCCCACATGTCAGCCTCTATGAACTATAAATGTTTCCTTTGTAGGATTTATTTTTTACCCCTATTTTCGGGCTACTTGCCTTTTTCTTTGAAACGTTGAGGACGCTACTGTCTCATGGGTCCCACATGGCATCCTCTCTGAACGATAAACCTTCATTTCTTGTTAACGACAGGTTTATCAGTATTATTTTCGCAGACTAATACAAGCTCTTTCGCTCCAAGATCTTGCAAGTTAATAGAATAAATCATGGAATTATTAGGATATGTTTTAAATTTCAAATCCACTTTATGAATTTTTGAAAATACCGTGATCTATGTGGGTATGGAGCGATCAAGGATTTTCATATTGGCCATGAGCAGTTTCAAAAATTGCAACCCAATAATTCAAAATAAATACAAACAACTTTTATGTAGAATCTCCGTGTTTTTGTTTTTTGCCAATCATAGGATCTGTGGTTCTTTAGAAAAGGGCCAACATTGCATGAGCAGAAAGGCCCATTTGTAGTTATTGGGCTTCGACAGCCGGAGCAAGTAGGCCTATAGCAAATACCTTGTAGATGGCCGTTGGAACCCAAAAGTATTTGTTGCCTAGACTTAGATGCCAAACTCAGCCTTATTGACATGAACCTTGCTATGCACACGACAATTTCAGTCCGATCCGTGTACGAAACACAAGATCCAACCCTTCGTGTGAGGAAGCAGGTGGCAGCACACCTCCAGATGCTCAATCGTACATACGCATATCATATAGGAGTTGTCGTATGTACATCAGTTCCGTATTGACATGTTTTTTTCTTTGGTTCACATGTGGGGTCCGCACAGTCACCTAGGTCGCACATCTACTTCCTTGCTCGTAGTTGATGCATGTTCGGTTTGGGGATGGGGTGGAACCCAACACACCCCCGTGCCAGTGGATGTACTTTACCCTTTAGCGGCGAAAAAAATAGGAATGGTCCTCTCATGACTATGATCAACAAGAGGTGGCTATATTATAAAGGACGTACACACATTGTAATTATAGTGCTGAACGGCGAGGGATACTTTTTCCCTACATGGGTGGCAGCATAGTCTACGGATTGCAGCACCACCCACACCATAGGCGATTTATGATTCATCGTTCCGATATGTATTTCGCCTAGTTTTTTTTCTTTACATTGTTGGTTACAGACTCTTTGAACAGCTGTGTGCATCCTGGTTATGCAGAGGCTGGATGTAATTGCTTTCCAAAAGTAATAAAGCATCCTTTATCGAAAAAATTATAGTGCTGAAATAAAGTCAATCCTAAAACAGCCATGCATGGGTTATAATATGAAGGCAACACGAAATACAAAAGCAGGGCAGTGTTCAAATAAACTGATTCAAACTAGTACATACTAAAAACAGTGTACTACTTCTCAACACTTCAAGCATAATAAAAAAGTGTCACTGTTTTTTTAAAGGTAACACCGAACGGGCAATGTTTAAAGCAGGCTTAAACCACATAGCCGCTTGTCGGACACTATCCCAACCATCCTTGGGAAGGCTGATAACTCCCACAGTCTCACCTTCATCTGGCTGGAGGTTGCAGCGCAAAATTTTAGGGTATTGATTATAACGAATATTCCGGTATGCTGTGTAGACGCAGTTTTTCCTCATGAATGGAACCAATGTGCCATCAGGAGCTTTGGATTCACGCTTCTTCAGGTTGGCAATGATTGGGTAATTGAGTCCGAGGAACAGAGAGTGGTCGCTGAGGCTGTTAACCTGCCTCCAAAGAAAGTCCCCTGCACGTGCAGTAGATAAGGGATCCAGCTCAAAGACGTAGGTGGCAACAGGAGGATACTGCCGTAGCTGAAGCCCATTAGCAGCATAGGGAATGTCAGGAGGTACTTCAGCATTGGCAATCCCAATCTTGTTTACTGTAAGGATGATCATCAATCGCTTGCCATCAGCAGATGGAGCGAGGAACCATGCGTACTGCTGATCATCCACCACCGGTGGCGGGATTACAAACGGGAGCATCAGGTTTTCTGCAATATTAGAAATGGAGACGAATAGGGTGTTACTGGCAACCATATTCAAACAGCAGCATTGTTCATCGTTCATGCTCACAGTATAAATACGACTATGTAAGCTAAGGACATTGGTCATTCATGTGTTCAAATCAAGTGTCCAATATATCAGTTATACTGCATCCATCCCACGAAACTAGTCTAAACTTCGCCAAAACTAGACACTAGTTAGTGTATACACAGTTATATACTACCTCTGTCCCACCGAAAGTGTCTGAGATTTGTCCAAATTCAGATGTATCTAGACAGTGAAAGCATATAGATACATTCAAATTTTGACAAATATATATCATCTTAAGTTTAAGTCCTGTGCTGTAGTTAATTCCCTTTGTCTTAAGTGATCTATTAGAGAGCTTCCCTGTGACCACCCGAAGGGTAAGAAATGTTTAACTGTATAAGTGGATTGCCTAGACCTTTCCATCAGTTCGGACTTTTGGTTGCGTTGGCTAGTCCATGAAGCTTGACATGGTGTCAGAGCCAGGGTCTCGAGTTCGAGTCCTGGCTTTCGCAATTTATCCTAAAATTGTTGTTGCCCCCTCGGAGTCCACTTATATGCCTCTTGAGCTATACCTCTGAGTCTTTCCACATGTTGACTTGTCTCCCATCACATGTGACGGGGGGTGTTGAATTGTATAAGTGGATTGCCGCCCTTGCGATCAGTTCGGACTTTTGGTTGTGTTGGTAGTGCATGAAGCTTGACAAGAAAGAAATGCTCTTTATAGCTAACCCCAAGTCTGGTAACATTTGCAAAATAGGTATTAGATGCAGCTATCCATTCAGTAGAAGAATTTGCATTTTAGAGTTGAAGGTTCATAATCTCTTCTCTACTATTGATAGTAAAGGGTACACATGGTATTTGTTTACCTCATTTTCGCGTTCTAAAAAAGGTACGCTATATGGTTGTGCTAAGTTAAACTGATTTAAGTCTGTTCAAGTTTATCGAAAATTATACTACCAACATCTAAAACATCAATATAGGTTCATATATTACAAAAGATATTTAGATTTTCTTTTCTCGAACACATGCCTAGTCGTGCATCATTATATATTAGAGCATACAGGGTTGTAGCAAGGCTACGAAAAACTGAGAAAGCAAAAAGAAAGAACTATACAGGGGACTAGAGGCAGCTAACTTTGTTAGGCCTGCAGGTGCTAAATCTTATATATATATGAGGTTGTAGATATTAATCGTAAACTTACTCAAACTTAAATATCACTGAATTAGGAAAAAGATAACCTGAGTTATTTTGAATGAGGGGACGTCACAATCACTAATGAAAGATAATTGTGGGAAACTGAAATCTATTCAAGAAAATGGGAGAAAAAATGTATCAAAAACAAAATTAATTATACCATTCTGCAGATTGTTCACCGATATAAACAAAGAACTGTTTGATCTGCATGTAGGTACATCCAATCAAGGCTTTTTCCCCGATCTCTAGAAAATATAAGCTACGCATGTAATTACAAACGATTTTCTTCTATTTTTCTGTTTCTACGTTAACATTTGAGATACTTGTTAATTACATCCATATTCTGCAGTTGCATAGAGTTACTAATTCAGGAATGCATTCACATACGGAGTATACTATGTTTGCTGATGACTGACTAGTACTAATTCATTGCAAGCAACGGTTCATTCATATTCAGATAAAGGATGTGATCGTTAAGTCATATACTTATGAAAGTCCTTATGCATCTCTCTGATGCAGATGGCGGGGGTCTCTCGTCCTCCTTTTGGAGGCAAAATCAATTAGTTATATATGAAACAATGGGTGTAAAAGGTTATCAAAAAGGGTGCCTTCATAGTGCCACGTTATCTTTTGAGATACTGGTTAATTACACCCATATTCTGCAGTGGCGTAGAGTTACTAATTCAGGAATGCAATCACATACTGAGCATACTATGTTTGTTGGTGACTAATTAGTACTACTAATTCATTGCAAGCAACGGTTCATTCATATTCAGCAAAAGGGGGTGTGATCATTAAGTCATATAAGAAAGGTAAAATATAAACAAGGTAGTTCATGAATAACTTCATTGGTTAAGGCAGTGTATCATGCAATGCAACATAAGGACTGAAAAAATACCATTTGCGGTGTCCCAGAAGTACGTGGAGCCGTCAGTTTCGTCCACCGCAAAAACGTGGCCACGGAGTTCAATGGCATCACAGTAATTTGGATAATCAGGTGCAGGTGTAAGGGCCTCCAGCATTCTCCAGTCGCCACCCCCTTCAAGGTAGAAAATCGTTTTGTCGAACAAGGCGATGAGCTTGTAATCTGCGTACCTCCCACCTTTTGTGGGCACTTGGCAGATTACAATCTTCAACAAATCAATTGCTGGACCCCAGTTAAAAGAGTATGCAGGTTGATATGAAAAACTACTATGATCGATCTTCGAATCAGGTAGGGATGGAAGGGGGATATGTCGCTCGGTGTAGACGTTCACGAGGCACCACTCATGATGATCGGCGGCGGCGATCCAGTCACCGTTCGCGCCAAGCCATTTTCTGTCGTGCATGAACGGCAGGGCGACAGAACGGCGAGGATGGTCGAGGGGCACCAGGTCGTACACGGTATCATGCAGACGAGATGTTCTCGCCACGTCCCAGTGTTCATCGAACCAATAAGCAGGCGGAGGCATCAGCAGGCAGGGTTCATCCCAATGGTGCATCTTACCTTCATCCTTGCTGATCATGTCGTAGAGCTCCCTGGAACATGCAGCAAGTCGGACGGTGTAGGTAACGTCCAGATGCGCAGCGATGAGGTTGATGTTGTCGCCGGTGAGAGCCTCCAAGTGGCCGTCCCCGCCGCCCCGGCAAAGCCTAGAATAATCCATCACGTGAAGATGGATTTAGGTGGATGGCGGATGCAACTGCGCTTGGGGTTTTCGGAGGAGAGGGCGAGCGCTATGGAAGGAACGATGCGGCGCGCGGCCGGCCGGGGTAAGGAGAGAAAGGTATACGGAGTAGTACTAGTGATGCGGCGTGGTGGGGATCGAGATCCTGCGCGTGCGCGTGATTCTGGGAGGGTGAAGAAGAAGTTTTTTTTTTGTAACGGGGTGAAGAAGAAGATGATAGACATGCAAGGGGCAAAAACTAGGTAGTACTCTAGGCTGCTGCTGCGACTGGGCGCCGATTTGACTGTTGGTAGACTAGCACGCCACCCATCTATAAATTTGCGACGACGTTTGGTGCAGTGATGTCTCGTCACATCAGGTTGACCAGAGAGGGCTTTTTTTTACAGTTTCCATTTCGATATATTTTTCGCCAATAATCGTAGTTCTCTACATGCCAGAGACACGTACCTTAACACGTGGGCAGCATGCAACCGCGCGAGCACCAAAATGGAATGAGAAATGTTTTAGAGCAGAACTTCATTTTCAATGCCTTTCCTAGCTTGGTTTGGAAACCGGACAGAGCTTCAGTGACTTGATGCTTCCAAGATACATTGTGACTGTGTCCCACCATCTACCATCCATTTGAGATCCAACGTTCCAAACTATCTCTTATTTCGAAGCTAAAAAAGAAAAACTATTCAGAAAATTTTGAAAAAAAATCCAGTAATATGTAGATTCCTTGTTTTAAAATCTATGAATATTTCATCCCATTCGGATGACTAGCTTGTGATTAAATAGATTCTTACGTACTCGAGCACTAGTTTAAACTAAATATATATTTGCTCACAAACCTATGATTCAAATCGAATGAAACTTCACCAAAATATAAATCGAAATATGCATGATTTACTGGAAGTTTTTCAAAATTTTCATGGTCCATGGGGTCCTCCAAAGTGCAAGCTTTTTTTTTCTTGGTTGGTACTTCAAAACCGAGTTTGGATGGTGGCAAGACTTGCACAAAGAGGATGTCAAAATTTTGGCCTTTGTGAACTTTGCAATCAACATCAAGTGTCGGACTCTCGAGAAAAAAATATGAGTTGGCGCCCACCTTTCTTTCAACCGTTGGTTCTCAATCCGAGGGTGGTCCAACTAGCTAACAAAATTGGCTTGGTATTCATGGTCTTGAACCAACGATTTGGAATGGCTTTCAATCGGTATGAGAGGTGATGTATGGAGGAGATTCATACGAGAGGGCAATAAAGAAATGTTTTGTCATCCTCGCAAAGCTAGTCTATTTGGAAAGAAATGAATAATTGGTTTTTCGCAACATTGCATGATACTAATTCATGATACTATGCATTGAAGGTGTTGTATCATAGACTAGTATACTTCCCATTGTGACTAGTCTAAGTGCTTTTGCACCATGAACACTAGCTATGCACAGACCTCAAAAAACACTTCTCCATCATTCTACTATTCACACTTTCTTTTTCTAATAGAACTATGTACCATTGTTTTTAATATAATCTTGTGTCGAGAGTATATATTTCTAAAATAGTCATTTATGTTTCGCATAAGCTCAAAGAGGGGTACTTACTTATGAGAGATATCTTTCAACTAATACGTTGTAGGAGTACTTTAATTATGTGAGCTATAGTGTGAAATGCTTACTAGAACGAGTACAAAAGGTGTTTGATAACATTACAGGCCACACGCCCAGTGTAGCGTGCATTGTAGGAGCATTACATCAATTTAACAACTACGGAGGAGTAGCCTAGGTAGAGATAACATGCAAAGGAAATAGTTCAACAGATAGTACAACACAACTACGGAAAGGGAGTAGCCTAGGTAGAGATAAACATGCAAATGAAATAGTTCAACAGATACAAATCTTGCATTACAACACGAGTATTACATAAAGTACATCAGCCCTTCTTTCTGGACCTGTGACGCGAAGGCAGGTTCCATTGCCGGGCGTTGGCGAAGCTTGGGATGAGCCACAACGGAACCTGCCGCCATGTCCATCTAATGTTGGTTTGGAAACCAACAGTACAGTCTTCAGAATTCAAACTGAAGCGGCAAATTTCTGGAGAAGGAGGATATGCAAGGCCTACTGCATGGTGCGATGTGTAAACAGAGTTGCTTCTCGCCATATTTGGACGGTCATGTTCTGCCCCGTCTTCTACTGGAATGATAATCGGATAGTTCACTCCAAGGAAGAGAGAATATGATCCAAGGGAAATAATCCTCCTCCATGGCCTCGGTGGCATCAACTGACTGGTGTCCATGCTGTACACCTCGCAGCCAAGTAAACCCTTACCATACCCGCGAATAGTGCGACCATGACGACCCTCAGAGGTAGCAGCAGCAGGTAAAATCCGAACCAGTCCAGTATAATCCCGCCCGTCAGTAACGCCCCAGGTATGGACCAGAAAAAGTCTAGAACCATCAGGAGATCGTGCTAACCACCAGGAGCCAAGATTGTACCGACCTTGTTCATCAAGTTCTGGCGGAATAGGTGCCGTGCTGATCAACAAAGGACCTTGCAAAGGAAAGCACAGCTTGAAGTCAGTTCAGCAAAACTTGATTAGTTCATTACATACATGAATAATGATGTAGCTAAAATACTGCCTCCGATCCAAATTAATTGACTCAACTGGATGTGTCTAGCTAGATATGCACAAATTAATTGACTCAAGTTTGTCTAGCTAGATGCACTGGCTAGACAAAGCTGAGTCAATTTGATTTGGATCGGAGGGAGTACTTTATTTTGACTCAAAGGCATATCGCTGCTGATTTTGATTGAATATAGAGGGGGAAAGGTACAGGCATGACACGAAAACTGCACAACAAAAAGAAAAAGGCTAAAGCTAAATCTGAAACTAGCAGGTAATAGCGAAAACACATCATATGAGATGAGAAAAATTACCCCAAGAAAGTTGATTCCATGCATAAACTTCGCCTGTCTGAGTTACAGCAAATACAATACCCTTGTGGATGATTGCATCGGAGTAGCCGTACGCTAAGAACTGGTTGTCAAGAACTGTCCATCTGCTAGAAGCACAGTGAAGGACTGCAATTGCCGCGTTGAAGATGGCAAGAACAGAGAAACTAGTATAATTTGAAGCAGCTGTTGGAACTCGGCAAATAGCTATCTTCAGCAGTTGAAGATGTTGATCATTAGACTCGAACACAAGTTTATCCGGGGTGGATTTAAACTCACTTATTGGTGGTAGAGGAATCCGGCGACCAGTGTACACATTGACAAGCTCCCAATTCCAGGGGAAGCCAAGAAGGGCGATCCAATCTCCATTCGCGCCTGCCCACATGCCCGTACCACCATCTGGAATCACGGCATCGGAAGAGATCCTGTCCAGCGGCGTCAGTTGGCACAAGGTACCCTTGCGATCTTTTGCATCATGCTGCTTGTCCTTCTGCGCACCCTCCTGCTTGAACTTGTGGACGCGGTAGAAGGGATTGTGCGCGGGCGGTACCTCAGTTTGGTGAGTATGAAGAACACAGGGCATGCCAAACGGCTGAGATGCAGGCAGAGCTACACTTTGTGTTGCTGAATCATGATAAAACTTGCATGAACCGACGAGGCTCGCGGCGGTGATGACATCGCATCGGGATGCGATTTCTTCAAGGGGGCCATCAGGAAACACCCAAGAACTGCCACTCTCATTGATCGATCTCGCCATTGGAAGGATGCGGTCAAGTGGGTGTGGGGGTGTGGTAGTGGGACGCTGGCGTTTGGGTATGAGGTATTGGAGGACAGTGCGAGCGGCAGCTGGTAGAGCGATATGGATAAAAGTCAACAACTCCTACTAGTACCATCAAACAGGTGGCTCGAGATGATCCGAAAAAGGCATGGCGGCGGTGGTGCAGGGGCTGCTGGTGTAGGCGGGGTCGCCAGAGAAGATGGAGATGAAGAAGACGGAGAAGCAGGCAAAAAAAACAATTTGAATTGAAATCAATAATACGAGTACTACGGGCGTGCCTTCTCTCTCTGGTCTCTGCTGCACTACTGCACCTGGCGTGAAGGCGTGTGACCCGAGAAGAAGCTAATGTACTGTATACTGTCCTTGCACGCCGTGGAGCTGTATTTTGTCTCATCAAATCAGCTCTGGACAGTTTCAGCAGAGAAAAGATCCTTTGCCATCATCATGATATATTACCACGGGCCCACGGCAGTGCACATTCATCTTGGAGGCCTCTTCATCTTGTACTACCATATACTCTACTGCTCTATATGTTGCACAAACCACCACTTGGACATTTTTTTTGCAGTTTCCACCATGTGGTGGTCTAATATGTTGCAAATTTCACCACTTGGTTATCTAATCAGCTAGTTAGTCATGTTGATAGCAAAATCGACAAGTGGGTTCAACATGTCAATGCTCCAATTAATGTTTTAGAAAAAATAAATTTTTCAAAATTCTTACTTCTTTTATTTAGCTATTTAAAAATGCTTATTCATTTATTTCAACAAATATTGTGCGGTCTTGAATTTTTTTCAAACAAATATTATGGCATCGGGTTCGGGACTCCTGAAAAGGACTGGCCGTGGTACGGGAACCCGAAATGATGCCCACAACATGGTCGAAAGTGGCAAGGAACCCATCGAGGTGGATGAACTCGGGAAACCTTGGTAGAGGTAGGGATCTTGAGGAGGCCATTAGGGTTAGCCTACCCCCCAATAAGCGTATGAACGAAAAAAATTCACATAAGTAGTAGCTATTATTAAAATTTCACAAATATTACGCGCTTTTGAATATTTCAAAAGTATTGTGGCGTCACGCTGGCCTTGCCCGAATTTTACCTTTCAGGCTGGATGTCACGAGCATGATCACTCAACCAACCGGGTCCAAACATATATATACAATTGGCCTCCTCGAGCCTACACCGACCAGATTGTCGCTGAAACTGGATCATATAGTTTCTATTGGATTGATGTCCTAAGGAAATATTCCAACAACGGAAGTTGTTTGATTCGTTGTATTATATTCCTTTGGAATCTTGTTGGGCTTGTTTGGTTCGAAGAAAATTCATAGAAATTTTGTGGGATTCAAATCTCAGTGGCTCCTTTGATTCTTGAATACATGATAATTCATACTAATTCACGTGTTTTTTGTGTAGCACTACAACCAAAGAACATGCAATTCAAATTTGTGTGATTTCTCTCATATAGGATTAATTCAACATGCAATCATATTCAATTCCTACATTATTTCTATTTTAACATTATGTACACATCATGCATGCGACCCAAACAATGCGTACATGGTGGGGGGGTTGTTTCGTTGCAAAAGCAGTTGGTCACACCACAAACAAACATGCAACAATTAATCTAAATTCACGCGGTTTCCCCGCGATGCAACCAAACAATATTCGATGAAACTAAGCATGGCATAAACATATACAATACACACCATAGATTTTGGCTGCTTTGATTATTCGCAAGATTTTCAAAGTGCGGGAATATGAAAATTGTATGATTAGAGAGTGATGATCATCTCCAAATATATAGGATTGAGAAACAACGGTATTTGGATCCAATAACATTTGATTGCGTGTGAAAACCAAAAGAAATACTAGTAGTAACATACGGTTACACAATGAAGGATTTTTTGTTTTTGTATAAAAATGTATTGTCAATGAATTCTGAAAATTGCAATCCTATGAATTAAACAATCAGAAATCGTGTCAGACTAATTCCTACGTTTCGAGATTCTAGTACGGAGTATGATTTCTTTGAAGGGGCGCAGAGGGACGTGGGTAGCAATGTCTAGTCCCTGTCTTGTCTGTATACACTGTACTTACGTCAGACTAGTGTTGCTCATGAAGTCTTAATGTGGCGTACTCTGAAGCTAGATGCATCACCGTTTCCAGTCTCTGTCCTCGTTTTTTCGGCAAAATAGACAGAAATAACCCAAAGTCGAAAAGATTGGGAAAAACAAACTTTCGACATACTAGCAAGATTGGGTTATTTTTGTCCAAATTCTCGTTTTTTTCTCTTGGCTTCCCTACCCTTGAATCCATGTCACTTACGTGTGTTGCCCATGCATGCGTCATGTCCCACACTTCAGTGAGCACAAGTGACGTGATGTACGTACGCAAACTCCCAGCAATCTTCTTTGTCAAGAGAAGACGCATCAAGATTCAAGACCCGATCGCATTTCTTGCTTTCAGCCTGGGGTCCTCCATGTAAAAGTTAGGGATTTAGATGTAATTTCATGTTTATTTTGTGTGCTGTTGTAAACTGTTGATTTTTTATGTCCATTTGAATCTTGGTCAAATCCTAGGTTTGACCTAGATTTAAACAAGTTTAAAATATGAAAATGAAAAAGTAAGCCTGGATCCTCCTTAGTCAATCCAAAATGAAGCTTTTGGGAGGTTTTTGAAATTTCCATGTT
Source organism: Lolium multiflorum (assembly GCA_030979885.1). NCBI lineage: Eukaryota > Viridiplantae > Streptophyta > Magnoliopsida > Poales > Poaceae > Lolium > Lolium multiflorum. The sequence goes on along the minus strand of CM061752.1, from coordinate 105,277,102 downwards.
TGAAACCCAAAACCACTTCTTTTCATGCTAGACTTCATAAGACATAGTTTAGGGATAGGGGTAGATACATGATTTGTCTGGTTTCAGTATGTCTAGAGCTTGTTTATCCACTTGAATGCTTACTATATGACATAAGAAGACTATGTGCTATGGTTTTTCATTTATCTATTTTTTTGAATTTTATGCCCATTTGAATCTTGGTCAAATCCCAGGTTTGACGAGGTTTTAAACAAGTTTAAAACTTGAAAATGAAAAGGTGTAAGCATGGATCCTTCGTAGTCACTCTAAAATGAAGCTTTATTTTGGGAGGTTCTCGAAATTTCCATGCATGCTTGAAACTCAAAACCACTTTTCTTCAAGCTTGACTTCATAAGACAAAGTTTAATTAGGGTTAGGGGTAGATACACGATTTTTCTGGTTTGAATATGTCTAGACCTTGTTTATCAACTTGAATGTTTACTATATGACATAATTAAGAAGGCTATGTACGTGCTTTGGTTTTTCATTCTTTAATTAGATTTTTGTCTGAATTTTTATGCCCATTTGAATCTTGGTCAAATCCTAGGTTTGACCAAGATTTAAATAAGTTTAAAACATGAAAATGAAAAGATAAGCATCGATCCTTCTTACTCGCTCTAAAATGAAGCTTTTGGTTTTTTGAAATTTCCATGTTTGAAACCCAAAACCACTTCTCTTCATGCTTGACTTCATAAGACGAAGTTTAGGGTCGATAGGGGGTAGATACATGATTTGTCTGGTTTGAATATGTCTAGACCTTGTTTATGAACTTGAATGCTTACTATATGACATAAGAAGACTATGTGCTTTGGTTTTTTTTATTTTTTTATTTTATGCCCATTTTAATATTGGTCAAATCCTAGGTTTGACCAAGATTTAAACAAGTTTAAAACATGAAAATGAAAAGGTAAGCCTGGATCCTTCTTAGTCACTCTAAAATGAAGCTTTTGGGAGGTTTTTGAAATTTCCATGTTTGAAACCAAAAACCACTTCTCTTCATGCTTGACTTCATAAGACAGAGTTTAGGGTTAGGGGTAGATACATGATTTGTCTTATTTGAATATGTATAGACCTTGTTTGTCAACTTTTGAATGCTCTTACTATATATATATGTGACATAAGAAGACTATGTGCTTTTGTTTTTCATTTTTCTGATTTTTTAAATTTTATGCCCATTTAAATCTTGGTCAAATCCTGGTTTGACAATGATTTTAACAAGTTTAAAATATGAAAATGAAAAGGTAAGCATTGATCATTCTTAGTCACTCTAAAATGAAGCTTTTGGTAGGTTTTTGAAATTTCCATATTTGAAACCCAAAACCACTTCTCTTCATGCTTGACTACATAAGACAAAGTTTAGGGTTAGGGAGTAGATACATGATTTTTCTTGTTTGAATATGTCTAGACCTTGTTTATCAACTTTAATGCTACTATATGACATAAGAAAACTATGTGCTTTGGTTTTTCATTTTTCTGATATTTTTTGGAATTTTGATGCACATTTGAATCTTGGTCAAATCCTAGCTAGGTTTGACCAAGATTTAAACAAGTATATATAGAACATGAAAATGAAAAGGGAAGCATGTATCCTTCTTAATTAGTCACCCCATGCATGTTTGAAACCTAAAACCACTTATCTTCATGCTTGACTTCGTCATAAGACAGAGTTTAGGGGTTTTAGGGGGTAGATACATGATTTGTCTAGCTAGTTTGAATATGTCTAGACCTTGATTATCAACTTTAATGCTTACTATATGACATATAAGAAGACTATGTGCGCTTTGGTTTTTCATTTTTCGGTTTTTTTATTTTATGCCCATTTGAATCTTGGTCAAATCCTAGATTTGACCAAGATTTAAACAAGTTTAAAACATGGAAATGAAAAGGTAAGCATCGATCCTTCTTAGTCGCTCTAAAATGAAGCTGAATTTTGGGAGGTTTTTGAAATTTCCATGTTTTTGAAACCCAAAACCACTTCTCTTCATGCTTGACTTCATAAGACGAAGTTTAGGGTCGATAGGGGGTAGATACATGATTTGTCTTGTTTGAATATGTCTAGACCTTGTTTATCAACTTGAATGCTTACTAGCTATATGACATAAGAGGACTATGTGCATTGGTATTTCATTTTTTGATTTTTATGCCCATTTGAGAATCTTGGTAAAATCCTAGGTTTGTTGAGCAAGATTTAAACAAGTTTAACATGTGAAAATGATAAGGTAATTAAGTCTGGATCTTTTTTGAAACCCAAAACCACTTCTCTTCATGCTTGACTTCATAAGACGAAGTTTAGGGTCGATAGGGGGTAGATACATGATTTGTCTTGTTTGAATATGTCTAGACCATGTTTATCAACTTGAATGCTTACTATATGACATAAGAAGGCTATGTGCTTTGGTCTTTCATTCTTTCGATTTTTTTCTGAATTTTTATGCCCATTTGAATCTTGGTCAAATCCTAGGTTCGACCAAGATTTAAACAAGTTTAAAACATGACAATGAAAAGGTAATTAATCATGGATCCTTCTTAATTAACCAGCCAGTCTAATTAAAATGAAGCTTTTTGGGAGGTTTTTGAAATTTCCATGTTTGAAACCCAAAACCACACTTCTCTGCTTCATGCTTGACTTCATATATAATTAAGACAAAGTTTAGGGTTAGGGGGTACATGATTTGTCTGGTTTGAATATGTCTAGACCTTGTTTATGAACTTTTGAATGCTTACTATATATATGTATGTGACATAAGAAAACTATGTGCTTTGGTTTTTCATTTTTCTGATTTTTTTGGAATTTTGATGCACATTTGAATCTTGGTCAAATCCTAGGTTTGACCAAGATTTAAACAAGTATAGAACATGGAAATGAAAATGGAAGCCTGTATCCTTCTTAGTCACCCTAAAATGAAGTTTTTGGGAGGTTTTTGAAATTTCCATGTTTGAAACCCAAAACCACTTATCTTCATGCTTGACTTCGTCATAAGACAGAGTTTAGGGGTTAGGGGGTAGATACATGATTTGTCTAGCTAGTTTGAATATGTCCAGACCTTGTTTATCAACTTTAATGCTTACTATATGACATATAAGAAGACTATGTGCGCTTTGGTTTTTCATTTTTATGTTTTTTTATTTTATGCCCATTTGAATCTTGGTCAAATCCTAGAGATTGACTTCATAATACAGAGTTTAGGGTTAGGGGTAGATATACACATGATTTTTCTGGTTTGAATATGTCTAGACCTTATTTATCAACTTGAGTGTTTACTATATGACATAATTAAGAAGGCTATGTGCTTTGGTTTTTCATTCTTTAGATTTTTTGTCTGAATTTTTATGCCCATTTGAATCTTGGTCAAATCCTAGGTTTGACCAAGATTTAAATAAGTTTAAAACATGGAAATGAAAAGGTAAAAGCATCGATCCTTCTTAGTCGCTCTAAAATGAAGCTGAATTTTGGGAGGTTTTTGAAATTTCCATGTTTGAAACCTAAAACCACTTATCTTCATGCTTGACTTCGTCATAAGACAGAGTTTAGGGGTTTTAATTAGGGGGTAGATACATGATTTGTCTAGCTAGTTTGAATATGTCTCTAGACCTTGTTTATCAACTTGAATGCTTACTAGCTATATGACATAAGAGGACTATGTGCATTGGTATTTCATTTTTTGATTTTTATGCCCATTTGAGAATCTTGGTAAAATCCTAGGTTTGTTGAGCAAGATTTAAACAAGTTTAACATTTGAAAATGATAAGGTAATTAAGTCTGGATCTTTCTCTTAGTAACTCTAAAATGAAGCTTTTGGGAGGTTCTTGAATTTACCATGTTTGAAACCCAAAACCACTTCTCTTCATGCTTGACTTCATAATTAAGACATAGTTTAGGGGTTAGGGGTAGATACATGATTTGTATGGTTTGAATATGTCTAGACCATGTTTATCAACTTTAATGCTTACTATATGACATAAGAAGACTATGTGCTTTGGTTTTTCATTTTTCTGTTTTTTTTTAGAATTTTGATGCACATTTGAATCTTGGTCAAATCCTAGGTTTGACCAAGATTTAAACAAGTATATATAGAACATGAAAATGAAAAGGGAAGCCTGTATCCTTCTTAGTCACCCTAAAATGAAGTTTTCGGGAGGTTTTTGAAATTTCCATGTTTGAAACCCAAAACCACTTATCTTCATGCTTGAGCAAGATTTGACCAAGATTTAAACAAGTTTAAATCATGAAAATGGAAAGGTAAGCCTGGATCCTTCTTAGTCGCTCTAAAATGAAGCTTTTGGGATGTTCTTGAAATTTCCATGTTTGAAACCCGGCCAAAACGACTTTTCTTCATGCTAGACTTCATAAGATCGACACGGGGTACATATATACATGATTTGTCTGGTTTGGATATATCTAGACCTTGTTTATCAACTTGAATGCTTACGATATGACATAAGAACACTATGTGCTTTTTGTTTTTCATTTTTTGTGCCTATTTGTATCTTGGTCAAATCCTAGGTTTGACCAAGATTTAAACAAGTTTAAAACATGAAAATGAAAAGGGAAACATGTATCCTTCTTAGTCACTCTAAAATGAAGTTTTTGGGAGGTTTTTGAAATTTCCATGTTTGAAACCTAAAACCACTTCTCTTCATGCTTGACTTCATAAGACAGAGTTTAGGGTTAGAGGGGTAGATACATGATTTGTCTTATTTGAATATGTCTAGCTAGACCTTGTTTATCAACTTTTGAATGCTTACTATATATATATGTGACATAAGAAGACTATGTGCTTTTGTTTTTCATTTTTCCGATTTTTTAATTTTATGCCAATTTAAATCTTGGTCAAATCCTAGGTTTGACAATGATTTAAACAAGTTTCAAATATGAAAATGAAAAGGCAAGCATGGATCCTTCTTAGTCACTCTAAAATGAAGCTTTTGATAGGTTTTTGAAATTTCCATATTTGAAACCCAAAACCACTTCTCTTCATGCTTGACTACATAAGACAAAGTTTAGGGTTAGGGGGTAGATACATGATTTTTCTTGTTTGAATATGTCTAGACCCTTGTTTATCAACTTTAATGCTTACTATATGACATAAGAAAACTATGTGCTTTGCTTTGGTTTTTCATTTTTCTGATTTTTTTGGAATTTTGATGCACATTTGAATCATGGTCAAATCCTAGGTTTGACCAAGATTTAAACAAGTATAGAACATGAAAATGAAAAGGGAAGCATGTATCCTTCTTAGTCACCCTAAAATGAAGTTTTTGGGAGGTTTTCAAAATTTCCATGTTTGAAACCCAAAACCACTTAATCTTCATGCTTGACTTCGTCATAAGATAGAGTTTAGGGGTTAGGGGGTAGATACATGATTAGTATGGTTTGAATATGTCTAGACCTTGTTTATCAACTTTAATTCTTACTACATGACATAAGAAGACTATGTGCTTTGGTTTTTCATTTTTCTGTTTTTTTTTGAATTTTCTGCCAATTTTGTTTGACCAAGATTTAGACAAGTTTTACACGTGAAAACGAATAAGTAAGCCTGGATCCTTCTTAGTCACTCCAAAATGTACCAATTGATAGGTGCGTTAACTTTGCTTCATGGAAAAAATAATGTCATGTAAATGAGTTAACTTGGATTTCCTACCCTTGAATCCATAGGAAACTTTGTTCTAATGCACTATAATAATCAACCGAGTTTTTACACCAACAGGTCTGTCACTTACGTGTGGTGCCCATGCGTGAGGTCCCACACTTCAGTGAGCACAAGTCACGTGCAATAGGTACGCAAACTCCCAGCCATTTTCTTTGTCAAGAGAAAGACGCATCAGGATGCGTATTGGAAGTCTGTGGGTCCTTCTGGATCCTTCGGTCGTCCCTCTAAAAAAAAAAAATCTCTCTCATTCTCGGCCTCGCTCGACTCGCTCGCTCGCTCGCTCGCACCTCCTGCTCACTGACAAACCCTGCACAAAAGTCAACATCATCACCCGAAAAAGGGGAGACACCATAATTCTCTCCCTTCTTCTCTCCTTCCGAGTGATCCCTCTTCCTCCGAGTTTCACTCGACGGGCAAACACACATGTGCTGCATAGTAATAATAAAAAGGTAGAAAAATCGACCTACGAATCTATAATTAAATAGGTTAAACTAGGGTTTTGCCCAGTACTACAGATCAAGGTTCAAAAAATCCAACTACGGGGTTCGAACAACCCCATTTCTAATCCAAGATTTTTTTCGACCTCATCCAATGGCCTCAAACTATAGGCCGGGTTAGCATCTAGTGCAGTATGTGTGAGAATGTATGCACTATGTGTGCTATAACTTGTGTGTCTTTCAAATTTGAACCAAATTTGAATAAGTTTGAAATATTTGAAATGGGGCTTTTGGCTTAAACGTTTGAAACCCAAAACGACTTCTCCTCATGCTAGACTTCATAAGACCGAGTTTAGGGTTAGGGGTAGATACATGATTTGTCTGGTTTGAATATGTCTAAACCTTGTTTATCAACTTGAATGCTTACTATATGACATAAGAAGACCATGTGCTTTTGTTTTTCATTTTTCTATTTTTTTAAGAATTTTATGCACATTTGATTCTGGTCAAATCCTAGGTTCAACCAAGATTTAAACAAGTTTCAAGCATGAAAATGAAAACGTAATCCAAGATCCTTCTTAATTAGTCACTCTAAAATATATGAAGCTTTTGGGACGTACTTGAAATTTCCATGTTTGAAACCCAAAACCAATTCTCTTCATGATTGACTTCATAAGACAGAGTTTAGGGGTAGGGGTAGATATACACATGATTTTTCTGGTTTGAATATGTCTAGACCTTGTTTATCAACTTGAGTGTTTACTATATGACATAATTAAGAAGGCTATGTGCTTTGGTTTTTCATTCTTTAGATTTTTTGTCTGAATAATTTTTATGCCCATTTGAATCTTGGTCAAATCCTAGGTTTGACCAAGATTTAAATAAGTTTAAAACATGGAAATGAAAAGGTAAAAGCATCGATCCTTCTTAGTCGCTCTAAAATGAAGCTGAATTTTGGGAGGTTTTTGAAATTTCCATGTTTGAAACCTAAAACCACTTATCTTCATGCTTGACTTCGTCATAAGACAGAGTTTAGGGGTTTTAATTAGGGGGTAGATACATGATTTGTCTAGCTAGTTTGAATATGTCTCTAGACCTTGTTTATCAACTTGAATGCTTACTAGCTATATGACATAAGAGGACTATGTGCATTGGTATTTCATTTTTTGATTTTTATGCCCATTTGAGAATCTTGGTAAAATCCTAGGTTTGTTGAGCAAGATTTAAACAAGTTTAACATTTGAAAATGATAAGGTAATTAAGTCTGGATCTTTCTCTTAGTAACTCTAAAATGAAGCTTTTGGGAGGTTCTTGAATTTACCATGTTTGAAACCCAAAACCACCGTACTTCTTTTCATGCTTGACTTCATAAGACAGAGTTTAGGGTTAGGGGTAGATACATGAATTTTCTGGTTTGAATATGTCTAGACCATGTTTATCAACTTGAATGCTTACTATATGACATAAGAAGGCTATGTGCTTTGGTTTTTCATTCTTTCGATTTTTTTCTGAATTTTTATGCCCATTTGAATCTTGGTCAAATCCTAGGTTCGACCAAGATTTAAACAAGTTTAAAACATGACAATGAAAAGGTAATTAATCATGGATCCTTCTTAATTAACCAGCCAGTCTAATTAAAATGAAGCTTTTTGGGAGGTTTTTGAAATTTCCATGTTTGAAACCCAAAACCACTTAATCTTCATGCTTGACTTCGTCATAAGATAGAGTTTAGGGGTTAGCGGGTAGATACATGATTAGTATGGTTTGAATATGTCTAGACCTTGTTTATCAACTTTAATGCTTACTACATGACATAAGAAGACTATGTGCTTTGGTTTTTCATTTTTCTGTTTTTTTTTGAATTTTCTGCCAATTTTGTTTGACCAAGATTTAGACAAGTTTTACACGTGAAAACGAATAAGTAAGCCTGGATCCTTCTTAGTCACTCCAAAATGTACCAATTGATAGGTGCGTTAACTTTGCTTCATGGAAAAAATAATGTCATGTAAATGAGTTAACTTGGATTTCCTACCCTTGAATCCATAGGAAACTTTGTTCTAATGCACTATAATAATCAACCGAGTTTTTACACCAACAGGTCTGTCACTTACGTGTGGTGCCCATGCGTGAGGTCCCACACTTCAGTGAGCACAAGTCACGTGCAATAGGTACGCAAACTCCCAGCCATTTTCTTTGTCAAGAGAAAGACGCATCAGGATGCGTATTGGAAGTCTGTGGGTCCTTCTGGATCCTTCGGTCGTCCCTCTAAAAAAAAAATCTCTCTCATTCTCGGCCTCGCTCGACTCGCTCGCTCGCTCGCTCGCACCTCCTGCTCACTGACAAACCCTGCACAAAAGTCAACATCATCACCCGAAAAAGGGGAGACACCATAATTCTCTCCCTTCTTCTCTCCTTCCGAGTGATCCCTCTTCCTCCGAGTTTCACTCGACGGGCAAACACACATGTGCTGCATAGTAATAATAAAAAGGTAGAAAAATCGACCTACGAATCTATAATTAAATAGGTTAAACTAGGGTTTTGCCCAGTACTACAGATCAAGGTTCAAAAAATCCAACTACGGGGTTCGAACAACCCCATTTCTAATCCAAGATTTTTTTCGACCTCATCCAATGGCCTCAAACTATAGGCCGGGTTAGCATCTAGTGCAGTATGTGTGAGAATGTATGCACTATGTGTGCTATAACTTGTGTGTCTTTCAAATTTGAACCAAATTTGAATAAGTTTGAAATATTTGAAATGGGGCTTTTGGCTTAAACGTTTGAAACCCAAAACGACTTCTCCTCATGCTAGACTTCATAAGACCGAGTTTAGGGTTAGGGGTAGATACATGATTTGTCTGGTTTGAATATGTCTAAACCTTGTTTATCAACTTGAATGCTTACTATATGACATAAGAAGACCATGTGCTTTTGTTTTTCATTTTTCTATTTTTTTAAGAATTTTATGCACATTTGATTCTGGTCAAATCCTAGGTTCAACCAAGATTTAAACAAGTTTCAAGCATGAAAATGAAAACGTAATCCAAGATCCTTCTTAATTAGTCACTCTAAAATATATGAAGCTTTTGGGACGTACTTGAAATTTCCATGTTTGAAACCCAAAACCAATTCTCTTCATGATTGACTTCATAAGACAGAGTTTAGGGGTAGGGGTAGATATACACATGATTTTTCTGGTTTGAATATGTCTAGACCTTGTTTATCAACTTGAGTGTTTACTATATGACATAATTAAGAAGGCTATGTGCTTTGGTTTTTCATTCTTTAGATTTTTTGTCTGAATAATTTTTATGCCCATTTGAATCTTGGTCAAATCCTAGGTTTGACCAAGATTTAAATAAGTTTAAAACATGGAAATGAAAAGGTAAAAGCATCGATCCTTCTTAGTCGCTCTAAAATGAAGCTGAATTTTGGGAGGTTTTTGAAATTTCCATGTTTGAAACCTAAAACCACTTATCTTCATGCTTGACTTCGTCATAAGACAGAGTTTAGGGGTTTTAATTAGGGGGTAGATACATGATTTGTCTAGCTAGTTTGAATATGTCTAGACCTTGTTTATCAACTTGAATGCTTACTAGCTATATGACATAAGAGGACTATGTGCATTGGTATTTCATTTTTTGATTTTTATGCCCATTTGAGAATCTTGGTAAAATCCTAGGTTTGTTGAGCAAGATTTAAACAAGTTTAACATGTGAAAATGATAAGGTAATTAAGTCTGGATCTTTCTCTTAGTAACTCTAAAATGAAGCTTTTGGGAGGTTCTTGAATTTACCATGTTTGAAACCCAAAACCACCGTACTTCTTTTCATGCTTGACTTCATAAGACAGAGTTTAGGGTTAGGGGTAGATACATGATTTTTCTGGTTTGAATATGTCTAGACCATGTTTATCAACTTGAATGCTTACTACTATATGACATAAGAAGGCTATGTGCTTTGGTTTTTCATTCTTTCGATTTTTTTCTGAATTTTTATGCCCATTTGAATCTTGGTCAAATCCTAGGTTCGACCAAGATTTAAACAAGTTTAAAACATGACAATGAAAAGGTAATTAATCATGGATCCTTCTTAATTAACCAGCCAGTCTAATTAAAATGAAGCTTTTTGGGAGGTTTTTGAAATTTCCATGTTTGAAACCCAAAACCACACTTCTCTGCTTCATGCTTGACTTCATATATAATTAAGACAAAGTTTAGGGTTAGGGGTACATGATTTGTCTGGTTTGAATATGTCTAGACCTTGTTTATCAACTTGAATGCTTACTATATGACATAAGAAGACTATGTGCTTTGGTTTTTTATTTTATTTATTTTTTATTTTATGCCCATTTGAATATTGGTTAAATCCTAGGTTTGAACAAGATTTAAACAAGTTTAAAACATGAAAATGAAAAGGTAAGCCTGGATCCTTCTTAACTAGTCACTCTAAAATGAAGCTTTAATTTTGGGAGGTTTTTGAAATATATTTCCATGTTTGAAACCCAAAACCACTTCTCTTCATGCTTGACTTCATAAGACGAAGTTTAGGGTCGATAGGGGTTAGATACATGATTTGTCTGGTTTGAATATGTCTAGACCATGTTCATCAAATCCTAGGTTTGACCAAGATTTAAACAAGTTTAAAACATGAAAATGAAAAGCGAAGCATGTGTCCTTCTTAGTCACTCTAAAATGAAGTTTTTGGGCAGTTTTTGAAATTTCCATGTTTGAAACCCAAAACCACTTCTCTTCATGCTTGACTTCATAATTAAGACATAGTTTAGGGGTTAGGGGGTAGATACATGATTTGTATGGTTTGAATATGTCTAGACCATGTTTATCAACTTTAATGCTTACTATATGACATAAGAAGACTATGTGCTTTGGTTTTTCATTTTTCTGATTTTTTTTAGAATTTTGATGCACATTTGAATCTTGGTCAAATCCTAGGTTTGACCAAGATTTAAACAAGTATATATAGAACATGAAAATGAAAAGGGAAGCCTGTATCCTTCTTAGTCACCCTAAAATGAAGTTTTCGGGAGGTTTTTGAAATTTCCATGTTTGAAACCCAAAACCACTTATCTTCATGCTTGAGCAAGATTTGACCAAGATTTAAACAAGTTTAAAATCATGAAAATGGAAAGGTAAGCCTGGATCCTTCTTAGTCGCTCTAAAATGAAGCTTTTGGGATGTTCTTGAAATTTCCATGTTTGAAACCCGGCCAAAACGACTTTTCTTCATGCTAGACTTCATAAGATCGACACGGGGTACATATATACATGATTTGTCTGGTTTGGATATATCTAGACCTTGTTTATCAACTTGAATGCTTACGATATGACATAAGAACACTATGTGCTTTTTGTTTTTCATTTTTTGTGCCTATTTGTATCTTGGTCAAATCCTAGGTTTGACCAAGATTTAAACAAGTTTAAAACATGAAAATGAAAAGGTAAACATGTATCCTTCTTAGTCACTCTAAAATGAAGTTTTTGGGAGGTTTTTGAAATTTCCATGTTTGAAACCTAAAACCACTTCTCTTCATGCTTGACTTCATAAGACAGAGTTTAGGGTTAGAGGGGTAGATACATGATTTGTCTTATTTGAATATGTCTAGCTAGACCTTGTTTATCAACTTTTGAATGCTTACTATATATATATATGTGACATAAGAAGACTATGTGCTTTTGTTTTTCATTTTTCCGATTTTTTAATTTTATGCCAATTTAAATCTTGGTCAAATCCTAGGTTTGACAATGATTTAAACAAGTTTCAAATATGAAAATGAAAAGGCAAGCATGGATCCTTCTTAGTCACTCTAAAATGAAGCTTTTGATAGGTTTTTGAAATTTCCATATTTGAAACCCAAAACCACTTCTCTTCATGCTTGACTACATAAGACAAAGTTTAGGGTTAGGGGGTAGATACATGATTTTTCTTGTTTGAATATGTCTAGACCCTTGTTTATCAACTTTAATGCTTACTATATGACATAAGAAAACTATGTGCTTTGCTTTGGTTTTTCATTTTTCTGATTTTTTTGGAATTTTGATGCACATTTGAATCATGGTCAAATCCTAGGTTTGACCAAGATTTAAACAAGTATAGAACATGAAAATGAAAAGGGAAGCATGTATCCTTCTTAGTCACCCTAAAATGAAGTTTTTGGGAGGTTTTCAAAATTTCCATGTTTGAAACCCAAAACCACTTAATCTTCATGCTTGACTTCGTCATAAGATAGAGTTTAGGGGTTAGGGGGTAGATACATGATTAGTATGGTTTGAATATGTCTAGACCTTGTTTATCAACTTTAATTCTTACTACATGACATAAGAAGACTATGTGCTTTGGTTTTTCATTTTTCTGTTTTTTTTGAATTTTCTGCCAATTTTGTTTGACCAAGATTTAGACAAGTTTTACACGTGAAAACGAATAAGTAAGCCTGGATCCTTCTTAGTCACTCCAAAATGTACCAATTGATAGGTGCGTTAACTTTGCTTCATGGAAAAAATAATGTCATGTAAATGAGTTAACTTGGATTTCCTACCCTTGAATCCATAGGAAACTTTGTTCTAATGCACTATAATAATCAACCGAGTTTTTACACCAACAGGTCTGTCACTTACGTGTGGTGCCCATGCGTGAGGTCCCACACTTCAGTGAGCACAAGTCACGTGCAATAGGTACGCAAACTCCCAGCCATTTTCTTTGTCAAGAGAAAGACGCATCAGGATGCGTATTGGAAGTCTGTGGGTCCTTCTGGATCCTTCGGTCGTCCCTCTAAAAAAAAAAAATCTCTCTCATTCTCGGCCTCGCTCGACTCGCTCGCTCGCTCGCTCGCTCGCACCTCCTGCTCACTGACAAACCCTGCACAAAAGTCAACATCATCACCCGAAAAAGGGGAGACACCATAATTCTCTCCCTTCTTCTCTCCTTCCGAGTGATCCCTCTTCCTCCGAGTTTCACTCGACGGGCAAACACACATGTGCTGCATAGTAATAATAAAAAGGTAGAAAAATCGACCTACGAATCTATAATTAAATAGGTTAAACTAGGGTTTTGCCCAGTACTACAGATCAAGGTTCAAAAAATCCAACTACGGGGTTCGAACAACCCCATTTCTAATCCAAGATTTTTTCGACCTCATCCAATGGCCTCAAACTATAGGCCGGGTTAGCATCTAGTGCAGTATGTGTGAGAATGTATGCACTATGTGTGCTATAACTTGTGTGTCTTTCAAATTTGAACCAAATTTGAATAAGTTTGAAATATTTGAAATGGGGCTTTTGGCTTAAACGTTTGAAACCCAAAACGACTTCTCCTCATGCTAGACTTCATAAGACCGAGTTTAGGGTTAGGGGTAGATACATGATTTGTCTGGTTTGAATATGTCTAAACCTTGTTTATCAACTTGAATGCTTACTATATGACATAAGAAGACCATGTGCTTTTGTTTTTCATTTTTCTATTTTTTTAAGAATTTTATGCACATTTGATTCTGGTCAAATCCTAGGTTCAACCAAGATTTAAACAAGTTTCAAGCATGAAAATGAAAACGTAATCCAAGATCCTTCTTAATTAGTCACTCTAAAATATATGAAGCTTTTGGGACGTACTTGAAATTTCCATGTTTGAAACCCAAAACCAATTCTCTTCATGATTGACTTCATAAGACAGAGTTTAGGGGTAGGGGTAGATATACACATGATTTTTCTGGTTTGAATATGTCTAGACCTTGTTTATCAACTTGAGTGTTTACTATATGACATAATTAAGAAGGCTATGTGCTTTGGTTTTTCATTCTTTAGATTTTTTGTCTGAATAATTTTTATGCCCATTTGAATCTTGGTCAAATCCTAGGTTTGACCAAGATTTAAATAAGTTTAAAACATGGAAATGAAAAGGTAAAAGCATCGATCCTTCTTAGTCGCTCTAAAATGAAGCTGAATTTTGGGAGGTTTTTGAAATTTCCATGTTTGAAACCTAAAACCACTTATCTTCATGCTTGACTTCGTCATAAGACAGAGTTTAGGGGTTTTAATTAGGGGGTAGATACATGATTTGTCTAGCTAGTTTGAATATGTCTCTAGACCTTGTTTATCAACTTGAATGCTTACTAGCTATATGACATAAGAGGACTATGTGCATTGGTATTTCATTTTTTGATTTTTATGCCCATTTGAGAATCTTGGTAAAATCCTAGGTTTGTTGAGCAAGATTTAAACAAGTTTAACATTTGAAAATGATAAGGTAATTAAGTCTGGATCTTTCTCTTAGTAACTCTAAAATGAAGCTTTTGGGAGGTTCTTGAATTTACCATGTTTGAAACCCAAAACCACCGTACTTCTTTTCATGCTTGACTTCATAAGACAGAGTTTAGGGTTAGGGGTAGATACATGAATTTTCTGGTTTGAATATGTCTAGACCATGTTTATCAACTTGAATGCTTACTATATGACATAAGAAGGCTATGTGCTTTGGTTTTTCATTCTTTCGATTTTTTTCTGAATTTTTATGCCCATTTGAATCTTGGTCAAATCCTAGGTTCGACCAAGATTTAAACAAGTTTAAAACATGACAATGAAAAGGTAATTAATCATGGATCCTTCTTAATTAACCAGCCAGTCTAATTAAAATGAAGCTTTTTGGGAGGTTTTTGAAATTTCCATGTTTGAAACCCAAAACCACTTAATCTTCATGCTTGACTTCGTCATAAGATAGAGTTTAGGGGTTAGCGGGTAGATACATGATTAGTATGGTTTGAATATGTCTAGACCTTGTTTATCAACTTTAATGCTTACTACATGACATAAGAAGACTATGTGCTTTGGTTTTTCATTTTTCTGTTTTTTTTTTGAATTTTCTGCCAATTTTGTTTGACCAAGATTTAGACAAGTTTTACACGTGAAAACGAATAAGTAAGCCTGGATCCTTCTTAGTCACTCCAAAATGTACCAATTGATAGGTGCGTTAACTTTGCTTCATGGAAAAAATAATGTCATGTAAATGAGTTAACTTGGATTTCCTACCCTTGAATCCATAGGAAACTTTGTTCTAATGCACTATAATAATCAACCGAGTTTTTACACCAACAGGTCTGTCACTTACGTGTGGTGCCCATGCGTGAGGTCCCACACTTCAGTGAGCACAAGTCACGTGCAATAGGTACGCAAACTCCCAGCCATTTTCTTTGTCAAGAGAAAGACGCATCAGGATGCGTATTGGAAGTCTGTGGGTCCTTCTGGATCCTTCGGTCGTCCCTCTTAAAAAAAAAAAAAATCTCTCTCATTCTCGGCCTCGCTCGACTCGCTCGCTCGCTCGCTCGCACCTCCTGCTCACTGACAAACCCTGCACAAAAGTCAACATCATCACCCGAAAAAGGGGAGACACCATAATTCTCTCCCTTCTTCTCTCCTTCCGAGTGATCCCTCTTCCTCCGAGTTTCACTCGACGGGCAAACACACATGTGCTGCATAGTAATAATAAAAAGGTAGAAAAATCGACCTACGAATCTATAATTAAATAGGTTAAACTAGGGTTTTGCCCAGTACTACAGATCAAGGTTCAAAAAATCCAACTACGGGGTTCGAACAACCCCATTTCTAATCCAAGATTTTTTCGACCTCATCCAATGGCCTCAAACTATAGGCCGGGTTAGCATCTAGTGCAGTATGTGTGAGAATGTATGCACTATGTGTGCTATAACTTGTGTGTCTTTCAAATTTGAACCAAATTTGAATAAGTTTGAAATATTTGAAATGGGGCTTTTGGCTTAAACGTTTGAAACCCAAAACGACTTCTCCTCATGCTAGACTTCATAAGACCGAGTTTAGGGTTAGGGGTAGATACATGATTTGTCTGGTTTGAATATGTCTAAACCTTGTTTATCAACTTGAATGCTTACTATATGACATAAGAAGACCATGTGCTTTTGTTTTTCATTTTTCTATTTTTTAAGAATTTTATGCACATTTGATTCTGGTCAAATCCTAGGTTCAACCAAGATTTAAACAAGTTTCAAGCATGAAAATGAAAACGTAATCCAAGATCCTTCTTAATTAGTCACTCTAAAATATATGAAGCTTTTGGGACGTACTTGAAATTTCCATGTTTGAAACCCAAAACCAATTCTCTTCATGATTGACTTCATAAGACAGAGTTTAGGGGTAGGGGTAGATATACACATGATTTTTCTGGTTTGAATATGTCTAGACCTTGTTTATCAACTTGAGTGTTTACTATATGACATAATTAAGAAGGCTATGTGCTTTGGTTTTTCATTCTTTAGATTTTTTGTCTGAATAATTTTTATGCCCATTTGAATCTTGGTCAAATCCTAGGTTTGACCAAGATTTAAATAAGTTTAAAACATGGAAATGAAAAGGTAAAAGCATCGATCCTTCTTAGTCGCTCTAAAATGAAGCTGAATTTTGGGAGGTTTTTGAAATTTCCATGTTTGAAACCTAAAACCACTTATCTTCATGCTTGACTTCGTCATAAGACAGAGTTTAGGGGTTTTAATTAGGGGGTAGATACATGATTT
The DNA here is from genome assembly GCA_030979885.1 of Lolium multiflorum. Classification (NCBI taxonomy): domain Eukaryota; kingdom Viridiplantae; phylum Streptophyta; class Magnoliopsida; order Poales; family Poaceae; genus Lolium; species Lolium multiflorum. The sequence continues at coordinate 105,260,450 of CM061752.1, read as the reverse complement.
GTCTAGCTAGTTTGAATATGTCTCTAGACCTTGTTTATCAACTTGAATGCTTACTAGCTATATGACATAAGAGGACTATGTGCATTGGTATTTCATTTTTTGATTTTTATGCCCATTTGAGAATCTTGGTAAAATCCTAGGTTTGTTGAGCAAGATTTAAACAAGTTTAACATTTGAAAATGATAAGGTAATTAAGTCTGGATCTTTCTCTTAGTAACTCTAAAATGAAGCTTTTGGGAGGTTCTTGAATTTACCATGTTTGAAACCCAAAACCACCGTACTTCTTTTCATGCTTGACTTCATAAGACAGAGTTTAGGGTTAGGGGTAGATACATGATTTTTCTGGTTTGAATATGTCTAGACCATGTTTATCAACTTGAATGCTTACTATATGACATAAGAAGGCTATGTGCTTTGGTTTTTCATTCTTTCGATTTTTTCTGAATTTTTATGCCCATTTGAATCTTGGTCAAATCCTAGGTTCGACCAAGATTTAAACAAGTTTAAAACATGACAATGAAAAGGTAATTAATCATGGATCCTTCTTAATTAACCAGCCAGTCTAATTAAAATGAAGCTTTTTGGGAGGTTTTTGAAATTTCCATGTTTGAAACCCAAAACCACACTTCTCTGCTTCATGCTTGACTTCATATATAATTAAGACAAAGTTTAGGGTTAGGGGTACATGATTTGTCTGGTTTGAATATGTCTAGACCTTGTTTATCAACTTGAATGCTTACTATATGACATAAGAAGACTATGTGCTTTGGTTTTTTATTTTATTTATTTTTTATTTTATGCCCATTTGAATATTGGTTAAATCCTAGGTTTGAACAAGATTTAAACAAGTTTAAAACATGAAAATGAAAAGGTAAGCCTGGATCCTTCTTAACTAGTCACTCTAAAATGAAGCTTTAATTTTGGGAGGTTTTTGAAATATATTTCCATGTTTGAAACCCAAAACCACTTCTCTTCATGCTTGACTTCATAAGACGAAGTTTAGGGTCGATAGGGGGTAGATACATGATTTGTCTGGTTTGAATATGTCTAGACCATGTTCATCAAATCCTAGGTTTGACCAAGATTTAAACAAGTTTAAAACATGAAAATGAAAAGCGAAGCATGTGTCCTTCTTAGTCACTCTAAAATGAAGTTTTTGGGCAGTTTTTGAAATTTCCATGTTTGAAACCCAAAACCACTTCTCTTCATGCTTGACTTCATAAGACATAGTTTACGGGTTAGGGGTAGATACATGATTTGTATGGTTTGAATATGTCTAGACCATGTTTATCAACTTTAATGCTTACTATATGACATAAGAAGACTATGTGCTTTGGTTTTTCATTTTTCTGATTTTTTTTAGAATTTTGATGCACATTTGAATCTTGGTCAAATCCTAGGTTTGACCAAGATTTAAACAAGTATATATAGAACATGAAAATGAAAAGGGAAGCCTGTATCCTTCTTAGTCACCCTAAAATGAAGTTTTCGGGAGGTTTTTGAAATTTCCATGTTTGAAACCCAAAACCACTTATCTTCATGCTTGAGCAAGATTTGACCAAGATTTAAACAAGTTTAAATCATGAAAATGGAAAGGTAAGCCTGGATCCTTTCTTAGTCGCTCTAAAATGAAGCTTTTGGGATGTTCTTGAAATTTCCATGTTTGAAACCCGGCCAAAACGACTTTTCTTCATGCTAGACTTCATAAGATCGACACGGGGTACATATATACATGATTTGTCTGGTTTGGATATATCTAGACCTTGTTTATCAACTTGAATGCTTACGATATGACATAAGAACACTATGTGCTTTTTGTTTTTCATTTTTTGTGCCTATTTGTATCTTGGTCAAATCCTAGGTTTGACCAAGATTTAAACAAGTTTAAAACATGAAAATGAAAAGGTAAACATGTATCCTTCTTAGTCACTCTAAAATGAAGTTTTTGGGAGGTTTTTGAAATTTCCATGTTTGAAACCTAAAACCACTTCTCTTCATGCTTGACTTCATAAGACAGAGTTTAGGGTTAGAGGGGTAGATACATGATTTGTCTTATTTGAATATGTCTAGCTAGACCTTGTTTATCAACTTTTGAATGCTTACTATATATATATGTGACATAAGAAGACTATGTGCTTTTGTTTTTCATTTTTCCGATTTTTTAATTTTATGCCAATTTAAATCTTGGTCAAATCCTAGGTTTGACAATGATTTAAACAAGTTTCAAATATGAAAATGAAAAGGCAAGCATGGATCCTTCTTAGTCACTCTAAAATGAAGCTTTTGATAGGTTTTTGAAATTTCCATATTTGAAACCCAAAACCACTTCTCTTCATGCTTGACTACATAAGACAAAGTTTAGGGTTAGGGGGTAGATACATGATTTTTCTTGTTTGAATATGTCTAGACCCTTGTTTATCAACTTTAATGCTTACTATATGACATAAGAAAACTATGTGCTTTGCTTTGGTTTTTCATTTTTCTGATTTTTTTGGAATTTTGATGCACATTTGAATCATGGTCAAATCCTAGGTTTGACCAAGATTTAAACAAGTATAGAACATGAAAATGAAAAGGGAAGCCTGTATCCTTCTTAGTCACCCTAAAATGAAGTTTTTGGGAGGTTTTCAAAATTTCCATGTTTGAAACCCAAAACCACTTAATCTTCATGCTTGACTTCGTCATAAGATAGAGTTTAGGGGTTAGCGGGTAGATACATGATTAGTATGGTTTGAATATGTCTAGACCTTGTTTATCAACTTTAATGCTTACTACATGACATAAGAAGACTATGTGCTTTGGTTTTTCATTTTTCTGTTTTTTTTTTGAATTTTCTGCCAATTTTGTTTGACCAAGATTTAGACAAGTTTTACACGTGAAAACGAATAAGTAAGCCTGGATCCTTCTTAGTCACTCCAAAATGTACCAATTGATAGGTGCGTTAACTTTGCTTCATGGAAAAAATAATGTCATGTAAATGAGTTAACTTGGATTTCCTACCCTTGAATCCATAGGAAACTTTGTTCTAATGCACTATAATAATCAACCGAGTTTTTACACCAACAGGTCTGTCACTTACGTGTGGTGCCCATGCGTGAGGTCCCACACTTCAGTGAGCACAAGTCACGTGCAATAGGTACGCAAACTCCCAGCCATTTTCTTTGTCAAGAGAAAGACGCATCAGGATGCGTATTGGAAGTCTGTGGGTCCTTCTGGATCCTTCGGTCGTCCCTCTAAAAAAAAAAAATCTCTCTCATTCTCGGCCTCGCTCGACTCGCTCGCTCGCTCGCTCGCACCTCCTGCTCACTGACAAACCCTGCACAAAAGTCAACATCATCACCCGAAAAAGGGGAGACACCATAATTCTCTCCCTTCTTCTCTCCTTCCGAGTGATCCCTCTTCCTCCGAGTTTCACTCGACGGGCAAACACACATGTGCTGCATAGTAATAATAAAAAGGTAGAAAAATCGACCTACGAATCTATAATTAAATAGGTTAAACTAGGGTTTTGCCCAGTACTACAGATCAAGGTTCAAAAAATCCAACTACGGGGTTCGAACAACCCCATTTCTAATCCAAGATTTTTTTCGACCTCATCCAATGGCCTCAAACTATAGGCCGGGTTAGCATCTAGTGCAGTATGTGTGAGAATGTATGCACTATGTGTGCTATAACTTGTGTGTCTTTCAAATTTGAACCAAATTTGAATAAGTTTGAAATATTTGAAATGGGGCTTTTGGCTTAAACGTTTGAAACCCAAAACGACTTCTCCTCATGCTAGACTTCATAAGACCGAGTTTAGGGTTAGGGGTAGATACATGATTTGTCTGGTTTGAATATGTCTAAACCTTGTTTATCAACTTGAATGCTTACTATATGACATAAGAAGACCATGTGCTTTTGTTTTTCATTTTTCTATTTTTTTAAGAATTTTATGCACATTTGATTCTGGTCAAATCCTAGGTTCAACCAAGATTTAAACAAGTTTCAAGCATGAAAATGAAAACGTAATCCAAGATCCTTCTTAATTAGTCACTCTAAAATATATGAAGCTTTTGGGACGTACTTGAAATTTCCATGTTTGAAACCCAAAACCAATTCTCTTCATGATTGACTTCATAAGACAGAGTTTAGGGGTAGGGGTAGATATACACATGATTTTTCTGGTTTGAATATGTCTAGACCTTGTTTATCAACTTGAGTGTTTACTATATGACATAATTAAGAAGGCTATGTGCTTTGGTTTTTCATTCTTTAGATTTTTTGTCTGAATAATTTTTATGCCCATTTGAATCTTGGTCAAATCCTAGGTTTGACCAAGATTTAAATAAGTTTAAAACATGGAAATGAAAAGGTAAAAGCATCGATCCTTCTTAGTCGCTCTAAAATGAAGCTGAATTTTGGGAGGTTTTTGAAATTTCCATGTTTGAAACCTAAAACCACTTATCTTCATGCTTGACTTCGTCATAAGACAGAGTTTAGGGGTTTTAATTAGGGGGTAGATACATGATTTGTCTAGCTAGTTTGAATATGTCTCTAGACCTTGTTTATCAACTTGAATGCTTACTAGCTATATGACATAAGAGGACTATGTGCATTGGTATTTCATTTTTTGATTTTTATGCCCATTTGAGAATCTTGGTAAAATCCTAGGTTTGTTGAGCAAGATTTAAACAAGTTTAACATTTGAAAATGATAAGGTAATTAAGTCTGGATCTTTCTCTTAGTAACTCTAAAATGAAGCTTTTGGGAGGTTCTTGAATTTACCATGTTTGAAACCCAAAACCACCGTACTTCTTTTCATGCTTGACTTCATAAGACAGAGTTTAGGGTTAGGGGTAGATACATGATTTTTCTGGTTTGAATATGTCTAGACCATGTTTATCAACTTGAATGCTTACTATATGACATAAGAAGGCTATGTGCTTTGGTTTTTCATTCTTTCGATTTTTTCTGAATTTTTATGCCCATTTGAATCTTGGTCAAATCCTAGGTTCGACCAAGATTTAAACAAGTTTAAAACATGACAATGAAAAGGTAATTAATCATGGATCCTTCTTAATTAACCAGCCAGTCTAATTAAAATGAAGCTTTTTGGGAGGTTTTTGAAATTTCCATGTTTGAAACCCAAAACCACACTTCTCTGCTTCATGCTTGACTTCATATATAATTAAGACAAAGTTTAGGGTTAGGGGTACATGATTTGTCTGGTTTGAATATGTCTAGACCTTGTTTATCAACTTTTGAATGCTTACTATATATATGTATGTGACATAAGAAAACTATGTGCTTTGGTTTTTCATTTTTCTGATTTTTTTGGAATTTTGATGCACATTTGAATCTTGGTCAAATCCTAGGTTTGACCAAGATTTAAACAAGTATAGAACATGGAAATGAAAATGGAAGCCTGTATCCTTCTTAGTCACCCTAAAATGAAGTTTTTGGGAGGTTTTTGAAATTTCCATGTTTGAAACCCAAAACCACTTATCTTCATGCTTGACTTCGTCATAAGACAGAGTTTAGGGGTTAGGGGGTAGATACATGATTTGTCTAGCTAGTTTGAATATGTCCAGACCTTGTTTATCAACTTTAATGCTTACTATATGACATATAAGAAGACTATGTGCGCTTTGGTTTTTCATTTTTATGTTTTTTTATTTTATGCCCATTTGAATCTTGGTCAAATCCTAGAGATTGACTTCATAATACAGAGTTTAGGGTTAGGGGTAGATATACACATGATTTTTCTGGTTTGAATATGTCTAGACCTTATTTATCAACTTGAGTGTTTACTATATGACATAATTAAGAAGGCTATGTGCTTTGGTTTTTCATTCTTTAGATTTTTTGTCTGAATTTTTATGCCCATTTGAATCTTGGTCAAATCCTAGGTTTGACCAAGATTTAAATAAGTTTAAAACATGGAAATGAAAAGGTAAAAGCATCGATCCTTCTTAGTCGCTCTAAAATGAAGCTGAATTTTGGGAGGTTTTTGAAATTTCCATGTTTGAAACCCAAAACCACTTCTCTTCATGCTTGACTTCATAAGACGAAGTAGGGACGATAGGGGGTAGATACATGATTTGTCTGGTTAATTTGGATATATCTAGACCTTGTTTATCAACTTGAATGCTTATGATATGACATAAGAACACTATGTGCTTTTTTTTATTTTTTTGTGCCCATTTGAATCTTGGTCAAATCCTAGGTTTGACCAAGATTTAAACAAGTATAGAACATGAAAATGAAAAGGGAAGCCTGTATCCTTCTTACTCACCCTAAAATGAAGTTTTGGGAGGTTTTTGAAATGTCCATGTTTGAAACCCAAAACCACTTCTCTTCATTCTTGACTTCTTAAGACATAGTTTAGGGGTTAGCGGGTAGATACATGATTAGTATGGTTTGAATATGTCTAGACCTTGTTTATCAACTTTAATGCTTACTACATGACATAAGAAGACTATGTGCTTTGGTTTTTCATTTTTCTGTTTTTTTTTGAATTTTCTGCCAATTTTGTTTGACCAAGATTTAGACAAGTTTTACACGTGAAAACGAATAAGTAAGCCTGGATCCTTCTTAGTCACTCCAAAATGTACCAATTGATAGGTGCGTTAACTTTGCTTCATGGAAAAAATAATGTCATGTAAATGAGTTAACTTGGATTTCCTACCCTTGAATCCATAGGAAACTTTGTTCTAATGCACTATAATAATCAACCGAGTTTTTACACCAACAGTCACTTACGTGTGGTGCCCATGCGTGAGGTCCCACACTTCAGTGAGCACAAGTCACGTGCAATAGGTACGCAAACTCCCAGCCATTTTCTTTGTCAAGAGAAAGACGCATCAGGATGCGTATTGGAAGTCTGTGGGTCCTTCTGGATCCTTCGGTCGTCCCTCTAAAAAAAAAAAAAAATCTCTCTCATTCTCGGCCTCGCTCGACTCGCTCGCTCGCTCGCTCGCTCGCACCTCCTGCTCACTGACAAACCCTGCACAAAAGTCAACATCATCACCCGAAAAAGGGGAGACACCATAATTCTCTCCCTTCTTCTCTCCTTCCGAGTGATCCCTCTTCCTCCGAGTTTCACTCGACGGGCAAACACACATGTGCTGCATAGTAATAATAAAAAGGTAGAAAAATCGACCTACGAATCTATAATTAAATAGGTTAAACTAGGGTTTTGCCCAGTACTACAGATCAAGGTTCAAAAAATCCAACTACGGGGTTCGAACAACCCCATTTCTAATCCAAGATTTTTTCGACCTCATCCAATGGCCTCAAACTATAGGCCGGGTTAGCATCTAGTGCAGTATGTGTGAGAATGTATGCACTATGTGTGCTATAACTTGTGTGTCTTTCAAATTTGAACCAAATTTGAATAAGTTTGAAATATTTGAAATGGGGCTTTTGGCTTAAACGTTTGAAACCCAAAACGACTTCTCCTCATGCTAGACTTCATAAGACCGAGTTTAGGGTTAGGGGGTAGATACATGATTTGTCTGGTTTGAATATGTCTAAACCTTGTTTATCAACTTGAATGCTTACTATATGACATAAGAAGACCATGTGCTTTTGTTTTTCATTTTTCTATTTTTTTAAGAATTTTATGCACATTTGATTCTGGTCAAATCCTAGGTTCAACCAAGATTTAAACAAGTTTCAAGCATGAAAATGAAAACGTAATCCAAGATCCTTCTTAATTAGTCACTCTAAAATATATGAAGCTTTTGGGACGTACTTGAAATTTCCATGTTTGAAACCCAAAACCAATTCTCTTCATGATTGACTTCATAAGACAGAGTTTAGGGGTAGGGGTAGATATACACATGATTTTTCTGGTTTGAATATGTCTAGACCTTGTTTATCAACTTGAGTGTTTACTATATGACATAATTAAGAAGGCTATGTGCTTTGGTTTTTCATTCTTTAGATTTTTTGTCTGAATAATTTTTATGCCCATTTGAATCTTGGTCAAATCCTAGGTTTGACCAAGATTTAAATAAGTTTAAAACATGGAAATGAAAAGGTAAAAGCATCGATCCTTCTTAGTCGCTCTAAAATGAAGCTGAATTTTGGGAGGTTTTTGAAATTTCCATGTTTGAAACCTAAAACCACTTATCTTCATGCTTGACTTCGTCATAAGACAGAGTTTAGGGGTTTTAATTAGGGGGTAGATACATGATTTGTCTAGCTAGTTTGAATATGTCTAGACCTTGTTTATCAACTTGAATGCTTACTAGCTATATGACATAAGAGGACTATGTGCATTGGTATTTCATTTTTTGATTTTTATGCCCATTTGAGAATCTTGGTAAAATCCTAGGTTTGTTGAGCAAGATTTAAACAAGTTTAACATGTGAAAATGATAAGGTAATTAAGTCTGGATCTTTCTCTTAGTAACTCTAAAATGAAGCTTTTGGGAGGTTCTTGAATTTACCATGTTTGAAACCCAAAACCACCGTACTTCTTTTCATGCTTGACTTCATAAGACAGAGTTTAGGGTTAGGGGTAGATACATGATTTTTCTGGTTTGAATATGTCTAGACCATGTTTATCAACTTGAATGCTTACTATATGACATAAGAAGGCTATGTGCTTTGGTTTTTCATTCTTTCGATTTTTTCTGAATTTTTATGCCCATTTGAATCTTGGTCAAATCCTAGGTTCGACCAAGATTTAAACAAGTTTAAAACATGACAATGAAAAGGTAATTAATCATGGATCCTTCTTAATTAACCAGCCAGTCTAATTAAAATGAAGCTTTTTGGGAGGTTTTTGAAATTTCCATGTTTGAAACCCAAAACCACACTTCTCTGCTTCATGCTTGACTTCATATATAATTAAGACAAAGTTTAGGGTTAGGGGGTACATGATTTGTCTGGTTTGAATATGTCTAGACCTTGTTTATCAACTTTTGAATGCTTACTATATATATGTATGTGACATAAGAAAACTATGTGCTTTGGTTTTTCCTTTTTCTGATTTTTTTGGAATTTTGATGCACATTTGAATCTTGGTCAAATCCTAGGTTTGACCAAGATTTAAACAAGTATAGAACATGGAAATGAAAATGGAAGCCTGTATCCTTCTTAGTCACCCTAAAATGAAGTTTTTGGGAGGTTTTTGAAATTTCCATGTTTGAAACCCAAAACCACTTATCTTCATGCTTGACTTCGTCATAAGACAGAGTTTAGGGGTTAGGGGTAGATACATGATTTGTCTAGCTAGTTTGAATATGTCCAGACCTTGTTTATCAACTTTAATGCTTACTATATGACATATAAGAAGACTATGTGCGCTTTGGTTTTTCATTTTTATGTTTTTTTTATTTTATGCCCATTTGAATCTTGGTCAAATCCTAGAGATTGACTTCATAATACAGAGTTTAGGGTTAGGGGTAGATATACACATGATTTTTCTGGTTTGAATATGTCTAGACCTTATTTATCAACTTGAGTGTTTACTATATGACATAATTAAGAAGGCTATGTGCTTTGGTTTTTCATTCTTTAGATTTTTTGTCTGAATTTTTATGCCCATTTGAATCTTGGTCAAATCCTAGGTTTGACCAAGATTTAAATAAGTTTAAAACATGGAAATGAAAAGGTAAAAGCATCGATCCTTCTTAGTCGCTCTAAAATGAAGCTGAATTTTGGGAGGTTTTTGAAATTTCCATGTTTGAAACCCAAAACCACTTCTCTTCATGCTTGACTTCATAAGACGAAGTAGGGACGATAGGGGGTAGATACATGATTTGTCTGGTTAATTTGGATATATCTAGACCTTGTTTATCAACTTGAATGCTTATGATATGACATAAGAACACTATGTGCTTTTTTTATTTTTTTGTGCCCATTTGAATCTTGGTCAAATCCTAGGTTTGACCAAGATTTAAACAAGTATAGAACATGAAAATGAAAAGGGAAGCCTGTATCCTTCTTACTCACCCTAAAATGAAGTTTTGGGAGGTTTTTGAAATGTCCATGTTTGAAACCCAAAACCACTTCTCTTCATTCTTGACTTCTTAAGACATAGTTTAGGGGTTAGCGGGTAGATACATGATTAGTATGGTTTGAATATGTCTAGACCTTGTTTATCAACTTTAATGCTTACTACATGACATAAGAAGACTATGTGCTTTGGTTTTTCATTTTTCTGTTTTTTTTTTGAATTTTCTGCCAATTTTGTTTGACCAAGATTTAGACAAGTTTTACACGTGAAAACGAATAAGTAAGCCTGGATCCTTCTTAGTCACTCCAAAATGTACCAATTGATAGGTGCGTTAACTTTGCTTCATGGAAAAAATAATGTCATGTAAATGAGTTAACTTGGATTTCCTACCCTTGAATCCATAGGAAACTTTGTTCTAATGCACTATAATAATCAACCGAGTTTTTACACCAACAGGTCTGTCACTTACGTGTGGTGCCCATGCGTGAGGTCCCACACTTCAGTGAGCACAAGTCACGTGCAATAGGTACGCAAACTCCCAGCCATTTTCTTTGTCAAGAGAAAGACGCATCAGGATGCGTATTGGAAGTCTGTGGGTCCTTCTGGATCCTTCGGTCGTCCCTCTAAAAAAAAAAAAATCTCTCTCATTCTCGGCCTCGCTCGACTCGCTCGCTCGCACCTCCTGCTCACTGACAAACCCTGCACAAAAGTCAACATCATCACCCGAAAAAGGGGAGACACCATAATTCTCTCCCTTCTTCTCTCCTTCCGAGTGATCCCTCTTCCTCCGAGTTTCACTCGACGGGCAAACACACATGTGCTGCATAGTAATAATAAAAAGGTAGAAAAATCGACCTACGAATCTATAATTAAATAGGTTAAACTAGGGTTTTGCCCAGTACTACAGATCAAGGTTCAAAAAATCCAACTACGGGGTTCGAACAACCCCATTTCTAATCCAAGATTTTTTCGACCTCATCCAATGGCCTCAAACTATAGGCCGGGTTAGCATCTAGTGCAGTATGTGTGAGAATGTATGCACTATGTGTGCTATAACTTGTGTGTCTTTCAAATTTGAACCAAATTTGAATAAGTTTGAAATATTTGAAATGGGGCTTTTGGCTTAAACGTTTGAAACCCAAAACGACTTCTCCTCATGCTAGACTTCATAAGACCGAGTTTAGGGTCGATAGGGGGTAGATACATGATTTGTCTGGTTTGAATATGTATAAACCTTGTTTATCAACTTGAATGCTTACTATATGACATAAGAAAACTATGTGCTTTGGTTTTTCATTTTTCTGATTTTTTTATTTTGATGCCCATTTGAATCTTGTCAAATCCTAGATTTGACCAAGATAATGTAAACAAGTTTAAAACATGAAAATGAAAAGGGAAGCATGTATCGTTCTTAGTCACTCTAAAATGAAGTTTTTGGGAGGTTTTTGAAATTTCCATGTAGGAAACCCAAAACCACTTCTCTTCATGATTGACTTCATAAGACAGAGTTTAGGGTTAGGGGTAGATATATTTATGATTTTCCTAGGTTTGACCAAGATTTAAACAAGTTTAAAACATGAATATGAAAAGTAAGCATGTATCCTTCTTAGTCACTCCAAAATGAAGCTCTTAATTAGGAGGGTTTTTGAAATTTCCATGTTTGAAACCAAAAACCACTTATCTTCACCATGCATGCTTGACTTTATAAGACAGAGTTTAGGGTTAGGGGTAGATACATGATTTTCAGGTTTAATATGTCTATACCTTGTTTATCAACTTAATTGATTGCGCGCATACTATATGACATAAGAAGATCTTGGTATTCATTTTTTTTGAATTTTTATGCCCATTTGAATCTTGGTCAAATCCTAGGTTTGACCAAGATTTGAACAAGTTTAAAACATGAATATGAAAAGGTAAGCATGTATGCTTCTTAGTCACTCCAAAATGAAGCTCTTGGAAGGGTATTTGAAATTTCCATGTTTGAAACCAAAAACCACATCTCTTCATGCTTGACTTCATAAGACAAAGTTTAGGGTTAGGGGTAGATACATGATTTGTATGGTTTGAATATGTCTAGACCTTGTGTTTATCAACTTTAATGCTTACTATATGACATAAGAAGATTATGTGCTTTGGTTTTTCATTTTTCTATTTTTAATGCCCATTTGAATCTTGGTCAAATCATAGGTTTGACCAAGATTTGAACAAGTTTAAATCATGAATATGCAAAATTAAGCATCTATATATCCTTCTTAGTCACTCCAAAATGTAGCTCTTGGGATGGTTTTTGAAATTTCCATGTTTGAAACCTAAAACCACTTCTCTTCATGCATGCTTGACTTCATAAAGATAGAGTTTAGGGTTAGGGGTAGATATATACATGATTTTCTGGTTTGAATATGTCTAGACCTTGTTTATCAACTTGAATGCTTACTATATGACATGCAAAGACTTGCTTTGGTTTTTGATTTTGTTTTTGAATTTTTATGCCCATTTAAATCTTGGTCAAATCCTAGGTTTGACCACGACTTAAACAAGTTTAAAACATGAATATGTAAAAGTAAGCATGTATCCTTCTTAGTCACTCCAAAATGAAGCTCTTAATTAGGAGGGTTTTTGAAATTTCCATGTTTGAAACCAAAAACCACTTATCTTCACCATGCATGCTTGACTTTATAAGACAGAGTTTAGGGTTAGGGGTAGATACATGCATGATTTTTTAGGTTTAATATGTCTAGACCTTGTTTATCAACTTAAGTGAATGCGCACATACTATATGACATAAGAAGACCTTGGTATTCATTTTATTTGAATTTTTATGCCCATTTGAATCTTTGTCAAATCCTAGGTTTGACCAAGATTTGAACAAGTTTAAAACATGAATATATATGAAAAGGTAAGCATGTATGCTTCTTAGTCACTCCAAAATGAAGCTCTTGGAAGGGGTTTTTGAAATTTCCATGTTTGAAACCAAAAACCACATCTCTTCATGCTTGACTTCATAAGACAGAGTTTAGGGTTAGGGGTAGCCACATACATGTTTTTTTTGGTTTGAATATGTCTAGACCTTGTTTATCAACTTAATTGTATGCTTATTATATGACATAAGAAGACTATGTGCATTGGGTTTTCATTTTTTTATCCCCATTTGTTGAATCTTGGTCAAATCCTAGGTTGGACCAAGATTTAAACAAGTTTAAAACATGAATAATATGAAACGTAACCTGCATCGATCCTTCTTAGTCACTCCAAAATGAAGCTCGTGGGAGGTTTTTGAAATTTCCATGATTTTTCTGGTTTGAATATGTCTAGACCTTGTTTATCAACTTGAATGCTTACTATATGACATACACAGACTATGTGCTTTGTTTTTTTTTGAATTCTTATGCCCATTTTAATCTTGGTCAAATCCTAGGTTTGACCAAGATTTGAACAAGTTTAAAACATGAATATAAAAAAGTAAGCATGTATGCTTCTTAGTCACTCCAAAATGAAGCTCTTGGGAGGGTTTTCGAAATTTCCATGTTTGAAACCAAAAACCACATCTCTTCATGCTTGACTTCATAAGACAGAGTTTAGGGTTAGGGGGTAGATACATGATTTTTCTGGTTCGAATATGTCTAGACCTTGTTTATCAACTTAATTGAATGCTTACTATATGACATAGGAAGACTATGTGCCTTGGTTTTTCATTTATTTTGATTTATTTTGAATTTTATGCCTATTTTTATGCCCATTTAAACAAGTTTAAATCATGAATATGAAAAATTAGTCACTCCAAAATGTAGCTCTTGAGAGGGTTTTTGAAATTTCCATGTTTGAAACCAAAAACCACTTCTCTTCATGCATGCTTGACTTCATAAAGACAGAGTTTAGGGTTTGGGGTAGACAGCACGCGCCGACGCGTGGACGAAATTTATTCTCTGTCCCCCTGACATGCACTTGCCAGTGTCTTCAACAGTCTGACACGAACAGTGAAGCTTTTATGGAGCCCAGCGGAGAGGGGCTCCATTTCTCGAGCGGTAGCGAGGTGACATGCGGCCTAAATCCAAATTTAAACATTGCGAAAAAAATCTGAAACAAATCATGCACGTTCACAGCTCATATTAAGATAACCCCTAAAAATTTCAGATCAAAATTCGAAACATACATCGAGAAACAAAAAAGAGAAACTCAGTTAGTGGCAGTTAATATGGACCGGAGGAAGTACTAATAATATGAGGCATATTTTTGAGCTGGCCCTGTTTAGTAGAGTTTACATTTGAGAGTTACATCTTTCTACCACCATTATTTTTGATTTAGCTTGTCTTTTTTTGCCCACCATTTTATCGAGCAGGGTTAATGCAAGATCCATAGCAAACTAGCTTGTCATGACATTTTGTTGGCGGAGTGCATCTTCTCATGGCGAGCTAGCGACTTTGCCTACTAGAGTTTTTTTTGTTGAACTACATTTTTTGGATTTTCCCATTTTATTTGTGCACAAGCTATGAGCCGCCCGCAATTCAGCACCATATATTGGCGGGATTTTCTAGTTCAGCACCATAAATTAGCAGGATGCTATCTTCCTACCTCGCTTTCATTTCCCCTATATCCAGCCCCACCCACGGACAAGCAAGGGCCTCTCTCCCTACCTCGCACCTAGTCCGTCTCGCTCCCTCTCAGTCCTCCATCCGTAGCCGACATCCACCGCACCGGAGCCAGCTCAGCGACGCCGTCAACCACACTCCGTCCGCTTCGTCGGATCTGCTTCCCCGACTCACTGGTTCATCTTACCGGCCGGCGAGATCGGTACACAAAGCGCCACCATGATCCACCGAACCAAACCGAACGGCCAACGCGCCACCTCCCCAGTCGACCAAGGTTGAACACTTTGTCCGGCAGCTTTTGTTATGTACTCCGTATTTGATTTCCGAGACTAGTTTATTGCTTGCTTCCACTGCTTGTTATTAGCATCTGTTTTTTTTGTAATGCCTGCTAGATATTCCCCTCGAGAATGCCTACGAAGAATCTCGGAGGCAAAATATCTTGCAGAATATGATAATTGCAGCCAAGCTCGGCATACTGTGGAATGGGACAAAATCACCGCACCCCAAGTCGTTGCCGAGATTTTTCAAACGTGTGATGTGCCGCCAAAAGGACGATTCCGTGGGGCAGCTGCTGAAGAAGGTATTTAGCCGCACTGCTCAAATTTCATATGTCTTGTTTGCTGATTGATTTGATGAACTTTGATTTGCAGCAGCTAGCCACTGCTCATGTTCCTAACAAAGACAGTGAGCGCGCCAGTGATGCAGACATTGGTAGAAAGGAGGCGGGATTTGGTCCTATTGTTCTAGCAAGCAATCATTTGAGTGGCCGCCTAGGATCAGCACATCTGGATCCTCCTGAGCTCAACATTAAGGAGGTAATTTTATAATAGTGTTTTAAACATGACATAATCTAATGTACTGAAAGAGATCAAACTGTCAACAGGAGTGGAGTGGTATAGATGGTAGAGATATAGATATAGATTTCAGATTTCCTAATTTTTTCTTGAAAATAGGGTCGCCCCGGCCTCTGCATCCAAATGATGCACCCACCCTTTTATTGCAATGTTTTAGACTCCATTTAAGGTTTAGAAACTCATGGGTTGCTGAAAGTGGTGACATGAATCAACCAACATATTTCCTTTTAATCTGCTGATTGATTTTATGCATGGCAAATCGCAGAAGCAAGTGACTGCTCATGTCCCTGCCAAGCAGCATTGTAGCACAGATGTCCAGAGTTCCAGTGATGCAAACGTTTGTAGGAACAAAACAGAAGGATGTGGCACTGGGGAAGCTAAGATTAGGCGTCTTCAAAAGGACTTGGATGTGGCCACTTGGCGGAACAAAGAAATGAACCGAGGATGGAATTCTACAATTCAAGATGGCCTACATGCTGTTGCTGATCTGCAGAAGCTAGTGGCTGGCAACTTGGTTACCGCTTTGGCTGATGCAGATGTCCATGAGATCAACTGGACGATCTTGGAACAGGTGAAAGCACGAGCAGAAACTCTGCACTCATCTTTGCAGGTAGATGATTTTCAAAGGGTGATGCAAGAGCCGCTATATGAATAGATTGTTGTTTTCAGTTGATGATGTCCCTGGTTCTTTTGTTTACTTATGTGCTGGTAGTACTTAGGGGAACTAGCTTGTACAAGTATTTTTTTCCGATAAAGTTGTACAAGTAAATGGCACATGCTTCGCATGTTTGACCAATTAAGTTAAAAAGCTTCACAAAATCCTGCTATCATGTAGGCGGGCTTGCATTGGCTTTCAACCCAAGTGACTATTGACTGCAATCTGTAATATGTACCCCTCTGTTGCACTTAATGGTATCCAAGCCCTTGGGCCCCCCTCCTTTGTTAAAAAAAAGATCGAATTCTTATTGCGTCGAAGTTGTTTCACTAAAAAAAAGAGCCCTCACGTGCAAGGCACGTGTATATATACTAGTACTAGTAGAGATGGTACACCTAGACATAGAGATTTGTTTGTTTTAAAGATATTTTTAATTGTGTACAAGATGGAAAATATAACTTTAGGCTATCCACAATGTTGCTATTGCCAAATCTGATACGATGGTGAATTTGGCTTTGGTGTGAAATATAGCAATAGCTCCACAATGTAGTGGTTCCAAATATTTATAACGTGGGTCCCGCCATCAAGCTAAAACAACTCATAAAGCCAATATGGAACTACTCTCACAATGTAGGGAACTAGTTCCAAATGCCAAAAGTGAAATTTGGCATCGGAGCACCTATTTGCTCCGGTTCCCTGTTTTTCTGGTTTTGGAACTACCTCTACAATGTATGGAACTAGTTCAAAAAGCCAAAAATCAAATATGGAACCACTTTTGGCTACACGTTGTGGATGCTCTTAGCAAATTCCTAGTATTTTTCATGGTCGATGTAAAAAAAGTATTTTTCATGGTTGATGTAAAAAAACAAGTTTTTTTCATGGTCGATGTAAAAAAAGAGAGAAAACATGTCTCATAAAAAGCCTTATGGTTAGCACAATTTTTTTACGGAGTAACTCTTTTTTACATAGCCCAAATTACTATTCGATTTTTCCATTGAAATATTTTATGTGTATAAAGCAAGCGAAGAAGTACACATGCATTTTTCGTTTTATTCTTTTTTGACATTTCAAAATGTATAGAAGATGAATTTCGAAATAAAGAGATCATATGCACCCAAGAACCAACAAGCATATCCCCTTGAACCCGAACATACTCAGGGCCCTTTTGTTGTGCCTTTTTTTTTTTTGCCTTTTTGGCTTTTGGATTTTGGAAGCCAAAAACAAATATTATATTCTTTTGGCTTCCAAAATCCAAAAGCCAAAAAGCCACAGCAAAAGGGCCCTCAGCTTCAGACTTGGGATTTCGTAGGCTAGGGTTCCACAGTTTTCCAGCAACCAGTAATAATTTCAACTCTGCCCCAAAATTCCCGCCCCCCCCCCCGCTTCCAAAATTCAAAGCGATGTGAAATAAGTACAGTGTCGATCTTATCCCCCCGGACCGCTCAATTCAGACCTATCACCGGCGGCGCCGAACCCCGCATCTCTCTCTCACGCTTCCACCCTGCATGACCCACCGGATCATCTCACACGCCGGCGCCGGCCCACTGTCCCACTCCCACACCAGCACTACTGCCTTCTCATCGGCCACCGTAGTGACCGACGACGTTCCGCCGTCTCCCTTGCTTTTTAGCAAGCCGGAGTAGCTTCCACCTCCCCCACCCCCACCGACGACCACTGTACCATACGAGCTCCTCCGTAGCCGACTTCCACCGCCGCCTTGTCAGCGACAGTCACCATCGCCGGGTTCTCGTATCTTAATCCCCGACTCCTTCCGTCCACCGGACTGGAGAGATGGGCGCTTCCATGGTCGACGGCAGGAAACCAAAGCGTACACGCGCCGACTTCCAAGAAGGTTGATATGGCCGCATTCGTTATGCATGTGATTTCGAAAAGTATTTTTTTGCTTACTTGCACCGCCATCTCATTAGCATTTTTTTTGTAATGCATGCTAGATATTATTGCAATACAGAAGAATGAATTAAAAGAGAAACGGATACGGAATCTATGTATAAGATATGCAAGCCGTGTGGGCACAAACATGTGTAACGCTATTGCCTCTAGTGCAAACCTGAACAAAATCGGAGAAGAACCCTTTCCCCTTCCCAAAGATAAAGAACAATGTTATGATTCACAATTTGATCATGCTGAGCCTCTTGGAGAGCTGACTCAGGAAGATGCCTTGCCTGACCATTCTCCTCAACCCCACCAGGTGATTTCTGTGTTTTTTTACTTTGAGATATCTGTTTTGCAACTTCCATGTGTTGTATACTTGTATCCTGAATCCCACCAAACATGTTCACATGCCACCTCTAGGTCTCCTTAATGCATCATATATATGTTTCAGCATGCACGTCATCCTTTACTGTTCTTCATTCTATTCCATTTGCATATCATCATATATGGGACTTCTGTAGACTGAAATATCGTTTATGTGTGCTAGGAATCTGCAGCTTCAAGTAAGAATTTCGCAGGAACCACCAATGAGAGGAAGACCATTCAACAGGCACCTGAATCGGTGATAGAACAGCTGCAACCAAAAAAGAAACCTGCTTCTGCTACTAGACAGTCTCAGCGATTCATGGCACCAGTTGAAGAAAATAACGAAAATTCTAAGAGTACTGAAATAAAAAAACGTGGTGAACACCCCAAGCGGTTGAATCAGCCACCTGTTACCAATCCAGTCAACCAGCGACAATCGGCAGCAGAACCAGTTTCCACAGCAACTTCTCAGCCACAATTGGCAGCAGAACCAGTTTCCACAGCAACTTCTCAACAACAATTGGCAGCAGAACAAGTTTCCACGGCAACTTCTCAGCCACAATTGGGATCAGCAGTAGCTGTGGTAGGAAATACTGCCCAAGGACACACTGTACCAGTCCCAGCTGACACAACCACAACTGGCCAAACACTGCTAGCACAACATCAACAAACTGTTGATGATCTCCCACTGACCCATATTAGTCCTGCCATAGACAACTCCCCTGAGGATGAGCCCCACACCGAAGAAGGTACATTTTCCAATGCTTATAGTTTCATTCTCCGTTATAAAGTTATACTTTATAGAGATATATATATAATGCTTATAGTTTCATTCTCCGTTATACCTACCTTGATAGCTTGATGTAATGCTTAACTTTGTAGTTGCACCACGATCAAGAAAAACGAGGGGCCCAACAGTAGGGAAAATGTTCGTAGCTAAGCTTGCTGGGATGGAATCAAGATTTCGCCTTTCATCTATCGTAGGTGGCAGAAGGCCACTGGACCCAGAAGAATCTTGTAAATTAGCATCGGATGTAGGAATTTTCGTCAGGAATGAAATTCCTATCTTCCCAACATGGAAAGAGCACGTAGACACCTCTGCGCATTTTGAAAAATTAGTGCACAGGTTACACGTAAGTCATCTTTCTCTTGGTAATGTTACTCATACTAGTATACCACATTGGCACGTCCCGTTCCTTCTAGCTTGTTGTTGGATCTATGTATATCACACCAACGGTTTATATTGTTGTGAACAGTTAAGGTTCGAGTTCGATGAGGACCAAGAGGAAGTAAAGCATGTTCTCAACAGTCTATTCTCAGACTGTCTGCGCCAGTATCGCAGCAGGCTAAAGAAGAAATACTTCACTGGAAAGATTACTGGGAGTGTTCCAACTATATCTCCTTTTAAGCAAATGACTGACAAACAGTGGGGAGATCTTGTGAAGCACTGGTCTGATCCAAAGAATATGGTATGATTTGTAAGACTGAGACCAGATCACATCTTGGATTCTTATTTATAGCAGTGTCTCACTAGTCTCCTTTTTGCAGAATTTGGCTAAACAGAATCAGGAAAACCGCGGTAAACTACTTTTACCTAGCCGTACGGGATCTCGTAACCTTATAGTGCACATTCGGCAAAAAGTAAGGACATGTTGTTTTATACTGCTATTTAGAAATATTTTAGTAAAAGATCATGCAGAGTATATACACCAGTGTGCAGCTTATATTATGATCCTCCATTTCAACCACGTTATTCGATTTATAAATGGTAGTACTAAAATGCAGATGTTACATAATGCAAGTAAAAGGGAACCAAACAAAGAGATGACTCTGCCAGAGATTTTTGAAGCATGCCAGAAGAACAAACTTGAAGTGATTGGAGAAGTCGCACAGAGTGTTCTTGTAAGTCTTCTCAAAGATTGAAATTTTGTGACGACTCACATCCCAACTTATAGGAGTAGTAAAGTACATGTCAATATGATATTATATATGTTTATTAAAATTCATGTGATGTGAATCAGACATGCCAAACTGTAGGAATAAAAGTAGGTCATACACATGATAAATCTACTATCAGCAAGTTTCTCTGTAGTAACTATCATGTTTACACATGTGTACGAACTGAATTTTTTGCAGGAAGATATGAAATTAGAGATGGCAAAAACCGGTAAAAACGGTCTGGAAAAAACCGATGAAGAATGTGTGAAGGCATTTTCTATGGCAATAAAAAAGAAAGGCATTGCCAAAAACACTTTCTTACGGAATGCTGGACTGCTGAAGTGCAAGTCCATGTCCAAGTCAAAGTATTTGCATGCTCAAGTTCTAAAGGAGCAACTCCAAGTAGAACGAGCTGCATCAGCTGCGCTAAGACTAGAAGTCGACAATTTTAGAACGATAGCAGCACAGAAGGAGGCCCTACTGGAGCAGGTTAGGAATGCTAGTAAGTAGTAAGAAGAGTATCTGCTAGATAATTGGAGATGAACGGGGACAGTGACAGGTCATTACCTTTGTCTTGTAAAATGGTTCCTTAGTCTGAGCATATTTCGTAGGTGCATTTATCTGCAATTGCTATGATCTTGGTGGTCGTTTCCTTGTTGTGATGTGGATTTTTTTGAACCGGAACCCTGCTGATTGTTAATATTATAAGTGGATTGCCTAGCCCTTTCCATCAGTTCTGACTTTTGGTTCCGTTGGCTCGTGGATGAAGCTTGACGTGGTATCAGAGCCCATAGTCTCAAGTTCGAGTCATCGCTTTCACAAACCTTCTCTTCTCTTCTCCCGGTCTAGCCTTTTCTGTCAGTTTGGACTTTTTGTTGCGATGTATAAAGTGGATTGCCTAGCCCTTTCCATCAGTTCGGACTTTTGGTCGCGTTGGCTAGTGCATTAAAGCTTGACACTGATGATTTTCTGTGATCCATTGATTTCCATCTTTCTACATACTGGTCTAGAAGCTTGTCAACTGGTCTGGTTCATTCATCGCTGTATTGAGTGCAATGAACGGAACAGTGGCTTCTCCTTTGTGTTGTGCTGCAACACAACAGCTGTTCCTGCTTCTGTACAGGTGAGTTGTGAACAGAGATACTTATGTATGCTACCAAATTTCGACTCCATATAATCAATAGCTTAACAACCCTCTAATTCAAAATCTCAACATTATTTCACACACTGAAATATTTTGTACGCGTTTTGAATTGGAGAACATGGGAACCGACTTTGGTTTCTGATTATGACTTGATGTGACCCTAGGCCCTGGATTCCTGAGCAGAAGGTATGTGTAAAAACAAAGAGATTACAAAGTGCTAATTCCCTTTTTTTGTAAGTCCTGGTGGCATTGACACTCCTTTCTTACTTGCTATATTTTTTTGGTGTTTATATATAATAGAGAATTACCAGCTTATTGTCGAACCCGTTAGATTTTGGGCAATAATTGTTACGTGGCTGCTTCTTAATTAAAGTTTATCATGTCATGTAGATGGATTTGTGAAAGATGCAGCGGGTCGTTCTTCAGATCGTCTACATGGGATTCCCATCTACATGTATGTTCACGGTTTCATGGAGTACTTCAGCTCATAGCAGCCACATACGATCCTGCAAGATTTGCATTTTTTTTGACCTTGCAAGATTTGCATTCAATGTATCGCCAAGACGCGTCCGTGAGAACTCTAGAAACATCTTCGTCTGACTCGTTTTGGCGCGCGCTGTTCCCGAGCGAATCCAATGAATTTTGACCGTTCTCTTAAAAAAAAAGGAACTTTGACCGTTGGATCAAGCGTTGGAGAACTGTTGTGCCAACGGCCAATAATTATGATCGTCGTAACCGATTTTCAACGTGATGATGAATTGATGTGACATTTGGCCGTACTAGTACGGTCTCATATTTTTGTATTACTTGGACTGTAGCCAAATTCGAAATCTCATTCCAGCGGCAAAACTTCCCGCCCGAAAAATACAAATATTTCACACGCTTCTAACTTCCCATTCTACCCTCGTAAAGATGACAACAATGTCCATGTATAAGTCGGTTGGTGGGGGGTCTACCCGTCATTTTTTTTCGATCACCACCTCCCTAGCTCCGGAAACTCCCCGAAAAAAAATTCATTTCCCTCACTCTCTCCTCTGAGACCACCCACCGGAACTTCCCAAGTCCCTCTCTCTCCCACCTCCACGACCACCGCACCGGAACATCCCCGCCGGACTTCCCTGGCCTACCCGAGGCCTCGCGATCCTCGTCATCCGGCTGCCTGCCGGAGCCGCTTCATCGACGCCGTCATCAACCGGACCGGATCATCCCCGCCGAACCTCGAAACCATATGCTCATCCAGCAGTCTACCGCAGTCGCTTCAGCTGCGGCATCGTCCACCCCACCGGAGCCGCTTCGCCGGATCCGTCGTCCACCGCATCGGATCTTGCTCACCGACACCGCTGTGCATGAACCGGATCTGCTTCACCGGCGCCGTGTATGATCTAAACTCTTCTACTGTCGCTTTTCTATTGCTTGCCTGCAAGTTCTTGTTTAATCTTGGGGGAACCTGTTTGTGCTAACGACGCGCCGTTACGTTTTTGCAGACGAGATGAGTAACCATGAAGTGTAATGGCCGTCTCTCCAACCCCAAGTAGCACATGTAGCGTACTTCATCACCGGATCTATCAACCCCAGGAAGATCTGCTGTGACTCCCACAGAGTGCTTCTCCTAATGTAAGTCCCTTGTTTTAGCGCCATGTTCTGGGTTCAGATGCTTGTTTGTCTGAAGCTCTTTTAGTTCATTCCTAGCTATGACCGTAACACCTTGCTATTTTCTACTTCATTGCTAACTTTAAGCGATTGAACATTTTGGTTTGCATTCCCTGCTCTGTAGATGTAGCCATCATAACTTCTATCTTGCTCAGTCGTTGTTACAAAAATTATACTGTAGGTATTATAGTAACATCCTGCTATTATTTAGTTCATGGCCAATTTTAAGTAATTGCACATGTTGGTTCGCATTCCCTGCTCTATAGCTTTTGGCATCGTAACTTCTATATTTGGTTTACATTCCCTGCTCTGTAGATCTAGCCATCATAACTTTATCTTGCTCAGTCGTTGTTACAAAAATTATGGCCTGCTACTATGTTGTTTGTGCCAATTTTTTACTCCATGAACATGTTGGCTTGCATTCCCTGTACTACAGGTGATGCCATTGTTTTGTATCTAGTTCATTGTAAGCTAACAAAGTAAGGACTTAGTTTGGCATGCTATCACTCTGCTATCTAGCCTGTAGTACAAATAAACTTGTCATACTACTAGATAATAATTTTGCGTGCCATCTTGTTCTTCAAAAGCTGCATTATTGACTTGTTTCTCTGACTTGGCATGACGCTCACATATGGAAAGCTGAACATATTGGTTTGCATTCCCTCTTATACAAGTTCACAGGTGATCCCACTATATTCTGTATCTGGTCCATCCTAAGCTCAAGCATTAACTATCCTCTATGTGTTGCTCATTACAAGTTTATATCCCGAAACATCTTGATTTGCATCCCCTTCACTATAAGTTCAGGAGTATTATTTAGTTCACTTGGCACATGTTGGTTCACATTCCCTCCTCTTTAGCTTTTGCCATCGTAACTTCTATTTTTGGTTTACATTCCCTGCTCTGTAGATGTAGCCATCATAACTTCATCTTGCTCAGTCGTTGTTACAAAATTTATAGCCTGCTACTATGTTGTTCATGCCAATTTTGTACTCCCTGAACATGTTGGTTTGCATGGGACTCGACAGTAGTAAGTCTGCTGTTTCATTCTAACATGCTCTGTTATATTGGCTGTTGGTATGCGGCATGCACTCTTTGTTTGCTTATTGTGCGCATTACAATGATCTTGTTATAACGACGAAATGATGAGTTCCAAATTCTTTGCCAAACAATATTGTAGTGTCATTGCCTTTCCATTGTTGCTGTCTTAACTTGTAATGTCTTTGTTTCAGATATAGGTGCTGCATGGACAACTTAAAAGATTGCCGGATCGCTTCATTGTATTGCTAGGTTTAATTACCATTCAATTTCTCTGGGTTCTGTAATATTTTTTCAATGCCTTGCAGCTGATGTAATATTTAGTTAGTTTTTATAGTTCTTTCGCGCATTTTTTCTTTGGTGCTTGTGGTAAGTGAGGCTATCCGACAGAAATCAATGCTGCGTAAATATTCTCAGTATCTAAATCACGAATTCCCATCCCTTAAACGGCCCAATTAAACGAAATCACATATGTGCCTGCCCGCAAAATCCTAAAGCGCATATTATGCCGGCATATAAACAGAACTAAACGGGCTGGCCCACTTACTTCTTGGGCCAGCCCATTTGATTTACGGTGGACCCCACACACTAATTGGGCGGGCCCACTTGCTTTAAGGTGGACCCCACCAACTACTGGGCCGGCCCACTAATTAGTTGGGCCAGCCCATTTGCTTTTGGTGGACCCCACATAATAAATGGGCCGGCCCTTTAAGAGGAAAGTGGGACCCACCTGTGTTTTTGGCCCGCCCAATATCTTGTTGGGCCGGCCCACTTGCTATATGGTGGACCCCACATACTAGTTGGGCGGCCCTTTAACAGGAAAGTGGGACCCACATGTGTTTTTGGCCCGCCCACTATCTTGTTGGGCCGGCCACTTGCTATATGGTGGTCCCACATACTAAATGGGCCGCCCTTTAATAGGAAAGTGGGACCCACCTGTGTTTTTGGCCCACTATCTTGTTGGGCCGGCCACCTATATGGTGGACCCCACATACTAATTGGGCCGGCCCTTTACCAGGAAAGGGACCCACTGTGTTTTTGGCCCGGCCACTATCTTTGGGCCAGCCCACTTGCTATATGGTGGACCCCACATACTAAATGGGCCCCTTAACGAAAGTGGGACCCACTGTGTTTTTGGCCCGGCCACTATTTTGTTGGGCCGGCCCACTTGCTGTATGGTGGACCCCACAAACGAAATGGGCCGACCCTTTAACCGGAAAGTGGGACCCACGTGTTTTTGGCCCGGCCCACTAGCTTGTTGGGCCGGCCCACTTGCTATACGGTGGACCCCACACACTAAATGGGCCGCCTTTAACAGAAAGTGGGACCCACCTGTGTTTTTGGCCCACTTGCTTCTTGGGCCGGCCCAGTGTAAGGTGGACCCCACATGTTAAATGGGCCGGCCCATTTAAGTTTTGACCAGTCAACCTTAGAGGTTAGGCCCGGCCCACGTAACTAATGGACCAGCCCAGCTATATAGTTGACCGGTCAAACTATGTCATCTGGCCCGGCCCGCTTAAGACGTGGCAGGCCTCGTGTGGGCCTACCATCTACCACGGGGTTTCAGGTTAACGCCGTTAACCGCAAAACGCTCCACGTGTCGTTTGCATGACGTCGCAGTCAACGGGCTCCCGAAAACACTTCCGCAACGGTCCGATTTTCCGTGGCGGAAGGGCGCCCAAGCGCGACGGACCGAAAAAATCGTCGTTGGACTTTGCCTGACGCAGTTTCGACAACGGAACCCATATCGTCGGGTTAGGCCCATAGGCGACGAAAAATGCCCCTTAGTTGACGATTTTGGGACGTTGTCTATCAGAACTTTTCTTGTAGTGAATACCCCCTCTTGGAGTTACAAGTATCAATTTGGCCAGAGCCTCTACTAGCAACGGAGAGCATGCAAGAACATAAACAACACATATATGATAGATTGATAATCAACTTGACATAATATTCTATATTCATCGGATCCCACCAAACACAACATGTAGCATTACAAATAGATGATCTTGATCATGTTAGGCAGCTCACAAGATCTAAACATGATAGCACAAGAGGAGAAGACAACCAACTAGCTACTGCTATGGACCCATAGTCCAAGGATGAACTACTCACGCATCAATCCGGAGGCGGGCATGGTGATGTAGAGCCCTCCGGTGATGATTCCCCTCTCCGGCAGGGTGCCGGAGGCGATCTCCTGAATCCCCGAGATGGGATTGGCGGCGGCGGCGTCTCTGGAAGTATTTCCGTATTGTGGCTCTCGGTACAGGGGTTTTCGCGACGAAGGCTATAAGTAGGCGGAAGGGTAGGGTTGGAGGCGGCGCGAGGGGCCCACACCATAGGCGGCGCGGCCCCTGGCCGCGCGGCCCTATGGTGGCGGCGCCTCGTCGCCCCACTTCGTAATCCCTTCGGTCTTCCGGAAGCTTCGTGGAAAAATAAGACCCTGGGCATTGATTTCGTCCAATTCCGAGAATATTTCCTTTGTAGGATTTCTGAAACAAAAAAAAGAAAACAGAACTGGCGCTTCGGCATCTTGTTAATAGGTTAGTGCCGGAAAATGCATAATAATGATGTAAAGTATGTATAAAACATGTGAGTATTGTCATAAAAGTAGCATGGAACATAAGAAATTATAGATGCGTTGGAGACGTATCAAGCATCCCCAAGCTTAGTTCCTACTCGCCCTCGAGTAGGTAAACGATAACAACAAATAATTTCTGAAGTGACATGCTACCAACATAATCTTGATCAACATTATTGTAAATCATATGAGATGAATGGAGTGATCTGAAGCAATAGATTGCTAACAAAGAGATAATGACTAAACAAATGAATCATATAGCAAAACTTTTCATGAATAGTACTTTCAAGACAAGTATCAAAAAGACTTGCATAAGAGCTAACTCATAAAGCAATAGATTCAAAGTAGAAGGCATTGAAACAACACAAAGGATGATTAAGTTTCAGCAATTGCTTTCAACTTGTAACATGTATGTCTCATGGATAATTGTCAACATTGAGTAATATAACAAGTGCAATAAGTAATCATGTAATAATCAATGCACACAGTTAACACAAGTGTTTGCTTCTAAGATAGAAAGAAGTAGGTAAACTGACTCAACATAAAGTAAAAGAATGGCCCTTCGCAGAGGGAAGCATGGATTACTATTTTTGTGCTAGAGCTTTTATTTTGAAAACATAGAAACAATTTTGTCAACGGTAGTAATAATTCATATGTGTTATGCATAATACTTCCTACAAGTTGCAAGCCTCATGCATAGAATACCAATAGTGCCCGCACCTTGTCCTAATTAGCTTGGATTTACATGGATTATCATTGCATAACATATGTTTCAACCAAGTGTCACAAAGGGGTACCTCTATGCCGCCTGTACAAAGGTCCAAGGAGATCAATCGCATTTGATTTCTCGTTTTTAATAGATCTCAACTTAGGACATCCATACCGGGACAACATAGACAATAGATAATGGACTCCTCTTTAATGCATAAGCATTCAACAACAAATAATATTCTCATAAGAGATTGAGGATGAATGTCCAAACTGAAAACTTCCACCATGATACATGGCTTTGGTTAGCGGCCCAATGTTCTTCTCTAACATATGCATACTCAAACCATTTGATCATGATAAATCACCCTTACTTCAGACAAGATGTTACCCTCCAAAACCCCCCGACGGGCGTTGGTTAAGCAACACGAAGAGCCGGGAAGCTCCCAGGGCCGCTTAGTGGATCCCTGGCACCTCGCGTCGTCCCGCAAATCTTCTGGCCAAACGTCCTGGCGGTTGCTAGGGCGTGCCACCTGACCTAGACCCGATCAGGAAGGTGTTAGTGCTTCGATTGTTCCTGCATGGTAGACACGTAAACATTAAATACGAGCCCTATCGGCTCTCAGGTTTCCCTGTGGATCGGCTCAAGGAGCCGATCGCCCCATGCTTCACGTTGGATTTACAATGGCATGGGGATCCTGCTTGATCAGGACAAAGCTAAAGCGATCCACGACAGTTTAGGGTTTTCACCGCATAATCGGAACGTCCTACGTGCGATCGGGCCTAGCAGCTACGAGAGACGATGCAAACTACCCCTGCGAGAGGCCTAAAAACCAACATAACGTTGATCCCCGGAACATCCCTCGCAGGGACGGTAAACAACACCTAACGCACCACCGGATCATCCGACCCCAGCATAAGGCCTAACTATGCAGATATTAAACTAATCCTTGCGTAGCAAGGAGCAACTATAACGGATCGGATCTACTAAGTAAGAACAAGCAAGATGCTGCCCTTACGTCTAGATCGACGTAAGGGCAGCTAGGTGTCTAGGGACGGCATTGCCACGCAGATATGCACGTGAAAGCACCAATGCAAGCCCCTAAACACCTAAGGATAAATAGTACTGCTCGCCATCAACAAGGCTTCAGCACGAGCAGTACAAGGATAACGAATAAACGTATACTGCCTAGATCGCTAGATGCGATCTAGGCAGCATGGTGCTTACCCGGGAGAAACCCTCGAAGAGAAGGGGTGGCGATGCGCCTGATTTGTGTTGGTTGAACGATGATTGTCCTCCTTTTCCGATAACCCTAGATACATATTTATAGTCCAAGGGACTTTCTAATTGAGGCGTGCACCTAACCGTGCACGGGCCGGACTCTATCTCTTTAATCTAAATTACAATGCGATCTACTAATTTACAGATACATGGGCAACTTAGCCCAAACTCTCAGCGCAAGGCCGCTTCGAAGATGCTCCACGTGTACGTCCTTCAAGCCCATCTTCACTTACGGCCCAACTCCTGATTTGGCCAAAATCGGGTGGTAACACATGCCCCCCTGGTTTTGATAATGGTAATTGCAAAACCATCTGTCTCCTTCGAAGGGTCATGTCGTGGCAGAACCGTCGCAGTTTTCTTCATGATGACGTCTTGCCTCCTCGCCTTCTCTGCACGACTTGACGGTTCTGGCACCACGTCCTCGGGAACTGCTTAGGCATTAAACCATATATTCCCCCTTTTATTCGGCCACATCGAACAGCTCTCCTCTTCCTTCCTCCGCATCAGCACTTCCAAAAACCCTCCTCTGCCGCCATGTCTTCCTCTTCTTCTTCCTCCACCTCATCGGGTCTTTCCTACGTGTCTTCCCCCATCCGGGAATCAACACCAGAGTGGGGTACGCAGGCGGCGTACGATATCCTTGCCCCAACATCGTGGGACAAGGATGACCATGACTTCTCCGTCTGGTCCGGGAATGACAGGTCCTCAACTGACGGGGAGAGTGACCTCCGCTTCCTCGCCAATGAGGAAGCAGTGGAGGCAAGCGACGACGACCGTTTTTCCTGGGACGGGGCCACTTCTTCCGAGGAGGTGAAGGAGGAGGAGGAAGACGACGCTCTCCGAGAACCGCCGGCCAAACGCCATTGCCCCTGGCCCGGGCACCTTAGCGACTTCGACGGCGAGGACGACGATGCGACGAGGAGGATGAGGACAACGAGGGCCTGCCGGGGCCGCTACAGCAGCGACGACGAGCCGGTCGGAGCAGCGCCGACAACGGTGATGGTGATGACGGGACGATGAGGGCAGCAATGGCCCTTAAATAGGAGCTTAGCTTAGGGCCAGCAGTAGTAGATAGGCCCCTCCCAACTCTTTCTTTTGAGAGCAATCAGCTCTTCATGTAAGAAATCGTTTGTCAATGAAGAGTTTCCCCAACTTGATTTTGCCGATTTCTTGCCCAGTGATTTAGCCGATTCTCCCTTATATGGATTGTGCCGATTGTTGGCCTGATCAACGCTCGATGAACCAATGGCAACATATTGGTCTCTTATGATAAATTTTGAGATAGATCAGTTTAGATCCTCAAATTCCAGTCGAACAGGACCAAGCCGGAATCGTGCACACCTTGAATCTCGAAAATCCGAGTCCCTTGAGCTTAATGCCAGCTTTGATCGGCAAGACTCCAGCGATGCCTTCAGAAGGACTCTAGGACCATCGCTGAAACTCTGTCGCCTACCATTTTCGCAGCGATGCTTTGCCTCTTTGCGGCAACAAACTGGCCTAAAGCCTACCGATTATGATGGCTCCTTCTTCGAACCCCTCCTGCCAACCTGGTAATTCCCCTCTGCAAAAGTCCTCCACCCTTCAACGTGGTTACGATGTGGGGACAGCCGATTCCAACACCATCGGCTTCTCAGAGCGAAAAATCTTCAGGGCTAGCTGCCCCCCGAGCCTTGGTCAAGGCGAGAATGAAAGTGCACCAGCCGCATTGGGCCACTATCAGCTTCTCAACTGTGGTGCAGCATCAGCCGATTCTGACCAAATTGGCTTTTTCAAAAGCCGAGAACCTTCAACTTGAACTGCCCCCCGAGCTTCTTCAGTCCAATGAGGCAACCTCTGGTGAGAATGCAGTTCAGTCCAACTGGACAATCGTCGGTTGTTCTCATGATCCTAGCCTGATCTGCACGTCCATGTTGTTCTTGCTGTTGGCCAGGGCTGCGATCCTCAAACTTGCCGGCAAATATCAACATCTTAAATGAGAAAAAGGGCCGTCTTGGACGCCCAAACTGATGCTTCTGTGGTGCTGCCGAGCTTGAAGTCTTGCAGAAGGAGTTGGAAGTCCTTGAAGAGAGGGCCTGAGTCGCCAAGCAATCTCAATGAGGGGCCTGCTCTTGTTAGGCTTCCGCTTATATCCCTTGAGTCGATGGCCGTGCATCGGCTTTTAATCCTTAAGTCGATGTCTACGCATCGGCTTTGCTCAAAAATTTCTATATTTTCGATTTGTTTATGTATCGGCCCCCATGCTTGAGCTGCTCTGCTGGACGTTTGACATCCGTTCCCAGCTTCGTATCCTCGTATCTCATCCCTCTATGTGCCCCCCGAGCCGATTCTGTCAAGTAATTGATGGCATCGGCTCTTCAGGCATCTGTTGGATCAATGCTGAACGCAGACAAGGTATGTTGAGGATAATTTTGGCCGATTGCGGGAATCGGCCTCCTTTTCCGTTGCAAGGCTTTGGCGATGATTTGCAACTTCTTGGATTTTCATTGTAGCTACGTGGCATGCTGGAGATAAGATCCTTTGCTTTTCATTTTTTGAGGGCCGATCTCAGGGACCGGCCTTGCCACGTATGTCCAATGTCTTGGACTTGCTACTCCGTCCGGGTCATGGATATCATGTTCGTATCAGCCGATGCCTCTGCATCGGCATCAGCCGATGCCTGTGCATCGGCTTTCGCCTGTTTTGGGCGCCATACTTTCTTTGGCGGGCGCGCCTTTGTCTCCAACGTTTGCTGGATTTTCGCGGCCAGATCGGGCCGTGCTCTTCTCAATGTGTACAGGTACTGTGCCTCGGCTTCTTCCAAGTTTCGCAGCCGCTGCACCCTACGCTTCTGAGAATGGCTGAGTCCATCAGGGCACCACCTTGGTCGGTGATACCTATCTTCTTCTCCATCCGACTCCTCAAAGTCTTCTTCTTGAGATGACTCAGCTCGTTTACTCTGATGTGGGAGAGGTCCTAGACGCTCGAACACTGAAACTTCGTTCGTCCTTCTCCTTTGCTGTGTGCATTCTGGGCAGTTCTCGATTGTTGGCAATCGGCTCATTCCTGAGTCCCAGCAATGTTTGAAGAAGGGACAGTTCCAGTGCTTATCCACGGTATCTTGCTCCCTTGACCTCCCACTGGCGCGATGTTCGTACCCGTCGTTGTTGCCGCTGTTCTGACGATACCTCCTATTCTCCGCATCAGACCGACGATATTTTTCATCGTCTTCGTCGTAGCGCCGACGTCGGTCATACTGCTGCTCATATTTGTTGAGGAGATGTACGGATAATGGGCGCTGATACCGTATGCTTCTCACCTCCTCCTCGGTTAGGTACCGTCTATCGTCGTCTTGGGGCCGGTCGCGTGGAACGGCCTCCTCTTTATCCTTGCCACGGGAGTGGCTGCTCTCTGCTTTGTCCACGCCATGGCGGATCACAAACCCTGCCATATTGACATCGAAAGAGAACCCTGGCTCTCTTATGGAGTGGCTTAGGTCCACCATGTTGACGTCCGGAAACGGACGCATGTCTACCTTCATGGCAAACTGTCCGAAAGTTAATCGGCCTGATTCTATCGCCATCTGAATTTGTGCGCGCAACACTTTGCAGTCGTTGGTGGCGTGCGTGAACGTATGATGCCATTTGCAGTATGGCCTCTTGTTCATCTCCTGTGCCGTAGGGATCTTGTGTCCTTCGGGTAGCTTCAACTGTTTCTCTTTCAGAAGCAGATCGAAGATCTGTTCAGTCTTGGTCACGTCAAAGTCTAACCCTCTTGGAGGCCCTGGCGGGTTCACCCATTTGCAGGACACAGGTACTGGCGTCCGAGTCCACTCGGCTACTGCAACTTCCTGATCTTCCGCAGAATCTTCATCCTCATCAGCATTGACCAGGGTTATCGCGCGCTTGAACTTGTCCTGGTACAGTTCTGGATGGCGCTGTTCATATAAGGTCAGTCTATTGACCAGGTGCGTCAACGAGTTGTACTCGACCTGGAACGTCAGGTCTTTGAACGACGCTGCAAGGCCTGCCACGGCCAGCTCGACTGCCTCTTTCTCAGTTAGGTGAGCCGAATAGCATCGGTTCTTGACAGTTCTGAAACGTTGGATGTATTCAGAGACTGTTTCCTCGCTTCTGCCGAACCTGAGCTAGTTCGGCAATACCAGCTTCAGTACCTTCTGAATGGTACTGGGTGTGGAACAGTTCCTCCAGCTGCTTCCATGATTGCACTGAATTTGGCGGCAACGAGGTGTACCATCCAAACGCTGGACCGGTGAGGGACTGCGAGAAGAACCTCACCCGTAGCTGATCCGATACTGAAACCATGCCCAGCTGGGCCAGGTATCGGCTCACGTGCTCGATGGAGCTTGACCCTTCTGACCCACTGAATTTGTTGAAGTCCGGAAGCCGGTACTTAGGCGGTAGTGGGATCAGGTCGAACTCATTGGGGTACGGCTTGGAATAGCCGATTATCTTCTTCTTCGGCAAGATGCCGAACTGATCTCTCAGGACTGCGCTGATTTGATCTGCGGTGGAGGTACTGGCGGCTGAGCTTTCCTGGACTGGTGCAGTGGTGTACTTGGCTAGCCACGCTTGTTTCTCAGCTTCCGCTCCTAGACTCCCCGCTGCTGCAGTCGTTCTTCCTGCCGGAACAATCGCTCCTGCTCCGGCAATCCCTCCTGGTGGAGCCTGGATCGCTTGCGTCCAGCTGTTGCAATCCGGCACATACGCGCACACGTATCCGTGTGGGATTTCCTTGGGCGGGTCATGCAAGAACTGATAGTCGCCCGGGTCACCCCCAACTTTGTAGACGACGTATGCCGGTGAGCCTTGTTGCTGTGGAGCCGCCGTTGCGTACGGCAGAGGTGGCCTGGTGTGGAGTTGCATCTCTCCCTGGTGAGTCCCTAGAACAGGTCCTGAAGGGGAGTATCGACGCTCCATGATCTCTTGCACCACACGGAGCGCAACGCGCTCCAAAGTGTTCACCAGGCTCTCAGAGTGCCGATGCAGTGAATGGGCCACCATGTAGTTGATTTCCTGTCGCAGGGCTCTGGTACGTTCCTCTGAAGGGAGGGACAGATCCAACCCATCGAGGATGCCTTGTGGTGCGAATCCTTTGAACCTGACGCCGTGCGATCGGGTCTTCTCAAAGGAGCCGATGAGTTCGGCTTCAATGATGGCCTTCAGCTCATCGTACTTCTTCTTATGATCAGGGGGAGATCCTCGTATGTGATCTGTTCCTCCGCCATCTCGGATGCCGACGTTGACGTGGATGTTGACGTGGATGTCCCACCGGGCGTGCCAGAATGTGTTACCCTCCAAAACCCCCCGACGGGCGTTGGTTAAGCAACACGAAGAGCCGGGAAGCTCCCAGGGCCGCTTAGTGGATCCCTGGCACCTCGCGTCGTCCCGCAAATCTTCTGGCCAAACGTCCTGGCGGTTGCTAGGGCGTGCCACCTGACCTAGACCCGATCAGGAAGGTGTTAGTGCTTCGATTGTTCCTGCATGGTAGACACGTAAACATCAAATACGAGCCCTATCGGCTCTCAGGTTTCCCTGTGGATCGGCTCAAGGAGCCGATCGCCCCATGCTTCACGTTGGATTTACAATGGCATGGGGATCCTGCTTGATCAGGACAAAGCTAAAGCGATCCACGACAGTTTAGGGTTTTCACCGCATAATCGGAACGTCCTACGTGCGATCGGGCCTAGCAGCTACGAGAGACGAAAACTACCCCTGCGAGAGGCCTAAAAACCAACATAACGTTGATCCCCGGAACATCCCTCGCAGGGACGGTAAACAACACCTAACGCACCACCGGATCATCCGACCCCAGCATAAGGCCTAACTATGCAGATATTAAACTAATCCTTGCGTAGCAAGGAGCAACTATAACGGATCGGATCTACTAAGTAAGAACAAGCAAGATGCTGCCCTTACGTCTAGATCGACGTAAGGGCAGCTAGGTGTCTAGGGACGGCATTGCCACGCAGATATGCACGTGAAAGCACCAATGCAAGCCCCTAAACACCTAAGGATAAATAGTACTGCTCGCCATCAACAAGGCTTCAGCACGAGCAGTACAAGGATAACGAATAAACGTATACTGCCTAGATCGCTAGATGCGATCTAGGCAGCATGGTGCTTACCCGGGAGAAACCCTCGAAGAGAAGGGGTGGCGATGCGCCTGATTTGTGTTGGTTGAACGATGATTGTCCTCCTTTTCCGATAACCCTAGATACATATTTATAGTCCAAGGGACTTTCTAATTGAGGCGTGCACCTAACCGTGCACGGGCCAGACTCTATCTCTTTAATCTAAATTACAATGCGATCTACTAATTTACAGATACATGGGCAACTTAGCCCAAACTCTCAGCGCAAGGCCGCTTCGAAGATGCTCCACGTGTACGTCCTTCAAGCCCATCTTCACTTACGGCCCAACTCCTGATTTGGCCAAAATCGGGTGGTAACACAAGACGAACATGCATAGCATCTCACATGATATCCAACAAAGGTAAAAAGTTGATGGCGTCCCCAGAAACATGGTTACCGCTCAACAAGCAACTTATAAGAACTAAGACACATAGCTACATATTCATCACCACAATAGTTTTTAAGCTATTTTCCCATGAGCTATATATTGCAAAGATAAAGGAATGAAATTTTAAAGGTAGCACTCAAGTAATTTACTTTGGAATGGCAGAAAAATACCACATAGTAGGTAGATATGGTGGACACAAATGGCATGGATTTTGGCTCAAAGTGTTTGGATGCACGAGAAGCATTTCCTCTCAGTACAAGGCTTTGGCTAGCAAGGTTGTTTGAAGCAAACACAAGTATGAACAGGTACATCAAAACTTACACAAGAATATATTGCAAGCATTATAAGACTCTACACTGTCTTCCTTGTTGTTCAAACACTTCACCAGAAAATATCTAGGCCTTAGAGAGACCAATCATGCAAACCAAATTTCAACAAGCTCTATGGTAGTTCTCCACTAATAGATTAAACTACATGATGCAAGAGCTTAAACATGATCTATGAGAGCTCAAAACAATTGCCAAGTATCAAGTTATTCCAAACCATATGAAGCATTTTCTGATTCCAACCAAATAGCAATCAACGAAGCAATTTTCAGCCTTCGCCATGAACATTAAAGCACAACTAAGAACACAAGTTTTCCATATGAAAAAGAGGAGCGTAATATATCCAATACAAGGATGGCGGGATCCAACTTTATTCAAACCAAAACAAAAATAAAAGCAAACAGACGCTCCAAATAAAGAACATAAGATGTGATGGAATAAAAATATAGTTTCACTAGAAGTGACCTGATAAGTTGTCGATGAAAAAGGGGATGCCTTGGGCATCCCCAAGCTTAGATGCTTGAGTCTTCTTAAAATATGCAGGGATGAACCATCGGGGCATCCCCAAGCTTAGACCTTTCACTCTTCTTGATCATATTGTATCATCCTCTTCTCTTGACCCTTGAAAACTTCCTCCACACCAAACTTAAAGCAAACTCATTAGAGGGTTAGTGCATAATCAGAAATTCATATATTCAGAGGTGAAATAATCATTCTTAACACTTCTGGACATTTCACAAAGCTACTGAAAGTTAATGGAACAAAGAAACCCATTCATCAAAGCAAAAGAGGCAATGCGAAATAAAAGGCAGAATCTGTCAAAACAGAACAGTCCGTAAAGACGAATTATCCAGAGGCACTTAACTTGCTCAAACAGAAAACTCAAAACTAATGAAAGTTGCGTAAATATCTGAAGATCACGCACGTAAATTGGCAAAGTTTTTTGATTTTTCTAAAGAGAGATCTACGCAAATTCGTGACAGTCAGCAATTCTGTTTCTGCGAATCCAAATCTAGTATCAACTTTACCATAGAGACTTTACTTGGCACAAAAACATGATAAGGAGAGGTTGCTACAGTAGTAACAACTTCCAAGACTCAACAATACAGTAGTAAAATAAAAACATGGGTTATCTCCCAAGAAGTGCTTTTCTTTAACGCCTTTTAGCTAGGCGCAGAAAGTGCAAATCAAGTATTATCAAGAGATGAAGCATCAACATCATAATTTGTTCTAATAATAGAATCAAAAGGCAACTTCATTCTCTTTCTAGGGAAGTGTTCCATACCTTTCTTGAGAGGAAATTGATACTTAATATTTCCTTCTTTCATATCAATAACAACACCAACAGTTCGAAGAAAGGGTCTTCCCAAGACAATAGGACAAGATGCATTGCATTCAATATCCAAGACAACAAAATCAACGGGGACAAGGTTATTGTTAACCGTAATGCGAACATTATCAATCCTCCCCAAAGGTTTCTTTAGAGAATTATCAGCAAGATTAACATCCAAATAACAATTTTTCAATGGTGGCAAGTCAAGCATATCATAAATTTTCTTAGGCATAACAGAAATACTTGCACCAAGATCACATAAAGCATTACATTCAAAATCATTGAATTTCATTTTAATGATGGGCTCCCAACCATCTTCCAACTTCCTAGGAATAGAAGCTTCAAGTTTTAATTTCTCTTCCCTAGCTTTAATGAGAGCATTTGTAATATGTTTTGTAAAGGCTAAATTTGTAGCACTAGCATTAGGAATTCTAGCAAGTTTTTGTAAGAACTTTATAACTTCAGTAATATGACAATCATCAAAATCTAAACCATTATGATCTACAGCATTCTGAAAAATTTCAGCACTATTATCACAAACAGTTTCAGCAGTTTCAGGCAATTTTGCACGCTTTGCACTAGGAGTAGAAACATTGCCAACACCAATTATTTTACCATTGATAGTAGGAGGTGTAGAAACATGTGAAGAATCAACATTACTAGTGGTGGTAATAGTCCAAACTTTAGCTACATTATTCTCTTTAGCAAGTTTTTCTTTTTCTTCTCTATCCCACCTAGCATGCA
This sequence comes from Lolium multiflorum, assembly GCA_030979885.1. Lineage (NCBI taxonomy): Eukaryota > Viridiplantae > Streptophyta > Magnoliopsida > Poales > Poaceae > Lolium > Lolium multiflorum. Next base: position 105,222,883 of record CM061752.1, on the reverse strand, counting down.
ATTCAGCCAACATTCTAATATTATCATTAATTTGAACTTGGATGGCATTTGTTTTAGCAAACCTAGCATCTTTAACTTCCTCAGGCATAACTTTAAGTTTTAAAAGATCAACATCAAGAGCAAGACTATCAACCTTAGAAGCAAGAACATCAATTTTACCAAGCTTTTCTTCAACAGTTTTATTAAAAGCAGTTTGTGTACTAATAAATTCTTTAAGCATGACTTCAAGACCAGAGGGTACACTCTTATTATTGTTGTAAGAATTACCATAACCACTACCATTATTAGAAGGATATGGCCTATAGTTGTTGTTACCATAATTATTCCTATAAGCATTGTTGTTAAAATTATTATTCTTAATGAAATTCACATCAACATTTTCTTCTTGAGCAACCAATGAAGCTAAAGGAACATTATTAGGATCAATATGAGATCTACCATTTGCAAGCATAGACATAATAGCATCAATCTTATCACCCAAAGAAGAGGTTTCTTCAACAGAATTTACCTTCTTACCTTGAGGAGTTCTTTCAGTGTGCCATTCAGAGTAATTGATCATCATATCATCAAGAAGCTTTGTTGCGGCGCCTAAGGTGATGGACATAAAAGTACCTCCAGCAGCTGAATCCAATAGGTTCCTTGAGGAAAAATTCAATCCTGCATAAAAGGTTTGGATGATCATCCAAGTAGTTAGTCCATGGGTAGGGCAATTCTTTACCAAAGATTTCATTCTCTCCCATGCTTGAGCAACATGTTCATTATCAAATTGCTTAAAATTCATAATGCTACTTCTCAAAGATATAATCTTAGCAGGAGGATAATATTTACCAATAAAAGCATCTTTACATTTAGTCCATGAATCAATACTATTCTTAGGCAAAGAAAGCAACCAATCTTTAGCTCTTCCTCTTAATGAGAAAGGAAACAATTTCAGTTTTATAATATCACCATCTATATCCTTATACTTTTGCATTTCACAAAGTTCAACAAAATTATTAAGATGGGCAGCAGCATCATCAGTACTAACACCAGAAAATTGCTCTCTCATAACAAGATTCAGTAAAGCAGGTTTAATCTCATAAAATTCTGCTGTAGTAGCAGGTGGAGCAATAGGAGTACTTATAAAATCATTATTATTTGTGCTAGTGAAATCACACAACTTAGTATTTTCAGGAGTACCCATTGTAGCAGTAATAAAAGTAAACTATGCAAACCGAATAAAATAAAGACAAGTAACTAAAATTTTTGTGTTTTGATATAGAGCAAGTAAATAAGACAGAAAATAAAATAAAGTAAAGCAAGACAAAAACAAAGTAAAGAGATTGGATGTGAAAGACTCCCCTTGCAGCGTGTCTTGATCTCCCCGGCAACGGCGCCAGAAAAAGAGCTTGACACGCGTCAAGCACACGTCCGTTGGGAACCCCAAGAGGAAGGTGTGATGCGTATAGCAGCAAGTTCTCCCTCAGTAAGAAACCAAGGTTATCGAACCAGTAGGAGTCAAGGAACACGTGAAGGTTGTTGGTGGAGGAGTGTAGTGCGGCACAACACCAGTGAAACCGGCGCCAACGTGGAACCTGCACAACACAATCAAGATACTTTGCCCCAACGTAACAGTGAGGTTGTCAATCTCACCGGCTTGCTGAAAACAAAGGATTAAACGTATGGTGTGGAAAATGATGTTTGTTTGCAAAGAACAGTAGAGAACAATGATTGCAGTAGATTGTATTCAGATGTAAAAGAATGGACCAGGGTCCACAGTTCACTAGTGGTGTCTCTCCAATAAGATAAATAACATGCTGGGTGAACAAATTACAGGTGGGCAATTGACAAATAAAGATTCAATACATATCATGATGATCACTATGAGATTTAATCAGGGCATTACGACAAAGAACATAGACCGCCATCCAGCATGCATCTATGCCTAAATAGTCCACCTTCGGGTTAGCATCCGCACCCCTCCAGTATTAAGTTGCAAAGAACAGACAATTGCATTAAGTACGGTGCGTAATGTAATCAACACAAATATCCTTAGACAAAGCATTGATGTTTTATCCCTAGTAGCAACAACACATCCACAACCTTAGAACTTTCTGTCACTGTCCCAGATTCAATGGAGGCATGAACCCACTATCGAGCATAAATACCCCTCTTGGAGTTACAAGTATCAACTTGGCCAGAGCCTCTACTAGCAACAGAGAGCACGCAAGAACATAAACAACACGTATATGATAGATTGATAATCAACTTGACATAATATTCTATATTCATCGAATCCCACCAAACACAACATGTAGCATTACAAATAGATGATCTTGATCATGTTAGGCAGCTCACAAGATCTAAACATGATAGCACAAGAGGAGAAGACAACCAACTAGCTACTGCTATGGACCCATAGTCCAAGGATGAACTACTCACGCATCAATCCGGAGGCGGGCATCGTGATGTAGAGCCCTCCGTTGATGATTCCCCTCTCCGGCAGGGTGCCGGAGGCGATCTCCTGAATCCCCCGAGATGGGATTGGCGGCGGCGGCGTCTCTGGAAGTATTTCCGTATCGTGGCTCTCGGTACATGGGTTTTCGTGACGAAGGCTATAAGTAGGCGGAAGGGTAGGGTTGGAGGCGGCGCGAGGGGCCCACACCATAGGGCGGCGCGGCCCTGGCCGCGTGGCCCTATGGTGGCGGCGCCTCGTCGCCCCACTTCGTAATCCCTTCGGTCTTCTGGAAGCTTCATGGAAAAATAAGACCCTGGGCGTTGATTTCATCCAATTCCGAGAATATTTCCTTTGTAGGATTTCTGAAACCAAAAACAGCAGAAGCGCTTCGGCATCTTGTTAATAGGTTAGTGCCGGAAAATGCATAATAATGATGTAAAGTATGTATAAAACATGTGAGTATTGTCATAAAAGTAGAATGGAACATAAGAAATTATAGATACGTTGGAGACGTATCACGATGGCGGCGGCTACGGAACTCTTCGTGGAATCTGACTGGATATTTTAGGGTTTTCGCGACTGGAAGGATATATAGGCGGAAGGGCAGCCTTGGAGGGGTCCCGAGGGGCCCACACCATAGTGGGCCGCCCCCCCCCTTGGCCGCGCCGCCAGGTGGGGTGGCCACCTCGTGGCCCCTCTCCGTCTCCTCCTCGGTGTCTGGAACCCTCCGTGGAAAATAAGGCCTTGGGCTTTTGTTTCGTCCAATTCCGAGAATATTTCTGTAGGATTTAAACCAAAAATAGCGAAAAACAGAACGGCACTTCGGCACCAAATAGGTTAGTTCCATAAAATGCATAAAAACATTATAAAGTGTGAACAAAACATGTAGGTATTGTCATAAAACTAGCATGGAACATAAGAAATTATAGATACGTTGGAGGGAGACGTATCAAGCATCCGCAAGCTTAGTTCCTACTCGCCTCGAGTAGGTAAACGATAAAAATACTAATTTCTGAAGTGACATGCTACCAACATGATCTTGATCAACATTATTGTAAAGCATATGAGATGAATGAAGTGACTCAAAGCAATGGTATATAGTTTGCTAACAAAAAGATAATGACTAAACAACTGAATCATATAGCAAAAACTTGTCATGAATAGTACTTTCAAGACAAGCATCAAAAAGTCTTGCATAAGAGGTAACTCATAAAGCAATAGATTCAAAGTAAGAGGTTTCGAAGCAATATAAAGGATGATTAAGTTTCAGCAATTGCTTTCAACTTGTAACATGTATATCTCATGGATAATTGTCAACATAAAGTAATATAACAAGTGCAATAAGTAAACATGTAAGAATCAGTGCACACAGTTGACACAAGTGTTTGCTTCTAAGATAGAAAGAAGTAGGTAAACGGACTCAACATAAAGTAAAAGAAAGGCCCTTCGCAGAGGGAAGCAGGGATTACTCATGTGCTAGAGCTTTTATTTTGAAAACATGGAAACAATTGTGTCAACGGTAGTAATAATTCATATGGGTTATGCATAAAACTTCCTATAAGTTGCAAGCCTCATGCATCGAATACTAATAGTGTCCGCACCTTGTCCTAATTAGCTCGGATTTCCATGGATTATCATTGTATTACATATGTTTCAACCAAGTGTCACAAAGGGGTACCTCTATGCCACCTGTACAAAGGTTCAAGGAGATAAATCGCATTTGATTTCTCGATTTTGATAGATCTCAACTTGAGGACATCCATACCGGGACAACATAGAAAACAGATAATGGACTCCTCTTTTTAATGCTTTAAGCATTCAACAACAAATAATATTCTCATAAGAGATTCTGAGGATTAATGTCCAAGATGAAACTTCCACCATGATACATGGCTTTGGTTGGCGGCCCAATGTTCCTCTCTAACAACATGCATACTCAAACCATTCAACTCATGGCAAATCTCCCTTACTTCAGACAAGACGAACATGCATAGCAACTCACATGATATTCAACAAAGGTGTGACAGTTGATGGCGTCCCCAGAAACATGGTTACCGCTCAACAAGCAACTTATAAGAACTAAGATACATAGCAACATATTCATTACCACAATAGTTTTTAGGCTACTTTCCCATGAGCTATGTATTGCAAAGACAAGGAATGAAATTTTAAAGGTAGCACGCAAGCAATTTACTTTGGAATGGCAGAAAAATACCACATAGTAGGTAGTTATGGTGGACACAAATGACATAGGTTTTGGCTCAAGGTTTTTGGATGCACGAGAAGCATTCCCTCTCAGTACAAGGCTTTGGCTAGCAAGGTTGTTTGAAGCAAACACAAGTATGAACCGGTACAGCAAAAACTTACACAAGAACATATTGCAAGCATTATAAGACTCTACACTGTCTTCCTTGTTGTTCAAACACTTTCACCAGAAAATATCTAGACTTTAGAGAGACCAATCATGCAATCCAAATTTCAACAAGATCTACGGTAGTTCTCCACTAATAGATTTAAACTACATGATGCAAGAGCTTAAACATGATCTACTTGGGAGTTCAAAACAATTGCCAAGTATCAAATTATTCAAGACAATATGAAGCATTTTCTGTTTCCAACCAAATAACAATCAATGCTGAGGCTTTCAGCTTTTGCCATGAATATCTATTATATAATTAAAACAACAAACAATCAATGGTAAGGATTAGTCGCTCTAAAGGTAAGATGTCTCAATGGCTTAGATTTACCATCATCCAACCCACGCACGCCAGCCTGTTTGCAATCTCCAATGAGACGTATACAAGCTGGCCTTCGATTGATAATGCCAAGTCCGGTAAGATCTGCACGACAACATCGCCTAATACCTGATTGATATCCATGGTTAGAACCAGCATGTGAACACGCATCCATGGCGGCAAGGCTCCACACGCATGTCACACCCTTCAAATCAACATCATTGAGAGCTCGAATAGTACAAAGAAGGAAGCCGCCATGACGCGCAACTAATCGGAAGCACGAAAGCAACAAGCCCGGTGAACAGAGGACACGACACGACGCATCAAGACGTCCAGATGGAAAAAGGATAAAAAAAACATAACAGCAACGCGGTCAGCACGCCTACGAGATGGAGATAAGCGATCTCCCGTTCTAGGCTCGCGGCAGGTACTGGAGAGAGGCCTTAAGTATTTGTCTTGATTTGCATCGTATGAGATGGTTTTGACAGTTTGAATTAGGGTTCGTGGGGTCTAAGCCTCCACCTCTCGTATATTTATATAGGATCAACATACAATCATAGTACAACACGGCAGGTCTCTAGGTGTTCGTATACAACACGTATACGTGACCGAGACCGTTCTCAACACACCCCCTCAATCTGAACTACTAACTATTACATACAAGATTCAGATTGGACTGAAAACGGTCTAACATCTGCCGTGTAGCTGGCTTAGTAAACACATCAGCTAGTTGATCATTCGTCGAGATGAACCTAACATCTAAATCACCAGAAGCAACACGCTCTCGGACGAAATGAAAATCTATCTCAATATGCTTCGTCCGGGCATGGAAAACTGGATTTGCTGTTAGGTATGTAGCCCCTAGATTATCACACCACAGAATGGCGGTGCGCTGTCGAGGTACTCCAAGCTCCTTCAAAACAGACTCCACCCACATAGCTTCGGCAACTCCATTACCTAAAGCTTTATACTCCGCCTCAGTACTAGATCTTGAGACAGTCGGCTGTTTCTTGGCACTCCATGAGATCAGATTTGGACCAACGAAAACAGCAAACCCACTGGTAGACCGGCGATCATCTATGTCTCCTGCCCAATCCGCATCCGTAAAAATACTAACACCAGTGAGATTCGACTTGCGTATACGCAGTCCTGTATCAAGTGTCCCTTTAACATACCGCAATATGCGCTTTACAGCTTCCCAATGTTGATCAGTTGGCTGAGACAGAAACTGGCACACTTTATTCACAGCAAAGGACAAATCAGGACGGGTGAGAGTCAAATACTGCAGCCCGCCAACTATGCTGCGATATCTGGTAGCATCTTCAGTACCTAGTAACATGCCAGACTCTCGGCATAATCGGTCCGAAGCAACCATAGGTGTCGAAGTGGCTCGACAATTCTCCATACTCACACGATGAAGCAAATCCAAAGCATATTTGCGCTGAGTGAGAACCATCTCCCCTGAATTGTAAGACGCCTCAAGACCAAGAAAATACGCCAAAGGACCGAGATCCTTAATAGGAAAACTGGCAGAAAGCTCTCGAACCAGACGATCAACAGCAGCAGGTGTAGAACCAGCAATAACGATATCATCCACATAGACCAGCATGTAAATCTGAACACCGTGCCGAGAAAATATAAACAGGGATGTATCAGCCTTTGACGAGACAAAACCAAGCTGAAATAGACGTCCACTCAACCGAGCATACCAGGCACGGGGAGACTGCTTAAGACCATAGAGAGCACGCTGAAGTTTGCACACATGAGACGGATACCGAGCATCCTCAAAACCGGGGGGTTGTTGCATGTAGACATCCTCAGTCAGATAACCATGCAAGAACGCATTACTGACATCAACCTGGCGAAGTATCCAGCCACGCGAAACAGCAAGAGACAGCACTAGACGAACAGTTGCAGGTTTGACGACAGGACTGAAAGTGTCGCCATAATCAATACCGTGCTGTTGAGTGAATCCACGAGCAACCAGTCTGGCCTTGTACTTATCAATGGAACCATCTGGTCGTTGCTTGGTCTTAAACACCCATTTGCTGCCTACAATATTAACTCCTGGAGGGCGAGGTACCAACTTCCAGGTATTAGTGTGACAGAGAGCAGCAAACTCATCAGACATAGCAGTACGCCATGCAGGATCACGGAAAGCATCAGTATGCGAAACAGGAGTCGCAAAGAAAGCCCGGCGAGATGGATCATAACGAACTGTACCGTCCGTGTATTCTTTCGGTCGTCGTGTAGCATCCCGGGTACGAGTCACCATAGGATGCACGGAAGAAGTAGAGGCAGGCGTCGCAGGTGTGTGTGTCGACGAGGTACTGGAGTTCTCAACAGATGCACTAGGCACAGAAGAGGCACCGGCCGAGTCGGCCGTCTGGGCCGGGGACAGCCCATTGGCGGAAGCTGGAGACGGCCCAGCTAGGGGATCCGTGCCGCCATGCACGTCGATCGCCCGCTCGCCATGCACGTCGGCCGCCTGCTCTCCTCGCACGTCCGTCGCTGAGGCAGGATCCTGCGCAACATGATCAGCAGCGCTACCAGAAGGATTAGTAGTCAAATATGTCAGGTCATAATTTCGCACAGAAACACTAGTAGCCGGTTCGGAAGACGGAAAAGTGATAGCTTCAGCAAGAGTAGACACGTCAACAGTAACACCGGGGGTGGCAAACGGAAAAACAGACTCATCAAAGACAACGTCTCGAGAAATATAGATCCGCCCAGTGGATTGATCAAGACACTTGTAGCCTTTATGCATAGGACTATAACCAAGGAACACACACATCTTGGATCGAAACTCAAGTTTATGAGTGTTATACTTGCGAAGACTAGGCCAACAAGCACAGTCAAAAATACGAAGAAAATCATAATTAGGCTGAATATGGAAAAGACGCTGAATAGGAGTGTCTTGACTAAGCACCGGTGTAGGCATGCGATTAATAAGATAACATGCGGTGAGAAAAGCTTCATCCCAATATCGCAACGGGAGAGAGGAGTGGGCTAACAAGGTAAGACCAGTTTCGACCAAGTGACGGTGTTTGCGCTCAGCAATGCCATTCTGTTGAGAGGTGTGTGGACATGAGACTCTGTGAGAAATACCGGTGCGCTGAAAATAGCTATGCAACCGATGATATTCACCCCCCCAATCAGACTGGACGGCGCGGATCTTAGTGTTCAAGAGACGCTCAACATGGGCTTGGAAAGCATAAAACACCTGCTCAACATCTGATTTATTCTTGAGAAGATATATCCAGCAAAAACGAGAGTAGTCATCGATAAAACTCACATAATACTTAAACCCCCCCGAAGAGGCACGGGCAGCCCCCCACACATCAGAATGAATTAATTCAAGGGGCTCAGTAGAAACACGAGTAGAAGCATTATATGATAACTGATGACTTTTACCACGTTGACAAGCATCACAAACTAGAGTTGAATTGTCTGAAGGAGAACACAAAAGACCACTTTGCCTAACAATAGAGCTAACGGCATTTTTTGTAGGATGACCAAGACGCTGGTGCCAATGAGATGATGTGACCCTGACGCTGGATGCCGCATGACGCGCCGAAGAAGACTGAGCTCGGCCGAGCGGAAGGGGATAGAGACCACCTTGACTTCTACCGCGAAGAAGAACCTTCCTCGTGACCTTGTGCTTAACAAGGAAAAAGTAACGATGAAACTCAATAAAGATAGGATTATCTGTGACAAGACGATAAACAGACAAAAGATGCTGACTAATATTTCGAACATGAAGGATGTTATTCAAGCGAAGAGATGAACCGGCTATAGTAGAATTTCCAATGTGCGAAATAGACAAACCTGAACCATTTGCTACTTGAACTTGATCCTTGCCAGCATAGGGAGCGCGAACATGCAGACGCTCGAGATCGCTTGTCAGATGATCGGTCGCACCAGAGTCCATGACCCAGTGCCCCGAGTCGTTGGAAGTTGACGCCGAATTGCCAGACCGAGTGTTGGGGTAGTAGTCATGATCGAAGCGCTGGCGACAATCTTGGGCCTCATGACCCCAATTCTTGCAGATCTGGCACTTGGGACGCCAGCGGCGCCGGCCGTTGTAGCCTCCCCCACCACCGCCGCCACCATTGTTGCGGCGACGATCCTGACCACCCTGACCCTGCTGCTGCTGCTGCTGCGGGTAGCCGCCTGAAGGACGACCGCCAGATGTGCGACCAGTATCTTGCACGTACGGGCGGTTCACCGGGGGAGCGTTGGAGCGCATCGTGGCATTGGCTGACGACGTCCACTCCTCATTATCAGCTTGCTGCGAGAGCTGCAGCGCTTCAAAGTTCAGTACCATAGAATAGAAGCTGGCGGCGGTCACCGGAGTGGTGACAACATTAAGCGACGCCGCGATCGGGTTGAAGTCCTTCCCCAAGCCGGTGAGCATATAGTCAATAATCTCGTCGTCTTGGAGCGGAAAACCAGCGGCGGTCATGGAGTCGGCCAAGGCTTTGACCTTGTGCATATACTCGCTGGCAGACATGTCGCCCTTCCTCAGCGCCTGGATCTGGCGCCGGATATGCCGCACGCCTGCGCGGCTCTGAGCTGAGAACATGGCGTGGATCGCCGTCCACACCTCGGCGGCCGTCGTGCAGCCGAGGAGTTGGCTCGCTATGTCCTCCGTCATGGAGGAGAGGAGCACACCTTTGACCTTCTGGTCCTGAGTCCACCACGTCGCATACGTGGGGTTGGGCACGGCCCGAGCTGCATCACCTGCCCCCTCGGTGATGGTCTGGGCCGGAGCGACGGCTGTCCCGTCGAGGAAGCCGTGAAGAGACGCGCCTGAGAGGTTGGTGAGGGAGAGAACCCTCCATAGGGCAAAGTTCCCTTTGTCGAGGCGGATCGCGATCGGAGTGACCGCGGCGGGAGCAGCTGCAACCGGAGGAGAAACGATCGGCCCGAGGGCGGTGGAGGCCTGGGCAGAGGTGGTCGTCATCGCCATTGGAGAAGCGACGGAGAGGAGATCGATCTCGTGGGGCTCGGTTTCGGCGGCTGCGATGGGGCTCTGATACCAAGTTTGAATTAGGGTTCGTGGGGTCTAAGCCTCCACCTCTCGTATATTTATATAGGATCAACATACAATCATAGTACAACACGGCAGGTCTCTAGGTGTTCGTATACAACACGTATACGTGACCGAGACCGTTCTCAACATTGACAAGATTTTCAAACAGATCGATTCATTGCATGATGATGCCCAATTTGCAGTCTGCAATTCTGCATGGAGGTATGCATATCAATCTGACGCCGGGTCCATCAAGATAAATAGGAAGCTGCCATGGGCTTAATTGATGCTGATTGGTTACGTAGATGAACGCATCACCGCCTAGAGAAACCGGCAAAGTGAGATCGCCAAAGTACACCTTGCCGTGGTAGAATCGGAAGTGCGCCGCGTCTGTAATAGCGAGCGGCAGCGAGATATCAAGGCGTTAAGCCGGATCACAGTTCAATCTACAGACCAATAGATATAGATATAGATACATGGATTTGTCTGTTGGATCGTTCAATCCACTTGACGGAGCAGCACCTGCACCTGGAACGTGGAACCAGTCCCCGGAGGCCATGATCTGCGACAATTCGGTGGAGGAGCATGCCAAGGAGGACTCTGGTGAGGTAAAGAAGCTGCCCCTTGACACCACGTGGGCGGTGGCCCATATACTCCTCGATCCATCCAGGTACTTTCTCTCTCTTGATACATGATCCTTGCAAAATAACCCTTCAGTTCATTGCTTCTCTGTTATATGGGCCAGTAAGGCTGCACATGAAAACTATCAACTTTCTCTGCCTGTAAGTATCCACCACTGACCGAGCTTGGAGAGACCTTTAACCAAATATTATTTGCCTATATAAACATCGAAATACAGCCAGGTCTATAAGACTTCCGTTGTAATTTTTAGTCACCCCAACTATGAATTTACTTTTGAATTGGACAACATTTAAGTTTGATGACGGGGTTGCCTAAGAGACACTGAAAATCACTTCTCATGGAGGCTTTGCATTACAGATAACTCATGGACAAAGAAGGCGGTCTAAATCAATGTCTTTCTATACTAAAATCTTATTGAACATACGGCTCAAAGGTTAGGTCTGATATAGCTAACAAAAGAAGCAATTTCTTTGCAATACATTTAATATGAAAAATAATAGTTGAATTTATATACCTAAAACTCATACGTTCAATAAAATATATAATGAAAATAGAAAATTTGATTTCCATATGAATTGTACGTAGTAAAAGATTACCAGTGTTTGTGTAACATGGTTTCTCAACATGCATTTCTTTCTTAGATGTCTAAACATGCATAGGCCTATTGCTTGAGAGGGAAAAAAAGGGCTGACAGGAGAAGAACAAAGACAGGTGTACATGGTTTGAGGCATCTATACATGAGTCATTGCTCACATACAACGTCATGATGGCAATAAGCGGTAGCTGAGATTAGTGATTAATTTGGATGAATCAAAACATACAAGGTCCGTGTGGCATGCATCACAATGGGCGTAATAAATCAGCAACTTCACGCCAGTGTGCAATATGTGCAGCAAGCATATAAACAAAAGTGAGGAAAATCAATGTTTCATATGCAACATTAAGTGTTTGAAAAAAAAATTAATCACCAATAATAATTTGGTTAACTAAAAAATATATACATGCTAACAACGGATTAACAAGCTATGTGAAAAGTGAGCCAAAGACAAAGTTATAGCAATTTGAATGAATATATCAGGATAACTTTACTGCCTTAGCGTCCAAGTGATCAATACTAGCTGCCATATAGTAAACAATGACACGGCCATGTCAAAACAATAATAATAGCAATGCTGCTGCAGTGCGGTCATTGATAAAATGAGTGAATATTTGTTACGTTAAAGCCACCGGTCAGTTCTTGGATTTAGTTGTTGTTGGAATTTTTCTTATAAATATTACTTACAAGACACCAATAGATAGGAAGAAGTAGAAGAGAGGAAACTACAATTTTGTGACTGCCGTATGGCATTATCTAAATGGATTAAGGCTGTTCCGATCGCTGCATTCTCAGCCCTCTGCCGCTCCACGCTCGGTGATTTTTTTTCTAGAAGGAAAACATTCTTTATCTTTAAGCGAGAAAATTGCACATACCAGTAAATCTTGGGGAGATTTTTGCGCAGACCAGTGACTCAAAACATGTGTTGCACAGACCAGCCACTCCAAGAGTAATTCGTTGCGGACAGCTCTAATGACTTGATTTCACATTTTAACAGCCGTGTGTCATTTGATTTTCAAAGCCTACATGGTGATCCTCATGGCCTTAAAATAAAACTGACACTTTATGTTTGCCGGACAAAATCCCACCATAATTTACTTTTTGTTGCAAAAAATACTAAACTTGAATTGAACACAAATTCGTAGCATTTCCGACCAGTGGAAGCCATTTTTCAGGGATGACCTCCCTGTAGTGGTGTTGCATTTTTATATTGGTGGCGTTGATCTCGTATGCCAATAAGCTGGCGTCACTAGTGTACGTCATTCGGACGGCGTTGACGTGCCACGCCACCATTGTGGCTCAACGCGACCACCGGTGTAGGGAACGGCGGCCGAAGCCGTTGTTCGCCACGCCGTGGCCCGCCATTGTTCGCTGGTGGAGGTGGATTGGGGAGAGAAGACATGGCTGGGGAGAGGAGGGAGGCGGCGGTGTTGAATGCGGCCAGACGCGGTAGGTTCCGCGATAAATAGAGGGAGCCGCACGTGAATCCGAGGCGACGCCGCGTGGAAGCTACGCGTCCGGCAAAGTCTGACCGGCGGCAGTCTTTTGAAGCACGCGGAACCTACCATCCGGCGACAATTGGCCTCTGTCACCGACAAGTCGGGGCCACCATCCGCGCGGGAAGTTTTCTCGATGTTTCCCGCGCTTTTATTTCCTCCGGAGTCCCCGAGCGCTCCCCGGGGGCCAGGGATGACCTGGGCTCGCCAGACGGATGAAAGCCCAAATCCGGTCAAAAACGAGGTTCCGGGGACGCGACTAGGCTGTTTTCGTCCATCCGGATGAAAAAAGGGGTCCTGAGGGGCTTCCCGGGGAGACGGCTTGAGATGCTCTTACACGCCAACACTTACTAATTTCCATTCTAAATAAACAGCACTGCATATTAATGGGGAATCTGATCCGGCGGATACTAAAATAAATAGAAATTGGTGAGCAAATTGAACCGACGAAGTTCATTCAAATTTAAGATATATTACATTAGTTTGAGAGCCACCGTTGGTGTCTTCATCATTGGTGCCACCTTTTGTCGATTTTTTTAATAATCTGAAATGGGTTTAAAATTCATTTTGAAAACCAGGATCATATGCTTCTAGGTGTCAAAACGCACTGTCCAGTGGACCGGGAATCCACTTTTGATCTGGTGCATATGCTCCCGGAGTTACAGATTACCTGTGAAAACAGTTAAAGATACTGTCGGATATCTTGTTAAGTAGTGAGTAAGTGGTCATTAGAGCTGTTTGCAACGAACTGCCCTTGGAGTTGCTGGTCTGTGCAACCAAAGTTGTAAGTCGCTGGTTTGTGCAACAAACTCCCCAAAAGTTGCTGGTATGCGCAATTTACTCTCTTTAAGCCGGTCGGTCTGTGTCTTTATTGGGTCCCAGCGTACGAGGGTTTGCGGTTCAGGATAGGAACAAGTCGGTGCGAAAGAAATTCTTCTCCCTTTCCTGCTTTGACCACTCTTCCTCCTTTCTCAAATTCACACTGCTGCCGGCCCTGCTCAACGACGTCCTGCCCCGACGGCCTCCTCCTGCACATCCTCTCCGACGTCCCCGAGGTGTCCTCTCCCGCGTCCCCAGATCGCCGCCGCCGCCGTCGGTCGGCTCAGATTGACGCAGGCGCCGCCATCCACATGTACCTCAACAGATCAAGACGCCCGCCCGGAATCGGTCGCTGTAAAGAAGCTCGCGGCCGCGTCGCGTTTGCGGCGGCGCTAGGGCACGGGAGCAGAGGTGAGTATTCGTCCATTTGAAGTCCGTTTCCCTCTCCCTCCTGATTCCCTAACAACCTAATGCTTTTGTTATTTGCTGCAGATCACGACGATGGTGCTGACGAGAGGAAGGGGGAGGACATGGGCTAAAGGCCCGCCCAGGATTTAACATCTCAGCATGCAGGCAAACCCCTTCTCCTCCGTCAACAATGCAGCATCGATGGAGACGTCCATGCTCCAGTGCCCAAGAGCGGGTCCCCATGTGAGCTTCGATGACATTTTTTTTTTTTTGCTGTATACGGATTGAAAAAAATTAGAAGCCAAAGTGGAATGGCAGGCTTCGGTACTAATTAGACAGTTTTGTTATATGTGTAGAATATAAATTTTCACTTAGAATCTTCTAGCTGGCGTGAATTGTTGCTGACATCCTTATGAATTTTGGAATTAAGGCAATATATTATTGGCATATACAAACTGTGTGTATACGCATAATCGGGGAGAGTGAGGACTAATATTGGCATGATCCTGGGAACGAAGCCAAGCTAAATTTCACAAGGTCTTAGATTCGTTGCCTTGCTAGCTCTCTACTGGTAGCATATTTTGAACCGAACTAAGACTTTGATTAAGTCAATCTCTTTGGCAGTTATACAATGCTCAAAGTGCTAGGTTGCTACCTTTGATATCTGGGAATGGTAACATAGCATCTTTTTCTGCCAGTAATAATAAGCAGTGCGCAAAGTGCTAGGCTGCTAGCTTTGATGCCCGGAAATGGTAACATAGCATCCTTCTCCGTGTGCATTGTGTGTGAGGGTGGTTAAATAAGATTGTTGTTACTGCGCTTCTTTGAACTGAATACACTGATATGATTATGATCTTTTTGACTCACCGGATAAAAGACCTGCCTTGTGTGATTTTATCATTTTCAATTTGTTCTGACCAATAAAAACTCGATTAATTTTAGGCCTACTTGTGGAGAATACGATGTGGCATCGGTCGGGAGTAAGTTCTTCCTCCTGGATGCTGGGCGTCGTCGCATCGTCCGCCAAGCTGGTCGCTCAATTTGTCAGCTCCCTGTAGAGAAGCGTCCTGCCCTCCACGGCTCCACCTGTTTGTTGAAATACCATATGGTTCTGGCACCCCGAAATTCACCAGTGTGTGCATGGATTCTCACACTGTGAGATTTTTACACCCTTTTACTCCTATTTTCGGTGCTCATCTCCGCAAGATATTCCTTTGCACATATCCATGTTGCACAACTTAATCAGTTTTCCTTTTTTAGACTATGTTCGTTAAGTTCCTTGCATCGTGCTTCTATAAGAAATGGCCGTACAACAGACCATGGAAAAGAAATATAGAAGAGTTCACATATTTATTTCTGTGTGCTCTCTGCGCTGAATATATTGATACACATTCAATACCTCTTGGGATTCGGAGGGAATGGGTTGGACAAACTTTAGTTGTGAAGCTATATTCTAATTGGGAGAGTATGCATAGCAATGTAAATTGTCCGGCGACTTACGATATTCTGACTGAAAATTGATAATCGTGACTTGAACTATATTTCATATATTTACAGAAACACCATAGGTTTATGACTTTCTACCTGCATTGTTGTTGTTAAAATGTGGAGGCACGTGATATTATCCGCGAATAGTCTATATATTGCTGGACCATATATATCCGTAGAACCTTTTGAGAGCCTTTTTTTTTGCCAAACAATGAGTTAGTAGAAGTGTGGTTACCAAGCATTTGTGTACATTTTTTGAGTTTTCTTATTAATGTATTTTGCATGGGCAGTTGAAGAGGCATGGTGCATCCTTTTCCTTTACATATTGTTTCCGATATTGTGCCATTTTAACTCCTTTTCTTTACCTATGTATTCATTTGAGGGCTCTTTTTATCTTGATTTGGTGAAAAATTGGATAGTCAAATTGCAAGCAAGTTGTGCTCTGGTATATAAGGGTTGTTCTAAAAAAACATGAAAGATATATATGCATTTCTTTTTTTCTTTTGTGTAGATGTATGTTAATTTCCATGTTTTTAGAAATTATATTTGTATATTGATACTTAAATAGGCCTGTAGGTTGTAGCATAAAATAAATTAACGTAAGATTTTCTTAAATTCGCTGAGATATAACTTAGCCTGACGATGGTTGGTAAAAGTAGCAGGCAACAACCCTTGTTTTGGATTCTGTGTTTCAGTTAACAATAGCAGTATATCAGTTTGCCTAACTGTGGAAGGCAACTGTCAACTGTTTAGCCTATCAGAGTATAGCTTTTGTCCTGGCATTTAACAGGGCTAGCAATGAAACGATCTGCTCAAAATGCTTATTGGTAGGTTATGCACATTAAACAGGAAGCATCAATCCATCATTAAATTAATATTGATTGCAAGTCTTCAAAATTTTGATGATATTAAATTCAACTGACAAATCCAGTATCAAATCACTATCTTTGCAATCATTCAGTTGCTCCTGATCAGCAGCCTCTGGAACCTGTGCTAGCCAAGTTTCACAGGACCCTGTAATTCTTACGTATAGTGCAATTTCATGAGCTGCCCTATTCCGCTCTCTTCTAATGTTACTAATTTCCATGTTTGACATTAGTATTTACCTTGCCTTGATTTCTCTGTAAATGCCACAGAGATTGAGGCGACCGTGGGCGTTTGGTATCTGGTCATTGATTCAGACATGGGAGTCGACTACCACTGCTGGAGGATGACGGTTAGCTGACCTCTTCAAGTGTCTGAAGCAGGAAGAGGGGACAATAGGGTGCCACCATCGCCCCTGCCCCTAGGGAGAAGACCCTTGATCATCTACCTGATGATCCTCACAGACCGGATCTGGTCGAGATGGCCAGTTTCGGAATGACTGGCAGTTGCACAAAATGTTCTTGCTCATACCTCATATCAAAATCCATGTCCCCTGCAGCTGCCTCTTTCACTTTCAAGCCGTTGTCAACAAGGCCATATGGACTTCCGTCTTTCACTAGGTTAGCACAACCTAACTTACATTCAGCTAGCTTTATGAAAGTTCACATCATGATCTGTTACCTCACTCCTATGAAATTAAACTTCCTTTCGGCGCATGCAACTCATGCCTAATTGCTTATGACAGCTAGCTTAGTTCTTAATGACTTAGTGGTAACTATTGTAGTTTGGGCGTCCAGGTACTATGTTGAGTGAAAGCGGAGATATTATGTCTCAAGTTTGCACAAACTTATCTGGCAATATAATTATCCATCTTATGAAATTTTTGGGAAATATGCAAAATATGGTTTGGTGATGGAAACTTTACAGTGCCTCTGCTTTTGGTGCATCATTTTCTTTCCCCTTAATGTATATGCACTACGGAGTCTATCCAACATGACCCAGCGAAAAAAATCAATCTGACACATGTAACTTCTTTTTCTCAGCTAATTTCATCGCTGGATATTTGAAGGTTTTGGCCCATGTTAAATAGTAGCATGTAGCATTTTCGTTGTGCTTCAACCTTTGCATCCACTAGAGATTCCAGACCATCAATTGAGTTAATAAAACAAATCTAATTACTGACACTTGCCGCGTCCCGTCTTCGTCTTATCAAGAAAAGACATATTATAAAAGGAGTATATAAAATTGACTTTTGTGTAAGCTACTTAGATCGTCATTGTATAGCTTTTGCCCCTGGTATTTTATAGAGCTAGCAAGGAAATGATCTGCTCAGAATGCTCATTTGTAAGATATGCATGTTTTAAACATGAAATGCGTCATTAGATTAACATTGATCAAAGCTACAAGTCTTTTGAATTTTGATAATGTCAAGTTTGAGCTAAGATTGCAGTGGGCTGCCACGAAATCAATGGAAGGTGAATTTCCCTGCTTCTCATGATAAGAGATAATTGGATATTTTACTAAGAATTTGTATTCTCTTATTGGATATTTGATGTCACTCTTTCTGTCATAGTAAAAACCGGCTATGATTATGTTGTCTTTCTGGCTGTTCTCAAATCTGAACTGTGGATTTTGTTGAAAAATGAAATGTTTATTACACTCCGATTCAACAAATAATAATAAGAAGTATACGCGCAAGAGCTCTGTTGATCATGTGTATATAGATTTACTCTGGTTTAGGTCATGTTTCACTGCTTATAATAGATAATCATGTGCATATTATTTTGTCAGATCTCTGATTATTTCTCCTCTTCAAGAAGCAAACATGTGTTATTTTCTAGACACTGTGTAAACTATAATGGACGCAGGCCACCTACTATCTGTATGGAGAGGTTTGCATGCCACCTACTATCCCTATGGAGAGGTTTACCAGCACTTTCAGTCGGTTGTTGTTCAACTATGCATCCAGTTTGGACAAACTGGATTTAATTAGATGCGTCATTTTGTTTTCTTTGCCTTTCCAGTTTATAATACAGAGAAAAGCATTATGATCTTTCTGTCAGTGTCTTATTCAATATTCCAGGGGCAGTTCATGCCGTACACGAGGTCAACAACCGTTTTTATTCCGGTACCGATGCTTAGTGGGCAGAGTTATAATGGTTGCACGCCCTGCCCCTCTTCAGTCTTTTGAACTTTGCTCCCTGTATTATGTATGTGTCTTTGTGGGTCTTTAACATGGACTACCGCTGTGCGCATGCTGGTGCACCCTGGAGTGCTTCTGCGTGCTGGTTCACCATTGTGTATCTATGGTGTGAAAATGGATCTGTCTCGCAAATGTTGCTGAAGATTTACTGTCAAAATTCATGCCTTCCTTGCATGTTATCATGCTTGATGTATGTGGTCTTTCGTGCCTGAATTTTTTTGGAGTTCCTGAAGCCTGATGTCCGGACAACATGTTGCAACAAAATATAAACACAGTTAAATTGCCGTATCAGCTGTGCCATGTGACAACATCATGTAGACGGCGCGGCGAAGCGCGCATGTCATCTAGTTTGATTTATTGTCATTTACAAAGATGTGTGCCAACAAAGTACATCTGATGCCCAAAAACGGAAACTATCCAATAATAACTTTTTATGCACAAATATTGGTTAAAAATATTTATTTTCTATAATTTTACATATAATTTCTACATTTTAGGTCAAAGTTGTCTAGCTGATATTAATATTGCAAGAGAGAACGAGAGGGGAGAGAAAAAAAAGATAAAAAGAGAAAGAATGAGAGTGAGGGTGGAGAGAGAGAGATAAAAATACATATATGGTCTTCTTTAGGATTTTAGATAACTATCGATACAACTAAAACCTCTTAAAATTACATTCCAACTCAAATAATTTAATCCACAAACTAGGTGGAGTCGCAGTTGGCATGCATGATAAATCTAGAAGTAAAACGAAGAACACAAGTGTTCAAATGAAAAAGTCCCACACAAGCATGCTAGGATCCAATCTATTCAGAGAATGAAAATAACAAAACGAAAATAAAAGCACAAAGACGCTCCAAGTAAAGTACATAAGATGTGAAAGAATTAAAATATAGTTTCATTAGAGATGACCTGATAAGTTGTTGATGAAGAAGGGGATGCATCCCAAGCTTAGACGCTTGAATCTTCTTGAAATATGCTTGGGTGACCCACGGGGCATCCCCAAGCTTAGGCTCTTCACTCTTCTTGATCACATTATATCACCCTTCTCTCTTGACCCTTGAAAACTTCTGCCACACCAAACTTCTCATAAACTTCATTAGAGGGGTTAGTGCATAATCGAAAATTCACATGTTCAGCAAGGACACAATCATTCCCAACACTTCTGGACATTACCCAAGGCTACTGAAATTTAATGGAGGAAAGAAATCCACTCAAACACAGTAAAAGAGGCAATGCGAAATAAAAGGCAGAATCTGTCAAAACAGAACAGACCGTAAAGACGAATTTTTTCGAAGCACTTAACTTGCTCAGATCAGAAAACTCAAAACTAATGAAAGTTGCGTACATATATGAGAATCACGCATGAATTTTCGCAGATTTTTTTGATTCTTCTACAGAGAGGAAAACGCGAATTCGTGACAGCTAAGAAATATGTTTCTGCGCAGAAATCCAAATCTAGCATCAACTTTCTATTAGAGACTTTACTTGGCACAAAAACGAAATAAACATGATAAGAAGAGGTTGCTACAGTAGTAAGAACTTCCAAGACACAACAAAACAGTAGCAAAATAAAAACATGGGTTATCTCCCAAGAAGTGCTTTCTTTATAGCCATTAAGATGGGCTCAGTAATTTTAATGATGCTCTCGCAAGAAATAAGAGTAGAAGCAAAAGAGAGCATCAAAAGCAAATAAGAAACACTTTTAAGTCTAACCCACTTCCTATGAAAAGGAATCTTGTAAGAGAACAAGTACTGAAAGCACAAAGCAACAAGCATAGAAAAGCAATACAAGTGCAACTTCAAGATTCTCTACATAAAGAGGGGAAACTTAATATTATTAAGATGCATATAACCATGTTTCCCTCTCTCATAATAACTTTCAGTAGCATCATTGATGAAATCCACAATATAACCATCACTTAAAACATTCTTATCATGAGCTACATGCATAAAAGTATCATTATTTTTGGCATAAGAAAAACTCTTCTCATTAATAGTAATTGGAGCAGGATCATTATCAAGAATTGGAACATGGTAAACAAGTTGCATACTAAGGGAATGGTTTTTGGCAATCCCGTCATAACTATGACAAGTTTTATAAGGATAATTATAACCTGTGTCATATCCATCTCTATAACGATTATCTAAACCAGAAGATATAATATCATCATTTTCACTAAAAGTAAAGGTCTCAAATATAGGATCTTCAAGCACAACATCCCCAAGCTTAGAGCTTTCAATATCATCGTTTGAGGGAACATGGATAGTGCTAACATCATTACTTTCATAATCGGTACCAAAGAGATTTTCAGTATCAAAAGTAGTGTGCTCTTCCAAATCATGATCACTAATATAGGTAAAGGGCATAGGAAGATCATTGTACTCAGATTCATTATCATAATAATCATTAGGAGCAACATACTTACGGTTACCTATCGTTATCTCATACACGCGGGGATATGCCGTTACCTCTTTCTTCTAAACTTGGGAGGATACCTCTCTTTCATTAATAAGAACAAAACACATATTAGTCCTATCATATTTTGGTAAAGTCCCATCCTTTATAACACTTTGTATGTAGGTGTTGGCATGGCAATTATTAACACAATAGAGATAACATCCATGGAACACACTATGCATATCAAGATCACTCATATCTAACAAAGAAATTTTTCTTGATAACTCTTCTGTCAACACCCGGTTTTTTAAGTCCGGATGCCTATTATGTCATCCATCGCAATCCCAGGAATATTGTTGTTGCGAGACATAATAGTTAAGTATCACAGTCATCATTCATTACAAACCATAGTGTCTTACAACTTGAATCACATGATCCATATTACACAAATAGTTTATCTATTGATCAACGAACAAACACAAGTTCATAGCGGAAGCGTAAAGATAAATGGACTCTCTAGTCCACGGGCCAACGCTTGACGTCAAGACTCCTAGTTGTCGTAGGTGTCCTGCTGGTCATCACCTTGGTAGTTCTGTTCGTCTTCATACTCTGGCCATTTGAATAGCCAGGGACAAAGCCGTGAGTACTTTAAGTACTCGCAAACTAATACTAATGTAAGTGCTAGCAATTTTAGCAAGGGGTGCTAAGCTCTAGTTTATTTGCATAAAGCCAATTTTAATTTACAAGTATTTGATAAAAGACTTATTCATGTGCCAACTAGCTCAAGTGGGAACATTAGTGTCATTCCCACAACCCAAGTTGTGATTCAAAAATCAAGTCACCAATTCACCATTCATTTTACCAACATTTTCAAGAATCTGACACCGGAAACTGTATGGCCTTTCCAACCGTCCGTAACCGTGGACACGGCTATTCGAATAGGTTTACACTCTGCAGAGGTTGCACACTTGTGCCACAACATTTCATTTCATCCGTCGGGATAACCCCGAATCATCGTAACACAGTACGCGGATCATCAACCATAACCTTTCATTTACAAACCCTAGTATGAGCTCTTCTCCCTGTGAGCTTGGCCTCCCAGTGAAGACCAACTGTCAACCTGGGAACTGCACAGGGCTT
This sequence comes from Lolium multiflorum, assembly GCA_030979885.1. Taxonomy (NCBI): domain Eukaryota; kingdom Viridiplantae; phylum Streptophyta; class Magnoliopsida; order Poales; family Poaceae; genus Lolium; species Lolium multiflorum. Next base: position 105,200,623 of record CM061752.1, on the reverse strand, counting down.
GGCCTTACAATTCACCTCAATTCACATCATTTCTCAACAACGGAGGCAGCCTCGGCATAACCCCTATGATGTGTGTTCAGAGGGAACCCATACTAAGATACATAAATTTCTAGTTACGCCCTTACCCATAATCAGGTATTGTGGGGGTACTCAGGAATTGGAAAGGTATCGCATCCAAACCATTATCAGTTTTTAAATCAAAAATCACTATCTTCTCTTGGTCATATTCATCTTCAAAATTCATTCAATGGAATGCATCATCATTCCAAAGTTTCAATTTTATTTCAAGTCACATGTTCCCATCTAGAGTACACTACAAGAAAAGTTGCCATGGCCGACGAAGTTGAAGTCGCGCCGTGGTTGCTGGTGCACCATGGCCGACGATTTTTGGTCCCTCCGTGGTTCATGTCAAAACTTTTTTTTCTCGTTTTTGAGGCCACCTAGCCCGACGAAAGCGGCCAAAACGTCGCGTATGGTGGCCCGGGACGTGGTGCATCGCGAATTCTCGGGTTCGCCGGCCGAGTCAACGCAAATCCGCACCGCCCAGGGATGTAGGGCCCACATGGCAGCCTCTCTAGCATTGTTTTTTTCTCGATCGCGCCATCTCGTTCAACGCTCTCCGATCGAGCCGTTTACGATGCAGGATCCTGGGTCCCGCTTGTCATCCTCTATGAACCAAAATTCCTTCTTTTCTTGGATTTTTTTGACCCCCGATTTCTGGCTACTTCCTTTTTCTTGTGATCCCTTGCCGCCTTGGAAACGTTGAGACCGCTGCAGCTAAATGGGACCCGCATGTCATCCTCTATGAGCTATCAACTTTCTTTTCTTGGAGTTTTTTTGGCACCTCATATTTGGTCACTTGCCTTTTTTTTTCGATCCCCTGCCGCCTCTCAAACGGTGATACCGCTGATGCTAAATGGGACCCGCATGTCATCCTCTATGTACTATAAAACTTTCTTTTCTGGATTATTTTTGGCACCTCATATTTGGTCACTTGCCTTTTTCTTTCGATCCCCTGCCGCCTCTCAAACGGTGATACCGCTGCTGCTAAATGGGACCCACATGTCATCCTCTATGTACTATAAAACTTTCTTTTCTTGGATTTTTTTGGCACCTCATATTTGGTCACTTGACTTTTTCTTTCGATCCCCTGCGCCTCTCAAAATACCGCTGCTGCTAAATGGGACCCGCATGTCATCCTCTATGTACTATAAAACTTTCTTTTCTTGGATTTTTTTGGCACCTCATATTTGGTCACTTGACTTTTTCTTTCGATCCCCTGCCGCCTCTTAAACGGTGATACCGCTGCTGCTAAATGGGACCCGCATGTCATCCTCTATGTACTATAAAACTTTCTTTTCTTGGATTATTTTTGGCACCTCATATTTGGTCACTTGACTTTTTCTTTCGATCCCCTGCTGCCTCTCAAACAGTGATACCGCTGCTGCTAAATGGGACCCACATGTCATCCTCTATGTACTATAAAACTTTCTTTTTTGGATTATTTTTGGCACCTCATATTTGGTCACTTGACTTTTTCTTTCGATCACCTGCCTCAAACGGTGATACCGCTGCTAAATGGGACCCGTATGTCATCCTCTATGTACTATAAAACTTTCTTTTTTGGATTATTTTTGGCACCTCATATTTGGTCACTTGACTTTTTCTTTCGATCCCCTCGCCTCAAACGGTGATACCGCTGCTGCTAAATGGAACCCGCATGTCATCCTCTATGTACTATAAAACTTTCTTTTCTTGGATTATTTTTGGCTCTGATATTTGGTCACTTGCGTTTTTTTCTTTCGATCTCATGCCACATTTGAAACTTTGAGGAACCTGCTGGCTCATGGGACCCGCATGTCATCCTCTATGTGTTATAAAAGTTTATTTTCTATGGTTTTTTTCACTCTCTGATTTTTTTCTATTTCCTTTTTCTTTTGATGCCCTGCCGCCTTGGAAACGTTGAGTAAGCTGCTTACTCATGGGACCCGCATGTCATCCTCTATGTACAATCAAGTTTCCTTGAATTATTTTTGGCTCCTGATATTTCGTCACTTGCCTTTTTCTTTCGATCTCATGCCACGTTTGAAACGTTGAGGAACCTGCTGGCTCATGGGACCCGTATGTCATCCTCTATGTGCTATAAAAGTTTATTTTCTTGGAGTTATTTTTGACCCCTAATTTCTGGCTATTTGCCTTTTTCTTTTGATCCCCTGCCCCCTTTGAAACGATGAGGACGCTGTTGGCAGGTCGGTCCCATATGTCATCCTCTATGAACAATACAAGTTTCCTTTGGTGGATTTATTTTTTACCCCTAATTAATTTCTGGCTATTTCCTTTTTTTCTTTGATCCCCTGCCGCCTTGGAAACGTTGAGGATGCTGCTGCCTCATCGGTCCCGCATGTCATCCTCTCGAACGATAAATGTTTTCTTTTCTTGGATTTTTTTACCAACTGATTTTTGGTTTTTTTTTATTTTCGATCCCCTGCCGCCTTTGAAACGTTGACGACGCTGCTGGCTCATGGGTCCCTCATGTCAGCCTCCCCGTACAAGAAACATGTGATATCTTGATTATTTTGCAGACAATAAACAGTGTATTTCGCTCTGAGCTATTGCAAACGGATAAATTAAATCTTTATTTTTACAACATATATCTTGAATCTCCTTGTTTTTTGTTTTGGCGAAGCATAGGACTTTCCTGTTTTTTTTTGAGAAAAATCCGAACTATCATGTTCTGGAGTGGGCTGAAATTGTACGAGTCAAAAGGCCCAGAAGGATAGTTCGAAGGCCCAGATGTCCAGATGCAGCCCAATTGAAATCTTTCTTTTCTTGGATTTTTTCACCCCCTGATTTCTGGCTACTTCATTTTTCTTTTGGTCCTGTGCCGCCTTGGAAACGTTTAGACCGCTGCTGCAAAATGGGACCCGCATGTTATCCTCTATGTACAATAAAGTTTCTTTTCTTGGATTATTTTTGGCTCCTGATATTTGGTCACTTGCCTTTTTCTTTCGATCTCATGCCACGTTTGAAACGTTGAGGAATCTGCTGGCTCATGGGACCCGCATGTCATCCTCTATGTACAATAAAAGTTTGATTTCTTGGATTTTTTTCACCCTCTGATTTTTGGCTATTTCCTTTTTCTTTTGATCCCCTGCCGCCTTTGAAACGTTTAGTAAGCTGCTGGCTCATAGGTCCCACATGTCAGCCTGTATGAACGATAAAGCCTTTCTTGGAGTTTTTTTGCCCCCTAATTTCTGGCTACTTTCTTTTTCTTTTGATCTCAAGCCGCATTTGAAACGTTGGGACCGCTGCTGCAAAATGGGACCCGCATGTCATCCTCTATGTACAATAAAGTTTCTTTTTCTTGGATTATTTTTGGCTCCTGATATTTGGTCACTTGCTTTTTTCTTTCGATCCCATGCCACGTTTGAAACGTTGAGGAACCTGCTGGCTCATGGGACCCGCATGTCATCCTCTATGTACTACAAAAGTTTATTTTCTTGGGTTTTTTTTCACTCTCTGATTTTTGGCTATTTCCTTTTTCTTTTGATCCCCCGCCTTGGAAACGTTGAGTAAGCTGCAAACTCGTGGGACCCGCATGTCATCCTCTATGTACAATCAATTTTCTTTTCTTGGAGTTTTTTTTACCCCCTAATTTCTGGCTACTTTCTTTTTCTTTTGATCTCAAACCGCATTTGAAACGTTGGGACAGCATGTCATCCTCTATGTACAATAAAAGTTTCTTTTTTTGGATTATTTTTCACCCTCTGATTTTTGGTCACTTGCCTTTTTCTTTCGATCTCATGCCGCCCTTGAAAACGTTGAGGAACCTGCTGGCCCATGGGACCCACATGTCATCCTCTATGTACTATAAAAGTTTCTTTTCTTTGATTTTTTTCACCCTCTGATCTTTGGCTATTTCCTTTTTCTTTTCATCCCCTGCCGCCTTGGAAACGTTAGTAAGCTGCTGACTGGTGGGACCCGCATGTCATCCTCTATGTACAATCAAGTCTCTTTTCTTGGATTTTTTTACCCCCTTATTTTTGGTCACTTGCCTTTTTCTTTCGATCTCATGCAGCCTCTGAAACGTTGAGAAGCTGCTGGCTCATGGGACCCACATGTCATCCTCGATACTATAAAAGTTTCTTTTCTTGGATTTTTTCACCCTCTTATTTTTGGCTGTTTCCTTTTTCTTTTGATCCCCTGCCGCCTTGGAAACATTGATTAAGCTGCTGACACAAGGGGCCCGCATGTCATCCTCTATGTACAATCAACTTGCAAGATCTTGGGGCGGAAGAGCTTGTATAAGTGGGACCCATATGTCATCCTCTATGTACAATAAAAGTTTCTTTTTCTTGGATTATTTTTTGCTCCTGGTATTTGGTCTCTTTCCTTTTTCTTTCGATCTCATGCCGCCTCTGAAACGTTGAGTAAGGTGCTGGGTCATGGGACCCGCATGCCATCCTCTATGTACAATCAACTTTCTTTTCTGGGAGTTTTTTTACCCCTAATTTCTGGCTACTCTTTTTCTTTTGATCTCAAGCCGCATTTGAAACGTTGACACCGCTGCTGCAAAATGGGACCCGCATGTCATCTTTTATGTACAATAAAGTTTCTTTTCTTGGATTATTTTTGGCTCCTGATATTTGGTCACTTGTCTTTTTCTTTCGATCTCATGCCCCCTTTGAAACGTTGAGGAAGCTGCTAGCGCATGGGTCCCGCATGTCATACTCTATGAACAATAAAAGTTTCCTTCCTTGGAGTTATTTTTTACCGCTAATTTCTGGCTACTTCCTTTTTCTTTTGATCCCCTGCCGCCTTGGAAACGTTGAGTAGCTGCTGACACAAGGGGCCCGCATGTCATCCTCTATGTACAATCAACTTGCAAGATCTTGGAGCGAAAGAGCTTGTATAAGTGGGACCCATATGTCATCATCTATGTACAATAAAAGTTTCTTTTCTTGGATTATTTTTTGCTCCTGATATTTGGTCACTTTCCTTTTTCTTTCTATCTCATGCCGCCACTGAAACGTTGAGTAAGGTGCTGGCTCATGGGACTGTACAATAAAGTTTCATTTCTTAGATTTTTTTACCCACTGATTTTTGCTAACTTGCCTTTTTCTTTTCGATCATATGCCGCCTTTGAAATTGAGGTCGCCGCTGGCTCATGGGTCCCACAAGTCAGCCTCTATGAACAATAAACCTTTCCTTTGTTGTATTTATTTTTTACCCCTAATTTCTGGCTATTTGCCTTTTTCTTTTGATCCCCTGCGGCCTTTGAAACGATGAGGACGCTGCTGGCAGGTCGGTCCCACATGTCATCCTCTATGAAGAATAAAAGTTTCCTTTTTGGATTTATTTTTGACCCCTAATTTCTGGCTATTTGCCTTTTTCTTCTGATCCCTGCCGACTTCGAAATGATGAGGATGCAGCTGGCAGATCGGTCCCACATGTCAGCCTCTATGAACTATAAATGTTTCCTTTGTAGGATTTATTTTTTACCCCTATTTTCGGGCTACTTGCCTTTTTCTTTGAAACGTTGAGGACGCTACTGTCTCATGGGTCCCACATGGCATCCTCTCTGAACGATAAACCTTCATTTCTTGTTAACGACAGGTTTATCAGTATTATTTTCGCAGACTAATACAAGCTCTTTGGCTCCAAGATCTTGCAAGTTGATAGATTAAATCAAGGAATTATTAGGATATGTTTTAAATTTCAAATCCACTTTATGAATTTTTAAAAATACCGTTATCCATGTGGGTATGGAGCGATCAAGGATTTTCATATTGGGCATGAGCAGTTTCAAAAATTGGAACCCTATAATTCAAAATAAATAAAAACAACTTTTATGTAGAATCTCCGTGTATTTTTTTTTGCCAATCATAGGATCTGTGTTTCATTAGAAAAGGGCCGAAATTGCATGAGCAGAAAGGCCCATTTGCAGTTATTGGGCTTCGACGGCCGGAGCAAGTAGACCGATAACAATTACCATGTAGATGTTCCTTGGCAACCCAAAAGTGAAATATTGGGCCCAACAGGGGAAGGTTGAACAGTACTTTTTCTATTGGGAAGGTGGTACATGGGGTTATCCTGACAAAAAAAATGGAACATGGGTTACTGAAGGTTGCCCATTTGTGCCTAATATGTTTGTCAGCAGGAGCTTTACCTTCCGCCGCCGCCGCCATGCCTCGTCGCGGGTCGAGCTACCGGTACGGCGGCGTCTCGAGCTCGGGGTACCGCAGCGTCCGCGCGCGCCCCAAATTAAGGTACTTCCTCCTCGGGACGGCACCTACGATAGGCTCGGCTGGCCTTGGGGCATTTACCCCTAGCCTCTTCCATGCTCAAGTTTTTGAAATGTTTCTGGCTCTGTTCAACACTGGATCAAATTTGTCAACATGACCATTCTTATGGAGTAGCAACGAGTTGAATCTCTCAAAACTCTTTAAGTTCTGCAATATAACGACTAATTGGTACTACCTTATACAAAATGATTACATATCCTTATTTTGGAAGCAAGCAATCACACACTTATAGTTTGCTAGTCAGCTGCACGTAACGTTAAAAATCGGCAATTATAATGAATAAACCTGTAATTTTCACTTAAAATGCATTAAGGAGCATCAAATTTGACAAATCAAACCATGTCGTACTGAAAATTGACATGTCTTTCTCATGCAGAAATGTAAAATTATCCATGCATGTGCGTTTATACAGGTTAAGTTTTGCACGTATTATTTTTTGTAACTTTTCTGACTACCTTCAAAGCTCCAATCCTTCTTCATCATCTTTGTTGTACCGCACTGATGCAAGTGAATGCGAGCTGCTCGCCAGACGCGACTTCGTGTCCGATATGTGTACTATGCCTTCTCCATCTAGTGCTAGTTACGCCTCTGTGCTAATTAATTCAGCACAAACCTCTGTCATTGCAGCTGTGACTCACCTCGACCATTGGAGCCCAATCACAAGAGCGAGCTCAGTCTCAACCAGAGAGGCATGTGTCTCATGGTTAGCTATCTACAACTTGCTGTCTTACTAAAACCGTGCCTATCATAGAGATCACCTCGCTGGTGTAGCAATGGCTGCAAGTAGCTGCTAGCATGAGCGAAGGGGATAAGGAAGAAAAGATTTAAAAAATGGGGTGGGGCCAACAAGCAGGAAAGCTATCTACTAGCTTTATGGATGTTTCTGGAATTGGGTAGAAAATAGTAGATGACACTGTAGCAGCGAATCCCAGAGACCAAGGCCGTTGGATGATGTCTAATGAACGGCAGAACAAAATCGGCGAAATTAGCTTGAATTTTGATAATAAATCTTGGGCATTTTCCCTCGAACATGATTTATCAACTTTGGGTAGTCTCTGGACTAGTCTCCCTCGTCCACCAATTATTATCATACTACTGCGGAAAGTTGAGGGCAGTCCCTAGTCCCGAGCACTTCGCCCACTTCCCCTGGCCTCATCCCAGAGATCTCACACCAACCACCTCACCGTCGACTAGCCGCCAGTCTACAGCCCTCCGAAGAATCCCCAATGGCGGCGACGCCCCTACTAGAGCGCTCCTCACGCGAGCGCATCATCGAGTCTGGCCCACATGTCTTCCGTGCCTGCCGTGTGTCGGCAAGCACGACCGACTTCTCCGTCGGCGAGCCGCCGGCCGTGGGCGAGGGCGAGGCGTCCCCGTACACTATGACAGTGCACATCTTCTTCTCGAGGACGTACGAGCTCAGGAGGATGGCCGGCCCCCTCCCTGCCCCACTGGATGAGGACGATATCACCACTACACCCTGCGAAGAGGTGGTGCTGGATCTTGGCTTGCCTCCGAGGAAGCTGCGTAGTGGGGGCAATGTCGTGCGAACTATGCGCGAGATTCTTGCCCGTGTATGGCTGCTCAAGAACCTGAACCTCACGGAGGAGGAGTGGGACATCATCATGCCTTACGATGTTATGCACCTGATGTGGCAGCAGGCGTGTCGTCGGCTCGGTGGCCTCCACTTCGACCTCACCCTTAGGGTGGACCACCGGCTCATCGTCAACTTGCCGGCGCTGCAGGACAGTTGGGTCCTAGTTGCGCCGGAGGACGGCCACTGCAGCATATGCATGCTGGGGCTGTCGCAGCGCACAACGGTGCGTCTCCGGGGATGCAAACACCCGTTCCATAGGAAGTGCATCTTCTCCTGGTTTGTAACGAACGCCAGCTGCCCTATCTGCCGCGATAAAGTGCTGACCCATCTTATTTTCGATTTGTAGCATAGTATGAATAAAAACCCTGTATGATAGGGATGCCATGCCAACTTGAATCCTATGTCAAGAGAAATTCTATTTGATTGTGGTTATAAGATATTCTGCATTAGTTTGATCTATTATCATTCTATTTTCCTATGGGATATGACCCTATGAATCAAACAGCATGGGATTACTTCCACACAATTAAGTTTGACCAACTTTTAGTAGGACAACAAACATAAATAATTAGTCATCATGGGATTACAATCCAACAGATAATTGTCTTCAGGACTCATACATTTTCCAAATAGAAAAATCAAAACAAATCATGGTTCTTCATCTCACAGCATGATACAGAGACAAGAGTCTAATCATCATCATCATCATCATCATCATCATCATCATCATCATCATCATCATCATCATCATCATCATCATCATCATCACCTCCGTCTTCATTCTGATATTCGTGCATGGTCTCATCCTGCTCGTCCTGTCCATTCTCCTCCTGAGATTCACCAGGTAGCTTCAGTTTATCCATCTCTTTGTCGACTATGCTAACCTCAACAGTGAAATCTACTTCTCCATCATGTGCAGGGATACCTGTATCCAACGAGGTTTCATCAATGTCAGCAACTTTAGTTTGCATACAACCAGCGAAATCATCTTGCTGGGCACCAATTATTGGATCCGCATTCTCATCCAAATCATATATGTTCCTTGCCACAAACTTTTGCACATACTGCCATCCTTTTCTAGATCTGTCTTCCAAGAAAAGTACCTTGGCCGCTTGAGGTACCAAAATATAAGGATCATCCTTGTACCACTGAGCAGTAGTATTGACTGATATGAAATACCCATCATTTCTGGCACCTTTGCCCTTGTTTGGATCTTGGTTGTACCAATAACACTTAAATAGAACCACAGATCGGACAGTAACCTTATCACTATAGAACAACTGAATAACCTCTTCTATGTGACCATAATGGTCAAATGACTCTGATCTCTTTTTTCTGGTTGTCAAGTGATCTCCACTGGTTGTGATGCCACTATTTCGTGTCTTCAAATGTTGTTCACGCTCATAGGAGCTGTAATGGACACCATTGGCATTGCAAGCTGCAGCTACCAACACCCTCTTATCTGGACCACGTGATAGGACAAGGAGATCAGCACTAACAGCGCCTGGATTCTCCGCATGGAGTTTCGAGATCTACGATTACAAAATAGACAAGAGGTCATCTCATGTGAAAACACATAGACAAGTCAGAGTGCAATTGAACATCTTACATATTTCTCAAACCAGTCCTGAAACCCACTCCCACGTGCCGATAGCTTTCCATTCGTTTCCATGTACAACCTGCAAAACATAGCCAAGTCAGCTGAATATATTTCATTTTGATACAAGTTCATAGTATATGCGAGGAACTGAGTAGTTCGTGTGCATAGTACTCACTTAACATATTCATCAGCCTCTGTAGCATTATTCAGCACATACCAAGACAGCTGTTCAAATTCAGACTGCTCTAATGTTTTTTCGGTCCTCTTTCCTATTAGCTCAACACCATGATTAAAAACAGATCCTCCAACTTCCAAAATTCTGCGACCCCGATTGAATCTGGTCTCAATATCAGGAATATATCTTGAGGCAAATGTATATGCTTCAGCAGCAATATACGCCACTGCAATGCAAGCCTCCGGTCTAGCTTTGTTCCTAACTGTATTCTTGAAAGTGCACAGTCGACGTTCTATAGGGTACATCCATCCATACTGTACCGGACCTCTTAAAAGTGCCTCATCAGGTAGATGAACAGCCAAATGCACCATCACATCAAAGAAGGCTGGAGGATATATCAGCTCCAGCTTGCACAGGATTACTGCTATGTCCACCTTAAGACGTTCTACAACAGCTCTGCTTAGAGTTTTACTACATATTTCCCTAAAGAACCTTCCCAACTCTGCAATCACGTTGTACATATTTGGCTTCACTAAATCTTTAATGCCAATAGCTAAAAGCCTTTGCAGCAGGATGTGACAATCGTGAGTTTTCAACCCTTGGAGCTTGTTTCCTTCAGCATTGAGACAATTTGCAATGTTGGAAGCAAATCCGAACGGGAACATCACACCTCGGAGGTACTCACAAAATAATCTCCTTTTAGGCATCGGCAATGTGAATTCCGCGCCTCGAAATTTATAATGTTTTTCCTTGCCTTTGTTCACTTTGTCATTACGATCCAGTTGCAAGTGCCTGTTAACATTCAATGTTGCACAATCAATCCTAGCATTTGAGCTATCTTTTGTCTTGGATGGAATGTTGAGTAATGTGCCGACAATGCTGTCACATATATTCTTCTCCATGTGCATGATATCAATATTATGCCGAAGCTTCTTACCAGCCCAATACGGCAAGTCCCAAAGAGTGGTCCTGCGCTTATAAAATATTCTCGGTCTATCATTTTCCATTTCCTTCCTCTTGGTACATGCTGCTATTTCACCTCCCATCTTCCTTTTGGTAGCTGCTAGACTCAGTTCATCTCCTCTCTTCTTCCTTTTTCTATCTGCTACTACTGCTGCTGCATCTTCTGTATTCTTCTCTGCTGTACCTGCTGTGGCGGCTGGTGGTTTTCCTGGTTTAACATTTCTGACCGCTTCTAGGTGCGCCTCCAACTCGTGACTCTTAAAGTGCTGCGGTTTAGTCTTTTTACAGGCCTGATCACCAATAAATTGCAATTTTTTTCTATTTTTTCGGAAACTGTGATCTAATGGAAGGAAACGGCGATGGCCCATATAGCATATCTTGTTTATTATCCTCACTGCCAGCTGATCAGTATCACAGTGAACACATGCATTATAACCTGATGTTACTCTGCCTGACATAGTGCCCAAAGCTGGATAATCATGGGTGCAATACAGTACAGCAGCACGTAATAGAAAATTTTGTTCTTTAGGTTGACACACATCCCGTGTAGGGACACCCTCCCATAATGTTTGCAAGTCTCTAATAAGAGGCTGCATGAACACATCAAAATCCTTCCCAGGAGATTTGGGACCTGGGATGAGTAAGGCCATCATACAGTTCGACTGATCGGTGCATGTCCAGGGAGCCTGGTTGTAAGGTGTAACTAGTACTGGCCACATGCTATACGAGTTGCTCATGTTGCCAAATGGGTTGAATCCATCTGTAGCAAGGCCAAGTCTCAGGTTCCTTGGATCTGCAGCAAAATCTGGATGATCCAGGTCGAATTGCTTCCATTCATCGCCATCAGCAGGATGCCTCAGTAAATCAGGGTCGGGCGTGAGAATCTCTTTGTGCCATCTTGTTTCCCGAGATGTTTGTTCTGAAGCAAACAACCTCTGCAATCTTTGTACAAGTGGAAAGTATCTCAGAACCTTCCAAGGAATCTTTTTCTTACCACCAGCTCCATCATGTTTCCATCTTGATTCCTTACATACTGGACATTCATCGAGGTCATTATACTCCATCCAAAACAGTGCACAGTTATTTTTGCAAAAATCAATCTTCTCATATCCAAGTCCCAGTACCTTGATGTACTGCTTCACCTCATAAAAGGATTTTGGCAGTCCAGCCCCAGGGAGTGCATCGCTGTATGTCTTCGCAACTGCATTGAACGCTTTATTGGTAATCCCCTGGTATGACTTGTCATGAAGTAATTTCACAATTAATTCGAATCTTGACACAACAGAACCAGGGGCCACTAAGCGCTTAGCATCTTCTATCAGGTCATGGAAAAGAGGCTTTTTGTGATAACCATGGGGCTGTTGGCTTGCATATGGATACAGATCCCGTAACAAATTAGCAGTAGCCTCATCCTGGACGAGATCTTCAGGCTGATAACCATCAGAATAAAGAGGATCAATAATGTCAGGCTGATCATAGTGTTCACCATGGTTAATCCACCTGATATATGTCTGGTCCATCCCATAAACGAATAAATGATCTGAGACTACATGTTGAGGCTTGGACCCAATATTCAAACATACGCGGCATGGACAAATCACTTCCTTTGTCTTGTCGCCGTCAGTAAAATCACTAACGTGCTTCATGAAGTCTTCAATACCACTCAAATATGTTGGTGTGGTTAATGAGTGAAATAATATCCAAGTTCTGTCCATCTGTTGAGGAGATAGATGGTCAGAGAAGCGATAAGCTATTTCAACAAACAGGTCACCTACGAATGTAAGCAAGCATACCTGAGCAAACAGGTCGAATATAAAACTATAAATGCTACATTATTTGAGCCGATTTCAGCAAACAAACTGAGTGCAAAACTACGGCTACCTAGCGAACAGATTTTTTTAGGCTGACCACTGGGTTTCCCCACTTTGTATTTTTTTATTAATAAAAAGAGGGAAATATGTACAAAAGTTGCTGGAGAGCAGCAACTAAAAGGATCATAGATCCCAAGCAGCAAAATATATATAAAATGTTCTACCCATGATATGATTTCCTCTTTGCCTTATGAACAAGGAGAGCAATTTCATCCTTGAATCTCTTGTGCCATCTATAAATGCTTGGGGGGAGGGGCGAACAGATCTATCGAAAGCAATACAATACCAACACATTCTTTCTTCTTTTTTGCCGTAATTCCGCCGATCTATTAGCAGTGCAAAGAAGCCAAAAGTAATAAGATTACATACAGGTTCATAGACCACCAGGGCCGTACCTGAGAATACGGAGGGCCTGAGCAAAACAAGAAATAGAGGCCCTCAACATGATCATTGGCAACTAAAATGATTTTATATATACTACTCACTCCATTTCAATAAACAATGCACCCTTGTTTTTCGTATTTTATCTTCGAAAAAATATTAATCTATATCTCTCTATTTAAAAATGATGTTTCAATTTTATGTAGATATACATGTATTTAGATGAGTTTAGTTTGCAGATACATGCAAGTTTTGATGAAGTTGAAACATATTTTTCAGGATGAAGTATATAAAAAAATTGATATAAAACTGGTATCATTAGAAAGTATTTTCCAACACGATTCTAACAATGCTGCTTATGTATTATATGATCGTGATATTGTTGTCCTATTTATTTGGTCAAGGTTCACATTGAAATGTGGTAAAATAAATTAAAAGAAGTGCATCGTGTGAAAAAGCAATCTAAGAATTCAAAAGTGCTAATTGTTAGTCGAAACATGACATCATTGAGACAAAATATTAATATTCATTGGAAGACTAACTGAATTAGCTGCACTCGCGATGAAAGAGAAAGAGAAGATACGGGTAAGAGCAAGTACAATAAGGTACAGTCTTTTTTTGTTTGTTTGGGTTGCTCATCAAGCTTATCGCTCGATACAATAAGGTACAGTCAGCGGGAGTGGTGTTTGGAACATGGGTGCATAGTGGGTGGTATCATAGAGTACTATCATAGATATGCTATATTTATTATAGTGGAGTATTGAAAATGGCATATATAGAAGGGGATATTGAGAATTGAGAGTGGCATAAACACAACTTCAGTTTTTGTAATGGCATAAACACAACTTGTGAATTGAGGAGTGGCATAGAACCAATTAACACTTGTTTCAATAACAGCCATCAAAAGCCAATCGAACGCACGAGAATGGATCCAAAATTTACCCATTTTAAGTTTCACGAGAAAATTTTAAACTTAAAATTCGTACTGCCTAGAAGTTTTTGAAACAAAAATCCAGTAAATCTTATATGTCGGGTTATGCATTCTGGGGGAGTTTCATCAGATTCAGCCATATTGTTTATCAATAAACCTCATTTTATGTTTTACAACCAACTTTAAACTTAAAATTCAAACTGTCCAGTAAAAAGAACAACATTCCAGTAAATCTTATATATTTCTTCTGCATTCCGGGAAAGATTGGTCGGATTCAAAAAAAATAGTTTGGGAATAAACATTGTTTTTGTCTGGAAACGACTTATTGTAGAGTGATTTTTGGTTGGATACATTCATGTGTGTTCGATTGGCTTTGGATGGCTGATATTGAACCAAAGTCAACGCTGGGCTTTTGACCTAGCTGAACGTCACTGGAGCTGCGTCAAAAGTCCAGCCATGACTTTGTCTCAATAACAGCCATCAAAAGCCGATCGAACGCACAGGAATGGATCCAACCAAAAATCACTCAACCGCTGGAATTTTGACCTGAAAGTCACTGAAGCTGTGTCCATACTTGCCCAACAGGTTGCGTATGAATGTAAACCAACATATCTGAGCAAACAGGTCGAATATAAAACTATATAACTAAATGCCACGTTATTTGAGCCGATTTCAGCAAACCAACTGAGGTCTATTTTTTTAGGCTGGACAGTGGTTTCCTCGCTGTGTATTTTTCACTGTAATAAAAAAGAGGGAAAATGTTACTGGAGAGCAGCAACTAAAAGGATCATAGATCCCAAACAGCAAAATCTAGCTAAAAAGGTTATACCCATGATGATAAGCCATGATATGATTTCCTCTTTGCCTTACAAACAAGCAGTGGCGGACCTAGGATTTTAGGAAAGGGTATGACACAACAAAATTTTGGAGTTTCTATTGAATTTCTTTTGTCCTAATAAAAATAATTAAATAAAATACTTTCTCGGATTCATACTAATTAACTCAAATTTGTCTAGATATAAATGTATCTACTCAACAAACTTGTCTAAGATACATCAGTATCTAGACAAAGTTGAGTCAATTAATTTGGATTGAAGGGAGTATGTCAAAATGATTAAATAAAACAGATTTTGCATATAATCAAAATGTAAATTGTTGAAAAATGCACCGTTGACGGGGTGCTCTAATTTTGAACTGAATTCTCACTAAATATATATAATTAATCATATACTTGACTACCAAAGATTAATTATCAGTTGATTAATCGTATATACAGTAGCAAGATATTTCCTTTGATTAATCATGATATCTAATCAGGTCATGGTGCATGGCCATAGCTGGCCTTGTAGGCTTACACGCGAGACAAAATCGCACATCTTGAAAAACATGCAAGTAGACTGTTGGCTAAAGCCAATGCATTAATCAATCGGATGTCTAATCAATCGGTTACATGCACTAGCTCAGTGTTCGCATGGCTGCACGCCACATGTATTAGCACCGCATGTATACATATACATCACTCATCTTGATTAATTGCTCAGCTCATTAAACTATCAAAGATCTTGCACGGCTTGGACGCAGGGTATGCCGTGGCATATACGGCATACCCTGTAGATCCGCCACTGCAAACAAGGAGAGCCATTTCATCCTTGAATCTCTTGCGGCTTCTGTAAAAGCTTGGGGGCGAACAGATCAATCGAAAGCAATATAATACCAACAAATTCTTTCTTCTTTTTGGCCGTAAATCCACCGATGTATTAGCAGTGCAAAGAACCCAGAAGTAATAAGATTACAAACAGGTCCATAGAGGACTGGCACCAAGCGACGACTACAGACATTGGGCAATGGTGAGCAGTACAGTGTACAGTACGAACGAATTCGAGCAAATAGGTAAAGCGGAAAACAATGTCAAACAAACACATCGAGAGGAAAACAATATCAACCGATCGATTCGAACGAACTAACGAACTTATAAGGGCTGGGCGACGGCGACTGACTTCGATTGAGCTATAATGAATCGTACTTGCCCAGGCCTGAAGATAGCATGCATACCGTGAGGATCTACCAGCTGACCGCGCCTGCCGGTGCGGCTGGAGAAGAACGGCGCCACCAGCAGTCGCCGGCTGACGCGGCTGATAGACAGCGTGGGGAAGTTTTGGTGCGCGGCCTGGTTCACCGAGGGTGTGTCTAGAGAAGAACAGGGCGCCGAAGGAGGTGTCTAGAGAAGAACAAGGTGGGCTGGGTGCTGAGTTAAAGGCGAGCGTTCGAAATATTGGGCGCGCGTTCGAAAGTTTAGGTGCGCGAGGGAGGTGTCTGCTGTGCTGAGTTAAAGGCGAGCGTTCGAAATTTCCCCGTCCTCTTCTTTTTTGGGCTAATCTATCTATACCTCTATTCTATCTACATGTTTTTTATTTTTTTCTATTCTATACATGAGTTTTTGAAATTGAATTTTTTCACTCTGTCAGCCTTCCGGCCAATGCTCATTTGAAGTAATTGAAGCTGTTGATTTGCAGCTTAGAGGTGCTATCTACCGCTCATCATACAAGGACTCTTCAGATCTAACGGCTGTGAATGCACGGATTCGTCACCCATCCTTCCCTTGGACTGGCGATGCTGAAAGCCTGAAACACTGGAACCCTCTAGATACTTCGGGATACCTCACTGCCCCACATTATTAAACAGGCCTTTTCCGACACGGGAAGTCAAAAGTTGGGGGCTCCATGCAGTACATATGAATACTCGCTAGCTGCATGGTCTAGAAGCAGACTAGAGTAAATCATCAATTCGTCAAATCAATTGGTGTATAATTTTTTTTAGGAGCTAAGACGCCGGCATGAACCATTTTATCAACTTGAATGCTTACTACATGACATAAGAAGACTATGTACTTTGGTTTTTCATTTTTCTGATTTTTTAAATTTTGTGCCCATTTGAATCTTGGTCAAATCCTAGGTTTGACCAAGATTAAACAAGTTTAAAACATGAAAATGAAAAGGTAATCATGGATCCTTCTTAGTCACTCTAAAATGAAGCTTTTGGGATGTTCTTGAAATTTCCATGTTTGAAACCCAAAACGACTTCTCTTCATGCTTGACTTCATAAGACAGAGTTTAGGGGTTAGGGGGTAGATACATGATTTGTCTAGTTTGCATATGTCTAGACCTTTTTTGTCAACTTTAATGCTTACTATATGACATAAGAAGACTATGTGCTTTGGTTTTTCATTTTTCTATTTTTTTTGAATTTTATGCCCATATATTTGAATCTTTGTCAAATCCTAGGTTTGACCAGGATTTAAACAAGTTTAAAACATGAAAATGAAAAGGTAAGCCTGGATCCTTCTTAGTCACTCTAAAATGAAGCTTTTGGGAGGTTCTTGAAATTTCCATGTTTGAAACCCAAAACCACTTCTCTTCATGATTGACTTCATAAGACAGAGTTTAGGGTTAGGGGTAGATATATACATGATTTGCTGGTTTGAATATGTCTAGACCTTGTTTATCAACTTGAATGCTTACTATATGACATAAGAAAATTATGTGCTTTGGTTTTCATTTTTCTGATTTTTTATGCCCGTTTGAATCTTTTGGTCAAATCTTAGGTTTGACCAAGATTTAAACAAGTTTAAGACATGAAAATGAAAAGGGGAGAATGCATCCTTCTTAATTAGTCACTCTAAAATGAATTTTGTAAGAGGTTTTTGAAATTTCCATGTTTGAAACCCAAAACCACTTCTCTTCATGTTGGACTTCATAAGACAGAGTTTAGGGGTTAGGGGGTAGATACATGATTTGTCTAGGTTGAATATGTCTAGACCTTGTTTATCAACTTGAATGCTTACTATATGACATAAGAAGACTATGTGCTTTTGTTTTTCATTTTTCTATTTTTTTGAATTTTATACCCATATATTTGAATCTTTGTGAAATCCTAGTTTTGACCAGGATTTAAACAAGTTTAGAACATGAAAATGAAAAGGTAAGCTTGGATCCTTCTTAGTCACACTCTAAAATGAAGCTTTTGGGAGGTTCTTGGAATTCCAATGTTTGAAACCCAAAACCACTTCTCTTCATGATTAACTTCATAAGACAGAGTTTAGGGTTAGGGGTAGATATATACATGATTTTTCTGGTTTGAATATGTCTAGACCTTGTTTATCAACTTGAATGCTTACTATGTGACATAAGTAGACTATGTGCTTTGGTTTTCATTTTTCTATTTTTTATATTTTATACACATATATTTGAATCTTTGTGAAATCCTAGGTTTGACCAGGATTTAAACAAGTTTAGTACATGAAAATGAAAAAGGTAAGCCTGGATCCTTCTTAGTCACAATCTAAAATGAAGCTTTTGGGAGGTTCTTGAAATATCCATGTTTGAAACCCAAAACCACTTCTCTTCATGATTGACTTCATAAGACAGAGTTTAAGGTCAGGGGTAGATATATACATGATTTTCTGGTTTGAATATGTCTAGACCTTGTTTATCAACTTGAATGCTTACTATATGACACAAGAAGACTATATGCTTTTGTTTTTCATTTTTCTGATTTTTTTTGAATTTTATGCCCGTTTGAATCTTTTGGTCAAATCTTAGGTTTGACCAAGATTTAATCAAGTTTAAGACATGAAAATGAAAAGGGAAGCTTGCATCCTTCTTAGTCACTCTAAAATGAAATTTTAAGAGGTTTTTGAAATTTCCATGTTTGAAACCCAAAACCACTTCTCTTCATGCTTGACTTCATAATACAAAGTTTAGGGTTTAGGGGGAGATACATGATTTGTCTAGTTTGAATATGTCTAGACCTTGTTTATCAACTTTAATGCTTACTATATGACATAAGAAGACTATGTGCTTTCGTTTTTCATTTTTCTATTTTTTTGTATTTTATACCCATATATTTGAATCTTTGTGAAATCCTAGGTTTGACTAGGATTTAAACAAGTTTAGAACATGAAAGTGAAAAGGTAAGCCTGGATCCTTCTTAGTCACAATCTAAAATGAAGCTTTTGGGAGGTTCTTCAAATTTCCATGTTTGAAACCCAAAACCACTTCTCTTCATAAGACAGAGTTTAGGGTTAGGGGTAGATATATACATGATTTTTCTGGTTTGAATATGTCTAGACCTTGTTTATCAACTTGAATGCTTACTATATGACATAAGAAGACTATATGCTTTTGTTTTTTCATTTTTCTGATTTTTTTAATTTTATGCCCGTTTGAATCTTTTGGTCAAATCTTAGGTTTGACCAAGATTTAAACAAGTTTAAGACAAGAAAATGAAAAGGATGTTTGAAACCCAAAACCACTTCTCTTCATGCTTGACTTCATAATATACAAAGTTTAGGGGTTAGGGGGAGATACATGATTTGTCTAGTTTGAATATGTCTAGACCTTGTTTATCAACTTTAATGCTTACTATATGACATAAGAAGACTATGTGCTTTCGTTTTTCATTTTTCTATTTTTTTGTATTTTATACCCATATATTTGAATCTTTGTGAAATCCTAGGTTTGACTAGGATTTAAACAAGTTTAGAACATGAAAGTGAAAAGGTAAGCCTGGATCCTTCTTAGTCACAATCTAAAATGAAGCTTTTGGGAGGTTCTTCAAATTTCCATGTTTGAAACCCAAAACCACTTCTCTTCATAAGACAGAGTTTAGGGTTAGGGGTAGATATATACATGATTTTTCTAGTTTGAATATGTCTAGACCTTGTTTATCAACTTGTTACCTGCCAAAACCCACCGGCGGGCAATGGTTAAGCAACACGAAGAGCCGGGAGGCTCCCAAGGCCGCTTAGTGGACCCTGGCACCTCGCGTCGTCCCGCAAGTCTTCCAGCCACGTCCTGGCGGTTGCTAGGGCGTGCCACCTGACCTAGACCCGATCAGGAAGGTGTTAGATTGCTTCGATTGTTCCTGCATGGTAGACACGTAAACATTAAATACGAGCCCTATCGGCTCTCAGGTTGCCCTGTGGATCGGCTCAAAGAGCCGATCGCCCCATGGTTCACGTTGGATTTGCAATGACATGGGGATCCTGCTTGGTCAAAACAAAGCTAAACCGATCTACGACAGTTTAGGGTTTTCACCGCATAACCGGAACGTCCTACGCGTATCGGGCCTAGCAGATACGGAAGATGATGCAAACTACCCCTACAAGAGGCCTAAAAACCAACATAACGTTAATTCCCGGAACATCCCTTGTAGGAACGGTAAACAACACCTAACGCACTACCGGATCGTCCGACCCCAGCATAAGGCCTAACTATGCAGATATTAAACTAATCCTTGCGGAGCAAGGAGCAACTATAACAGATCGGATCTACTAAGTAACGAACAAGCAAGATGCTGCCCTTACACCCAGATAGGTGTAAGGGCAGCTAGGTGTCGAGGGACGGCATTGCCACGCAGATATGCACGAGAAAGCATCAATGCAAGCCCCTAAACACCTAAAGATAAGTAGTGCTGCTCGCCATCAACAACGCTTCAGCACGAGCAGCACAAGGTAGACGAATAAACGTGTACTGCCTAGATCGCGAGATGCGATCTAGGCAGCATGATGCTTACCCGGAAGAAACCCTCGAAGGAAGGGGTGGCGATGCGCCTGATTTGTGTTTGTTGTGAACGTGATTGTCCTCCTTTCTCGATAACCCTAGATACATATTTATAGTCCAAGGGACTTTCTAATTGAGGCGTGCACCTAACCGTGCACGGGCCAGACTCTATCTGTTAATTCTAAACACGATACGATCTACTATATTACAGATACACGGGCAATTTAGCCCAAACTCTTAGCGCAAGGCCGCTTCGAAGATGCTCCACGTGTATGTCCTTCAAGCCCATCTTCACTTACGGCCCATCTCCTGATTTGGCCAAAATCTGGTGATAACACATGCCCCCCTGGTTTTGGTAATGATAATTTCAAAACCATCTGTTTTTCCTTCGAGGGGTCATGTCGTGGCAGAGCAGAACCGTCGCAGTATTTTTCATCATGACGACTTGCCTTCCCAACTTCTCTGCACGATTTGACAGTTTTGGCACCATGTCCTCGAAAACTGCTCGACAATTAAATTTCCATCTCCTTTTATTTAACCGCATCGAACAGTTCTCCTCTTCATCCCCTCGCATCAGCACTTCCAAAAGCCCTCCTCTGCCACCATGTCTTCTTCTTCTTCCTCCTCTGCTGCATCAAGCCTCTCTGTCCAATCCTCCCCCCTCCGAGAGCCGACGCCAGAGTGGGACCCGCAAGAGGCCCACGCGGCCAACATCCGCCGCGCCATTGCCGACGGGAAGAGTCGAGCCACGACTTCTCCGTCTGGTCGGAGGACGAAAAGTCCTCGACCGATGGGGAAAGCGACCTCTGATTCCTTGCATACGGGGAATCGGAAGAGGAGAGTGACGACGACCGCCTCTCCTGGGGCGATTTCACCTCCTCCGAGGAGGTGAAGGAAGAAGAAGAGGAGGAGGACAGCACCTCCTCCGACGAGCCGCCGACCAAGCGCCTCTGCCCTTGGCAACCTTAGTGACTTCGACAGCGACGAAGACGACGCTGGCGAGGACGATGAGGACAACGAGGGCCCTCCGGTGGTCGCGGCAGCAGCGACGACGAGCCCGCCGGAAGCACGCGATAGCGGCGACGACGGCGACGAGGGCAGCAATGGCCCCTAGATAGGATCCCTAGAATAGGATCAGTAGTAGTAGGAGGGGCAATGCATCCCCCTAGGCCTTCCTTTTGAGAGCAATCAGCTCTTTTCATGTAAGAAATCTGATTATCAATGAAGAAATTTCCCCAATTTGACTCTGCCGATTCCTTGCAAATTGATTTAGCCGATTCTCCCTTGTATTGACTTTGCCGATTGTTAGCCTGATCAACGCTCGATGAGCCGATGGTGCGCACACCTTAAATCTTGGAAATCCAAGTCCCCTGAGCTTAATGTTAGCTTTAATCGGCAAGACTCCAGAATTGATGCCTTCAGGAGAACTCTAGGACCATTGCTGAAAATCTTGATCGCCTACAACTTTCCTCGCGATGCTTTGTCTCTTTGCAGCAACAAACTGGCCCAAAGCCTATCAATTATGATGGCTCCCTCTTCAAATTGGTGGCTCTAGCTCCTCAGAACAAAGAACCTTGAGGGCGAGCTGCCCCCCGAGCCTCAGTCAAGGCGAGGATAAAAGTGTACCAACCGAATGGGCCATCATCGGCTTCCCAACTGTAGTGCAGCGTCAGCCGATTCTGACCAAATCGGCTTTCAATAGCAGAGAACCTTCAGGGTGAGCTGCCCCCCGAGCCACTCCAGCTCTTCATCAAAACAGGGCAGGAAAGCTTACGCCCAAGGAGACAATGCACTAGGACGGCTCTGGAAGGATCAGCAGCTCCCTTGAACTAAGAAGCCTCAAACGTAGTGGCCCTTGAACTCTTCCTAGCTCCATTCTTGCGTCTTGCTGCTCAGATTGGCTCATCACCTCGGGCAGACTGATGCAGCTTCTGGTGAAGATGTTTGATGAAGTTGTCACCTTGGTCAAGCCCCAGGAGGAAACGTCACAGCCAATTGGATGGTCATCGGCTGTTCTCATGATCCTAACCTGATCTGCATGCTTACGCAGGCGCTGCTGATCTTGAAGATTTGCTAACGGAGCCACCAACCATTCCACTGAGGGGCTCCTTCAGTAGAGCCTCGCTACGTAACTCGATGACTGCTCCATTAGGCTTCTGCTTGTAACAGTCGTATCCCTTGAGTCGATGGCCGTGCATCGGCTTTGAATTCTTAAGTCGATGTCTACGCATCGGCTGTGCCCAAAAATTTTGGATTTTCAATTTTTCATATGGCCGATTTATTTATGCATCGGCCCCCCATACTTGAGCTGTTCTGCTGGGCATTTGACATCCACTCCAAGCTTTGTATCCTCGTGTCTCATCCATCTATGTGCCCCCCGAGCCGATTCTGTCAAGTATTTGATGGTATCGGCTCTTCAGGCATCTGTCGGATCAATGCTGAACGCATGTCGAGGATAATTTTGGCCGATCGCGGGAATCGGCCTCCCTTTTCATTGCAATGCTTCGTGAAGGTTTAGCACTTCTTGGTTTCCCACTGTAGCTACGTGGCATGCTGGAGATAAGATCCTTTGCTTTCCATTTTTTGAGGGCCGATCGCAGGGATCGGCCTTGCCACGTACGTCCAATGTCTTGGACCTGCTACTCTGTCCGGATCACGGATACCATGTTTGTATCAGCCGATGCCTCTGCATCGGCATCAGCCGATGCCTGTGCATCGGCTTTCGCCTGTTTGGGGCGCCATACTTTCTTTGGCGGGCGCGCCTTTGTCTCCAATGTTTGCTGAATTTTCGCGGCCAGATCGGGCCGCGCTTTTCGCAACGTGTACAGGTACTGTGCCTCGGCTTCTTCCAAGTTTCGCAGCCGCTGCACCCTACGCTTCTGAGAATGGCTGAGTCCATCAGGGCACCACCTTGGTCGGTGATACCTATCTTCTTCTCCATCCGACTCCTCAAAGTCTTCTTCTTGAGATGACTCAGCTTGTTTATTATGAGGTGGGAGAGGCCCTAGACGCTCGAACACTGAAACTTCATTTGCCCTCCTCCTTTGATGTTTGCACTCTGGGCAGTTCTCGATTGTTGGCAATCGGCTCATTCCGGAGTCCCAGCAATGTTTGAAGAAAGGACAGTTCCAGTGCTTATCCATGTTGTCTTGCTCCCTTGACCTCCCTCTAGCGCGACGCTCGTACCCGTCGTTGTTTCTGTCGTGCTGACGATACCTCCTGTCCGCTGCATCTGACCGATGATATCTTTCATCGTCTTCGTCGTGGCGCCGACGTCGGTCGTACTGCTGCTCATATTTGTTGAGGAGATGCACGGAGAGTGGGCGTTGATACCGTATGCTTCTCACCTCCTCCTCGGTTAGGTATCGTCTGTCATCATCCTGGGGCCGGTCGCGTGGAACGGCCTCCTCTTTATCTTTGCCACGAGAGTGGCTGCTCTCTGATTTATCTTTGCCACGGGAGTGGCTGCTCTCTGCTTTATCTTTGCCATGGCGGCCCACAAGCCCTGCCATATTGACATCAAAAGAGAACCCTGGTTCCCTTATGGAGTGGCTTAGGTCCACCATGTTGACGTCCGGAAACGGACGCATGTCTACCTTCATGGCAAACTGTCCGAAAGTTAATCGGCCTGATTCTATCGCCATCTGAATTTGTGCGCGCAATACTTTGCAGTCGTTGGTGGCGTGCGTGAACGTATGATGCCATTTGCAGTATGGCCTTTTGTTCATCTCTTGTGCCGTAGGGATCTTGTGGCCTTCGGGTAGCTTCAACTGTTTCTCTTTCAGTAGCAGATCGAAGATCTGTTCAGCTTTGCTCACATCAAAGTCAAACCCTCTTGGAGGCCCTGGTGGGTTCACCCATTTGCAGGACACAGGTACTGCCGTCCGAGTCCATTCAGCTACTGCGACTTCCTGATCTTCCGCAGAATCTTCATCCTCATCAGCATTGACCAGGCTTATCGCGCGCTTGAACTTGTCTTGGTACAGTTCTGGATGGCGCTGTTCATATAAGGTCAGTCTCTGGACCATGTGCGCCAGCGAGTTGTACTCCACTTGGAACGTCAGATCCTTGAATGACGCTGCAAGGCCTGCCACGGCCAGCTCGACTGCTTCTTTCTCAGATAAATGAACCGAATAACATCGGTTCTTGACAGTTCTGAAACGCTGAATGTATTCAGACACTGTCTCTCCTCGCCTTTGCCGAACCTGTGCTAGTTCGGCAATGCCAGCTTCAGTAGCTTCTGAATGATATTGTGTGTGAAACTGTTCCTCTAGCTGCTTCCATGATCGCACTGAATTTGGCTGCAACGAGGTGTACCATCCAAAAGCTGGACCGGTGAGGGATTGCGAAAAGAACCTCACCCGTAGCTGATCCGATGCTGAAACCATGCCCAACTGGGCCAAGTATCGGCTCACGTGCTCGATTGAGCTAGATCCTTCTGACCCACTGAATTTGGTGAAGTCCGGGAGCCGGTACTTAGGTGGTAGTGGGATCAGGTCAAACTCATTGGGGTACGGCTTGGAATAGCCGATTATCTTCTTCTTCGGCAGGATGCCGAACTGATCTCTCAGGACTGCACTGATCTGATCCGCGGTGGAGGAAGTAGCAGCTGAGCTTTCATGAATTGGTGCAGTGGCATACTTGGCTAGCCACGCCTGTTTCTCAGCGTCTGCCCCCAAACTCCCCGTTGCTGCAGCCGTTCCTGCCGGAACAATTGCTCCTGCTCCGGCAATCCCTCCTGTCGGAGCCTGGATCGCCTGCGTCCAGTTGTTGCAGTCCGGCACAAACGTGCACACGTATCCGTGCGGGATCTCCTTGGGCGGCTCATATAAGAACTGATAGTCGCCCGGATCACCTCCAACCTTGTAGACAACGTATGCCGGTGAACCTTGTTGCTGTGGAGCTGCCATCGCGTACGGCAATGGTGGCCTGGTGTGGAGTTGCACCTCTCCCTGGTGAGTCCCTAGAGCAGGTCCTGAAGGGGAGTACTGATGCTTCATGATCTCTTGCACCACCTGGAGCGCAACGCGCTCCAGCTCTCAGAATGCCGATGCAGCGAATGAGCCACCACGTAGTTGATTTCCTGTCGCAGGGCTCTGGTACGTTCCTCTGAAGGGAGAGACAGATCCAACCCTTCGAGGACGCCTTGTGGCGTGAATCCTTTGAACCTGATGCCGTGCGAACGGGTCTTCTCAAAGGAGCCGATGAGTTCGGCTTCAACGATGGCCTTCAGCTCATCGTACTTCTTCTTGTGTTCCGCAGGGAGATCCTCGTATGTGATCTGTTCCTCTGCCATCTCGGATGTCGGTGTTGACGTGGATGTTGCAGAAGATGGTCCCACCGGGCGTGCCAGAATGTGTTACCTGCCAAAACCCACCGGCGGGCAATGGTTAAGCAACACGAAGAGCCGGGAGGCTCCCAAGGCCGCTTAGTGGACCCTGGCACCTCGCGTCGTCCCGCAAGTCTTCCAGCCACGTCCTGGCGGTTGCTAGGGCGTGCCACCTGACCTAGACCCGATCAGGAAGGTGTTAGATTGCTTCGATTGTTCCTGCATGGTAGACACGTAAACATTAAATACGAGCCCTATCGGCTCTCAGGTTGCCCTGTGGATCGGCTCAAAGAGCCGATCGCCCCATGGTTCACGTTGGATTTGCAATGACATGGGGATCCTGCTTGATCAAAACAAAGCTAAAACGATCTACGACAGTTTAGGGTTTTCACCGCATAACCGGAACGTCCTACGCGTAGTCGGGCCTAGCAGATACGGAAGATGATGCAAACTACCCCTACAAGAGGCCTAAAAACCAACATAACGTTAATTCCCGGAACATCCCTTGTAGGAACGGTAAACAACACCTAACGCACTACCGGATCGTCCGACCCCAGCATAAGGCCTAACTATGCAGATATTAAACTAATCCTTGCGGAGCAAGGAGCAACTATAACAGATCGGATCTACTAAGTAACGAACAAGCAAGATGCTGCCCTTACACCCAGATAGGTGTAAGGGCAGCTAGGTGTCGAGGGACGGCATTGCCACGCAGATATGCACGAGAAAGCATCAATGCAAGCCCCTAAACACCTAAAGATAAGTAGTGCTGCTCGCCATCAACAACGCTTCAGCACGAGCAGCACAAGGTAGACGAATAAACGTGTACTGCCTAGATCGCGAGATGCGATCTAGGCAGCATGATGCTTACCCGGAAGAAACCCTCGAAGGAAGGGGTGGCGATGCGCCTGATTTGTGTTTGTTGTGAACGTGATTGTCCTCCTTTCTCGATAACCCTAGATACATATTTATAGTCCAAGGGACTTTCTAATCGGACCTCTGCTAATTCTAAACACGATACGATCTACTATATTACAGATACACGGGCAATTTAGCCCAAACTCTTAGCGCAAGGCCGCTTCGAAGATGCTCCACGTGTATGTCCTTCAAGCCCATCTTCACTTACGGCCCATCTCCTGATTTGGCCAAAATCTGGTGATAACAAACTTGAATGCTTACTATATGACATAAGAAGACTATATGCTTTTGTTTTTTCATTTTTCTGATTTTTTTGAATTTTATGCCCGTTTGAATCTTTTGGTCAAATCTTAGGTTTGACCAAGATTTAAACAAGTTTAAGACAAGAAAATGAAAAGGGAAGCCTGCATCATATCCTTCTTAGTCACTCTAAAATGAATTTTTAAGAGGTTTTTGAAATTTCCATGTTTGAAACCAAAACCACTTCTCTTCATGCTTGACTTCATAAGACAGAGTTTAGGGTTAGGGGTAGATACATGATTTGTATGGTTTGAATATGTCTAGACCTTGTTTTTCAACTTGAATGCTTACTATATGACATAAGAAGACTATGTACTTTGGTTTTTCATTTTTATGATTTTTTTAATTTTCTGCCCATTTGAATCTTGGTCAAATCCTAGGTTTGACCAAGATTTAAACAAGTTTAAAACATGAAAATGAAAAGGTAAGCCTGGATCCTTCTTACTCACTCTAAAATGAAGCTTTTTGGGATGTTCTTGAAATTTCCATGTTTGAAACCCAAAACGACTTCTCTATACTACAGTTTGTACATACTCTCAGATAATCTGGACCGTACTTTGCACCTATGTTTAATGGATCATATGTGCCCAGAAATGGCTCATATTAGAATAGTAGACTCATATTAGTGTTCTTGACATTCTGTAAAATTATCAGATTTTTCGAAGTTTGATTTTTTGGACAAAATTTTACCAATTTCTAGACAGAACAGAAAATGTCAGTCTTTTTATGCAAATCTGCACATAAATGGCTCAAATTAAAATAGTATACTCGTTTCAGTGTTTTTGATTTCCTATAAAAAAATAGATTTTCCTGAGAAGTTCTAATTTTTGCCAGAATTTGAAAATTTTGGATTTCTTGTGTGCCCAAAACACCCAAAAGTCGCTCCAAATCTGAACACAGGATTATTTTGTTCAATACGAAAGTATAAACTGAAATACGACTATTTATTGAACCTTTTTCATGTTGTATTGTTGAAAATGGCATAGAAGGGGGTATTGAGAATTGAGAGTGGCATAAACACAACTTCAGTTTTTGGAATGGCATAAACACAACTTGTGAACTGAGGAGTGGCATAGAACCAATTAATCCTAGAACCAATTAACCCCACAAAAAATGGGTGATGCATGTCTCCTTCACCAAAACAGCAATACCTGTCTGAAACAAGTACATGAACAGAAGTACACCACCATAATAATAACTAGATGATTACCCGCGACGTTGCTGCGGGAATTAAATTGAACTTGATGGTTAAAAATGTTCTAAGTTTGATAGAAGGCTCATTATATTTTTGCAATGACAATATCCCAACACATTAAGTGATGCATAAATGTTTCATTCAATATACTTTGAAACAACATGATTAATTTATTAAATGATCAGACGATTTACACATATAATGTAAATATTGTGCACAATAAATAAATAAAAATTATGGCAGATGCCCATGTTTATATGCATCAGCTGTGCAAAACAGGTCCTTTTGAGGAAAAAAAGATGTGCAAAATAGGTGTATATAATTCTTTTATGGGTTGAAAAGGTACTTCTGAAACTTAGAATAACAGATAAAATTTTCATGTTAAAGTATAGATAAAAAGTATGTACTTGTATTACATATCTCAGAAAAAAAACTGAGATTTTCATACCAGCCTCATGGCTGCATATAACCAGTTGACCAAATGCTGCGCGCACCTGCACCATTTGGTCGCTCTCCACAGTAAAAACGACAACACAATATACAATGTACGAAATAGAATTGACAAAAACTCAATGGACTTGGCAGGCGTGGCTCTGCTTGGAGCTAGCTAGTTTAGCAAATCTTGCTTTCTTACTTTGAAACAAATTAGCGACGTTGCTACTACAATGGCAAGCCGTGATCTTGCCAGGCCCAACTGAAGACGGGAAGGCACAGGGTGCTGCCGTGCCGGCACTTGCTCCACCAAAGAAAGCCAAAACAGAAACACAACACGGTGATAGACGATTGGCCAGATGGGAACTACACACGTGGGAGTAGTTACCTTGATCGCACTGACAGGGGCGCATAACCGCGAGTGGAGTAGTGTTGAATGGGACTATGGGAGGAGGACGTGATATCAGCGGGGGCTGATTGAGGTTGCACCACACAGATGAAGGATGAATCTTTGCAAAGGGAAGCCGAGTATTAATGCCTGGTAGCCTACCTTACTGATTAATTCTGTGGACGGCTCGTTTCCAATTTCCAATGCGGAGAGTCGGGAGACAAAAAGTAAAGTGCTACTGAGAAGACGATATGGCTGCCGAATGCTGCGGCACAGACTTTGGAAAATCAAAGAAAACATAATAAGTGATATCATCTGATTGCTGTATGCATGGAATGACATGGACATGAGTTGTGTGATATTGTGGGACCGATGAGGTGGCATGCTTGCATGTTGAGAGAATTCAACTTAGTGGGTTGCTCCTATTTAGATATTATAGATACTAGGTGACTCAACGACTCAACATTGACTCGACTCAGACACAACTACTACATTGACACAAGTACTAATATAATAAAGTAAGAGTACTAGTTTGTTTACATTTCCACAGGCCAATTTTACGAACAAAATTTCGAAAATTAACCTTCAGAAACTCGGAAGCCAGGTGACACAACAGTCATCAAGGATTGCAGCTAGTGGTACACAGTGACCTGGTCAAGATCTACCTTGAGCCTGCTTGACGCTTCAGCTCGGAGTTGAGAGCCTTCTCCTGTGACAGCTCGGCCTCTAGTTTGTCCGTCCTAACCGTGAGGTTCAGGATCAGTCCGGCGAGTTTGTCCATGGTCTCCGCCTGGCCGAGGCTCCGCCGCTGGATCTCATTACTCGCAGTGAACGATTTCATGGCGATATCGTCGAGAATGCGAATCCGGATCTTCTCAGTGGCGAGCTCAGAATAAAGTCTCATGCACTCATCGGCGAGGGCGCTTCTGTCCGCCGTCTCGACGCAGAAATCGCCCATAACCATTTCTAAAATGGGCCCGATCTCGTAGCGGGGCTTCTATCAGATGGGGATGGAGCACAAAATCAGAAGTGTACCCAGAGAAGTACCAAGAAAGAGAAAATGGGAATCCCAATTTGCACGAATGTCTATACCTCGCTGCTTTGAGAACTTGGCTCCGTGGAAGATGTTTCCGCAGGCAGGAGGGCTGCGGGAAAACTAAGGCCGCCCGACCTGAATATACGATTGAGAGAAGGTAAGAAAAGGAGGGGATGATAAGTTGTGAAAGACATAGAAAGATGCGCAAGAACGGAGGATCGCCTGAAGGTAGCAGTCGCGGGCTGCGACGCCCTTGAAGACTCTTGCGCAGAAGGCACCTCGACAGCAGCACAGGGACGCCATTGCTGGGATTCCCTCAGCTTCGCCGCAGCCGCACGAGCCCTTCTGTGGCGAGACTTGCTCCCGGTCATGGTGGCGAAGTAGTATTCCAAGAGGTAAACAAAGTGGTGAACTGAGGAAGACGGCAAGAGCAAAGGTTAGTCCTTAAATTTGGCCTCCCCGTCTCCTCGGCACCTCGCGAGTAGTAATACTGGTCAAAGAGCAAACTTCAAGGCAGAGACTTGGTGGGCCATTCATCTCCAACTATACTTCCTCCGATCCGAATGATACCAAATTTTTGAATGACAAATCACCCAAAACAGTATTCCAAGAGTATATGTAAGCTTTCATTTTGGAGTGACTAAGAGCATCCACAACGTGTAGCCAAAAGTGGTTCCATATTTGATTTTTGGCTTTTGGAACTAGTTCCATACATTGTAGAGGTAGTTCCAAAACCAGAAAAACAGGGAACCGGAGCAAGTAGGTGCTCCGATGCCAAATTTCACTTTTGGCATTTGGAACTAGTTCCCTACATTGTGAGAGTAGTTCCATATTGGCTTTATGTGTTGTTTTAGCTTGATGGCGGGACCCACGTTATAAATATTTGGAACCACTACATTGTGGAGCTATTGCTATATTTCACACCAAAGCCAAATTCACCATCGTATCAGATTTGGCAATAGCAACATTGTGGATGCGCTAAGAAGGATGCAGGCTTACCTTTTCATTTTCATGTTATAAACTTGTTTAAATATTGGTTAAACCTAGGATTTGACCAAGATCAAATGGGCATAAAAATTCAGAAAAAATCAAAAAATGAAAATCAAAGCACATAGTATTATTATGTCATATAGTAAGCATTCAAGTTGATAAACAAGGTCTAAACAACAAACCAGACAAATCATGTATCTACCCCCTAACCCTAAACTTTGTCTTATGAAGTCAAGCATGAAGAGAAGTGGTTTTGGGTTTCAAACATGGAAATTTCAAAAAACTCCCAAAAGCTTCTCATTTTAGAGTGACTAAGAAGGATTCAGGCTCACCTTTTCATTTTCATGTTTTAAACTTGTTCAAATCTTGGTCAAACTTAGGATTTGACCAAGATTCAAATGGGCATAAAAATTGGGAGGAAGGGTATGAATTACAATTCAAAAAAACAAGGTAACTTAAATACTTGGATGACTCATATTAGTGTTCTTGACATTCTGTAAAATTATCAGATTTTTCGAAGAAGTTTGATTTTTTGGACAAAATTTTACCAATTTCTAGACAGAACAGAAAATGTCAGCCTTTTTATGCAAATCTGCACATAAATGGCTCAAATTAAAATAGTATACTCGTTTCAGTGTTTTTGATTTCCTATAAAAAAATAGATTTTTCTGAGAAGTTCTAATTTTTGCCAGAATTTGAAAATTTTGGATTTCTTGTGTGCCCGAAACACCCAAAAGTCGCTCCAAACCTGAGCACAGGTTTATTTTGGTCAATACGAAAGTATAAACTGAAATACGACTATTTATTGAACCGTTTTCATGTTGTATTGTTGAAAATGGCATAGAAGGGGGTATTGAGAATTGAGAGTGGCATAAACACAACTTCAGTTTTTGGAATGGCATAAACACAACTTGTGAATTCAGGAGTGGCATAGAACCAATTAACCCTAGAACCAATTAACCCCACCAAAAATGGATGATGCATGTCTCCTTCACCAAAACAGCAATACCTGTCTGAAACAAGTACATGAACACAAATACACCACCATAATAATAATACTAGGTGACTCAACGACTCAACATTGACTCGACTCAGACACAACTTGATATAGTAAGCACTCAAGTTGATAAACAAAGTCTAGACATATTCAAACCAGAAAAATCATGCATGTATCTCTACCCCTAACCCTAAACTTTGTCTTAATTATGAAGTCAAGCACGAAGAGAAGTCGTTTTGGGTTTCAAACATGGACATTTCAAAAACCCTCCCAAAAGCTTCATTGTGGTGTGACGTACTAAGAAGGATACATGCTTACATTTTCAACAACCCCCCTAAAAGCTTCATTATAGAGTGACTAAGAAGGATCCAGTCTGGCGGGCTTACCTTTTATTTTCTTGTTTTAAACTTGTTCAAATCTCGGTCAAACCTAGGATTTGACCAAGATTCAAAATGTGCATCAAAATTCAAAAAAATATAAAAATTAAAAACCAAATTAAAGCACATAGTGTTCTTATGTCATATAGTAAGCATTAAAGTTGATAAACAAGGTCTAGACACATATTCAAACAAGACAAATCATGTATCTATACCCCTAACCCCTAAACTCTATCTTATGAAGTCAACAACATGAAGAGAAGTGGTTTTGGGTTTCAAACATGGAAATTTCAAAAACCTCCCAAAAGCTTCATTTTAGAGTGACTAAGAAGGATCCATGCTTACCTTTTATTTTCATGTTTTAAACATGTTCAAATCTTGGTCAAACCGTACGTACCTAGGATTTGACCAAGATTCAAATGGGCATAAAAATTCAAAAAAAATGAAAAACCAAAGCACATAGCCTAGCTTCTTATATATGCCATATAGTAAGCACTCAAGCTAGTTGATAAACAAAGTCTAGACATATTCAAACCAGAAAAATCATGTATCTACCCCTAACCCTAAACTTTGTCTTAATTATGAAGTCAAGCACGAAGAGAAGTCATTTTGGGTTTCAAACATGGACATTTCAAAAACCCTCCCAAAAGCATTGTGGTGTGACGTACTAAGAAGGATACATGCTTACATTTTCAACAACCCCCCTAAAAGCTTCATTATAGAGTGACTAAGAAGGATCCAGTCTGGCGGGCTTACCTTTTATTTTCTTGTTTTAAACTTGTTCAAATCTCGGTCAAACCTAGGATTTGACCAAGATTCAAAATGTGCATCAAAATTCAAAAAAATATAAAAATTAAAAACCAAATTAAAGCACATAGTGTTCTTATGTCATATAGTAAGCATTAAAGTTGATAAACAAGGTCTAGACACATATTCAAACAAGACAAATCATGTATCTATACCCCTAACCCCTAAACTCTATCTTATGAAGTCAACAACATGAAGAGAAGTGGTTTTGGGTTTCAAACATGGAAATTTCAAAAACCTCCCAAAAGCTTCATTTTAGAGTGACTAATATATATAAGAAGGATCCATGCCTGCTTACCACCTTTTCATTTTCATATTTTAAACTTGTTTAAATCCGTGTCAAATTAAACCAAGGATTTGACCAAAAGATTCAAATGGGCATAAAATTTTAAAAAAATCAGAAAAATGAAAAACAAAAGCATATAGTCTTCTTATGTCATATAGTAAGCATTCAAGTTGATAAACAAGGTTTGGACATGCATATTCAAACCTAGGCAAATCATGTATCTACCCCCTAGCCCCTAAACTCTATCTTATGAAGTCAAGCATGAAGAGAAGTGGTTTTGGGTTTCAAACATGAAAATTTCAAGAACATCCCAAAAACTTCATTTTAGAGTGACTAAGAAGGATACAGGCTTCCCCTTTTCATTTTCATGTTTTATACTTGTTTAAATCTTGGTCAAACCTAGGATTTGACAAAGATTCAAATGTGCATCAAAATAAAAAAATCAGAAAAATTAAAAACCAAAGCACATAGTTTTCTTATGTCATATAGTTAGCATTAAAGTTGATATAAACAAGGTCTAGATATATTCAAACAAGAAAAATCATGTATCTACCCCTAACCCTAAACTCTGTCTTATGTAGTCAAGCATGAAGAGAAGTGGTTTTGGGTTTCAAACTTGGAAATTTCAAGAACCCCCAAAAGCTTCATTTTAGAGTGACTAAAGGATCCAGGTCGGGCTTACCTTTTATTTTCATGTTTTAAAATTGTTCAAATCTTGGTCAAACCGTACCTAGGATTTGATCAAGATTCAAATGGGCATAAAATTTCAAAAAAAATGAAAAACCAAAGCATATAGCCTTCTTATGTCATATAGTAAGCACTCAAGTTGGTAAACAAGGTCTAGACATATTCAAACCAGAAAAATCATGTTTCTACCCCTAGCCCTAAACTTTGTCTTATGAAGTCAAGCACGAAGAGAAGTCGTTTTGGATTTCAAACATGGAAATTTCAAAAACCTTCCCAAAAGCTTCATTTTGGAGTGACTAAGAAGGATACAGGCTTACCTTTTCATTTTCATGTTTTAAACTTGTTTAAATATTGGTTAAGCCTAGGATTTGACCAAGATCAAATGGGCATAAAAATTCAGAAAAAACAAAAAAATGAAAACCAAAGCACATAGTATTATTATGTCATATATATAGTAAGCATTCAAGTTGATAAACAAGGTCTAAACAACAAACTAGACAAATCATGTATCTACCCCCTAACCCTAAACTCTCTATTATGAAGTCAAGCATGAAGAGAAGTGGTTTTGGGTTTCAAACATGGAAATTTCAAAAAACTCCCAAAATCTTCTCATTTTAGAGTGACTAAGAAGGATTCAGGCTTACCTTTTCATTTTCATGTTTTAAACTTGTTCAAATCTTGGTCAAACTTAGGATTTGACCAAGATTCAAATGGGCATAAAAATTGGGAGGAAGGGTATGAATTACAATTCAAAAAAACAAGGTAACTTAAATACTTGGATGCCCCAAAGATGTGTGGAAGCCCAGAACAATGGCAAAACATGTGCGCACGCTGCATCCAATTCAAGTAGAACACATAGT
Organism: Lolium multiflorum; assembly: GCA_030979885.1. Classification (NCBI taxonomy): domain Eukaryota; kingdom Viridiplantae; phylum Streptophyta; class Magnoliopsida; order Poales; family Poaceae; genus Lolium; species Lolium multiflorum. Next base: position 105,165,638 of record CM061752.1, on the reverse strand, counting down.
AGGCATCGATAGTTTGACCTAAATTTGAAATCAAAGAGAAGGTGGTTAGAAAAAATCGAAATTGGCAAAGCAAAGCATGAAATCATAAATTTGTGATGCACTATAGCTATGAAAAGTATCAAACAATGCATACCAAAATGATTTTTTAGAGGAATACTAGTTCAACTTATTTTAATTTTATATTAGTAGCCCAAAATCGAACTAGTAGTTGGATATTTTTGAACTTGATCTGTAGTAGTGGGCAAAACCCTAGTTTAACCTATTTAATCATAGATTCGTAGGTCGATTTTTCTACTTTTTTATTATTACTATGCAGCACATGTGTGTTTGCCCGTCGAGTGAAACTCGGAGGAAGAGGGATCACTCGGAAGGAGAGAAGAAGGGAGAGAATTATGGTGTCTCCCCTTTTTCGGGTGATGATGTTGACTTTTGTGCAGGGTTTGTCAGTGAGCAGGAGCGAGCGAGCGAGCGAGCGAGTCGAGCGAGGCCAAGAATGAGAGAGATTTGTTTTTTTGTGAGAGGGACAACCGAAGGATCCAGAAGGACCCACATACTTCCAATACGCATCCTGATGCGTCTTCTCTTGACAAAGAAAATGGCTGGGAGTTTGCGTACCTATTGCACGTGACTTGTGCTCACTGAAGTGTGGGACCTCACGCATGGGCACCACACGTAAGTGACAGACCTGTTGATGTAAAAACTCGGTTGATTATTATACTACTACATTTATACAAAGTTTCCTATGGATTCAAGGGTACGAAAGCCAAGTTAAATCATTTACATGACATTATTTTTTCCATGAAGCCAAGTTAACTCATTTATCAATTGGTACATTTTGGAGTGACTAAGAAGGATCCAGGCTTACTTTTTCATTTTCATGTTTTAAACATGTTTAAATCTTGGTCAAACCTATGACTTGACCAAGATTCAAATGGGCATAAAAATTCAAAAAAAAGAAAAACAAAAGCACACCGTCTTCCTATGTCATATATCAAGGTGATAAACAAGGTCTGACATATTCAAACCACAAAAATCATGTATCTACCCCCTAACCCTAAACAAGGATCCAGGCTTACCCTTTTCATTTTCATGTTTTTAAACTTGTTCAAATCTTGGTCAAACTTAGGATTTGACGAAGATTCAAATGGGCGTAAAAATACTTAGAAAAATCATGTACGTATCTACCCCAAACCCTAAACTCTATCTTACGAAGCCAAGCATGAAGAGAAGTGGTTTTGGGTTTCAAACATGGAAATTTCAAAAACCTCCCAAAAGCTTCATTTTAGAGTGACTAAGAAGGATACATGCTTACCTTTTATTTTCATGTTTTAAACATGTTCAAATCTTGGTCAAACCGTACGTACCTAGGATTTGACCAAGATTCAAATGGGCATAAAAATTCAAAAAAAATGAAAAACCAAAGCACATAGCCTAGCTTCTTATATATGCCATATAGTAAGCACTCAAGCTAGTTGATAAACAAAGTCTAGACATATTCAAACCAAAAAAATCATGTATCTACCCCTAACCCTAAACTTTGTCTTAATTATGAAGTCAAGCACGAAGAGAAGTCGTTTTGGGTTTCAAACATGGACATTTCAAAAACCCTCCCAAAAGCATTGTGGTGTGACGTACTAAGAAGGATACATGCTTACATTTTCAACAACCCCCCTAAAAGCTTCATTATAGAGTGACTAAGAAGGATCCAGTCTGGCGGGCTTACCTTTTATTTTCTTGTTTTAAACTTGTTCAAATCTCGGTCAAACCTAGGATTTGACCAAGATTCAAAATGTGCATCAAAATTAAAAAAAAAAAAAATTAAAAACCAAATTAAAGCACATAGTGTTCTTATGTCATATAGTAAGCATTAAAGTTGATAAACAAGGTCTAGACACATATTCAAACAAGACAAATCATGTATCTATACCCCTAACCCCTAAACTCTATCTTATGAAGTCAACAACATGAAGAGAAGTGGTTTTGGGTTTCAAACATGGAAATTTCAAAAACCTCCCAAAAGCTTCATTTTAGAGTGACTAATATATATAAGAAGGATCCATGCCTGCTTACCACCTTTTCATTTTCATATTTTAAACTTGTTTAAATCCGTGTCAAATTAAACCAAGGATTTGACCAAAAGATTCAAATGGGCATAAAATTTAAAAAAAATCAGAAAAATGAAAAACAAAAGCATATAGTCTTCTTATGTCATATAGTAAGCATTCAAGTTGATAAACAAGGTTTGGACATGCATATTCAAACCTAGGCAAATCATGTATCTATCCCCTAGCCCCTAAACTCTATCTTATGAAGTCAAGCATGAAGAGAAGTGGTTTTGGGTTTCAAACATGAAAATTTCAAGAACATCCCAAAAACTTCATTTTAGAGTGACTAAGAAAGGATACAGGCTTCCCCTTTTCATTTTCATGTTTTATACTTGTTTAAATCTTGGTCAAACCTAGGATTTGACAAAGATTCAAATGTGCATCAAAATAAAAAAATCAGAAAAATTAAAAACCAAAGCACATAGTTTTCTTATGTCATATAGTTAGCATTAAAGTTGATATAAACAAGGTCTAGATATATTCAAACAAGAAAAATCATGTATCTACCCCTAACCCTAAACTCTGTCTTATGTAGTCAAGCATGAAGAGAAGTGGTTTTGGGTTTCAAACTTGGAAATTTCAAGAACCCCCAAAAGCTTCATTTTAGAGTGACTAAAGGATCCAGGTCGGGCTTACCTTTTATTTTCATGTTTTAAAATTGTTCAAATCTTGGTCAAACTGTACCTAGGATTTGATCAAGATTCAAATGGGCATAAAATTTCAAAAAAATGAAAAACCAAAGCATATAGCCTTCTTATGTCATATAGTAAGCACTCAAGTTGGTAAACAAGGTCTAGACATATTCAAACCAGAAAAATCATGTTTCTACCCCTAGCCCTAAACTTTGTCTTATGAAGTCAAGCACGAAGAGAAGTCGTTTTGGATTTCAAACATGGAAATTTCAAAAACCTTCCCAAAAGCTTCATTTTGGAGTGACTAAGAAGGATACAGGCTTACCTTTTCATTTTCATGTTTTAAACTTGTTTAAATATTGGTTAAGCCTAGGATTTGACCAAGATCAAATGGGCATAAAAATTCAGAAAAAATCAAAAAAATGAAAACCAAAGCACATAGTATTATTATGTCATATAGTAAGCATTCAAGTTGATAAACAAGGTCTAAACAACAAACTAGACAAATCATGTATCTACCCCCTAACCCTAAACTCTGTCTTATGAAGTCAAGCATGAAGAGAAGTGGTTTTGGGTTTCAAACATGGAAATTTCAAAAAACTCCCAAAAGCTTCTCATTTTTGAGTGACTAAGAAGGATTCAGGCTTACCTTTTCATTTTCATGTTTTAAACTTGTTCAAATCTTGGTCAAACTTAGGATTTGACCAAGATTCAAATGGGCATAAAAATTGGGAGGAAGGGTATGAATTACAATTCAAAAAAACAAGGTAACTTAAATACTTGGATGCCCCAAAGATGTGTGGAAGCCCAGAACAATGGCAAAACATGTGCGCACGCTGCATCCAATTCAAGTAGAACACATAGTAGGCATCGATAGTTTGACCTAAATTTGAAATCAAAGAGAAGGTGGTTAGAAAAAATCGAAATTGGCAAAGCAAAGCATGAAATCATAAATTTGTGATGCACTATAGCTATGAAAAGTATCAAACAATGCATACCAAAATGATTTTTTAGAGGAATACTAGTTCAACTTATTTTAATTTTATATTAGTAGCCCAAAATCGAACTAGTAGTTGGATATTTTTGAACTTGATCTGTAGTAGTGGGCAAAACCCTAGTTTAACCTATTTAATCATAGATTCGTAGGTCGATTTTTCTACTTTTTTATTATTACTATGCAGCACATGTGTGTTTGCCCGTCGAGTGAAACTCGGAGGAAGAGGGATCACTCGGAAGGAGAGAAGAAGGGAGAGAATTATGGTGTCTCCCCTTTTTCGGGTGATGATGTTGACTGTTTGTCAGTGAGCAGGAGCGAGCGAGCGAGCGAGTCGAGCGAGGCCGAGAATGAGAGAGATTTGTTTTTTTGTGAGAGGGACAACCGAAGGATCCAGAAGGACCCACATACTTCCAATACGCATCCTGATGCGTCTTCTCTTGACAAAGAAAATGGCTGGGAGTTTGCGTACCTATTGCACGTGACTTGTGCTCACTGAAGTGTGGGACCTCACGCATGGGCACCACACGTAAGTGACAGACCTGTTGATGTAAAAACTCGGTTGATTATTATACTACTACATTTATACAAAGTTTCCTATGGATTCAAGGGTACGAAAGCCAAGTTAAATCATTTACATGACATTATTTTTTCCATGAAGCCAAGTTAACTCATTTATCAATTGGTACATTTTGGAGTGACTAAGAAGGATCCAGGCTTACTTTTTCATTTTCATGTTTTAAACATGTTTAAATCTTGGTCAAACCTATGACTTGACCAAGATTCAAATGGGCATAAAAATTCAAAAAAAAGAAAAACAAAAGCACACCGTCTTCCTATGTCATATATCAAGGTGATAAACAAGGTCTGACATATTCAAACCACAAAAATCATGTATCTACCCCCTAACCCTAAACAAGGATCCAGGCTTACCCTTTTCATTTTCATGTTTTTAAACTTGTTCAAATCTTGGTCAAACTTAGGATTTGACGAAGATTCAAATGGGCGTAAAAATACTTAGAAAAATCATGTACGTATCTACCCCAAACCCTAAACTCTATCTTACGAAGCCAAGCATGAAGAGAAGTGGTTTTGGGTTTCAAACATGGAAATTTCAAAAACCTCCCAAAAGCTTCATTTTAGAGTGACTAAGAAGGATCCATGCTTACCTTTTATTTTCATGTTTTAAACATGTTCAAATCTTGGTCAAACCGTACGTACCTAGGATTTGACCAAGATTCAAATGGGCATAAAAATTCAAAAAAAATGAAAAACCAAAGCACATAGCCTAGCTTCTTATATATGCCATATAGTAAGCACTCAAGCTAGTTGATAAACAAAGTCTAGACATATTCAAACCAGAAAAATCATGTATCTACCCCTAACCCTAAACTTTGTCTTAATTATGAAGTCAAGCACGAAGAGAAGTCGTTTTGGGTTTCAAACATGGACATTTCAAAAACCCTCCCAAAAGCATTGTGGTGTGACGTACTAAGAAGGATACATGCTTACATTTTCAACAACCCCCCTAAAAGCTTCATTATAGAGTGACTAAGAAGGATCCAGTCTGGCGGGCTTACCTTTTATTTTCTTGTTTTAAACTTGTTCAAATCTCGGTCAAACCTAGGATTTGACCAAGATTCAAAATGTGCATCAAAATTTAAAAAAATTAAAAACCAAATTAAAGCACATAGTGTTCTTATGTCATATAGTAAGCATTAAAGTTGATAAACAAGGTCTAGACACATATTCAAACAAGACAAATCATGTATCTATACCCCTAACCCCTAAACTCTATCTTATGAAGTCAACAACATGAAGAGAAGTGGTTTTGGGTTTCAAACATGGAAATTTCAAAAACCTCCCAAAAGCTTCATTTTAGAGTGACTAATATATATAAGAAGGATCCATGCCTGCTTACCACCTTTTCATTTTCATATTTTAAACTTGTTTAAATCCGTGTCAAATTAAACCAAGGATTTGACCAAAAGATTCAAATGGGCATAAAATTTTAAAAAAATCAGAAAAATGAAAAACAAAAGCATATAGTCTTCTTATGTCATATAGTAAGCATTCAAGTTGATAAACAAGGTTTGGACATGCATATTCAAACCTAGGCAAATCATGTATCTATCCCCTAGCCCCTAAACTCTATCTTATGAAGTCAAGCATGAAGAGAAGTGGTTTTGGGTTTCAAACATGAAAATTTCAAGAACATCCCAAAAACTTCATTTTAGAGTGACTAAGAAAGGATACAGGCTTCCCCTTTTCATTTTCATGTTTTATACTTGTTTAAATCTTGGTCAAACCTAGGATTTGACAAAGATTCAAATGTGCATCAAAATAAAAAAATCAGAAAAATTAAAAACCAAAGCACATAGTTTTCTTATGTCATATAGTTAGCATTAAAGTTGATATAAACAAGGTCTAGATATATTCAAACAAGAAAAATCATGTATCTACCCCTAACCCTAAACTCTGTCTTATGTAGTCAAGCATGAAGAGAAGTGGTTTTGGGTTTCAAACTTGGAAATTTCAAGAACCCCCAAAAGCTTCATTTTAGAGTGACTAAAGGATCCAGGTCGGGCTTACCTTTTATTTTCATGTTTTAAAATTGTTCAAATCTTGGTCAAACCGTACCTAGGATTTGATCAAGATTCAAATGGGCATAAAATTTCAAAAAAAATGAAAAACCAAAGCATATAGCCTTCTTATGTCATATAGTAAGCACTCAAGTTGGTAAACAAGGTCTAGACATATTCAAACCAGAAAAATCATGTTTCTACCCCTAGCCCTAAACTTTGTCTTATGAAGTCAAGCACGAAGAGAAGTCGTTTTGGATTTCAAACATGGAAATTTCAAAAACCTTCCCAAAAGCTTCATTTTGGAGTGACTAAGAAGGATACAGGCTTACCTTTTCATTTTCATGTTTTAAACTTGTTTAAATATTGGTTAAGCCTAGGATTTGACCAAGATCAAATGGGCATAAAAATTCAGAAAAAATCAAAAAAATGAAAACCAAAGCACATAGTATTATTATGTCATATAGTAAGCATTCAAGTTGATAAACAAGGTCTAAACAACAAACTAGACAAATCATGTATCTACCCCCTAACCCTAAACTCTGTCTTATGAAGTCAAGCATGAAGAGAAGTGGTTTTGGGTTTCAAACATGGAAATTTCAAAAAACTCCCAAAAGCTTCTCATTTTTGAGTGACTAAGAAGGATTCAGGCTTACCTTTTCATTTTCATGTTTTAAACTTGTTCAAATCTTGGTCAAACTTAGGATTTGACCAAGATTCAAATGGGCATAAAAATTGGGAGGAAGGGTATGAATTACAATTCAAAAAAACAAGGTAACTTAAATACTTGGATGCCCCAAAGATGTGTGGAAGCCCAGAACAATGGCAAAACATGTGCGCACGCTGCATCCAATTCAAGTAGAACACATAGTAGGCATCGATAGTTTGACCTAAATTTGAAATCAAAGAGAAGGTGGTTAGAAAAAATCGAAATTGGCAAAGCAAAGCATGAAATCATAAATTTGTGATGCACTATAGCTATGAAAAGTATCAAACAATGCATACCAAAATGATTTTTTAGAGGAATACTAGTTCAACTTATTTTAATTTTATATTAGTAGCCCAAAATCGAACTAGTAGTTGGATATTTTTGAACTTGATCTGTAGTAGTGGGCAAAACCCTAGTTTAACCTATTTAATCATAGATTCGTAGGTCGATTTTTCTACTTTTTTATTATTACTATGCAGCACATGTGTGTTTGCCCGTCGAGTGAAACTCGGAGGAAGAGGGATCACTCGGAAGGAGAGAAGAAGGGAGAGAATTATGGTGTCTCCCCTTTTTCGGGTGATGATGTTGACTGTTGTGCAGGGTTTGTCAGTGAGCAGGCGAGCGAGCGAGCGAGTCGAGCGAGGCCGAGAATGAGAGAGATTTGTTTTTTTGTGAGAGGGACAACCGAAGGATCCAGAAGGACCCACATACTTCCAATACGCATCCTGATGCGTCTTCTCTTGACAAAGAAAATGGCTGGGAGTTTGCGTACCTATTGCACGTGACTTGTGCTCACTGAAGTGTGGGACCTCACGCATGGGCACCACACGTAAGTGACAGACCTGTTGATGTAAAAACTCGGTTGATTATTATACTACTACATTTATACAAAGTTTCCTATGGATTCAAGGGTACGAAAGCCAAGTTAAATCATTTACATGACATTATTTTTTCCATGAAGCCAAGTTAACTCATTTATCAATTGGTACATTTTGGAGTGACTAAGAAGGATCCAGGCTTACTTTTTCATTTTCATGTTTTAAACATGTTTAAATCTTGGTCAAACCTATGACTTGACCAAGATTCAAATGGGCATAAAAATTCAAAAAAAAGAAAAACAAAAGCACACCGTCTTCCTATGTCATATATCAAGGTGATAAACAAGGTCTGACATATTCAAACCACAAAAATCATGTATCTACCCCCTAACCCTAAACAAGGATCCAGGCTTACCCTTTTCATTTTCATGTTTTTAAACTTGTTCAAATCTTGGTCAAACTTAGGATTTGACGAAGATTCAAATGGGCGTAAAAATACTTAGAAAAATCATGTACGTATCTACCCCAAACCCTAAACTCTATCTTACGAAGCCAAGCATGAAGAGAAGTGGTTTTGGGTTTCAAACATGGAAATTTCAAAAACCTCCCAAAAGCTTCATTTTAGAGTGACTAAGAAGGATCCATGCTTACCTTTTATTTTCATGTTTTAAACATGTTCAAATCTTGGTCAAACCGTACGTACCTAGGATTTGACCAAGATTCAAATGGGCATAAAAATTCAAAAAAAATGAAAAACCAAAGCACATAGCCTAGCTTCTTATATATGCCATATAGTAAGCACTCAAGCTAGTTGATAAACAAAGTCTAGACATATTCAAACCAGAAAAATCATGTATCTACCCCTAACCCTAAACTTTGTCTTAATTATGAAGTCAAGCACGAAGAGAAGTCGTTTTGGGTTTCAAACATGGACATTTCAAAAACCCTCCCAAAAGCTTCATTGTGGTGTGACGTACTAAGAAGGATACATGCTTACATTTTCAACAACCCCCCTAAAAGCTTCATTATAGAGTGACTAAGAAAGGATCCAGTCTGGCGGGCTTACCTTTTATTTTCTTGTTTTAAACTTGTTCAAATCTCGGTCAAACCTAGGATTTGACCAAGATTCAAAATGTGCATCAAAATTTAAAAAAATTAAAAACCAAATTAAAGCACATAGTGTTCTTATGTCATATAGTAAGCATTAAAGTTGATAAACAAGGTCTAGACACATATTCAAACAAGACAAATCATGTATCTATACCCCTAACCCCTAAACTCTATCTTATGAAGTCAACAACATGAAGAGAAGTGGTTTTGGGTTTCAAACATGGAAATTTCAAAAACCTCCCAAAAGCTTCATTTTAGAGTGACTAATATATATAAGAAGGATCCATGCCTGCTTACCACCTTTTCATTTTCATATTTTAAACTTGTTTAAATCCGTGTCAAATTAAACCAAGGATTTGACCAAAAGATTCAAATGGGCATAAAATTTTAAAAAAATCAGAAAAATGAAAAACAAAAGCATATAGTCTTCTTATGTCATATAGTAAGCATTCAAGTTGATAAACAAGGTTTGGACATGCATATTCAAACCTAGGCAAATCATGTATCACTACAAGAAAAGTTCTGATAGACAACGTCCCAAAATCGTCCACTGATACGTCTCCAACGTATCGATAATTTCTTATGTTCCATGCTACTTTATTGATGATACCTACATGTTTTATGCACATTATATGTCATATTTATGCATTTTCAGGAACTAACCTATTAACAAGATGCCGAAGAGCCAGTTCTGCTGTTTTTGGTTTCAGAAATCCTAGTAAGGAAATATTCTCGGAATTGGACGAAATCACCGCCCAGGGTCCTATTTTTGCACGGAGCTTCCAGAAGACCGAAGAGGGAAGGAAGTGGGGCCACGAGGTGGCCACACCATAGGGCGCGGCCCAGCCCTGGCCGCGCCACTGGTGTGGGCCCTCGCGCCGCCTCTTGACCTGCCCTTTCGCCTACTTAAAGCCCCGTCGCGAAACCCCAGTACCGAGAGCCACGATACGGAAAACCTTCCAGAGACGCCGCCGCGCGAATCCCATCTCGGGGGATTCAGGAGATCGCCTCCGGCACCCTGCCGGAGAGGGGATTCATCTCCCGGAGGACTCTTCATCGCCATGATCGCCTCCGGAGTGATGAGTGAGTAGTTCACCCCTGGACTATGGGTCCATAGCAGTAGCTAGATGGTCGTCTTCTCCTTGTTGTGCTTCATTGTTGGATCTTGTGAGCTGCCTAACATGATCAAGATCATCTATCTGTAATACTATATGTTGTGTTTGTCGGGATCCGATGGATAGAGAATACTATGTTATGGTGATTATCAATCTATTGTTTATGTGTTGTTTATGATCTTGCATGCTCTCCGTTATTAGTAGAGGCTCTGGCCAAGTTTGTACTCTTAACTCCAAGAGGGAGTATTTATGCTCGATAGTGGGTTCATGCCTTCATTGACACCTGGGACAGTGACAGAAAGTTCTAAGGTTGTGATGTGCTGTTGCCACTAGGGATAAAACATTGATTCTATGTCTAAGGATGTAGTTGTCGATTACATTACGCACCATACTTAATGCAATTGTCTGTTGCTTAGCAACTTAATACTGAATGGGGTTCGGATGATAACCTGAAGGTGGACTTTTTAGGCATAGATGCAGTTGGATGGCGGTCTATGTACTTTGTCGTAATGCCCGGATTAAATCTCACTATATTTATCATATCATGTACATGCATTGTTATGCCCTTCTCTATTTGTCAATTGCCCGACTGTAATTTGTTCACCCAACATGCTTTTATCTTATGGGAGAGACACCTCTAGTGAACTGTGGACCCCGGTCCTATTCTTTACATAGCATACAATCTACTGCAATTGTGTTTTACTGTTTTCTTGCAAACAATCATCTTCCACTCGATACGCTTAATCCTTTGTTACAGCAAGCCGGTGAGATTGACAACCTCACTGTTTCGTTGGGGCAAAGTACTTGGATTGTGTTGTTCCACGTTGGCGCCGGAATCCCTGTTGTTGCGCCGCATCACATTTCGCCACCATCAACCTTCAACGTGCTTCTTGGCTCCTACTGGTTCGATTAAACCTTGGTTTCATACTGAGGGAAACTTGCTTCTATACGCATCATACCTTCCACTTGGGGTTCCCAACGGACGTGTGCATCTACGCGTATCAAGCTAAATTTCTGGCGCCGTTGCCGGGGAGATCAAGACACGCTGCAAGGGGAGTCTTCACTTCTCAATCTCTTTACTTTGTTTTTGTCTTGCTTTATTTTATTTACTACTTTGTTTGCTGCACCTAAACAAAACACAAAAAAATTAGTTGCTAGTTTTACTTTATTTACTGTCTTGCTCTCTATATCAAAAACACAAAAAAATTAGTTACTTGCATTTACTTTATCTAGTTTGTTTTATTTACTGTTGCTAAAATGAATACCCCTGAAAATACTAAGTTGTGTGACTTCACAAATGCAAATAATAATGATTTCCTATGCACACCTATTGCTCCACCTGCTACTACAGCAGAATTCTTTGAAATTAAACCTGCTTTACTGAACTTGGTTATGAGAGATCAATTTTCTGGTGTTAGTTCTGATGATGCTGCTGCCCATCTCAATAATTTTGTTGAACTTTGTGAAATGCAAAAGTATAAGGATGTAGATGGTGATATTATTAAATTGAAAGTGTTTCCTTTCTCATTAAGAGGAAGAGCTAAAGATTGGTTGTTATCTTTGCCTAAGAATAGTATTGATTCATGGACTAAATGCAAGGATGCTTTTATTGGTAGATATTATCCTCCCGCTAAAATTATATCTTTGAGAAGTAGCATAATGAATTTTAAGCAATTAGATATTGAACATGTTGCTCAAGCATGGGAGAGAATGAAAACTTTGGTAAAGAATTGCCCAACCCATGGACTGACTACTTGGATGATCATCCAAACCTTCTATGCAGGACTAAATTTTTCTTCGCGGAATTTATTGGATTCAGCTGCTGGAGGTACCTTTATGTCCATCACTTTGGGGGCGGCTACAAAACTTCTTGATGATATGATGATAAATTACTCTGAATGGCACACGGAAAGAGCTCCACAAGGTAAGAAGGTAAATTCTGTTGAAGAAACCTCTTCCTTGAGTGATAAGATTGATGTGATTATGTCTATGCTTGTGAATGGTAGATCTAATGTTGATCCTAATAATGTTCCTTTAGCTTCATTGGTTGCTCAAGAAGAAAATGTTGATGTGAATTTCATTAAAAATAATAATTTCAACAACAATGCTTATAGGAACAACTCTGGTAATAACTATAGGCCATATCCTTCTGCTAATGGTAATGGTTATGGTAATTCTTATGGGAATTCTTACAACAATAATAGGAGTGTACCCTCTGGTCTTGAAGCTATGCTTAAAGAATTTATTAGTACACAAACTGCTTTTAACAAATCTGTTGAGGAAAAGCTTGATAAAATTGATATTATTGCTTCTAGAGTTGATAGACTTGCCTCTGATGTTAATCTTTTAAATTTGAAAGTTATGCCTAATAATGATATTGATAATAAGATTACTACTACAACAAATGCCATCCAAGTTAGAATTAATGAGAATATAAGATTAATGGCTGAATTGCGTGCTAGGTGGGATAGAGAAGAAAATGAAAAACTAGCTAAAGAGAATAATGTAGCTAAAGTTTGGACTATTACCACCACTAGTAATGCTAATTCTTCACATGTTGCTGCACCTCCTACTATCAATGGTAAAATAATTGGTGTTGGCAATGTTTCTACTCCTAGTGCAAAGCGTACAAAACTGCCTGAAATTGCTAAAACTGCTGAAACTGCTTGTGATAAAACTGCTGAAATTTTTTCCAACCTTGGGAACAATGATCCCATTGCTGTAGCTCATAATGATTTAGATTTTGATGATTGTCACATCTCTGAAGTTATAAAGTTCTTACAAAAACTTGCTAAAAGTCCTAATGCTAGTGCTATAAATTTAGCCTTTACAAAACATATTACAAATGCTCTCATAAAAGCTAGAGAAGAGAAACTAAAACTTGAAACTTCTATTCCTAGAAAGTTAGAAGATGGTTGGGAGCCCATCATTAAAATGAAATTCAATGACTTTGAATGTAATGCTTTATGTGATCTTGGTGCAAGTATTTCTGTTATGCCTAAAAAGATTTATGATATGCTTGACTTGCCACCATTGAAGAATTGTTATTTGGATGTTAATCTTGCCGATAATGTTAAAAAGAAACCTTTGGGGAGGATTGATAATGTGCACATTACGGTTAACAATAACCTTGTCCCCGTTGATTTTGTTGTCTTGGATATCGAATGCAATGCATCTTGTCCTATTGTATTGGGAAGACCTTTTCTTCGAACCGTTGGTGCTGTTATTGATATGAGGGAAGGTAATATTAAATATCAATTTCCTCTCAAGAAAGGTATGGAACACTTCCCTAGAAAGAGAATGAAGTTGCCTTTTGATTCTATTATTAGAACGAGTTATGATGTTGATGCTTCTACTCTCGATGTTACTTGATTTGCACTTTCTGCGCCTAGCTGAAAGGCGTTAAAGAAAAGCGCTTATGGGAGACAACCCATGTTTTTACTACAGCAATTTTTTTTTTTTTGAGTCTTGGAAGTTGTTTACTACTGTAGCAACCTCTCCTTATCATGTTTTTGTGCCAAGTAAAGTTTCTATGTCAAAGTTGATGTTATATTTGGGATCGCTGCGCAGAAACAGCATTGCTGTCTGTCACGAATCTGGGCACAGGCCTCTGTAGAAAATTCGAAAAAATCTGCCAATTTACGAGCGTGATCCTCAGATATGTACGCAACTTTCATTAGTTTTGAGTTTTTCCATTTGAGTAAGTCTGGTGCCATCTTTAAATTCGTATTTACGGACTGTTCTGTTTTTGACAAATTCTGCCTTTTATTTCGCATTGCCTCTTTTGCTATGTTGGATTCATTTCTTTGATCCATTAATGTCCAGTAGCTTTATGAAATGTCCAGAAGTGTAAAGAATGATTGTGTCACCTCTGAATGTGTGAATTATTAATTGTGCACTAACCCTCTAATGAGTTTGCTTGAAGTTTGGTGTGAAGGAAGTTTTCAAGGGTCAAGAGAGGAGTATGATATACTATGATCAAGAGGAGTGAAAGCTCTAAGCTTGGGGATGCCCCCGTGGTTCACCCCTGCATATTTTAAGAAGACTCAAGCGTCTAAGCTTGGGGATGCCCAAGGCATCCCCTTCTTCATCGACAACATCATCAGGTTCCTCCCCTGAAACTATATTTTTATTCAGTCACATCTTGTGTTCTTTACTTGGAGCGTCGGTTTGTTTTTGTTTTTGTTTGAATAAAATGGATCCTAGCATTCACTTTGTGGGAGAGAGACACGCTCCGCTGTTGCATATGGACAAATATGTCCTTAGGCTTTACTCATAATGTTCAAGGCGAAGTTTCTTCTTCGTTAAATTGTTATATGATTGGAATTGGAAAATGCTACATGTAGTAATTCTAAAATGTCTTGGATAATGTGATACTTGGCAATTGTTGTGCTCATGTTTAAGCTCTTGCATCATATACTTTGCACCCATTAATGAAGAAATACATAGAGCTTGCTAAAATTTGATTTGCATATTTGGTCTCTCTAAGGTCTAGATAATATCTAGTATTGAGTTTTGAACAACAAGGAAGACGGTGTAGAGTCTTATAATGTTTACAATATGTCTTTTATGTGAGTTTTGCTGCACCGGTTCATCCTTGAGTTTGCTTCAAATAACCTTGCTAGCCTAAACCTTGTATCGAGAGGGAATACTTCTCATGCATCCAAAATCCTTGAGCCAACTACTATGCCATTTGTGTCCACCATATCTACCTACTACATGGTATTTCTCCGCCATTCCAAAGTAAATTGCTTGAGTGCTACCTTTAAAATTCCATCATTCGCCTTTGCAATATATAGCTCATGGGACAAAATAGCCTTAAAAACTATCGTAGTATTGAATATGTACTTATGCACTTTATCTTTTATTAAGTTGCTTGTTGTGCGATAACCATGCTTCTGGGGAACGCCATCAACTATTGTTGAATATCATGTGAGTTGCTATGCATGTCCGTCTTGTCTGAAGGATCTATCACTTTAGTGGTTGGAGCATGCAAAATTGTTAGAGAAGAACATTGGGCCGCTAACTAAAGCCATGAATCATGGTTGAAGTTTCAGTTTTGGACATATATCCTCAATCTCATATGAGAATAATAATTGTTGCTACATGCTTATGCATTTAAGAGGAGTCCATTATCTGTTGTCCATGTTGTCCCGGTATGGATGTCTAAGTTGAGAATAATCAAAAGCGAGAAATCCAAAATGCGAGCATTCTCCTTAGACCTTTGTACAGGCGGCATGGAGGTACCCCTTTGTGACACTTGGTTGAAACATGGCATGCAAAGATCCGGTAGTCCAAGCTAAGTAGGACAAGGTGCGGGCACTATTAGTATACTATGCATGAGGCTTGCAACTTGTAAGAAATAATTTACATAACTCATATGCTTTATTACTACCGTTGACAAAATTGTTTCATGTTTTCAAAATAAAAGCTCTAGCACAAATACAGCAATCGATGCTTTCCTCTTTGAAGGACCTTTCTTTTACTTTTATTGTTGAGTCAGTTTACCTATCTCCCTCCACCTCAAGAAGCAAACACTTGTGTGAACTGTGCATTGATTCCTACATACTTGCATATTGCACTTGTTATACTACTTTATGTTGACAATATCCATGAGATATACATGTTATAAGTTGAAAGCAACCGCTGAAACTTAATCTTCCTTTGTGTTGCTTCAACACCTTTACTTTGATTTATTGCTTTATGAGTTAACTCTTATGCAAGACTTATTGATGCTTGTCTTGAAGTACTATTCATGAAAAGTCTTTGCTATATGATTCAGTTGTTTACTCATGTCATTACTTTTGTTTTGATCGCTGCATTCATTACATATGTTTACAAATAGTATGATCAAGATTATGATGGCATGTCACTTCAGAAATTATCTTTGTTATCGTTTTACCTGCTCGGGACGAGCAGAACTAAGCTTGGGGATGCTGATACGTCTCCAACGTATCGATAATTTCTTATGTTCCATGCTACTTTATTGATGATACCTACATGTTTTATGCACATTATATGTCATATTTACGCATTTTCTGGAACTAACCTATTAACAAGATGCCGAAGAGCCAGTTGCTGTTTGCTTTTTTGGTTTCAGAAATCCTAGTAAGGAAATATTCTCGGAATTGGACGAAATCACCGCCCATGGTCCTATTTTTGCACGGAGCTTCCAGAAGACCGAAGAGGGAAGGAAGTGGGGCCACGAGGTGGCCACACCATAGGCGGCGCGGCCCAGCCCGGCCGCGCCGGCCTGTGGTGTGGGCCCCTCGCCGCCTCTTGACCTGCCCTTTCGCCCTTAAAGCCCCCGTCGCGAAACCCCCGAGAGCCACGATACGGAAAACCTTCCAGAGACGCCGCCGCCGCGAATCCCATCTCGGGGGATTCAGGAGATCGCCTCCGGCACCCTGCCGGAGGGGATTCATCTCCGGAGGACTCTTCATCGCCATGATCGCCTCCGGAGTGATGAGTGAGTAGTTCACCCCTGGACTATGGGTCCATAGCAGTAGCTAGATGGTCGTCTTCTCCTAATTGTGCTTCATTGTTGGATCTTGTGAGCTGCCTAACATGATCAAGATCATCTATATGTAATACTATATGTTGTGTTTGTCGGGATCCGATGGATAGAGAATACTATGTTATGATGATTATCAATCTATTGTTTATGTGTTGTTTATGATCTTGCATGCTCTCCGTTATTAGTAGAGGCTCTGGCCAAGTTTTTACTCTTAACTCCAAGAGGGAGTATTTATGCTCGATAGTGGGTTCATGCCTTCATTGACACCTGGGACAGTGACAGAAAGTTCTAAGGTTGTGATGTGCTGTTGCCACTAGGGATAAAACATTGATTCTATGTCTAAGGATGTAGTTGTCGATTACATTACGCACCATACTTAATGCAATTGTCTGTTGCTTTGCAACTTAATACTGAATGGGGTTCGGATGATAACCTGAAGGTGGACTTTTTAGGCATAGATGCAGTTGGATGGCGGTCTATGTACTTTGTCGTAATGCCCGGATTAAATCTCACTATATTTATCATATCATGTACATGCATTGTTATGCTCTTCTCTATTTGTCAATTGCCCGACTGTAATTTGTTCACCCAACATGCTTTTATCTTATGGGAGAGACACCTCTAGTGAACTGTGGACCCCGGTCCTATTCTTTACATAGCATACAATCTACTGCAATTGTGTTTTACTGTTTTCTTGCAAACAATCATCTTCCACTCGATACGCTTAATCCTTTGTTACAGCAAGCCGGTGAGATTGACAACCTCACTGTTTCGTTGGGGCAAAGTACTTGGATTGTGTTGTGCAGGTTCCACGTTGGCGCCGGAATCCCTGTTGTTGCGCCGCATCACATTTCGCCACCATCAACCTTCAACGTGCTTCTTGGCTCCTACTGGTTCGATTAAACCTTGGTTTCATACTGAAACAAACTTGCTTCTATACGCATCATACCTTCCACCTAAAGGATGAGGTGGTTATCAACGAAAGCACTTGTAAGTTAGAAATATAGCACGAATTCAGAAATACAGTCAGCTGCAATACTCCTAACAGAACAAAACGCGCAGGGATGTCTGGTTACCTATTTCTGGGCGGCGTTTAGACGTGTTCCGCGTTCTTACGGGTGACGTGGAGGTCGGCGAGGGGACTGCTGTTGCGGTGGGTGCCGGGGAAGCAGATCTTGGGGGGTCGGAGAAGGACATGCTGGGCGGTCGATGAAGTGTTCAGCGCGCCGGCCGAACTAGAAGGTCGGTGAAGCAGATGATGTGCAGTGCACGGGGGCGTCGGTGTCGGCGAAGCTGGTCAGGTGCGGTGGTCGATAGAGTCGGCGAACGAGATACGGTGCGGTGGACGCCGGAGTAGGTGCGGATCAAGCGGATAGGGCAGCCTCGGGGTTTGAAGCCGTGGCAGCTTGAACGGCGAAGTGCGGCGGCCGGGAAGGTCTGGAGGTAGGCAAGAGGGGCGGTTTCTCTGAGGGCTTGCGGGCGAAACTAGGGCGAAGCTGGGCGATAGAGGAGTAGAAGGGAATTTCGCAGTCCTTCTTTTGAGGAAAAAAATATTCGCAGATCTGAAACTTTGCGGCGCGAGATATTTGGGCGTTGGCGGGGAATTTTACCGCTCGATGATATTAAATTTTGGCTGCAGTAGGTTTTTTTTTGAGAGTATGTAATAATAATAAATAGTAGGCCCTACTAGTACTGTACGTCTGTTCAGGAATCCAAGGGGGTAGAGGTAGAGGTATAGATATATAGACAATATAGAGATATAAGAAATGGCGGGGGCTAGCGGAAATGCACTTTGCCTCATAGGAGCATATGCTCCCATTATGTGAATCCATATTTCAAAGTGTCAAAAAATTCTAAACTAAAATTTTACATGTATATCTAGACATTTTATGTTGGTACACAAGTTTTCTCACAAAAAAATTATGTGGCTCCTATAAAAAAGACAAATTTTGATGTTGTAACACGACTACGTACAGTATATTTTTTGCCTTTTTTTACACGCCACACAAAATGTCGTTTTTCCACGAAAACTTGTGAACGAACATATGATGTCACAATGTATACCAAAAAAATTAACATTTATATAATTTTTTTAATCATTTTCTATAATTGGTGCATATGCACGCGTGTGCCAAAACGCCACCTCCGCAGGCTAGGAGTTTCTAAACTTCTTATGGCACATCAAATAAAATGTTGTTCAAACAATAATAATAATGTGCTTATGATTGTTACTCCCTTCCACCATGAATAAAGTCCACATCGGTTTCGTGTCAAACTTTGACTCGAGATTTAGGTACCCACATGATAGTGCTAGTATCATAGCTAGTATCATACACATTGGTCCCACAAAAATGTTGATGTGGCAGCTAATTAAGTAGGAGAGAGGAGATTAGTGTAACATAGGTAGATACTGTATCATAGCGCAAACAACGAGAAAACTTAATGCTAAACAAATCTTGTACACAAATTTGCATTGAGATTCTAAAAAATAATAAATGTAGCATTACTATGATACTACTCCATGATACTACCCACTATAGAAATAGTATGACCAGCCTAATTTTATGACATCCGCAAAATATACCATTGGAAAGTTCATCGAAACAAGCATCCGATGATATAGTTTTGAATGACATGCAACTCATAATTGGCGGGCCCAAGTATTAGTCTAAGTTTGCCTCTGAAAACAAATTGGCATTGTACTCTAGGACAAAGGGAGACTACTCGCAATGGCAATATCATAAGTAGTATCATGCACTACATGCATGCAAAATGTTGATGCGTCATATCAGTTAATGATGAAAGAGACGATAGTGGTATCATAGGTAGATATCGTATCATAGCATGTAGAACTAGAAAAATTACTGCCAAACAAATCTTGTACACACTTTTGTATTGAGATTCTACAAATCACTAAATACATGTAACATATTATACTACTACATGATGATACTATGGACTGTGAAAATAATATCGTACATTAGTATCATATGCATGATACTATTATATGATACTCCCCATTGTGACTAGTCTAATAATAACAATAGTACTCAAATTTGTCTTGTCCCTCGGGTGTTTAGAAGTATATGTTCGGTCCCTCACGTATTTAAGAATTATGTTTGGCCCCTCAACTCTAATGTGGTCAAAATTGAGCACTTGAACACTTAGTTAGGTCTAGCAATGATAAAAACTTGATTGGTCTGTTTATTATTTGTTCTGTGGCACGGCGGCAAAGCATTTTGCTAAATCTCAAGCACACATAGTTGGGGTCCATTAGAGGGACTAATTAAATCAAAGTACAATGGATTATAAAAGCAGGTTTTATCATTGATTAGCTTTGCAACGGCCTATCAACTGTAAGTGTTGCATGTGTTCTAAAGAACTATGTTCATCGTCACAGATCAAGAGGAGTACGCAGTGGAGGACGCACAAAACAACCGTAGGCCAGGTGGGCACACCTTACTAATTTTCTTTTTTCCACTTTATATGTGATAATTTTTTACATAAATAATTAACTAAAACATTTTAAAATAGGGTGGGCCATTCAACCCAAACACCATGTTGCGTACGTCGCTGAGGGTAAGGGGTTTCATCTTCGTTCTATGGTATGAGTATGTAATGCGCGTGATACTCATCGAAGACAATATATATAGCAGACATCACATCAGATGAGCCTATGGATAAAAATGGGCCAAATCATATCTACTAGTGCACAAATGAAGTTAAAAATAGGTCAACCTTCATTAAACCGATACTACTTAAAAGACCATTGTTTGACCTAAGTAAGCGTATATATGAGGTCAGTAATACTAGTCACAATGCATAGTATCATATATAAAAGTATGGTGTGTATGATACAATTAATACTACATGTTACTATGTCAACGATGCATGGTATCATGTACTAGTATCATAATCTTCTTATATTAATTGATTTGTAGAATCTCAATGCAGATCTATGTACAAGATTATTTAACATTAAATTTTCTAGTACTACGTGCTATGATACGGTATCTACCTATGATATTATAATCCTCTCTCTCATCTTTAATTGCAGTGCCACATCAGCTTTTTTGCAAGCATGAGATGCATGATAGTGTACTACCTATGATACTCCCATTGTGGGTAGTCTAAGGGGGCAATGTTAGACCTAATTAAGTGTTTGAGGTTAGTTATGGACCGCTGTTATACCTAATTGTGTTTGAGGTCAGTTAGGGACCTTATTATACATAATTAAGTGTTAGAGGTGAGTTCAAATAATAATATATAGTTGGGGTCTAAAGTTCACCAACGTATGCAACACACGAGCTGCCAAATGTGTACTTAATTAACCCTATTAGGAAAACACAAGATTATCTCATTCAACAAAATATTAGGAAAGTGTATCACAATTGTATTTATCCCTTATCTCTCTCATGTTAACCGAGACAAGAGTTCGTTCTAGGTCAGCTCTACGACAATTAGCGTCGCAAGGGTGGTAACATAGGTGTGCAGTTGCGAAAGTTTTTTCCCAAGTTGTCGACTTCCTCAATCCACACTTAATATTTGTGCATGTGGGCCTAAGTATATGGTACTACTTAGTTCTATTCCTAGTATATATGTTGGGTGACTTAGAAAAATCATACTTCGTACATGATTCCTTCGAAAATCCTTTAGGGCTTCTTTGATTCATATTAGGTTGGTATAAGATAATAGGATTTAGATCTTATAGGAATATTTCCTACACTAGTAGTTTGATTCATATGAACATATCCAATAGGAAATAATCCTATAGGAATCATCAAGTAGTGCAAATCCTAGTATAGGATTAAATATTTGGTCCTACCTCATGGAAAAATTCATTTGGCGCAATCAAACGCAACTCATCTTATTATAGGATTTAACTACACATGTCATCCCAAATCCCAATCCTACATTCCTACTCCTATGATTTCCCTATCCTGTGAATGAAAGGAGCCCTTAAAATCAAACTATCCCGCACCTCGTCGATTCGTATAAAACCGACTCTAGCCAACAACTCTTCGCCCGACCTTTCTTCTTCACCATCAGGCCACCACACACTGTCATTTTCCATTGCAACGCATTTAGGGTGTGTTCGGTTCCTAGAGCCCATTCTTGTGTTCGGTTGTGGAATGGAACGGAACCGAGTGGTTCCTCGAAAGGGAATATTCTCCCCATATGCAGAATGCACCCATTCCACCGAATCGGTGGAATGTGGTGGAACGGCTGTTACTTAGCCGCTATTAATTACAAAGCACTTCACTAATCCAACCAAAAAAATTATTAGTTGTTGTTAATTATGATTTTGAGATTAAAAAGGCCATTTGCCACTATTAATTACGATATTTAGACAAAAGATTAAACTTTAACTTCATTCCGTTCTACTCTCCAAATTCCCCGACCATACAAAAAATAACATTAATTACGATTTTAAGATTAAAAAGGCCATTAGGCGTTGTTAATTACGATTTTAAGATTTAAAAGGCTATTTGCCATTGTTAATTACGATTCTTAGACAAAAGTTTAGTTTAACCACATTCCGTTCTGCTCTCCAATTCCTCCAACCGAACAAAAAACAGTACCATTCTGTACCTCCTTTTTGTCCAAACCGAACGCGGGGATGGAACCATTCCATTCCTCTGGAAAGGAACCATTCCTTACTAAAATCTTCTTGTGCCACCTCCCAGTTTAAAGGCCTACTCGCATAACCCTACAGCTCTGCACTCGCGTGGGCAACCGAACACACCTACATCATCAATGCCCCGCGTACTTATCCGCACCGCCTACAGCTCTGCACTCCTATGACCTATCCATGGCTGGGCAGTCAAAAAAAGCTGCGTCACCTGGGAAATCAACAAGCCACGCAAGCAAGTCGCAAGCATCATAAATTCCGAATCAATGCCTAGCTACAGTCTACCTGGCCTCCTCCCAACTCATTGTCCTTGAGGCCTTAACAAAGCCTTCTAAAAGGGTTTTATCAAAATATTCCATATGGATTAGTAAAAAAACGCACCTGCTAAAGATTCATATATGCCCCTAGGTTAAAAATATGCATCTCAAATTTGTATGGATACATATGTATCTCTGACTAAAATGCATGTATCAAGACATAAGTGAGACACCTATATATTTTCAAACGGGGATGTAGTAGTAGATTTTTTGGGTCATGTGTTGGCAATAAAAAATGGATTCCCCATTTCATCTGTGCACAAGGAGGGCAAAACGAGTGGTCTTTTGTGAAGTGTCTCTACCAATCTACAACCACTTCAATTTTCACATGTACGCTAGACCCTGAAAGATGTCCAAATCAAGTTGCAGTGTTTTATCTCGATCCACATCTACATATGGTTTTATAATTGAGCTTTATCCTAATGAATTCAAAATTAAACTGTATGAGTTTGCTTGTTTTTGTACCCACTTGGGAAGGGTTCATGCAGGATCTGTAGCGAACTTTCTTGTGAAGACATATTTTGGCACATACTGTATGTGAATCTTCTCACGGCCATCAACTTTGAATACTCAAGTTTTTTACTCCTATATATGCAAAATGATATCAGTGTACCATTTTACTTATTCACAATGTTGGCAAAAAATGTATTTTTATGCCCATCTATTTCCATTTTTTGATTTCTTTTTTGAATTTTCATGCCCATTTGTAGATTTGACCAAGATTTAAACAAGTTTAACACATGAAAAATGAAAAGGTAAGCATGGATCCTTCTTAGACACTCTAAAATGAAGCTTTTGGGAGGTTCTTGAAATTTCCAAGTTTGAAACCCAAAACCACTTCTTCTCTTCATGTTTGACTACATAAGATAGAGTTTAGGGTTAGGGGTAGATACATGATTTTTCTTGTTTGAATATGTCTAGACCTTGTTTATCAACTTTAATGCTTACTATATGACATAAGAAGACTATGTGCTTTGGTTTTTCATTTTCTGTTTTTTTATATTTTATGCCCATTTGAATCTTGGTCAAATCCTAGGTTTGACCAGGATTTAAGCAAGTTTAAAACATGAAAACGACTTCTCTTCGTGCTTGACTTCTTATTCACTCCAAAATGAAGCTTTTGGAAGGGTTTTTGAAATTTCCATGTTTGAAACCCAAAACGACATCTCTTCGTGCTTGACTTCATAAGATAGAGTTTAGGGTTAGGGGGTAGATACATGAATTTTCTGGTTTGAATATGTCTAGACCTAGCTTGTTTATCAACTTGAATGCTTGCTATATGACATCAGAAGACTATGTGTTTGGTTTTTATTTTTTTGAATTTGTTATGCCCATTTGAATCCTGGTCAAATCCTAGGTTTGACCAAGATTTAAACAAGTATAAAACATGAAAATGAAAAGTAAGCCTGGATCCTTCTTATTCACTCCAAAATGAAGCTTTTGGGAGGGTTTTTGAAATTTCCATGTTTGAAACCCAAAACGACTTCTCTTCGTGATTGACTTCATAAGACAGAGTTTAGGGTTAGGGGTAGATACCGGATTTTTCTGGTTTGAATATGTCTAGACCTTGTTTATCAACTTGAATGCTTGCTATATGACATCAGAAGACTATGTGTTTGGTTTTTGTTTTTTGAATTTGTTATGCCCATTTGAATCTTAGTCAAATCCTAGGTTTGAATATATATGTCTAGACCTTGTATATCAACTTGAATGCTTACTATACATATGACATAAGAATGTTATGTGCTTTGGTTTTTCATTCTTTTCATTTTTTCTGAATTTTTAGGGCCATTTGAATCTTGGTCAAATCCTTGGTTTGACCAAGATTTAAACAAGTTTAAAACATGAAAATGAAAAGGGAAGTCTGTATCCTTCTTAGTCACTCTAAAATGAAGCTTTTGGGATGTTCTTGAAATTTCAATGTTTGAAACCCAAAACGACTTCCCTTCATGCTAGACTTCATAAGATCGACAGGGGGTAGATACATGATTTGTCTGGTTTGGATATATCTAGACCTTGTTTATCAACTTGATTGCTTACGATATGACATAAGAAGACTATGTGATTTGGTTTTTCATTTTTCTGATTTTTTTGAATTTTGTGCCCACCCATTTGTATCTTCGTCAAATCCTAGGTTTGACCAAGATAATTTAAACAAGTTTAAAACATGAAAATGTAAAGGGAAGCATGTATCCTTCTTAGTCACTCTAAAATGAAGCTTTTGGGAGGTTTTTGAAATTTCGATGTTTGAAACCCAAAACCACTTCTCTTCACATGCTTGACTTCATAAGACAGAGTTTAGGGGTTAGGGGTATAGATACATGATTTGTCTGGTTTGAATATGTCTAGACCTTGTTTATCAACTTGAATGCTTACTATATGACATAAGAAGACTATGTGATTTGGTTTTTCATTTTTCTGTTTTTTATTTATTTTTCTGCCCATTTGAATCTTGGTCAAATCCTAGGTTTGAACAAGATTTAGACAAGTTTAACACGTGAAATTAAACGAATAAGTAAGCATTGATCCTTCTTAGTCACTCCAAAATGTACCAATTGATAGTGTTAACTTTGCTTCATGGAAAAAATAATGTCATGTAAATGAGTTAACTTGGATTTCCTACCCTTGAATCCATAGGAAACTTTGTTCTAATGCACTATTATAATCAACCGAGTTTTTACACCAACAGGTCTGTCACTTACGTGTGGTGCCCATGCGTGAGGTCCCACACTTCAGTGAGCACAAGTCACGTGCAATAGGTACGCCAACTCCCAGCCATCTTCTTTGTCAAGAGAAGACGCATCAGGATGCGTATTGGAAGTCCGTGGGTCCTTCTGGATCCTTCGGTTGTCCCTCTCACAAAAAAAAACATCTATCTCATTCTCGGCCTCGCTCGACTCGCTCGCTCGCTCGCTCGCACGTCCTGCGCACTGACAAACCCTGCACAACAGTCAACATCATCATCATCACCCGAAAAAGGGGAGACACCATAATGCTCTGCCTTTTTTCTCTCCTTCCGAGTGATCCCTCTTCCTCCGAGTTTCACTCGACGGGCAAACGCACATCTGCAGCATAGTAATAATAAAAAGGTAGAAAAATCGATATACGAATCTATAATTAAATAGGTTAAACTAGGGTTTTGCCCTGTACTACAGATCAAGGTTCAAAAAAATCCAACTACGGGGTTCGAACAACACGATTCTAATCCAAGAACTTTTTCGACCTCATCCAAGTGGCCTCAAACTATAGGGTTAGCATCTAGTGCAGTATGTGTGAAAATGTATGCACTATGTGTGCTATAACTTGTATGTCTTTCAAATTTGAACCAACTTTGAATAAGTTTGAAATATTTGAAATGGGGCTTTTGGCTTAAACGTTTGAAACTCAAAACGATTCTCTTCATGCTAGACTTCATAAGACCGAGTTTAGGGTTAGGGGTAGATACATGATTTGTCTGGTTTGAATATGTCTAAACCTTGTTTATCAACTTTAATGCTAACTTCTCAGTCACTCTAAAATGAAGTTTTTGGAGGTTTTTGAAATTTCCATCTTTGAAACCCAAAACCACTTCTCTTCATGCTTGACTTCATAAGAAAAAGTTTAGGGTTAGGGGGTATAGATACATGATTTGTATGGTTTGAATATGTCCAAACCTTGTTTATCAACTTGAATATGCTTACTATATGACATAAGAAGACTATGTACTTTGGTTTTTAATTTTTCTGATTTTTTTAATTTTCTGCGCATTTGAATCATATCTTGGTCAAATCCTAGGTTTCACCAAGATTTAGACAAGTTTAACACGTGAAAACGAGTAAGTAAGCATGGATCCTTCTTAGTCACTCTAAAATGAAGCTTTTGGGATGTTCTTGAAATTTCCATGTTTGAAACCCAAAACCACTTCTCTTCATGATTGACTTCCATAAGATCGACAGATCAGTTTAGGGTTAGGGGTAGATATATACATGATTTTTTGGTTTGAATATGTCTAGACCTTGTTTATCAACTTGAATGCTTACTATACATATGACATAAGAATGCTATGTGCTTTGGTTTTTCATTCTCTTTTTGAATTTTTTCTAAATTTTTAGGCCCATTTGAATCTTGGTCAAATCCTTGGTTTGACCAAGATTTAAACAAGTTTAAAACATGAAAATGAAAAGGGAAGTCAGTATCCTTCGTAGTCACTCTAAAATGGAGAAGCTTTTGGGATGTTCTTGTAATTTCTATGTTTGAAACCGAAAACGAGTTCCCTTCATGCTAGACTAGCTTCATAAGATCGACAGGCCGGGGGTAGATACATGATTTGTCTGGTTTGGATATATCTAGACCTTGTTTATCAACTTTAATGCTTACTATATGACATATATAAGAAAACTATTGCTTTGGTTTTTCCTTTTTCTGTTTTTTTTATTTTGATGCCCATTTGAATCATGTCAAATCCTAGGTTTGACCAAGATAATTTAAACAAGTTTAAAACATGAAAATGAAAAGGGAAGCATGTATCCTTCTTAGTCACTCTAAAATGAAGCTTTTGGGAGGTTTTTGAAATTTCCATGTTTGAAACCCAAAACCACTTCTCTTCACATGCTTGACTTCATAAGACAGAGTTTAGGGGTTAGGGGTATAGATACATGATTTGTCTGGTTGAATATGTCTAGACCTTGTTTATCAACTTTAATGCTTACTATATGACATAAGAAAACTATTGCTTTGGTTTTTCTTTTTCTGATTTTTTTGAATTTTGATGCCCATTTGAATCTTGTCAAATTCTAGGTTTGACCAAGATTTAAACAAGTTTAAAACATGAAAATGAAAAGGGAAGCATGTAACCTTCTCAGTCACTCTAAAATGAAGTTTTTGGGAGGTTTTTGATATTTCCATGTTTGAAACCCGAAACCACTTCTCTTCATGCTTGACTTCATAAGACAGAGTTTAGGGTTAGGGGTAGATACATGATTTGTATGGTTTGAATATGTCCAAACCTTGTTTATCAACTTGAATATGCTTATGTGCTTTGGTTTTTTATTTTTCTGATTTTTTTGAATTTTATGCCCATAAATCTTGGTCAAATCCTAGGTTTGACCAGGATTTAAACAAGTTTAAAACATGAAATGAAAAGATAAGCCTGGATCCTTCTTAGTCACTCTAAAATGAAGCTTTTGGGAGGTTCTTGAAATTTCCATATTTGAAACCCAAAACCACTTCTCTTCATGATTGACTTCATAAGACATAGTTTAATTAGAGTTTTAGGGGTAGATATATACATGATTTTTCTGGTTTGAATATATATGTCTAGACCTTGTTTATCAACTTGAATGCTTACTATACATATGACATAAGAATGCTATATATGTGCTTTGGTTTTTCATTCTTTTGATTTTTTTCTGAATTTTTAGGGCCATTTGAATCTTGCATGGTTAAACTTGGGTTTTGCCCAGTTCTAAAGATCAAGGGTTCAAAAAAATCCAACTACGGGGTTCGAACAACACGATTCTAATCCAAGAATTTTTTCGACCTCATCCAAATGGCCTCAAACTATAGGGTTAGCATCTAGTGCAGTATGTGTGAAAATGTATGCACTATGTGTGCTATAACTTGTATGTCTTTCAAATTAAGTTGATAAACAAGGTCTAGACATATTCAAACCAGAATATTATACTGCATTAGTACAAAAAGTTTCCTATGGATTCATCAAGGGTAGTAAAGCCAAGTTAACTCATTGTCATGACTAAGAAGGATCCATGCTTACTTTTTCATTTTCATGTTTTAAACTTGTTTAAATCTTGGTCAAACCTAGGATTTGACCAAGATTCAAATGGTCATAAAAAATCAAACAAAATCAAGAAAATCAAAAACCAAACCACATAGTCTTCTTATGTAATATACTAAGCATTCAAGTTGATCAACGAAGTCTAGACATATTCAAACCAGAAAAATCATGTATCTACCCCCTAACCCTAAACGTTGTCTTATGAAGTCAAGCATGAAGAGAAGAAGTGGTTTTGGGTTTCAAACATGGAAATTTCAAAAACCCACCCAAAAGCTTCATTTTGGAGTGACTAAGAAGGATCCAAGCTTACTTTTTCATTTTCATGTTTCAAACTTGTTTAAATCTTTGTCAAACCTAGGATTTGACCAAGATTCAAATGGGCATAAAAATTCAAAAAAGAAATCAAAAAAATGAAACACCAAAGCACATAAACTTCTTATGTCATATAGTAATTAAGCATTCATGTTGATCAACAAAGTCTATATATATTTAAACAATAAAAATCATGTATATATACCCCCAAACCCAAAACCACTTCTCTTCACATGCTTGACTTCATAAGACAGAGTTTAGGGGTTAGGGGTATAGATACATGATTTGTCTGGTTTGAATATGTCTAGACCTTGTTTATCAACTTGAATGCTTACTATGTGATTTGGTTTTTCATTTTTCTGTTTTTTAATTATTTTTCTGCCCATTTGAATCTTGGTCAAATCCTAGGTTTGAACAAGATTTAGACAAGTTTAACACGTGAAATTAAACGAATAAGTAAGCATTGATCCTTCTTAGTCACTCCAAAATGTACCAATTGATAGTGTTAACTTTGCTTCATGGAAAAAATAATGTCATGTAAATGAGTTAACTTGGATTTCCTACCCTTGAATCCATAGGAAACTTTGTTCTAATGCACTATAATAATCAACCGAGTTTTTACACCAACAGGTCTGTCACTTACGTGTGGTGCCCACGCGTGTGGTCCCACACTTGAGTGAGCACAAGTCACGTGCAATAGGTACGCCAACTCCCAGCCATCTTCTTTGTCAAGAGAAGACGCATCAGGATGCGTATTGGAAGTCTGTGGGTCCTTCTGGATCCTTCGGTTGTCCCTCTCACAAAAAAAAAATCTCTCTCATTCTCGGCCTCGCTCGACTCGCTCGCTCGCTCGCACCTCCTGCGCACTGACAAACCCTGCACAACAGTCAACATCACCAGAAAAAGAATATACACCATCAATAAGAGGGGCCCCGTGACTGCTCTCCCTTCTTCTCCTTCCGAGTGATTCCTCTTCCTCCGAGTTTCACTCGACGGGCAAACACACATGTGCTGCATAGTAATAATAAAAAAGTAAAAGAATCGACTACGAATCTATTATTAAATAGGTTAAACTAGGGTTTTCCCCAGTACTACAGATCAAGTTGAAAAAAAAATCCAACTACGGGGTTTGATTTTGGCCTACAAATAAAAAATTAAATAAGTTGAACTAGTATTCCTCTAAAAAATCATTTTGGTTTGCATTGTTTGATAATTTTCATAGCTAGAGTGCATCACAATTTTTTGATTTCATGCTTTGCTTTGCCAATTTTGATTTTTTCTAACCACCTTCTCTTTGATTTCAAATTTAGGTCAAACTATCGATGCCTACTATGTGTTCTACTTGAATTGGATGCAGCATGCGCACATGATATGTTTTGCCATTGTTTTGGGCTTCCACACATCTTGGGGCATCCAAGTATTTAAGTTACCTTGTTTTTTAATTGTAATTCATGTACCCTTTCCTCCCAATTAAATTTTGGTTTTACATTTTTAAATTTTTTAAATTTTTATGCCCATTCTGATGTCATATAGTTAGCATTTAAGTTGATAAACAAGGTCTAGACATATTCAAACCGGAAAAATCATGTATCTACCCCTAACCCAAAACTCTGTCTTATCAAGTCAAGCACGAAGAGAAGTCGTTTTGGGTTTCAAACATGGAATTTTCAAAAACCCTCCAAAAAGCTTCATTTTGGAGTGACTAAGAAGGATGGAGGCTTACCTTTTTCATTTTCATGTTTTAAACATGTTTAAATCTTGGTCAAACCTATTATTTGACAAAGAATCAGATGGGCTTAAAATTTCAAAAAAATCAAAAAATGAAAAACCAAAGCATGCAGTCTTCTTATGTCATATATATATTACACATTCAAGTTGATAAACAAGGTTTGGACATATTCAAACCAAAAAATCATGTATCTACCCCCTAACGCTAAACTCTGTCATATGAAGTCAAGCATATGAAGAGAAGTGGTTTTGGGTTTCAAACATGGAAATTTCCATGCTTGAAACCAAAAACCACTTCTCTTCATGCATGCTTGACTTCATAAGACAGAGTTTAGGGTTAGGTGGTAGATACATGATTTTCCTGGTTTGAATATGTGTAGACCTTGTTTATCAAATTAATTGAATGCTTACTATATAACATAAGAGAAGACCTTGTTTTTTTTGAATTTTTATACCCATTTGAATCTTTGTCAAATCCTTGGTTCCACCAAGATTTGAATAAGTTAAAAACATGAATATGAAAAAGTAAGCATGTATGCTTCTTAGTCACTTCAAAATGAAGCTCTTGGGAGGGTTTTTGAATTTCCATGTTCGAAACCAAAAACCACATATCTTCATGCTTGACTTCATGAAACAAAGTTTAGGGTTAGGGGTAGATACATGCATGATTTTTCTTGTTTGAATATGTCTAGAACTTGTTTATCAACTTAATTGAATGCCTACTATATAACATAAGAAGACCTTTTTTGTTTTTTTTTAAATTTTTATACCCATTTGAATCTTGGTCAAATCCTAGGTTTCACCAAGATTTGAATAAGTTTAAAACATGAATATGAAAAAGTAAGCATGCATGTATGCTTCTTAATTAATCACTTCGAAATGAAGCTCTTGGGAGGGTTTTTGAAATTTCCATGTTTGAAACCAAAAACCACATATCTTCATGCATGCGCTTGACTTCATGAGACAGAGTTTAGTGTTAGGGGGTAGATACATGATTTCTCTCGTTTGAATATGTTTGAAACCAAAAACCACATATCTCTGGTTTGCCCGCACTTAGAAATGATATTTGCATCACTTATCATATGTTTGCCCATTTGAATCTTGTCAAATCCTAGATTTGACCAAGATAATTTAAACAAGTTTAAAACATGAAAATGAAAAGGCAAGCTTGTATCCTTCTTAGTCACTCTAAAATGAAGTTTGGGGAGGTTTTTGAAATTTCCATGCTTGAAACCAAAAACCACTTCTCTTCATGCTTGACTTCATAAGACAGAGTTTGGGGATATATAGGGGTAGATACATGATTTTTCTGGTTTGATATGTCTAGACCTTGTTTATCAACTTAATTGAATGCTTACTATATGACATAAGAAGACTATGTGCCTTGATTTTACATTTTTTTAAATTATGCCCATTTGAATCTTGGTCAAATCCTAGGTTTGACCATGATTTAAACAAGTTTAAAACATGAATATGAAAATTAAGCATGTATCCTTCGTAGTCACTCCAAAATGAAGCTCTTGAGAGGGTTTTTGAAATTTCCATGTTTGAAACCAAAAAACCACGTACTTCTCTTCATGCTTGACTTCATAAGACAGAGTTTGGGGTTAGGGGTAGCTTGATACATGATTTTTCTCGTTTGAATATGTCTAGACCTTGTTATCAACTTAATTGAATGCTTACTATATATATGACATAAGAAGACTATGTGCATTGGTTTTTCATTTTATTGTTTTTTTAATTTTATGCCCATTTGAATCTTGGTCAAATCCTAAGTTTGACCATGATTTAAACAAGTTGAAAACATGAATATGAAAAATTAAGCATATATCCTTCTTAGTCACTCCAAAATGAAGCTCTTGGGAGGGTTTTTGAAATTTCCATGTTTTAAACCAAAAACCACATATCTTCATGCTTGACTTCATGAGATAGAGTTTAGGGTTAGGGGTAGATACATGATTTCTCTGGTTTGAATATATCTAGACCTTGTTTATCAACTTAATTGAATGCTTACTAATGTGACATAAGAAGACTATGTGCCTTGATTTTCCATTTTTTGTTTTTTCTGAATTTTTATGCCCATTTGAATCTTGGTCAAATCCTAGGTTTGACCATGATTTAAACAAGTTTAATAAAACATGAATATGAAAAATTAAGCATATATCCTTCTTAGTCACTCCAAAATGTAGATCTTGGTAGGGTTTTTAAAATTTCCATGTTTGAAACCAAAAACCACGACTTCTCTTCATGCATGCTTGACTTCATAAGACAGAGTTTAGGGCTAGGGTAGCTAGATACATGATGTTTCTGGTTTGAATATGTCTAGACCTTGTTTATCAACTTAATTGAATGCTTACTATATGACATAAGAAGACTACGTGCCTTGGTTTTTCATTTATTTTCATTTATTTTGAATCTTGGTCAAATCCTAGGTTTGACCATGATTTAAACTAGTTTAAAACATAAATATGAAAAATTAAGTATCTATCCTTCTTAGCCACTCCAAAATGAAGCTCTTGGGAGGGTTTTTGAAATTTCCATGATTGAAACCAAAAACCACTTCTCTTCATGCTTGACTTCATAAGTCAGGGTTTAGGGATATATATATAGGGGGTACATACATGATTTTTCTGGTTGGAATATGTCTAGAACTTGTTTTTCAACTTGAGCTTATCTAGAGCTTGTTTTTAAATTTTTTATACCCATTTGATTCTTCGTCAAATCCTAGGTTTGTTGACCTAGATTTGAACAAGTTTAAAACATGAATATGAAAAGGTAAGCATGTATGCTTCTTAATTAGTCACTCCAAAATGAAGCTCTTGGGAGGGTTTTTGAAATTTCCATGATTTAAACCAAAAACCACTTCTCTTCATGCTTGACTTCATAAGTTAGGGTTTAGGGATATATAGGGGGTAGATACATCATGATTTTTCTGGTTTGAATATGTCTAGAGCTTGTTTATCAACTTAATTGAATGCTTACTATATGACATAAGAAGACTATGTGCCTTGATATTTCATTTTTTTTAAATTATGCCCTTTTGAATATTGGTCAAAACCTAGGTTTGACAAAGATTTAAAAAAGATTAAAACATGAAAATGAAAAAGTAAGCCTTGATCCTTCTTATTAACTCCAAAATGAAGGTTTTTGGGAGGGTTTTTGAAATATCCATGTTTGAAACCCAAAACCACTTCTCTTCGTGCAGAGTTTAGGGTTAGGGGTAGCTAGACACATGAATTTTCTGGTATTTCATTTTTTTTTGAATTTTCATGCCCATTTCAATCTTGGTGAAATCCTAGGTTTGAGCAAGACTTAAACAAATTTAACACGTGAAAACGAATAAGCATGGATCCTTCTTAGTCACTCCAAAATGTACCAATTGATAGATGTGTTAACTTTGCTTCATGGAAAAAATAATGTCATGTAAATGAGTTAACTTGGATTTCCTACCCTTGAATCCATAGGAAACTTTGTTCTAATGCACTATAATAATCAACCGAGTTTTTACACCAACAGGTCTGTCACTTACGTGTGGTGCCCACGCGTGAGGTCCCACACTTCAGTGAGCACAAGTCACGTGCAGTAGGTACGCAAACTCCCAGCCATTTTCTTTGTCAAGAGAAGACGCATCAGGATGCGTATTGGAAGTCTCTGGGTCATTCAGGATCCTTCGGTTGTCCCTCTCACAAAAAAACAAATCTCTCTCGTTCTCGGCCTCGCGACTCGCTCGCTCGCTCGCACCTCCTGCTCACTGACAAACCCTGCACAACAGTCAACATCATCACCCGAAAAAGGGGAGACACCATAATTCTCTCCCTTCTTCTCTCCTTCCGAGTGATCCCTCTTCCTCCGAGTTTCACTCGACGGGCAAACACATATGTGCTGCATAGTAATAATAAAAAAAGGTAGAAAAATCAACCTACGAATCTATAATTAAATACGTTAAACTAGGGTTTTTCCCAGTACTACAGATCAAGTTCATAAAAAATCCAACTACGGGGTTCGAACAACCCCATTTCTAATCAAAGAATTTTTTCGACGTCATCCAAATGGCCTCAAACTATAGCATGGGCGGATCCAGACTATAGCCAAGGGGGGCAGCCGCCCCCACTCAATTTTCTGAAACCTTGTACTTAGAAATATGTTAAGCTAAAGGCTGGTTTGCCCGCACTTAGAAATGATATTTGCATCACTTATCATATGTTTGCCCATTTGAATCTTGTCAAATCCTAGATTTGACCAAGATAATTTAAACAAGTTTAAAACATGAAAATGAAAAGGCAAGCTTGTATCCTTCTTAGTCACTCTAAAATGAAGTTTGGGGAGGTTTTTGAAATTTCCATGCTTGAAACCAAAAACCACTTCTCTTCATGCTTGACTTCATAAGACAAAGTTTGGGGATATATAGGGGTAGATACATGATTTTTCTGGTTTGATATGTCTAGACCTTGTTTATCAACTTAATTGAATGCTTACTATATGACATAAGAAGACTATGTGCCTTGATTTTACATTTTTTTTAAATTATGCCCATTTGAATCTTGGTCAAATCCTAGGTTTGACCATGATTTAAACAAGTTTGTTTATCAACTTGAATGCTTGCTATATGACATCAGAAGACTATGTGTTTGGTTTTTATTTTTTTGAATTTGTTATGCCCATTTGAATCCTGGTCAAATCCTAGGTTTGACCAAGATTTAAACAAGTATAAAACATGAAAATGAAAAGTAAGCCTGGATCCTTCTTATTCACTCCAAAATGAAGCTTTTGGGAGGGTTTTTGAAATTTCCATGTTTGAAACCCAAAACGACTTCTCTTCGTGATTGACTTCATAAGACAGAGTTTAGGGTTAGGGGTAGATACCGGATTTTTCTGGTTTGAATATGTCTAGACCTTGTTTATCAACTTGAATGCTTGCTATATGACATCAGAAGACTATGTGTTTGGTTTTTGTTTTTTGAATTTGTTATGCCCATTTGAATCTTAGTCAAATCCTAGGTTTGAATATATATGTCTAGACCTTGTATATCAACTTGAATGCTTACTATACATATGACATAAGAATGTTATGTGCTTTGGTTTTTCATTCTTTTCATTTTTTTCTGAATTTTTAGGGCCATTTGAATCTTGGTCAAATCCTTGGTTTGACCAAGATTTAAACAAATTTAAAACATGAAAATGAAAAGGGAAGTCTGTATCCTTCTTAGTCACTCTAAAATGAAGCTTTTGGGATGTTCTTTAAATTTCAATGTTTGAAACCCAAAACGACTTCCCTTCATGCTAGACTTCATAAGATCGACAGGGGGTAGATACATGATTTGTCTGGTTTGGATATATCTAGACCTTGTTTATCAACTTGATTGCTTACGATATGACATAAGAAGACTATGTGATTTGGTTTTTCATTTTTCTGATTTTTTTGAATTTTGTGCCCACCCATTTGTATCTTCGTCAAATCCTAGGTTTGACCAAGATAATTTAAACAAGTTTAAAACATGAAAATGTAAAGGGAAGCATGTATCCTTCTTAGTCACTCTAAAATGAAGCTTTTGGGAGGTTTTTGAAATTTCGATGTTTGAAACCCAAAACCACTTCTCTTCACATGCTTGACTTCATAAGACAGAGTTTAGGGGTTAGGGGTATAGATACATGATTTGTCTGGTTTGAATATGTCTAGACCTTGTTTATCAACTTGAATGCTTACTATATGACATAAGAAGACTATGTGATTTGGTTTTTCATTTTTCTGTTTTTTATTTATTTTTCTGCCCATTTGA
Organism: Lolium multiflorum; assembly: GCA_030979885.1. Taxonomy (NCBI): domain Eukaryota; kingdom Viridiplantae; phylum Streptophyta; class Magnoliopsida; order Poales; family Poaceae; genus Lolium; species Lolium multiflorum. The sequence goes on along the minus strand of CM061752.1, from coordinate 105,129,517 downwards.
ATCTTGGTCAAATCCTAGGTTTGAACAAGATTTAGACAAGTTTAACACGTGAAATTAAACGAATAAGTAAGCATTGATCCTTCTTAGTCACTCCAAAATGTACCAATTGATAGTGTTAACTTTGCTTCATGGAAAAAATAATGTCATGTAAATGAGTTAACTTGGATTTCCTACCCTTGAATCCATAGGAAACTTTGTTCTAATGCACTATTATAATCAACCGAGTTTTTACACCAACATGCGCGTAAATGTACACGTCCGTTGGGAACCCCAAGAGGAAGGTATGATGCGCACAGTGGCAAGTTTTCCCTCAGAAAGAAACCAAGGTTTAATCGAACCAGGAGGAGCCAAGAAGCACGTTGAAGGTTGATGGTCGCGAAATGTGATGCGGCGCAACACCAGGGATTCCTGCGCCAACGTGGAATCTGCACAACAAACCAAAGTACTTTGCCCCAACGAAACAGTGAGGTTGTCAATCTCACCGGCTTGCTGTAACAAAGGATTAAACGTATCGAGTGGAAGATGTTTGCAAAGAAAACAGTAAAACACAATTGCAGTAGATTGTATGCTATGTAAAGAATAGGACCGGGGTCCACAGTTCACTAGAGGTGTCTCTCCCATAAGATAAAAGCATGTTGGGTGAACAAATTACAGTCGGGCAATTGACAAATAGAGAAAGGCATAACAATGCATATACATGATATGATAAATATAGTGAGATTTAATTGGGCATTACGACAAAGTACATAGACCGCCATCCAACTGCATCTATGCCTAAAAAGTCCACCTTCAGGTTATCATCCGAACCCCATTCAGTATTAAGTTGCTAAGCAACAGACAATTGCATTAAGTATGGTGCGTAATGTAATCAACAACTACATCCTTAGACATAGAATCAATGTTTTATCCCTAGTGGCAACAGCACATCCACAACCTTAGAACTTTCTGTCACTGTCCCAGATTTAATGGAGGCATGAACCCACTATCGAGCATAAATACTCCCTCTTGGAGTTAAGAGTACAAACTTGGCCAGAGCCTCTACTAATAACGGAGAGCATGCAAGATCATAAACAACACATAAACAATAGATTGATAATCACCATAATCATAGTACTCTCTATCCATCGGATCCCGACAAACACAACATATAGTATTACAGATAGATGATCTTGATCATGTTAGGCAGCTCACAAGATCCAACAATGAAGCACAACAAGGAGAAGACGACCATCTAGCTACTGCTATGGACCCATGGTCCAGGGGTGAACTACTCACTCATCACTCCGGAGGCGATCATGGCGATGAAGAGCCCTCCGGGAGATGAATCCCCTCCCCGGCAGGGTGCCGGAGGCGATCTCCTGAATCCCCCGAGATGGGATTCGCGGCGGCGGCGTCTCGGAAGGTTTTCCGTATCGTGGCTCTCGGGGGGTTTCGCGACGGAGACTTTAAGTAGGCGGAAGGTCAACGCGGGGGCCACACGAGGAGCCCAGTAGGGCCGCGCGGCCGGGGCCTGGCCGCGCCGCCTGTCCCTGCCTCGTGGCCCCACTTCGTCATCTCTTCGGTCTTCTGGAAGCTTCGTGCAAAAATAGGACCCTGGGCGAAAGTTTCGTCCAATTCCGAGAATATTTCCTTACTAGGATTTCTGAAACCAAAAACAGCAGAAAACAAGAACGGCTCTTCGGCATCTTGTTAATAGGTTAGTTCCATAAAATGCATAAATATGACATATAATGTGCATAAAACATGTAGGTATCATCAATAAAGTAGCATGGAACATAAGAAATTATCGATACGTTGGAGACGTATCAGCATCCCCAAGCTTAGTTCTGCTCGTCCCGAGCAGGTAAAACGATAACAAAGATAATTTCTGAAGTGACATGCCATCATAATCTTGATCATACTATTTGTAAACATATGTAATGAATGCAGCGATCAAAACAAAGGTAATGACATGAGTAAACAAGTGAATCATATGACAAAGACTTTTCATGAATAGTACTTTCAAGACAAGCATCAATAAGTCTTGCATAAGAGTTAACTCATAAAGCAATAAATCAAAGTAAAGGTGTTGAAGCAACACATAGGAAGATTAAGTTTCAGCGGTTGCTTTCAACTTATAACATGTATATCTCATGGATATTGTCAACATAAAGTAATATAACAAGTGCAATATGCAAGTATGTAGGAATCAATACACAGTTCACACAAGTGTTTGCTTCTTAAGGTGGAAGGAGATAGGTAAACTGACTCAACAATAAAAGTAAAAGAAAGGTCCTTCAAAGAGGAAAGCATCGATTGCTGTATTTGTGCTAGAGCTTTTATTTTGAAAACATGAAACAATTTTGTCAACGGTAGTAATAAAGCATATGAGTTATGTAAATTATATCTTACAAGTTGCAAGCCTCATGCATAGTATACTAATAGTGTCCGCACCTCGTCCTACTTAGCTTGGACTACCGGATCTTCGCATGCCATGTTTCAACCAAGTGTCACAAAGGGGTACCTCCATGCCGCCTGTACAAAGGTCTAAGGAGAATGCTCGCATTTTGGATTTCTCGCTTTTGATTATTCTCAACTTAGACATCCATACCGGGACAACATGGACAACAGATAATGGACTCCTCTTAAATGCATAAGCATGTAGCAATGATTATTATTCTCATATGAGATTGAGGATATATGTCCAAAACTGAAACTTCAACCATGATTCATGGCTTTAGTTAGCGGCCCAATGTTCTTCTCTAACAATTTTGCATGCTCCAACCACTAAAATGATAGATCCTTCAGACAAGACGGACATGCATAGCAACTCACATGATATTCAACAATAGTTGATGGCGTTCCCCAGAAGCATGGTTATCGCACAACAAGCAACTTAATAAAAGATAAAGTGCATAAGTACATATTCAATACTACGATAGTTTTTAAGGCTATTTTGTCCCATGAGCTATATATTGCAAAGGTGAATGATGGAATTTTAAAGGTAGCACTCAAGCAATTTACTTTGGAATGGCGGAGAAATACCATGTAGTAGGTAGGTATGGTGGACACAAATGGCATAGTGGTTGGCTCAAGGATTTTGGATGCATGAGAAGTATTCCCTCTCGATACAAGGTTTAGGCTAGCAAGGTTATTTGAAGCAAACTCAAGGATGAACAAGTGCAGCAAAACTCACATAAAAGACATATTGTAAACATTATAAGACTCTACACCGTCTTCCTTGTTGTTCAAAACTCAATACTAGATATTATCTAGACCTTAGAGAGACCAAATATGCAAATCAAATTTTAGCAAGCTCTATGTATTTCTTCATTAATGGGTGCAAAGCATATGATGCAAGAGCTTAAACATGAGCACAACAATTGCCAAGTATCACATTATCCAAGACATTTTAGAATTACTACATGTGGCATTTTCCAATTCCAACCATATAACAATTTAACGAAGAAGAAACTTCGCCTTGAACATTATGAGTAAAGCCTAAGGACACATGTGTCCATATGCAACAGCGGAGCGTGTCTCTCTCCCACAAAGTGAATGCTAGGATCCATTTTATTCAAACAAAAACAAAAACAAAAACAAACCGACGCTCCAAGTAAAGAACACAAGATGTGATTGAATAAAAATATAGTTTCAGGGGAGGAACCTGATGATGTTGTCGATGAAGAAGGGGATGCCTTGGGCATCCCCAAGCTTAGACGCTTGAGTCTTCTTAGAATATGCAGGGGTGAACCACGGGGGCATCCCCAAGCTTAGAGCTTTCACTCCTCTTGATCATAGTATATCATTCTCCTCTCTTGACCCTTGAAAACTTCCTTCACACCAAACTTCAAGCAAACTCATTAGAGGGTTAGTGCACAATTAATAATTCACATGTTCAGAGGTGGCACAATCATTCTTTACACTTCTGGACATTGCATAAAGCTACTGGACATTAATGGATCAAAGAAATGAATCCAACATAGCAAAAGAGGCAATGCGAAATAAAAGGCAGAATCTGTCAAAAACAGAACAGTCCGTAAAGACGAATTTAAAGCTGGCACCAGACTTGCTCAAATGTAAAAACTCAAAACTAATGAAAGTTGCGTACATATCTGAGGATCACGCTCGTAAATTGGCAGATTTTTTAGAATTTTCTACAGAGAACTGTGCCCAGATTCGTGACAGACAGCAATGCTGTTTCTGCGCAGCGATCCCAAATATAACATCAACTTTGACATAGAAACTTTACTTGGCACAAAAACATGATAAGGAGAGGTTGCTACAGTAGTAAACAACTTCCAAGACTCAACAAAACAAAAAATTGCTGTAGGTAAAAACATGGGTTGTCTCCCATAAGCGCTTTTCTTTAACGCCTTTCAGCTAGGCGCAGAAAGTGCAAATCAAGTAACATCGAGAGTAGAAGCATCAACATCATAACCAGGGGTATTGGGAGTTTTCTCAACCAAGCATAGTATATTGGATACATAAGTTTTAGCGTCTCCCTTTTCATTAGTCTTGGGCTTGCTACTCTCATCGAACAAATTTTCAGGAACAAGCCAAGCATAATTATTTTCTAGTGCATCATTCATAGCTAGGAGTTTACATGGTATTGGTGCTTTGATCTCCCCACCATCATTAATATTATTAGTGTACCTTATTCTATCCATGTCCATTTTTTCAAGGAGACCAATAAAATTGGTATGAGAACCTAGCATATTAAATTTAGCAAAAACCTTTCTAGCCTCTCTTGCTAGACCACCAAATTCTCTAAGAAGAGTTTCTAGAACAAAATCTTTCTTTTCCCCTTCTTCCATATCACCAAGTGTAAGAAACATGTGTTGGATTATAGGATTGAGATTAACAAATTTAGTTTCCAACATGCGAACTAAAGCAGCAGCAGCAATTTCATAGGTAGGTGCAAGTTCTACCAAGTGTCTATCTTCAAAATTTTCAGTAATACTAACATGATTGAAAAATTCTTCTATATTATTTCTCCCAACTATGGACCCACGTCCTACCGGTATGTCTTTTGTGGTGAAATTAAAAGGAAACATGATGCAATAAGCAAAAAGTAAACTAGGCAAACAAGGTAAAGACGAGTAACTAATTTTTTTGTGTTTTTGATATAGTGCAAGGCAGTAAATAAAGTAAAACTAGCAACTAATTTTTGTGTGTTTTGTTTAAGTGCAGCAAACAAAGTAGTAAATAAAATAAAGCAAGACAAAAACAAAGTAAAGAGATTGAGAAGTGGAGACTCCCCTTGCAGCGTGTCTTGATCTCCCCGGCAACGGCGAAAAGGCTTGATGCGCGTAAATGTACACGTCCGTTGGGAACCCCAAGAGGAAGGTATGATGCGCACAGTGGCAAGTTTTCCCTCAGAAAGAAACCAAGGTTTAATCGAACCAGGAGGAGCCAAGAAGCACGTTGAAGGTTGATGGTCGCGAAATGTGATGCGGCGCAACACCAGGGATTCCGCGCCAACGTGGAATCTGCACAACACAACCAAAGTACTTTGCCCCAACGAAACAGTAAGGTTGTCAATCTCACCGGCTTGCTGTAACAAAGGATTAAACGTATCGAGTGGAAGATGTTTGCAAAGAAAACAGTAAAACACAATTGCAGTAGATTGTATGCTATGTAAAGAATAGGACCGGGGTCCACAGTTCACTAGAGGTGTCTCTCCCATAAGATAAAAGCATGTTGGGTGAACAAATTACAGTCGGGCAATTGACAAATAGAGAAAGGCATAACAATGCATATACATGATATGATAAATATAGTGAGATTTAATTGGGCATTACGAAAAAGTACATAGACCGCCATCCAACTGCATCTATGCCTAAAAAGTCCACCTTCAGGTTATCATCCGAACCCCATTCAGTATTAAGTTGCTAAGCAACAGACAATTGCATTAAGTATGGTGCGTAATGTAATCAACAACTACATCCTTAGACATAGAATCAATGTTTTATCCCTAGTGGCAACAGCACATCCACAACCTTAGAACTTTCTGTCACTGTCCCAGATTTAATGGAGGCATGAACCCACTATCGAGCATAAATACTCTCTTGGAGTTAAGAGTACAAACTTGGCCAGAGCCTCTACTAATAACGGAGAGCATGCAAGATCATAAACAACACATAAACAATAGATTGATAATCACCATAATCATAGTACTCTCTATCCATCGGATCCCGACAAACACAACATATAGTATTACAGATAGATGATCTTGATCATGTTAGGCAGCTCACAAGATCCAACAATGAAGCACAACAAGGAGAAGACGACCATCTAGCTACTGCTATGGACCCATGGTCCAGGGGTGAACTCCTCATCACTCCGGAGGCGATCATGGCGATGAAGAGCCCTCCGGGAGATGAATCTCCGGCAGGGTGCCGGAGGCGATCTCCTGAATCCCCCGAGATGGGATTCGGCGGCGGCGTCTCTGGAAGGTTTTCCGTATCGTGGCTCTCGGTACTGGGGTTTTCGCGACGGAGGCTTTAAGTAGGCGGAAGGTCAACGCGGGGGCCACACGAGGAGCCCAGGGGGTAGGGCCGCGCGGCCAGGGCCTGGGCCGCGCCGCCTGTCCCCGGCTGCCTCGTGGCCCCACTTCGTTATCTCTTCGGTCTTCTGGAAGCTTCGTGCAAAAATAGGACCCTGGGCGAAAGTTTCGTCCAATTCCGAGAATATTTCCTTACTAGGATTTCTGAAACCAAAAACAGCAGAAAAAGAACTGGCTCTTCGGCATCTTGTTAATAGGTTAGTTCCAGAAAATGCATAAATATGACATATAATGTGCATAAAACATGTAGGTATCATCAATAAAGTAGCATGGAACATAAGAAATTATCGATACGTTGGAGACGTATCAACCAACAGGTCTGTCACTTACGTGTGGTGCCCACGCGTGAGGTCCCACACTTCAGTGAGCACAAGTCACGTGCAATAGGTACGCCAACTCCCAGCCATCTTCTTTGTCAAGAGAAGACGCATCAGGATGCGTATTGGAAGTCCGTGGGTCCTTCTGGATCCTTCGGTTGTCCCTCTCACAAAAAAACAAATCTATCTCATTCTCGGCCTCGCTCGACTCGCTCGCTCGCTCGCTCGCACGTCCTGCGCACTGACAAACCCTGCACAACAGTCAACATCATCATCATCACCCGAAAAAGGGAGACACCATAATGCTCTGCCTTTTTTCTCTCCTTCCGAGTGATCCCTCTTCCTCCGAGTTTCACTCGACGGGCAAACACATCTGCAGCATAGTAATAATAAAAAGGTAGAAAAATCGATATATGAATCTATAATTAAATAGGTTAAACTAGGGTTTTGCCCAGTACTACAGATCAAGGTTCAAAAAATCCAACTACGGGGTTCGAACAACACGATTCTAATCCAAGAACTTTTTCGACCTCATCCAAGTGGCCTCAAACTATAGGGTTAGCATCTAGTGCAGTATGTGTGAAAATGTATGCACTATGTGTGCTATAACTTGTATGTCTTTCAAATTTGAACCAACTTTGAATAAGTTTGAAATATTTGAAATGGGGCTTTTGGCTTAAACGTTTGAAACTCAAAACGATTCTCTTCATGCTAGACTTCATAAGACCGAGTTTAGGGTTAGGGGTAGATACATGATTTGTCTGGTTTGAATATGTCTAAACCTTGTTTATCAACTTTAATGCTAACTTCTCAGTCACTCTAAAATGAAGTTTTTGGAGGTTTTTGAAATTTCCATCTTTGAAACCCAAAACCACTTCTCTTCATGCTTGACTTCATAAGAAAAAGTTTAGGGTTAGGGGGTATAGATACATGATTTGTATGGTTTGAATATGTCCAAACCTTGTTTATCAACTTGAATATGCTTACTATATGACATAAGAAGACTATGTACTTTGGTTTTTAATTTTTCTGATTTTTTTAATTTTCTGCGCATTTGAATCATATCTTGGTCAAATCCTAGGTTTCACCAAGATTTAGACAAGTTTAACACGTGAAAACGAGTAAGTAAGCATGGATCCTTCTTAGTCACTCTAAAATGAAGCTTTTGGGATGTTCTTGAAATTTCCATGTTTGAAACCCAAAACCACTTCTCTTCATGATTGACTTCCATAAGATCGACAGATCAGTTTAGGGTTAGGGGTAGATATATACATGATTTTTTGGTTTGAATATGTCTAGACCTTGTTTATCAACTTGAATGCTTACTATACATATGACATAAGAATGCTATGTGCTTTGGTTTTTCATTCTCTTTTTGAATTTTTTCTAAATTTTTAGGCCCATTTGAATCTTGGTCAAATCCTTGGTTTGACCAAGATTTAAACAAGTTTAAAACATGAAAATGAAAAGGGAAGTCAGTATCCTTCGTAGTCACTCTAAAATGGAGAAGCTTTTGGGATGTTCTTGTAATTTCTATGTTTGAAACCGAAAACGAGTTCCCTTCATGCTAGTAGACTAGCTTCATAAGATCGACAGGCCGGGGGTAGATACATGATTTGTCTGGTTTGGATATATCTAGACCTTGTTTATCAACTTTAATGCTTACTATATGACATATATAAGAAAACTATTGCTTTGGTTTTTCCTTTTTCTGTTTTTTTTAATTTTGATGCCCATTTGAATCATGTCAAATCCTAGGTTTGACCAAGATAATTTAAACAAGTTTAAAACATGAAAATGAAAAGGGAAGCATGTATCCTTCTTAGTCACTCTAAAATGAAGCTTTTGGGAGGTTTTTGAAATTTCCATGTTTGAAACCCAAAACCACTTCTCTTCACATGCTTGACTTCATAAGACAGAGTTTAGGGGTTAGGGGTATAGATACATGATTTGTCTGGTTGAATATGTCTAGACCTTGTTTATCAACTTTAATGCTTACTATATGACATAAGAAAACTATTGCTTTGGTTTTTCTTTTTCTGATTTTTTTGAATTTTGATGCCCATTTGAATCTTGTCAAATTCTAGGTTTGACCAAGATTTAAACAAGTTTAAAACATGAAAATGAAAAGGGAAGCATGTAACCTTCTCAGTCACTCTAAAATGAAGTTTTTGGGAGGTTTTTGATATTTCCATGTTTGAAACCCAAACCACTTCTCTTCATGCTTGACTTCATAAGACAGAGTTTAGGGTTAGGGGTAGATACATGATTTGTATGGTTTGAATATGTCCAAACCTTGTTTATCAACTTGAATATGCTTATGTGCTTTGGTTTTTTATTTTTCTAATTTTTTTGAATTTTATGCCCATAAATCTTGGTCAAATCCTAGGTTTGACCAGGATTTAAACAAGTTTAAAACATGAAATGAAAAGATAAGCCTGGATCCTTCTTAGTCACTCTAAAATGAAGCTTTTGGGAGGTTCTTGAAATTTCTATTTGAAACCCAAAACCACTTCTCTTCATGATTGACTTCATAAGACATAGTTTAATTAGAGTTTTAGGGGTAGATATATACATGATTTTTCTGGTTTGAATATATATGTCTAGACCTTGTTTATCAACTTGAATGCTTACTATACATATGACATAAGAATGCTATATATGTGCTTTGGTTTTTCATTCTTTTGATTTTTTTCTGAATTTTTAGGGCCATTTGAATCTTGCATGGTTAAACTTGGGTTTTGCCCAGTTCTAAAGATCAAGGGTTCAAAAAAATCCAACTACGGGGTTCGAACAACACGATTCTAATCCAAGAATTTTTTCGACCTCATCCAAATGGCCTCAAACTATAGGGTTAGCATCTAGTGCAGTATGTGTGAAAATGTATGCACTATGTGTGCTATAACTTGTATGTCTTTCAAATTAAGTTGATAAACAAGGTCTAGACATATTTAAGTCCAGATGCCTATTATGCCATTCATCGCAATCCCAGGAATATTGTTTTTGCGAGACATAATAGCTTGATATCACAACACATCATTTATTACAACACGTAATCGTCTTACAACAAAGGATCACATGATCCAGTCTTAATACAACATAGTGGATCTAGAGATCCTATTACAAAACACATAGCGGAAGCGAAGTAACGGTCGTGGTCCATCTGTTCCACAGGCAACTGTTGACGTCAGGAGCGGTCCTAGTTGTCGTAGACGTTCTGCTGTCCATCTTCCTCGTACAGCTGTTCACCTTCATAGTCTGGCCATTTGAATAGCCAGGGACAAAGCCATGAGTACTTTTAAAGTACTCGCAAACTAATACTAGTGTAAGCACTATCAATTGTGGTAAGGGGATACTAAGCTCTAGGTTTATTTGCATAAAGCCAAGTTTATTTCATAAACATTTAGTAAAGATGCTTGAATCACTAGACTAACTCAAGTGGGAACATTAGTGTCATTCCCACAACTCTGTTGTGGTCCAACTCAAAGTCACCATTCACCGGTCAACTTCAAGTCACCAGTCATATGTCACATTTTTGAAAATGGTCTGATGACGGAACAGTATGGCCTTTCCAATCGTCCGTAACCGTGGACGCGGCTATTCGAATAGTTCTACACTCTGCAGAGGTCGTACACTTGTGCCACAATATTTGCAATAATCCGTCAGGGTTAGCTGGCCCTGATTTATCATACTCCGTATGCGGACTACCAACCATAACCTTTCACTTATATACTCTAGTACAGGCACCTCTCCCCATGAGCTTGGCCTCCCGGTGAGAACCAACTGTTAACCCGGGAACTGCACAGGGCTTGGGCCGGACAATTCACCTCAATCACGTCACATCATCTCAGATGTCTTTGGAGGCAGCCCTTGGCATAACCCCGATGACGCTTGTTTAGAGGGAACCCATACTAAGATACACAAGTTTCTAGTTAAGCCCTACCCATAATCAGGTATTGTGGGGGTACTTGTATAATTGGAATGGTATCGCATCCGAACCCAACCATCAGTTTTATATCAAAAATCACCATCTTCTCTTGGTCATATTCACCTTCAAAGTCATTCAATGGAATGAACCATCATTCCAAGGTTTTCAACTTCATTTCAAAGTCACATGTTCCCATCTAGAGTAGTCTCAATTTTAATTGATTAGCGATAGCCACTATATGAAGGGTGCTATCTAGCTTTGAGGGGTGCCAATCTAAATCAAGTATTGTTCTACTCTAGACCAATTGAATCATAAATCAAAAAGTACTTTGAAATAAATAAGCCAAAGTAAGAGTAATTAAAAACATGGGATAGGTAATACATAGTAGTAAAGTGTGATGGTGCCTTTGCTCTTGTAGAGCTAAGCATTTGTGTTTAGCAAGGATTAGCTTGCATGGGTAATAGCTTGCAAGAGTATTATCTTGCTTGTAGGGGTAATAGTAATATCAGCTTGCAAGAATACTAGCTTGCCTTGATTGGTGAAGTGATCAAAGTATTCTTCTTCTTCCTCTTGGTAGAATACCTCCTCCTCTTGATAGTCTCCGGTACTAGCGTCTATAAACGAATACGAGGATACAATCACCAAACAATACTTAAGTACTCTTAATTAGCCTTAGTGGCTCACACAATGATCTAGCATCACTACTTAACATTTATTACAAGATTATGCTAGGGTTTCCTTATTTAATAATAGGAAAATAATTTCCTCTCATTGAAAATGGGGTTAGGGTTTCTCTTTGGTTTTGTGAGAAATAATTTCCTCTCATTGAATCTTCTTAAGATTTAATTTCTCTTATGAATAATATATGACCTAGGTTGACTAAAGTCAACCTCTTCATACTTATCATTTGAGAAAATGATTTAAATGAGGTTCCATACCTCATGCAATTTAATACTAACATGGTAGTGATTTAATGCCACCAAATAATTCAATATGAGGTTACCTAGACTATGCTCACTACCTCATATTGGATTACTTGAGAACAAGATTTAAATGAGAGGAGTATCTCTCATATGATTTAGCACATAAGTGTAACAAATTTAAAGGACTATTATTGAGGTGATTTAATATTCTCAAAACAACCAGGGATGATCCTATGTTGACCAAGGTCAACACTTCACACTTAGTATTTTGAGAAAGTGAGTTAAATGAGATTCATCATCTCATGTGATTTAATTAATTTAAATATTATTTAGATTTAAGATTTATAAGGGAGCAAGTATGAGCCTAGCCAATTAAGGGTCCACACATTAATTCATATATTTGAGAAAGATGATTTAAAATGAGGTGAGCACCTCATACTATTTTAGTAACACCTTGTAATGTTTTAATATTATTAATTAATTAAAAGTGAATTTTAATTGACCATGGGATCTACTTCATATTAATTTGGTTGAGGTAAGATTTAAATGAGACCAAAGTCTATTATATGATTTGATAAATAGGTTTGAAAATTTTAAATACTACTTAGGAGTATGATTAAATATTTTCAAATAGGAACCTATGGTTCATTAATATATGTGTTATTAATTTTCATTGAACTATTTGGCTTAATGATTTTAGTGAGAGGCTATACCTCATATAAGTTAAACTATCCTCTAAATGATTTAAAAAATATAAGTAATTAAGCATGAGACTTACTTGACCAGGGTCAGTACCTCTATTTGAATTACTTAAGATCATAAATTAAATGAGAGATAAGCCCTCATACTATTTAAATAATTCTATGTGTATGTATTAAATAGTCTAGAAATAGTTCCATAGCCATTATTTAACTTTAGTCCATGATCATGCAAAACAACTATGCTATATTTTTACATAAACAATTAGAGTATGTCAAATGTGATTTATTAGAGTTGGAATCAACTTAAAATCATTTCTAGATAATTTCTAATATTTATTTGAAGTTAGAAAAGGCCCTGCCTTGTTATTTTTATCATTTAAATTTAATTTCGAATTTGGACATGAGGCCAGTGCCATTATTTAGACAATTTCATGAGCTTTCCAAATATATAAAATTGGTTAAATTTGGTGTAGTAGATTTCAAACTATTTAAATTTGAAGTGGGCAGCAGTATTGGATTTAAACTAAATAGATTAAATCAAATTTGAATTACTGGGCCACGCGGGAAAACAAAATGGGCTAAACTGACTAAACGAACTGGGCCGGCCCAACTAACGTTTCACCGCCGCGGGCCTGCTGACAGGGTGGGGTCTGTGCGTCAGTGACTATTAAACACCGAATCGGTACGTGCTAACCTGGCCCGTTGGATTAGATCGAGGATCTACGGTGGAGCTTCGTCGTCGTCGACGGGGAGGGAGCCGCTGCGCCGGCGAGGTAGGGGGTCGGAGGGCGGAGGTCGCCGGCGGTCGAGGGCGGTGGTCGAGGCGTCGTTGGCGAGGGTGAATAGGCGCCTGGTACAGTGGCGGAGCTCGGGGAGGCGTGGATCGTCGGTGAGCTGCGGACTCCGGCGGCTCCGATCTTGAAATTCCGGCGGTGGAGGTGTTAATTGGACTAGCTATTGTTGCGAGGAGAACCAGTGATGAGAGGGGAGGAGATGTTGTGAAGGAATGGTGCCCGGAGGAGCGCTATTTATAGAATGGTGTGGAGGCCGGCGGGTGCTGTGAGAGGGCATCGACGGCGAGGTCGTTCCAGGGCGCGAAGGGGCAAGCTAGGGGGTGCGCTAGGTAGCTGCGATCATGGCGTGTACGATGCGCGTGAAGGGGCAGCGAGGGAGGACGAGGGATCGCGCGTCGTTCGAGTGCTTGCGGTATAGGCGCGGCAGGTCGGTGATCATGGTGACGGCTAGGGTGCTCGCGCAGGCGTTTGAGCATGTCTAGGTGCTAGCAGATGTGTAGGAGTGTGCGCGTGCGAGAGGAGAGAGCTAGGGAAGGACGGGGCTAACGGGCGACGAGGTGTACTGGCGCGTCCAGGGCGGGGCGCGCTCACCGCGTGCCTGGCACGTTCGGGCGCGTCTGGGCTTGCCTCGTTCGGCCAATGCTGAGCAAGAGTGAGGCTCGGCCGTGCACAGGCAGTGTCCTGGTGTACCAGAGATGCTCATTGACATGGTGTAGTAGAGAGTAGGGGCTCAGATCGAAATGGAGTGAGGGTGGCCGGCATGGTACATGACATGGACAAACTTGATCATGCCAATGCTTTAATCGACCAAGCCAGTACATGGCTTGATGCAGGGGAGGTACAAGAGTGTGATGATCACCAATGGAAAGTGGTGGAGGCTTTGGACCAGGGGTTAATAGCATGTTTCACATTTCTGAACTATGCACACAAGGTGTTCGACACAATGGCCGCATGAAGATTTTTGTTGAATTTTGCAATTCTTTTTGGTGGAGCTCAATTATATAATTAATGTGTTGGATTGGTGGTGGTTTGGTTCAATTTGGTGAAGATTTGCAACAATTCAAAATGTGGGTCATCTTCACATAGATTTAAAGTCTCCACTTGTCAAAACCCTACTGGTCAACCTAGTCAACATTAACAGAGATGGTCAACATGAAAGTTGTTGACCTTGACATGGTCTTGGATGACATGGCCTTGGTTGACTAAGTTTAGTTTAAGAATTGAGAAATACAGAGGGGTAAAGTGGGGAACATTTTATAAAATGGCAATATGACCATTATCACATGTATGTTGAATTTGAGATTTGCTTTGATTTGATTTTGGTTTCTTTGATGCAATTGTGTTTGTTTATCATATATAAGAGTTTTACAAACAATAGATCAAGCAATGGTGGCCTTGGTTGAAGATTTGCAATTTGGCATAATGTGTATGTGAGTGAATTTTGGGAATTTTCTCCCTATTTGATTTCTCTCTATTTGATTTGACTTTGGTTGACTCTAATGTGGTTCTTATGAGTTTAGAAACATTTTAAGAGCATTGAAACCAATTCAAATGGTCTTGTTCAAAGATTTGCAAATTTGGCCTTAATACATAAGAGATGAAGTGTCAAATTTTAATAAACTTGTCAATGGTTAATCTTGCTTCACTTGGACATGGGTTAGGGTCCATTTAGTGTTATATTGGGTTTAGAGATGGTTTCACACCATTTGGTCAAGGTTTAGAATCATAGGGTAACATTGGTTGAAATGGCTATGTGTCACATATGACTTTATGCATAAGATGCATTTGATTTTTAATTTGACTTGGTTTGACCCAATTGGTGTTGTGGCTTGTTGAAATGTGATATGGAGGTGATCCAACCATTCATAACCAGTCCTAGGGTCAATCTTCTTAATTTCCTATATTTGCTATTTTACTCTCATATGCCTCTATGGCATTTTTAATCTCTTTTTATTTTATTGGAAAACAACTTGATTTAGGTTTGATAAGTACTAGGTAAGGTGTGTAAGGGTTTTCCAAACCCCTAACCAAAGTATAGGAGCTTAGGGTAAAGATTTCTAAAATAGCCATAGGCACATATGCCTTTTTCTTATTTTAATTTCCTTTTATTTTATTTTAACTAGGATGGGAAAAGAAGGGTGAGGTTTTAGGGTTTAAGATTATTTCCAATACTAATAACAAGCAATCATGGCAAGAGCACAAGAATTATGCAAGATTATTATGTATCAATCTTAATTTAATAAAAGTTTTTGTTGGTTCCAAAATTTGGAACTAGGGAAATTTGTTTATTTTGTTTTGAATTTCTGGGATGTTACAAACCCTTCCCCCTTAAACAAATCTCGTCCCGAGATTTTAAGAGGAGTTAGGTTCCTAAGAGAGATTGAGCATTTTGATTTAACAGGAAGGCATACTTGTCAGGGTCTGGGGTGCTTCCTGAGCTTCAGTGGCAGTCATGTGGTAGAAACGTCCGTTGTTGTTGTTCTGGTTCCTTCTACCTGCGAAGCGACGCTGTTGCTGGACAGGTGCAGCGGTGTTGGCGGCGATTTTGGCAAGCTTCTTGGGGCATTCTTTGGAAAAGTGGCCCACAACTCCACATTCATAGCAGTTTACCGTTGATTTGTCCTTCGGGGTGACGGGGATGGCATTACTTCCAGTTCTCGGGCCAGTGTTGGTGTTGGTGTTGTTCCCATTGTTGTGGTGGCTGTTGGGGTTGCGGTTGTTATTGTTGTTGCCTCCGGGCTTCGGGGGTCCTCCGTGGTTGTTGCTGTATTGGGGCGATAAGTCTGCGCAGGTGGCCTGTTGTTTCTGGGGGTGAATCCTCCAGAGGAGTTATTGCGGTGCTTCTGGGTATGGTGGGGTCCACTCTGGTTCATCATTCTGCGCTTGCGGTTCTCATTGGCCTGATGCAGCTTTCCTTCCATCTGTATGGCTGAGTCTACGAGGGCTTCGAGGTCAGCGAACGGAATATTCACTAACACAGTTTGCATCTCGTCATGCAGTCCGTTCAGAAATCTTTCCTTTCTTTTCTCATTTGTGTCGGTCTCATCCGGGGCGTACCTTGACAGAGTGAGAAACCTGTCGCGGTATTCCACCACGGACATTCTTCCTTGCTTGAGTTCACGGAACTCGTCTCTCATTTTCTTGATTAATCCTTGGGGCACATGGTACTTGCTGAACTTCAGCTTGAAGTCTTCCCATGTCATCATTTGTCCCGCATTCATTGCACGGGCACTAGTCCACCAGGCTCTTGCAGGTCCTGACAGGTAGTGGGTGGCAAACAGTACTTTTTCTGCGGCTTCAACTCCCGCAACTTCCAGGTTGTTCTCCATTGTCTGGAGCCAGTCATCAGCATCCAAGGGTTCTTCGGTTTTGCTGAACATTGGAGGGTTGGTGTTCTGAAATTCTTCAGCTTTGACCCAGGGTGATCGTGGTTTCCATGGCCTTGATTGTTCTGAGCTATCTGTTGCAGTGCAGCAAGGTTTGCTTGGCGTTCCGCTCTTTCGGCTTCCCGGTCTGCCATCATTGTCTGCAGTAGTTGCATCATGGCATCCTGGGTGGCGTTGCGGTTTGGTGGGGCCATCTGATTATGTAGATATATCATGAGGTAAGAGGGAAATTTTCTATGGCTTATTTTGAGTTAAGTTTAAAATTAAACTTAAGATATTTTCAGGATGAACATAACACATATTTTATTTATTCACAACAAACATCACACATTACAAGCTAAAGCACTAAGGGTTTTAAGAACCCTTTTTCCACAAACTACGATACATGGTGCGGGATACAACTCACACCTACGTAAGTGAAGCTAGTGCAACTATTCCTCATTGTCTTCATCCACATCGATGGGAATGATCCCATCCTCTGCAGCCTCCAGAAACTCGTAGTCTTCCTCATCAGTGAACTCGTCATCCTCAAAGTCGTTGTCGTCACTCAGGAAGTCATCGCCTCCTTGGATGTCTTCTCCATCCTCCTCCATCTCCTGGATCTGGTCCTGCTGTGTCCGGACAGTCACCTCTAAGGTGCGAATCTTCTCGCGAAGACGGGTGATAGTAGCGACATTCTTGGCGCGCTGCAGGCGGAGTGACCGGCGGTCCTTGGCGAGTAGCCTGATGGCGTCAGCATGATGAGCCAAAGCCATCTGGGCACGGTGGGAGTGGACACGTGTCAGCTCCAGGTCCTTCCGGGTCTCATGAAGCATAAAGTCCAAATGCTGCACATGGATCTTGAGCACCGGGTGCGAAGAGAGTGCCATGGGTTCCCCCATGGTGTCGTGCCTCGCGAAGTGGGCGAAGCGGCTTCCCCGGAGTGTGGCGATGTTCTGTCCGCACACCCGAGCAAGTCCCTCCTGAAGGGCGTGAGCAAGACCGTCCACCCAGCTGTAGGCCTTGAAGGAGAAAAGGATCCTCTCCGAGATGGGAGGCTCCGAACTTCCCTTCAAGTCAGCGGTGATCATCCACTGCTGTTCCCCAGCGGGGGTGTTGTGGATCCGGACTCCGTGGAACTGGGGAGGTGGGCGTTCGAGCTTCTCGGACACTAGGTACAAGTCGCGCTCAAACACCAGACTTCCTCCGTTTTCCAGATCGTAGGTCTCCGTCTGGACGTAAGGCTCCATCTGAAAGTGAAATGGATGAGTAAGTTAGAGATGTGAACAAGTGTGGCAAAATTTTAAATGGATTTATAAGGAGGTGCATGGCTTATTATTTTTAAGAAGAGCTGGTAGAGAAGAAAATGAATAAGTTTTTCACAAATACTCACTTCATTTGCTTTTAGAAACTAAAATTTTCCGAACGTCCATTCTAACTAGGGTCTCCTAAGGTCAAACAATGGCTCTGATACCAACTTGTCAACACCCGGATTTTTAAGTCCAGATGCCTATTATGCCATTCATCGCAATCCCAGGAATATTGTTTTTGCGAGACATAATAGCTTGATATCACAACACATCATTTATTACAACACGTAATCGTCTTACAACAAAGGATCACATGATCCAGTCTTAATACAACATAGTGGATCTAGAGATCCTATTACAAAACACATAGCGGAAGCGAAGTAACGGTCGTGGTCCATCTGTTCCACAGGCAACTGTTGACGTCAGGAGCGGTCCTAGTTGTCGTAGACGTTCTGCTGTCCATCTTCCTCGTACAGCTGTTCACCTTCATAGTCTGGCCATTTGAATAGCCAGGGACAAAGCCATGAGTACTTTTAAAGTACTCGCAAACTAATACTAGTGTAAGCACTATCAATTGTGGTAAGGGGATACTAAGCTCTAGGTTTATTTGCATAAAGCCAAGTTTATTTCATAAACATTTAGTAAAGATGCTTGAATCCCTAGACTAACTCAAGTGGGAACATTAGTGTCATTCCCACAACTCTGTTGTGGTCCAACTCAAAGTCACCATTCACCGGTCAACTTCAAGTCACCAGTCATATGTCACATTTTTGAAAATGGTCTGATGACGGAACAGTATGGCCTTTCCAATCGTCCGTAACCGTGGACGCGGCTATTCGAATAGTTCTACACTCTGCAGAGGTCGTACACTTGTGCCACAATATTTGCAATAATCCGTCAGGGTTAGCTGGCCCTGATTTATCATACTCCGTATGCGGACTACCAACCATAACCTTTCACTTATATACTCTAGTACAGGCACCTCTCCCCATGAGCTTGGCCTCCCGGTGAGAACCAACCTGTTAACCCGGGAACTGCACAGGGCTTGGGCCGGACAATTCACCTCAATCACGTCACATCATCTCAGATGTCTTTGGAGGCAGCCCTTGGCATAACCCCGATGACGCTTGTTTAGAGGGAACCCATACTAAGATACACAAGTTTCTAGTTAAGCCCTACCCATAATCAGGTATTGTGGGGGTACTTGTATAATTGGAATGGTATCGCATCCGAACCCAACCATCAGTTTTATATCAAAAATCACCATCTTCTCTTGGTCATATACACCTTCAAAGTCATTCAATGGAATGAACCATCATTCCAAGGTTTTCAACTTCATTTCAAAGTCACATGTTCCCATCTAGAGTAGTCTCAATTTTAATTGATTAGCGATAGCCACTATATGAAGGGTGCTATCTAGCTTTGAGGGGTGCCAATCTAAATCAAGTATTGTTCTACTCTAGACCAATTGAATCATAAATCAAAAAGTACTTTGAAATAAATAAGCCAAAGTAAAAGTAATTAAAAACATGGGATAGGTAATACATAGTAGTAAAGTGTGATGGTGCCATTGCTCTTGTAGAGCTAAGCATTTGTGTTTAGCAAGGATTAGCTTGCATGGGTAATAGCTGTTACCACCCGATTCTGGCCAAATCAGGAGTTGGGCCGTAAGTGAAGATGGGCTTGAAGGACGTACACGTGGAGCATCTTCGAAGCGGCCTTGCGCTGAAAGTTTGGGCTAAGTTGCCCGTGTATCTGTAATATAGTAGATCGTATTGTAATTTAGATTAAAGAGATAGAGTCTGGCCCGTGCACGGTTAGGTGCACGCCTCAATTAGAAAGTCCCTTGGACTATAAATATGTATCTAGGGTTATCGGAAAAGGAGGACAATCATCGTTCAACCAACACAAATCAGGCGCATCGCCACCCCTTCTCTTCGAGGGTTTCTCCCGGGTAAGCACCATGCTGCCTAGATCGCATCTAGCGATCTAGGCAGTACACGTTTATTCGTTATCCTTGTACTGCTCGTGCTGAAGCCTTGTTGATGGCGAGCAGTACTATTTATCCTTAGGTGTTTAGGGGCTTGCATTGGTGCTTTCACGTGCATATCTGCGTGGCAATGCCGTCCCTAGACACCTAGCTGCCCTTACGTCGATCTAGACGTAAGGGCAGCATCTTGCTTGTTCTTACTTAGTAGATCCGATCCGTTATAGTTGCTCCTTGCTACGCAAGGATTAGTTTAATATCTGCATAGTTAGGCCTTATGTTGGGGTCGGATGATCCGGTGGTGCGTTAGGTGTTGTTTACCGTCCCTGCGAGGGATGTTCCGGGGATCAACGTTATGTTGGTTTTTAGGCCTCTCGCAGGGGTAGTTTGCATCGTCTCTCGTAGCTGCTAGGCCCGATCGCACTTAGGACGTTCCGATTATGCGGTGAAAACCCTAAACTGTCGTGGATCGCTTTAGCTTTGTCCTGATCAAGCAGGATCCCCATGCCATTGTAAATCCAACGTGAAACATGGGGCGATCGGCTCCTTGAGCCGATCCACAGGGAAACCTGAGAGCCGATAGGGCTCGTATTTAATGTTTACGTGTCTACCATGCAGGAACAATCGAAGCACTAACACCTTCCTGATCGGGTCTAGGTCAGGTGGCACGCCCTAGCAACCGCCAGGACGTTTGGCCAGAAGATTTGCGGGACGACGCGAGGTGCCAGGGATCCACTAAGCGGCCCTGGGAGCTTCCCGGCTCTTCGTGTTGCTTAACCAACGCCCGTCGGGGGGTTTTGGAGGGTAACACATTCTGGCACGCCCGGTGGGACATCCACGTCGACATCCACGTCGACATCTTCTGCGACACCCACGTCAACATCCATGTCAACATCGGCATCTGAGGTGGCGGAGGAACCGATTACGTACAAGGATCTCCCCACGGAACACAAGAAGAAGTACGATGACCTGAAGGCCATCCTGGACGCCGAACTCATCGGCTCCTTTGAGAAGACCCGATCGCACGGCGTC
The DNA here is from genome assembly GCA_030979885.1 of Lolium multiflorum. Lineage (NCBI taxonomy): Eukaryota > Viridiplantae > Streptophyta > Magnoliopsida > Poales > Poaceae > Lolium > Lolium multiflorum. Next base: position 105,108,613 of record CM061752.1, on the reverse strand, counting down.
AGGTTCAAAGGATTCGCACCACAAGGCATCCTCGATGGGTTGGATCTGTCCCTCCCTTCAGAGGAACGTACCAGAGCCCTGCGACAGGAAATCAACTACATGGTGGCCCATTCACTGCATCGGCACTCTGAGAGCCTGGTGAACACTTTGGAGCGCGTTGCGCTCCGTGTGGTGCAAGAGATCATGGAGCGTCGATACTCCCCTTCAGGACCTGTTCTAGGGACTCACCAGGGAGAGATACAACTCCACACCAGGCCACCTCTGCCGTACGCAACGGCGGCTCCACAGCAACAAGGCTCACCGGCATACGTCGTCTACAAAGTTGGGGGTGACCCGGGCGACTATCAGTTCTTCCATGACCCGCCCAAGGAAATCCCACACGGATACGTGTGCGCGTATGTGCCGGATTGCAACAGCTGGACGCAAGCGATCCAGGCTCCACCAGGAGGGATTGCCGGAGCAGGAGCGATTGTTCCGGCAGGAAGAACGACTGCAGCAGCGGGGAGTCTAGGAGCGGAAGCTGAGAAACAAGCGTGGCTAGCCAAGTACACCACTGCACCAGTCCAGGAAAGCTCAGCCGCCAGTACCTCCACCGCAGATCAAATCAGCGCAGTCCTGAGAGATCAGTTCGGCATCTTGCCGAAGAAGAAGATAATCGGCTATTCCAAGCCGTACCCCAATGAGTTCGACCTGATCCCACTACCGCCTAAGTACCGGCTTCCGGACTTCAACAAATTCAGTGGGTCAGAAGGGTCAAGCTCCATCGAGCACGTGAGCCGATACCTGGCCCAGCTGGGCATGGTTTCAGTATCGGATCAGCTACGGGTGAGGTTCTTCTCGCAGTCCCTCACCGGTCCAGCGTTTGGATGGTATACCTCGTTGCCACCAAATTCAGTGCAATCATGGAAGCAGCTGGAGGAACTGTTCCACACCCAGTACCATTCAGAAGGTACTGAAGCTGGTATTGCCGAACTAGCTCAGGTTCGGCAGAAGCGAGGAGAGACAGTCTCTGAATACATCCAACGTTTCAGAACTGTCAAGAACCGATGCTATTCGGCTCACTTAACTGAGAAAGAGGCAGTCGAGCTGGCCGTGGCAGGCCTTGCAGCGTCGTTCAAAGACCTGACGTTCCAGGTTGAGTACAACTCGTTGACGCACCTGGTCAATAGACTGACCTTATATGAACAGCGCCATCCAGAACTGTACCAGGACAAGTTCAAGCGCGCGATAACCCTGGTCAATGCTGATGAGGATGAAGATTCCGCGGAAGATCAGGAAGTTGCGGTAGCCGAGTGGACTCGGACGCCAGTACCTGTGTCCTGCAAATGGGTGAACCCGCCAGGGCCTCCAAGAGGGTTGGACTTTGACGTGACCAAGACTGAACAGATCTTCGATCTGCTTCTGAAAGAGAAACAGTTGAAGCTACCCGAAGGCCACAAGATCCCTACGGCACAGGAGATGAACAAGAGGCCATACTGCAAATGGCATCATACGTTCACGCACGCCACCAATGACTGCAAAGTGTTGCGCGCACAAATTCAGATGGCGATAGAATCAGGCCGATTAACTTTCGGACAGTTTGCCATGAAGGTAGACATGCGTCCGTTTCCGGACGTCAACATGGTGGACCTAAGCCACTCCATAAGAGAGCCAGGGTTCTCTTTCGATGTCAATATGGCAGGGTTTGTGATCCGCCATGGCGTGGACAAAGCAGAGAGCAGCCACTCCCGTGGCAAGGATAAAGAGGAGGCCGTTCCACGCGACCGGCCCCAAGACGACGATAGACGGTACCTAACCGAGGAGGAGGTGAGAAGCATACGGTATCAGCGCCCATTATCCGTGCATCTCCTCAACAAATATGAGCAGCAGTACGACCGACGTCGGCGCTACGACGAAGACGATGAAAGATATCGTCGGTCTGATGCGGAGAACAGGAGGTATCGTCAGAATAGCGGCAACAACGACGGGTACGAACGTCGCGCCAGTGGGAGGTCAGGGAACAAGACAACGTGGATAGGCACTGGAACTGTCCCTTCTTCAAACATTGCTGGGACTCAGGAATGAGCCGATTGCCAACAATCGAGAACTGCCCAGAATGCACACAGCAAAGGAGAAGGACGAACGAAGTTTCAGTGTTCGAGCGTCTAGGACCTCTCCCACATCAGAGTAAACGAGCTGAGTCATCTCAAGAAGAAGACTTTGAGGAGTCGGATGGAGAAGAAGATAGGTATCACCGACCAAGGTGGTGCCCTGATGGACTCAGCCATTCTCAGAAGCGTAGGGTGCAGCGGCTGCGAAACTTGGAAGAAGCCGAGGCACAGTACCTGTATACGTTGAGAAGAGCACGGCCCGATCTGGCCGTGAAAATCCAGCAAACGTTGGAGACAAAGGCGCGCCCGCCAAAGAAAGTATGGCGCCCAAAACAGGCGAAAGCCGATGCACAGGCATCGGCTGATGCCGATGCAGAGGCATCGGCTGATACGAACATGATATCCATGACCCGGACGGAGTAGCAAGTCCAAGACATTGGACATACGTGGCAAGGCCGGTCCCTGAGATCGGCCCTCAAAAAATGAAAAGCAAAGGATCTTATCTCCAGCATGCCACGTAGCTACAATGAAAATCCAAGAAGTTGCAAATCATCGCCAAAGCCTTGCAACGGAAAAGGAGGCCGATTCCCGCAATCGGCCAAAATTATCCTCAACATACCTTGTCTGCGTTCAGCATTGATCCAACAGATGCCTGAAGAGCCGATGCCATCAATTACTTGACAGAATCGGCTCGGGGGGCACATAGAGGGATGAGATACGAGGATACGAAGCTGGGAACGGATGTCAAACGTCCAGCAGAGCAGCTCAAGCATGGGGGCCGATACATAAACAAATCGGCCACAAAAAATCGAAAATATAGAAATTTTTGAGCAAAGCCGATGCGTAGACATCGACTCAAGGATTCAAAGCCGATGCACAGCCATCGAGGTACATAGCGATGTTCTACTGAAGAAGTCCCTCAGTGGAATGGTTGGTGGCTCCATTGGCAAATCCTCGAGGTCAGCAGCGCCTGCGTAAGCATGCAGATCAGGTTCAGCCAATGAACATTCAATTGGCCGTGGCGTCTCTTCCTAGGGCTTGACCAAGGTGGCAGCTTCATCAGACATCGTCACCAGAAACTGCATTAGTCTGCTCAAGGTGGTGAGTTGATCGGAGCAGCAGGACACAAGAATGGAGCTGGGAAGAGTTCAGGGCCACTGCGTGTGAGGCTTTTTAGTTCAAGAGAGCTGCTGATCCTTCCAGAGCTGTCCTAGTGCACTGTCTCCTTGGGCGTAAGCTTTCCTGCCAAGTTTTGATGAAGAGCTGGAATGGCTCGGGGGGCAGCTCACCTTGGAGGTTCTCTGCTATTGACAGCCGATTCGGTTAGAATCGGCTAACGTTGCGCTACAGTTGGAAAGCCGATGACGACCCATGTGGCTGGTCCACTTCTGTGCTCGCCTGGACCAAGGCTCGGGGGGCAGCTAGCCCTAAAAAATTCCTCATCCTGAAGAGCCAGTGGTGTTGAAATTGGCTATCTCTGCGTCCTAACCATGCTGAACAGGAGAGCTCTTGCAGAGTAAAACCACCAGGGTTGACAGGAGGAGTTGGAAGAAGGAGCCATCATCGTTGATCAGGCTCTAAACCAGTTCGTTGCTGCAAAGAAACAAACGTCACGAGGGAAGCTGTGAACGAGTGACACCTGTTTTACAGGAGTATCGGCTTCAAGATCAAGATTGTCAGCAACGGACTAAGGAGCTTTCCTGGAAGCATTAATCCAGGAGTTTTGCCGTCAGGACAAATACTACGATCGGATGATTTTAAAGTCCAAGGATCTAGGGGTCTCACAGCTGCACGTTGGACCTGTCCGGTTGGAGGTTTGGATCTGAATTTCATGGATTGCAAGTTAATATCTGAGAAGGTGATTGGATCGACCTGTTTTGCAATCTATTGGAAAAGCTGATGCTTTGCCATCGGCTCATTGAGCATCTACCGAATCGACAATCGGCAGACTCAGTACGAAGGGCAATCGGCTAAATCATCACTAAGGAATCAGTAAAATCAAATGGGGAATTCTTCATTGATAAACAAGGATTTCTTACATAAAGAGCTGATTGCTCTCAAAAGGAATTGCTAGGGGGAACATTGCCCCATCTACTACTCCTAGCTCTATCCTATCTAAGGGCCGCTGCTGCCCTCATCGTCGCCGTCGCCGCTGTCGGCGCTGCTCCCGGCCGGCTCGTCGTCACTGCTGTAGTGACCACCGGCGGGACCTTCATTGTCCTCATCTTCTTCGCTAGCGTCGCCATAGTCGCTGTCGAAGTCGCTGATGTTGCCGGGCCAGGGGCAGAGACGCTTGGCCGGCGGTTCGTCGGAGGAGGTGGTGTCCTCCTCCTCTTCCTTCACCTCCTCGGCGGAGGAGTAGCCGTCCCAGGAGAAGCCGTCGTCGTCGCTTTCCTCCTCCGATTGCCCAACGGCAAGGAAGCGAAGGTCGCTCTCCCCGTCCGTTAAGGACTGGTCGTCTTCGGACCAGACGAAGGAGTCGTGGGTCGACTCGTCCCCGTCGGCTATGGCGCGGCGAATGTTGGCCGCGTGGACCTCCTGTGGGTCCCGTTCAGGCGTTGGCTCACGGGAGGTGGAGGATTGGGTGGAAAGACCCGATGAGGGAGAAGACGAAGAGGAAGACATGGCGGCGGAGGAGGGTTTTTCGGTTTGCCGATGGCTACTGTGGAGCAGGGGGATGAAGAAAGAAACCACAGGAAGTGGCCAAATAAAAAGGGGTATAGCGATTTAATGCCTAAGCAGTTCCCGAGGACGTGGTGCCAGAACCGTCAAATCGTGCAGAGAAGTTGAGAAGGCAAGACATCATCACGAAGAAAACTGCGACGGTTCTGCCACGACATGACCCTTCGAAGGAGACAGATGGTTTTGCAATTACCATTATCAAAACCATGGGGGCATGTGTTACCACCCGATTCTGGCCAAATCAGGAGTTGGGCCGTAAGTGAAGATGGGCTTGAAGGACGTACACGTGGAGCATCTTCGAAGCGGCCTTGCGCTGAAGAGTTTGGGCTAAGTTGCCCGTGTATCTGTAATATAGTAGATCGTATTGTAATTTAGATTAAAGAGATAGAGTCTGGCCCGTGCACGGTTAGGTGCACGCCTCAATTAGAAAGTCCCTTGGACTATAAATATGTATCTAGGGTTATCGGAAAAGGAGGACAATCATCGTTCAACCAACACAAATCAGGCGCATCGCCACCCCTTCTCTTCGAGGGTTTCTCCCGGGTAAGCACCATGCTGCCTAGATCGCATCTAGCGATCTAGGCAGTATACGTTTATTCGTTATCCTTGTACTGCTCGTGCTGAAGCCTTGTTGATGGCGAGCAGTACTATTTATCCTTAGGTGTTTAGGGGCTTGCATTGGTGCTTTCACGTGCATATCTGCGTGGCAATGCCGTCCCTAGACACCTAGCTGCCCTTACGTCGATCTAGACGTAAGGGCAGCATCTTGCTTGTTCTTACTTAGTAGATCCGATCCGTTATAGTTGCTCCTTGCTACGCAAGGATTAGTTTAATATCTGCATAGTTAGGCCTTATGTTGGGGTCGGATGATCCGGTGGTGCGTTAGGTGTTGTTTACCGTCCCTGCGAGGGATGTTCCGGGGATCAACGTTATGTTGGTTTTTAGGCCTCTCGCAGGGGTAGTTTGCATCGTCTCTCGTAGCTGCTAGGCCCGATCGCACTTAGGACGTTCCGATTATGCGGTGAAAACCCTAAACTGTCGTGGATCGCTTTAGCTTTGTCCTGATCAAGCAGGATCCCCATGCCATTGTAAATCCAACGTGAAACATGGGGCGATCGGCTCCTTGAGCCGATCCACAGGGAAACCTGAGAGCCGATAGGGCTCGTATTTAATGTTTACGTGTCTACCATGCAGGAACAATCGAAGCACTAACACCTTCCTGATCGGGTCTAGGTCAGGTGGCACGCCCTAGCAACCGCCAGGACGTTTGGCCAGAAGATTTGCGGGACGACGCGAGGTGCCAGGGATCCACTAAGCGGCCCTGGGAGCTTCCCGGCTCTTCGTGTTGCTTAACCAACGCCCGTCGGGGGGTTTTGGAGGGTAACAATAGCTTGCAAGAGTATTATCTTGCTTGTAGGGGTAATAGTAATATCAGCTTGCAAGCATACTAGCTTGCCTTGATTGGTGAAATGATCAAAGTATTCTTCTTCTTCCTCTTGGTAGAATACCTCCTCCTCTTGATAGTCTCCGGTACTAGCGTCTATAAACGAATACGAGGATACAATCACCAAACAATACTTAAGTACTCTTAATTAGCCTTAGTGGCTCACACAATGATCTAGCATCACTACTTAACATTTATTACAAGATTATGCTAGGGTTTCCTTATTTAATAATAGGAAAATAATTTCCTCTCATTGAAAATGGGGTTAGGGTTTCTCTTTGGTTTGGTGAGAAATAATTTCCTCTCATTGAATCTTCTTAAGATTTAATTTCTCTTATGAATAATATATGACCTAGGTTGACTAAAGTCAACCTCTTCACACTTATCATTTGAGAAAATGATTTAAATGAGGTTCCATTCCTCATGCAATTTAATACTAACATGGTAGTGATTTAATGCCACCAAATAATTCAATATGAGGTTACCTAGACTATGCTCACTACCTCATATTGGATTACTTGAGAACAAGATTTAAATGAGAGGAGTATCTCTCATATGATTTAGCACATAAGTGTAACAAATTTAAAGGACTATTATTGAGGTGATTTAATATTCTCAAAACAACCAGGGATGATCCTATGTTGACCAAGGTCAACACTTCACACTTAGTATTTTGAGAAAGTGAGTTAAATGAGATTCATCATCTCATGTGATTTAATTAATTTAAATATTATTTAGATTTAAGATTTATAAGGGAGCAAGTATGAGCCTAGCCAATTAAGGGTCCACACATTAATTCATATATTTGAGAAAGATGATTTAAAATGAGGTGAGCACCTCATACTATTTTAGTAACACCTTGTAATGTTTTAATATTATTAATTAATTAAAAGTGAATTTTAATTGACCATGGGATCTACTTCATATTAATTTGGTTGAGGTAAGATTTAAATGAGACCAAAGTCTATTATATGATTTAATAAATAGGTTTGAAATATTTAAATACTACTTAGGAGTATGATTAAATATTTTCAAATAGGAACCTATGGTTCATTAATATATGTGTTATTAATTTTCATTGAACTATTTGGCTAATGATTTTAGTGAGAGGCTATACCTCATATAAGTTAAACTATCCTCTAAATGATTTAAAAAATATAAGTAATTAAGCATGAGACTTACTTGACCAGGGTCAGTACCTCTATTTGAATTACTTAAGATCATAAATTAAATGAGAGATAAGCCCTCATACTATTTAAATAATTCTATGTGTATGTATTAAATAGTCTAGAAATAGTTCCATAGCCATTATTTAACTTTAGTCCATGATCATGCAAAGCAACTATGCTATATTTTTACATAAACAATTAGAGTATGTCAAATGTGATTTATTAGAGTTGGAATCAACTTAAAATCATTTCTAGATAATTTCTAATATTTATTTGAAGTAAGAAAAGGCCCTGCCTTGTTATTTTTATCATTTAAATTTAATTTCGAATTTGGACATGAGGCCAGTGCCATTATTTAGACAATTTCATGAGCTTTCCAAATATATAAAATTGGTTAAATTTGGTGTAGTAGATTTCAAACTATTTAAATTTGAAGTGGGCAGCAGTATTGGATTTAAACTAAATAGATTAAATCAAATTTGAATTACTGGGCCACGCGGGAAAACAAAATGGGCTAAACTGACTAAACGAACTGGGCCGGCCCAACTAACGTTTCACCGCCGCGGGCCTGCTGACAGGGTGGGGTCTGTGCGTCAGGGACTATTAAACACCGAATCGGTACGTGCTAACCTGGCCCGTTGGATTAGATCGAGGATCTACGGTGGAGCTTCGTCGTCGTCGACGGGGGAGGGGAGCCTGCTGCGCCGGCAAGGTAGGGGGTCGGAGGGCGCTGGAGGTCGCCGGCGGTCGAGGGCGGTGGTCGAGGCGTCGTTGGCGAGGGTGAATAGGCGCCTGGTACAGTGGCAGAGCTCGGAGAGGCGTGGATCGTCGACGGTGAGCTGCGGACTCCGGCGGCTCCGATCTTGAAATTCCGGCGGTGGAGGTGTTAATTGGACTAGCTATTGTTGCGAGGAGAACCAGTGATGAGAGGGGAGGAGATGTTGTGAAGGAATGGTGCCCGGAGGAGCGCTATTTATAGAATGGTGTGGAGGCCGGCGGGTGCTGTGAGAGGGCATCGACGGCGAGGTCGTTCCAGGGCGCGAAGGGGCAAGCTAGGGGGTGCGCTAGGTAGCTGCGATCATGGCGTGTACGATGCGCGTGAAGGGGCAGCGAGGGGAGGACGAGGGGCGTCGTTCGAGTGCTTGCGGTATAGGCGCGGCAGGTCGGTGATCATGGCGACGGCTAGGGTGCTCGCGCAGGCGTTTGAGCATGTCTAGGTGCTAGCAGATGCGTAGGAGTGTGCGCGTGCGAGAGGAGAGAGCTAGGGAAGGACGGGGCTAACGGGGCGACGAGGTGTACTGGCGCGTCCAGGGCGTCGTCTGGGCGCGCTCACCGCGTGCCTGGCACGTTCGGGCGCGGCTTGCCTCGTTCGGCCAATGCTGAGCAAGAGTGAGGCTCGGCCGTGCACAGGCAGTGTCCTGGTGTACCAGAGATGCTCATTGACATGGTGTAGTAGAGAGTAGGGGCTCAGATCGAAATGGAGTGAGGGTGGCCGGCATGGTACATGACATGGACAAACTTGATCATGCCAATGCTTTAATCGACCAAGCCAGTACATGGCTTGATGCAGGGGAGGTACAAGAGTGTGATGATCACCAATGGAAAGTGGTGGAGGCTTTGGACCAGGGGTTAATAGCATGTGTTCTGAACTATGCCTGCAAGGTGTTCGACACAATGGCCGCATGAAGATTTTTGTTGAATTTTGCAATTCTTTTTGGTGGAGCTCAAATATATACTTAATGTGTTGGATTGGTGGTGGTTTGGTTCAATTTGGTGAAGATTTGCAACAATTCAAAATGTGGGTCATCTTCACATAGATTTAAAGTCTCCACTTGTCAAAACCCTACTGGTCAACCTAGTCAACATTAACAGAGATGGTCAACATGAAAGTTGTTGACCTTGACATGGTCTTGGATGACATGGCCTTGGTTGACTAAGTTTAGTTTAAGAATTGAGAAATACAGAGGGGTAAAGTGGGGAACATTTTATAAAATGGCAATATGACCATTATCACATGTATGTTGAATTTGAGATTTGCTTTGATTTGATTTTGGTTTCTTTGATGCAATTGTGTTTGTTTATCATATATAAGAGTTTTACAAACAATAGATCAAGCAATGGTGGCCTTGGTTGAAGATTTGCAATTTGGCATAATGTGTATGTGAGTGAATTTTGGGAATTTTCTCCCTATTTGATTTCTCTCTATTTGATTTGACTTTGGTTGACTCTAATGTGGTTCTTATGAGTTTAGAAACATTTTAAGAGCATTGAAACCAATTCAAATGGTCTTGTTCAAAGATTTGCAAATTTGGCCTTAATACATAAGAGATGAAGTGTCAAATTTTAATAAACTTGTCAATGGTTAATCTTGCTTCACTTGGACATGGGTTAGGGTCCATTTAGTGTTATATTGGGTTTAGAGATGGTTTCACACCATTTGGTCAAGGTTTAGAATCATAGGGTAACATTGGTTGAAATGGCTATGTGTCACATATGACTTTATGCATAAGATGCATTTGATTTTTAATTTGACTTGGTTTGACCCAATTGGTGTTGTGGCTTGTTGAAATGTGATATGGAGGTGATCCAACCATTCATAACCAGTCCTAGGGTCAATCTTCTTAATTTCCTATATTTGCTATTTTACTCTCATATGCCTCTATGGCATTTTTAATCTCTTTTTATTTTATTGGAAAACAACTTGATTTAGGTTTGATAAGTACTAGGTAAGGTGTGTAAGGGTTTTCCAAACCCCTAACCAAAGTATAGGAGCTTAGGGTAAAGATTTCTAAAATAGCCATAGGCACATATGCCTTTTTCTTATTTTAATTTCCTTTTATTTTATTTTAACTAGGATGGGAAAAGAAGGGTGAGGTTTTAGGGTTTAAGATTATTTCCAATACTAATAACAAGCAATCATGGCAAGAGCACAAGAATTATGCAAGATTATTATGTATCAATCTTAATTTAATAAAAGTTTTTGTTGGTTCCAAAATTTGGAACTAGGGAAATTTGTTTATTTTGTTTTAAATTTCTGTTGATAAACAAGGTCTAGACATATTCAAACCAGAATATTATACTGCATTAGTACAAAAAGTTTCCTATGGATTCATCAAGGGTAGTAAAGCCAAGTTAACTCATTGTCATGACTAAGAAGGATCCATGCTTACTTTTTCATTTTCATGTTTTAAACTTGTTTAAATCTTGGTCAAACCTAGGATTTGACCAAGATTCAAATGGTCATAAAAAATCAAACAAAATCAAGAAAATCAAAAACCAAACCACATAGTCTTCTTATGTAATATACTAAGCATTCAAGTTGATCAACGAAGTCTAGACATATTCAAACCAGAAAAATCATGTATCTACCCCCTAACCCTAAACGTTGTCTTATGAAGTCAAGCATGAAGAGAAGAAGTGGTTTTGGGTTTCAAACATGGAAATTTCAAAAACCCACCCAAAAGCTTCATTTTGGAGTGACTAAGAAGGATCCAAGCTTACTTTTTCATTTTCATGTTTCAAACTTGTTTAAATCTTTGTCAAACCTAGGATTTGACCAAGATTCAAATGGGCATAAAAATTCAAAAAAGAAATCAAAAAAATGAAACACCAAAGCACATAAACTTCTTATGTCATATAGTAATTAAGCATTCATGTTGATCAACAAAGTCTATATATATTTAAACAATAAAAATCATGTATATATACCCCCAAACCCAAAACCACTTCTCTTCACATGCTTGACTTCATAAGACAGAGTTTAGGGGTTAGGGGTATAGATACATGATTTGTCTGGTTTGAATATGTCTAGACCTTGTTTATCAACTTGAATGCTTACTATGTGATTTGGTTTTTCATTTTTCTGTTTTTTAATTATTTTTCTGCCCATTTGAATCTTGGTCAAATCCTAGGTTTGAACAAGATTTAGACAAGTTTAACACGTGAAATTAAACGAATAAGTAAGCATTGATCCTTCTTAGTCACTCCAAAATGTACCAATTGATAGTGTTAACTTTGCTTCATGGAAAAAATAATGTCATGTAAATGAGTTAACTTGGATTTCCTACCCTTGAATCCATAGGAAACTTTGTTCTAATGCACTATAATAATCAACCGAGTTTTTACACCAACAGGTCTGTCACTTACGTGTGGTGCCCACGCGTGTGGTCCCACACTTGAGTGAGCACAAGTCACGTGCAATAGGTACGCCAACTCCCAGCCATCTTCTTTGTCAAGAGAAGACGCATCAGGATGCGTATTGGAAGTCTGTGGGTCCTTCTGGATCCTTCGGTTGTCCCTCTCACAAAAAAAAACAAATCTCTCTCATTCTCGGCCTCGCTCGACTCGCTCGCTCGCTCGCACCTCCTGCGCACTGACAAACCCTGCACAACAGTCAACATCACCAGAAAAAGAATATACACCATCAATAAGAGGGGCCCCGTGACTGCTCTCCCTTCTTCTCCTTCCGAGTGATTCCTCTTCCTCCGAGTTTCACTCGACGGGCAAACACACATGTGCTGCATAGTAATAATAAAAAAGTAAAAGAATCGACTACGAATCTATTATTAAATAGGTTAAACTAGGGTTTTCCCCAGTACTACAGATCAAGTTGAAAAAAAAATCCAACTACGGGGTTTGATTTTGGCCTACAAATAAAAAATTAAATAAGTTGAACTAGTATTCCTCTAAAAAATCATTTTGGTTTGCATTGTTTGATAATTTTCATAGCTAGAGTGCATCACAATTTTTTGATTTCATGCTTTGCTTTGCCAATTTTGATTTTTTCTAACCACCTTCTCTTTGATTTCAAATTTAGGTCAAACTATCGGTGCCTACTATGTGTTCTACTTGAATTGGATGCAGCATGCGCACATGATATGTTTTGCCATTGTTTTGGGCTTCCACACATCTTGGGGCATCCAAGTATTTAAGTTACCTTGTTTTTTAATTGTAATTCATGTACCCTTTCCTCCCAATTAAATTTTGGTTTTACATTTTTAAATTTTTTAAATTTTTATGCCCATTCTGATGTCATATAGTTAGCATTTAAGTTGATAAACAAGGTCTAGACATATTCAAACCGGAAAAATCATGTATCTACCCCTAACCCAAAACTCTGTCTTATCAAGTCAAGCACGAAGAGAAGTCGTTTTGGGTTTCAAACATGGAATTTTCAAAAACCCTCCAAAAAGCTTCATTTTGGAGTGACTAAGAAGGATGGAGGCTTACCTTTTTCATTTTCATGTTTTAAACATGTTTAAATCTTGGTCAAACCTATTATTTGACAAAGAATCAGATGGGCTTAAAATTTCAAAAAAATCAAAAAATGAAAAACCAAAGCATGCAGTCTTCTTATGTCATATATATATTACACATTCAAGTTGATAAACAAGGTTTGGACATATTCAAACCAAAAAATCATGTATCTACCCCCTAACGCTAAACTCTGTCATATGAAGTCAAGCATATGAAGAGAAGTGGTTTTGGGTTTCAAACATGGAAATTTCCATGCTTGAAACCAAAAACCACTTCTCTTCATGCATGCTTGACTTCATAAGACAGAGTTTAGGGTTAGGTGGTAGATACATGATTTTCCTGGTTTGAATATGTGTAGACCTTGTTTATCAAATTAATTGAATGCTTACTATATAACATAAGAGAAGACCTTGTTTTTTTTGAATTTTTATACCCATTTGAATCTTTGTCAAATCCTTGGTTCCACCAAGATTTGAATAAGTTAAAAACATGAATATGAAAAAGTAAGCATGTATGCTTCTTAGTCACTTCAAAATGAAGCTCTTGGGAGGGTTTTTGAATTTCCATGTTCGAAACCAAAAACCACATATCTTCATGCTTGACTTCATGAAACAAAGTTTAGGGTTAGGGGTAGATACATGCATGATTTTTCTTGTTTGAATATGTCTAGAACTTGTTTATCAACTTAATTGAATGCCTACTATATAACATAAGAAGACCTTTTTTGTTTTTTTTAAATTTTTATACCCATTTGAATCTTGGTCAAATCCTAGGTTTCACCAAGATTTGAATAAGTTTAAAACATGAATATGAAAAAGTAAGCATGCATGTATGCTTCTTAATTAATCACTTCGAAATGAAGCTCTTGGGAGGGTTTTTGAAATTTCCATGTTTGAAACCAAAAACCACATATCTTCATGCATGCGCTTGACTTCATGAGACAGAGTTTAGTGTTAGGGGGTAGATACATGATTTCTCTCGTTTGAATATGTTTGAAACCAAAAACCACATATCTCTGGTTTGCCCGCACTTAGAAATGATATTTGCATCACTTATCATATGTTTGCCCATTTGAATCTTGTCAAATCCTAGATTTGACCAAGATAATTTAAACAAGTTTAAAACATGAAAATGAAAAGGCAAGCTTGTATCCTTCTTAGTCACTCTAAAATGAAGTTTGGGGAGGTTTTTGAAATTTCCATGCTTGAAACCAAAAACCACTTCTCTTCATGCTTGACTTCATAAGACAGAGTTTGGGGATATATAGGGGTAGATACATGATTTTTCTGGTTTGATATGTCTAGACCTTGTTTATCAACTTAATTGAATGCTTACTATATGACATAAGAAGACTATGTGCCTTGATTTTACATTTTTTTTAAATTATGCCCATTTGAATCTTGGTCAAATCCTAGGTTTGACCATGATTTAAACAAGTTTAAAACATGAATATGAAAATTAAGCATGTATCCTTCGTAGTCACTCCAAAATGAAGCTCTTGAGAGGGTTTTTGAAATTTCCATGTTTGAAACCAAAAAACCACGTACTTCTCTTCATGCTTGACTTCATAAGACAGAGTTTGGGGTTAGGGGTAGCTTGATACATGATTTTTCTCGTTTGAATATGTCTAGACCTTGTTATCAACTTAATTGAATGCTTACTATATATATGACATAAGAAGACTATGTGCCTTGATTTTCCATTTTTTGTTTTTTCTGAATATTTATGCCCATTTGAATCTTGGTCAAATCCTAGGTTTGACCATGATTTAAACAAGTTTAATAAACATGAATATGAAATTTCCATGATTTATACCAAAAACCACTTCTCTTCATGCTTGACTTCATAAGTTAGGGTTTAGGGATATATAGGGGGTAGATTCATCATGATTTTTCTGGTTTGAATATGTCCAGAGCTTGTTTATCAACTTAATTGAATGCTTACTATATGACATAAGAAGACTATGTGCCTTGATTTTTCATTTTTTTAAATTATGCCCATTTGAATCTTGGTCAAATCCTAGGTTTGACCAAGATTTAAACAAGATTAAAACATGAAAATGAAAAATTAAGCCTTGATCCTTCTTATTCACTCCAAAATGAAGCTTTTGGGAGGGTTTTTGAAATATCCAGGTTTGAAACCCAAAACCACTTCTCTTCATGCATAGTTTAGGGTTAGGTGTAGATACATGAATTTTTGGTTTATAGTAAGCATTCAAGTTGATAAACAAGGTTTAGACATATTCAAACTAGAAAAATCATGTATATACCCCCTAAGGCTAAACTCTGTGATATATATGAAGTCAAGCATATAAGAGGAATGGTTTTGGGTTTCAAACATGGAAAATTCAAAAACCCTCCCAAAAGCTTCATTTTTTGAGTGAATAAGAAGGATCCAGGCTTACTTTTTCATTTTCATGTTACTGACTTGTTTAATTCTTGGTCAAACCTAGGATTTGACCAAGATTCAAATAGGCATAAAAATTCAATAAAGAATTCAAAAAATGAAAAACCAAAGCACATAATTAAGCTTCTTAAGTTATAGTAAGCATTCATGTTGATCAACGGAGTCTATACATATTTAAACATTAAAAATCATGTATATACCCCAACCCTAAACTCTGTCTAATGAAGTCAAGGACGAAGAGAAGTGGTTTTCGTTTTTTTTTTGAATTTTTATGCCCATTTGAATCTTGGTCAAATCCTTGCAGGTTTGACCAATATTTAAACAAGTTTAAAACATGAAAATGAAAAGTAAGTGTGGATCCTTCTTATTCACTCCAAAATGAAGCTTTTGGGAGGTTTTTTTAAATTTTCCATGTTCGAAACCCAAAATGATATCTCTCCGTGCTTTACTTCATAAGACAAAGTTTAGGGGTAGGGGGTAGATACATGATTTTTCTGGTTTGAATATGTCTAGACCTTGTTTATCAACTTGAATGCTTATTATGTGACATCAAAAGACTATGTGTTTAGTTTTTTTTTGAATTTGTTATGCCCATTTGAATCTTGGTCAAATCCTAGGTTTGACCAAGATTTAAACCAGTTTAAAACATGAAAATGAAAAGTAAGCCTGGATTCTTCTTAGTCACTCCAAAATGAAGCTTTTGGGAGGTTTTTTAAATTTCCATGTTTGAAACCCAAAACCACTCCTCTTAATGCTTGACTTCATAAGACAGAGTTTAGGGTTAGGGGCCAAGTATATACATGATTTTTCTTGTTTAAATATGTCTAGACTTTGTTTATCAACTTGAATGCTTACTATATGACATCAAAAGACTATGTGTTTGGTTTTGATTTTTTTGAATTTGTTATGTCCATTTGAATCTTGGTCAAATCCTAGGTTTGACCAAGATTTAAACCAATTTAAAACATGAAAATGAAAATGAAAGCCTGGATTCTTCTTAGTCACTCCAAAATGAAGCTTTTGGGAGTTTTTTCAATTTCCAATGTTTGAAACCCAAAACCACTTTTCTTCATGCTTGACTTCATAAGACAGAGTTTAGGGTTAGGGGGTATATACAATATTTTTCTGGTTTGAATATGTCTAGACTTCGTTGATCAACTGTAATGCTTACTATATGACATAAGAAGCTTATGTGCTTTGGTTTTTTTTTATTTCTTTTTTGAATTTTTATGCCCACTTGAATCCTGGTCAAATCCTTTGTTTGACCAAGATTTAAACAAGTTAAAACATGAAAATGAAAAAGTAAGCCTGGCTCCTTCTTAGTCATGAAAATGAGTTAACTTGGCTTTCCAACCCTTGAATCCATAGGAAACTTTGTACTAATGCAGTATAATAATCACCCGAGTTTTTACACCAACAGGTCTGTCACTTACGTGTGGTGCCCATGCGTGAGGTCCCAAACTTCAGTGAGCACAAGTCACATGCGGTAGGCAGGCAAAATACCCGATCAATCCGGGCGGTGGCTGTTAAGGACCCGATCGCATTTCTTGCTTTCAGACTGGGGTCTACCATGTAAAAGTTTGTTCCTTTTGGATGCATCACTCGTATTTGCAAGTTTTTTGGGGGTCCCGCAAATTCAGGGTAGCATCATGCCCCCCTTCCCACGCCAACACAAACAGAGTTCAACACAACCTAATTAAGCAAGGTTCAACACAGACATAGTTCAACAACCCCTAATTAAGCTAATAGGTTCACCACAAACGCTGCTGAGCAGCAAACATAAACAGAGTTCAACAAAAGATGCTGCTTTTGAAGCAGTAGGAGAGACAAACATGCACAACAGTTACGGAGTATATTTACCATCTTCTTCCTGTCGCCTCCTCCCGGTCCCGCTTCTTCTGCTTCTTGCTGCCCATACCTTTAATCTTTGGTGGCTTGGGCTTGGGAGGAGGCACACGACCGGTCTCGATAGCTTGGTTCAATTTCTTCCTTAGGAATAGCCCATAGGCCATGTGGTTGGCTATGAAGCCGGATCGGTTAACAGTTTCCCCAACTTTGAGACAGCCGGACCCACCGGCTTCGGCATGCTGCAGGACGCTTCGAAAGTCAACCTTTATGCTCTTTGTGCAGAAGGGGCAGCTGTTCCTGGCACCAGTCCAGGGTTCACTCCAATACTTGTCGAACTTCCCCGCCTTAAGCTTGTTGAGAGTGGCCCTGGCCTTCCTATGACGCGACTCGACATCGCTGTCAACCTCATCAGTAGCAACCTGATACATGCCAAATAAACAGGTGAAGCAAATATGTAGCAGTTGCAACTAATAATGAATATGAATCTAAAAAGATTCTGACGCTAATTCAAAACCCTATAGCGCAAAAAAAAGAGGGAGAGACCATAGAGCAAATCGATACAGGGCTATGTTAAATAAGGGAGAGAGGTGAATCGGATGTGAAGCAAATATGTAGCAGTTGCAACTAATACTGAATATGAATCTAAAAAGATTCTGACGCTAATTCAAAACGCTATAGCGCAAAAAAAGAGGGAGAGACCATAGCGCAAATCGATACAGGGCTATGTTGAATAAGGGAGAGAGGTGAATCGGAACATACTTCCTCCCCCTCGTCGACGATATTCTCGTCGAAGGTCGGCGGCGGCGGTTCAAAGATGAGTTCAACCTCGTCCTCGTCATCTAGGGGATGCTTCCCAAGAGAGTGGACCCATCTACCAACAGCATCAGATGCCGATGAGCGACCGATGGCCCGACCTTCGGCAATGGCCTCCGCTTCGTCTTTGGCATCCGCTGCGGCAATGATCGCCGCCGTTGCGGCCATGCGTGCTGCGGTCGCGGCTCTGGACGCCTCCTCTGCGGCTAAGGCCAGCCGCGCGGCTTTCGCTTTCGCTGCGTTGACGGCGTCGGTTGGGCTCTCCATCGGTGGAATGGGAAGGGGAAGTGAAGAGAGGGTTTTTTCCTAGTCCGTGGAGAGAGGGAGAAGTGTGGACGTGAAATGGATAACTGACGATATTTCAAGATTTGGGAGACATAGCACGAACCGGCAGATGACAGCGCGTGGGTGCATTACCTCATACTGCCTCTGTCCTAGAAAGAGCGTACGTGTGGGTTTTCAAGGCATATTAAGGATTTTATTATTACATTGGGAAACTGTCATCGACCATCACTTTCCTCTTCAACTTTTCCACCTCCAATGATCTAAATGCATGTAGTAAATAAGAAAACCATATTATGCTAAATACTACTACCTCCATCCCAAAGCGTAAGGCTTATATTATTTTTAGAAGCTCAAACTATGTCAAGGTAAACTAAGATTTTACCAAAAATCATTATCATGCAAAATACAAAATTAATATCAATACATAGACAACGATTTTTTTGGTATGGTATCTACAAAATATTATATTAGTTGATAGATTGTTCTAAATTTTCGTCAACCTTTACTTGCTTTGACTCTTAAAAAAAGACTTAAGCTTTGTGATGGAGGTAGTACGTACTAGTCGTGAAGAAACTATATCCCTCGTGATGAGAAAGAAATATTTTTTACTACCACTCTTTTGTGGACAAATTTTGAAGTGCATTGCAAAACGAGAAGTACACTCTTTTATGGACAAATTTTAACTCTACACCCATTATTTCAGGATGGAGGGAGTATAACCCAACTTGTTTTTTTCTTCTGGGCACTACACTGCTTTTTCCCTGTGCAATGCTTGGTTCTACCCTTTTTCTCAATGTAATGGTCACTTTAAGTCATTTTTTCCCACACACATTTATTTTGTACTTCTCTACAGTGTTGACCGTGCTACTACTATTTGTGTTAGTGCGCCAAAAACAAAATGTTATTTTTTAAGTGCCAAATTAATCTAGGGCGTTGGTTGTGAATCGGTGAACAAAAAAGAGATAGCCCAAAAGAGGAACACACCAAGGTACAAAAACTAGCATATATGCATGTTTCTATGTACATATATATGACCCTGGGTTTGTAGATAAAAAACATTCATATATGCGCTTACTATTAATATACATAAGTTTATGCTGATTCTCTTGGTTTAGGTATATATATGGTTAGGCATCACTACTAATTCAGAAAAAAACAAAAATGTAACTCTTCAAGTGAAGTCATTTTAAGTGACCTAACAACTAAAATTCATATATAGGATTTGTATAGGAATTATGTAGGATTTAGATCACATGTGAATTTTCCCCACACTAGTTGTTTGATTCATAGGAACATATCCTATAGGAATCTTGCAGTGCAAATCCTATAAGAATAAAACATTAGGTCATACCTCATGGAAAATTTCCTTTGGCACAATCAAACACAACTCATCTTCCTATATGATTCAACTAGCCATTAAATCTCAATCCTATGTTTTTCATATTTCTATGGTTTTCCCATCCTATGAATCAAAGGAGCCTTAGGGCTTATATCTTTTTTTAGAAAGGCAAACTATGTTAAGATTGGCCAAGTTTTACGAAAAACCTTTAACATGCAAAATACAAAGTTGAGTCATTTCGTTTGAATCGGAGGGAGTACATTTGACGTTATGGTACTATTTGACAGCTGCTTGGCACTGTATTTTTTTCGAACCAAACTTCCCCCTTCATGAAGCTTTTATTTTAGCTTCAGTGACTTGATACATCCATATATCTAGACAAAGTTGAGTCAATTCATTTGAATCAGAGGGAGTACATTTGACTATATGGGTATTGTTTGACAACTGCTTGGCACTGTCTTCTTTTTTGAACCAAACTGCCCCCTTCACGAAGCTTTTATTTTGGGATAGAGCTTCACTGACTTGATACTTCCAAGTTTCACAGTGACTTGGTGCCACCATCCACCATCCATCTCAGATCCAATGTATGCGATCGACTTAGAATTTAAACTAAATAATTATTATAATTGCTCAGAAATATTTCAAGAACTTCCAGTTAATCGTGCATATTTCGATTTATATTTTGGTGAAGTTTCATTCGATTTGAATCAAAGGTTTGTGAGCAAATATATACTCCCTCCGGTTCATATTAATTGACTCTAATATGGATGTACTAGACACATTTTAGTTCTAGATACATCCATATTGAAGTCAATTAATATGAATCAGAGGGAGTATTTAGTTTAAACTAGTGCTCGTATACGTAAAAAGCTCTTTAATCACAAGCTAATCGTCCGAGTGGGATGAAATATTCACAGATTTTAGAACAAGGCATCTACATTTTACTGGATTTTTTTCATAATTTTTGTTTTTAGGTTCGAAATAAGAGATAGTTTGGAACGTTGGATCTCAAATGGTTGGTAGATGGTGGCACCAAGTCACAATGAGATTTGGAGACTTCAAGTCACTGCAGCTCTGTCCTTTTATTTTGACAAACTGCAGAGCCGCTGGTGCATCTATGCTTGCGTACGGCCGACGCCGATTCTTAGCAAGGAAGTTCTTCCTATAAGTAGTAGTATCCATACTCCACTCCAAGGCATGTATAAAAAAAAGAACCCATCCCGTTCTCGTTTTCCCGATCACTCTTCTCTGAAGATGGAGGAGGCCCTCTTCTTGTGCCCCCTCTGCCTGCTGCCCTTCAAACCCCCCATATCCAAGGTCGCTCCCTTCCGATTTCATTCTTAGGTTCACCTGTGAGAAATGTCAATGACAACTGATGCCACGTACGTTGTTCCGTGCAGTGCAAGGGCGGTCATATGGGCTGTCGGCGCTGCGTCGGCGAGCTTGCGCCGAACCCGTGCAAGAAGTGCGAGCAGCCGGCGCGGTTGCCGCCGTCGAATCGATCTGGGCCAAGATTGCCGCCGTCGAATCGATCTGGGGCAATGGTCAAGTGCGTCGGCTGCCAGAGCTTGGTCGCCTCCACGGAGTCCTACAAGCACTATATCGCGTGCCCGCATGGTCCGTGCGGCTGCACAGAGGCCATCAATACCGGCTGCAGCTTCACCGGCCCGCCGCGGGAGCTCCTGGTACACCTCCAAGCATCCCACTCCATCCCAGTGTTTACGTTCCAGTATGGCATACCCGCCTGGTGCATAGTTCGTGTTCCGGTACAACCGCGGGGACACCTGTTCATCGGCAGTGGGGAAGAAGACGGTAGCGTGTTCGCCATCACCGTTGGAGCGCTCGGCCCGACCACCATTGTGTCCTGTGTGTGCATCAGGTCGGCCGCGTGCTTGTTTCCGATGTACAAGGCGCAGCTGTTGGTGATTGGTCCGCCGGCGCCGGCGACGGCTGGGACCAGTGACCTCTCGACGGACACCTTGATGGCGGTAATCGAGCCGACGAGCTCCCCGACGCCTAGCTCGATCATGTTGCAGCAGCTCACTTCTTTCCTGGCGGTGCCGCCCCGTTACGCGAAGCAGAATGGAGGGCAGCGTGTGTTGCCTATCTGCGTTTGCATCAACAAGAAGGTTATACAATAATCTTCGTTTAGTCATACTGCAATGTAGTTACTCGAAGATCGGAGGGAGTAGTTTAGTTCGAAGTAGGGTTCGTTCGGATGTATTTTGGACTTGTATAGTAGTACTACTACTCCAGAACTATTAGCTAGCTAGTTGGAGTGCTAGAATGCAGCTCGGAGTATTATAGTATTTTGGCAGTACTACTAGTTATGTATGTGACTGCAAATTCAAACTAAAATGGAGTATTTCTTGCTAATGTTGTTCTTTTGGAGTCATCATTTTTTTCTGAACGTGTTAACTATGCTATTGTCTAAGGATTCGTTTAGATTTCTTTGGTTGAATTCATATTTCGTCTCTTCCTAATTTGGCAAAACTGCACTGTCATGGGCATTCTTACAAGGTCGCTGAAGTTTCGAAGTTTCTTAATGTATATTGCGTAGGGTGTACCCCCTTAACATGGATCTGTTGCATTTTTGGGTTGTATTTTTTTTGGCAATTTTCAGGACCATAAAATAGCACGCCTTCAGTTGAAATTTGAATTAGTGGCCGATACTAGCATGGAGTAGTGAAGTTTTTTTGTACTCCCTCGGTCCCACCAAAAGTGTCTCACCTTTGTTAAAATTTAGATGGATAGATGTATTTTTTTTACAAAGTTGAGACAACTTTGGTGGGACGGAGCCACGGAGTCGTAGTTGATGGCGAGAAGGTTGATGCCTTGCTAGGTTGGTGTACGTTGCAAAAAGAACAAGGTTGGTGTGTATTTGTTTTATTTGTTCACCATAATACTGACATGGCCATCGATTTGATTAGACAACACAAGCCTGGGATGTTTCACTTATTTATTGTAGGAAGCACGATTAATGTTCTGTAATGATGGGGCTACTCCTATAGTCCGTCTGCTCGGCTCCTACTCGGGTGTCGGGTCACAGTCACACTCTCCTCTTTTTTTGAACACATTCACACTCTCCTCTTTTTTTGAACACATTCACACTCTCCTCTTTTTTTGAACACATTCACACTCTCCTCGAAACTGCAGTAGGCAGTATATGCATAAGAGGAGGAGCGTCTCGGTTCACCTCCGTCGTCTATCCCCACTCCGCCCATCTTCCATAGCACGCGCCTGCGTCTCCGCCATGGCGCTTTCGCATCCTATCCAGCAGTGCCCAGTTTGAGAGCCTCTGTTCTCCAACTCAAACCCCCACCTGCCGCCATTGATCGCCATCTCTCTCCCAAAGTTCGAATCAGTAGATCTCCCAAGAAAATACCAACCCCATTGTACCACCTGCCTCATTGCGATGGCGAAATCGAGCAGGGTCTGTGGATCTGGGCTGTTTCACAAGGTGTTTACGGAAGGCCCCCTTGAAGTGCTCATCAGCCAGTGCGACGCCATCACCGCCGCGTCCCTAGTCGGTTCCTCCAAAAGTATTCTTCAGTCAGCCAAATACAGTGCCACTCTGCCTGCTTCTCAGCCGTTTGGCCTTCCGTGTGTTCTCTGTTGTGACCCGGCGGATAAACCATGGGCGGTGTTCAAGGAGGATTTGCCGGTGCACAGCAAGTGCAAACTACTGCCGCTGGACAGGTTCTCCTATGATGGCCTAATGCCACACGGTAAGGATGAGGAGCGGGCAGGCGCCAATGGAGATTGGATCGCCATGGTTGGCCCCGAAGGCAAGTGGAACCTCCTCAATGTCTACACTCATCGCAAGATTAAGCTTCCATCTTTGAGGAACAAGTTGGAAACCACACACAATCCACTTATATTCGAGTATCAGCGTTCTGCTATTCAACTGCAGAAGATAGCTATTTGCCAAGTTCCTACAGCTGCTAGGGGGTATCAAGATTTCTCCCTTGTCGCAATCTTCGACTTTGCAATTGCCTACCTCCATGGCGAATATCCTCGTACATGGATATTTCTTGAAAACCAGTTTCAGTACGGCGCCATATACTGCGATGCAATTATACATAACGGACTTGTGTTCGCCGTTACTGAGCTTGGAAATGTTTATGCATGGGATCCTAATCAATTTGGTAACATTTCCTCCCTATCTTTTTTATATACGTAACTTATATAGTATTTCACCTCTTATTTGTTGAACTGTCTTGGCATCTTTTGGCTTAAAGGAATTCCATAGGCGCACACCATAACCCTCTTGTGGTATGGACATATATAGAATTTAACATCTATAGGAATTTTAGTATGGTCTAATGTGCATGTTGTTCCTTAGGAAAAAGGCCCCCTAGTAATTAAGTTTCTTTATTATTACTCCCTAGAAAATTTAAGGTAGAGTAGAAATAGAATCAATAAAGGTGCCATGCAATATTGATAAAGACTTTCATTTGTTTATATTCCCCCGGTTCTAGAGAATAAGGAGTACTATATTCAAACCATCTAAAATTTGGACCAATATTTTCGGGAACATGTTTTAAATCCATATGAAGTTTTACCAAGATGTTCGAAATATATTTCAAACCATCTTATGTTCGACCATGATTTTATAAAGTACTAGTATTGGCATCCCAATATCAAATCAATATCACTAGTAGATAAATCATGAAATATATTTTCATGTGACGTGTTCTTTCCTTTTTCAAGGTCCTATAGTGCTCCCTGCTCCATTCATTCCGTGGACGGCTGGATTTGATGGCGATGATGATTTTGACTCTAATAGTCGTACGTGGTGGCTGGCAAGATCTCAAGATCGTTCTAGACTTCTCCTGGTCTATGCACGTGGCGTAATGGATTTTGACGCTGACGGTGCTCCAACTTATTATGATAGTACCCCTTCTGTCCATTGCGGTCGCGCTGTTCACAGCTATTCGGGGTATACCTGCATTGTATTCTCGAATGACACTAGTCGGTTACTTCCAGCCAACCCGTGGGAAAGGGTTACTAATCTTGGAGACTATTCTATGTTCCTTGGGTTGAACTATCCGATTTTCATGCCAGTGGGTGGTGCAACATTTCCCCCAGGATATTTGACAAGAAGAAACTGCATCTACACCACGCCTCAGGCCATTGGCTCTCACTTTGACACATCACATCAAGAAATTTTCCGCTTCAGTCTAAATGGCGAAGACCACCAAAGCATATCTTTCTCAAGCAGCGGTCCAGGGGCCAACTGGCATACGGGGTTTTGGTTCATCCCAAGCTACACCAACGCGCTGGACTGGAACAAAGACAATCAGAGTTAGGGATATTTATGTAATAGTAGGATCATACTACTAGCTAGCTCAGTTGGTCTTGACTCCTATTTAACTATTTATAGCTAATGTACTTAGGTGATAAATTTATGCTATTTGCATGAACCCAGGTGCTTCTTTTAATTTGATCAAATACGGTCTATACACATGCATGGTTGTTTGGCTGTTTCAGTGTCCCTAGAGGCATACATATATACTGTTATTTAGCAATCTTTATTACAGTACAAAGGTCTTAACCTCATGGTTCACAGAAAGTATAAACGTAGATCAACCATCTAAACATAGAAGACATTCTAGTGTATGATTCTTACATATACACATCAACATCCTATCAGAAAATCTTAATGTGAATTGTACTGGCTGTACAAACCCGTGCATCATTCTCTAGCCGGTTGCACCCAAAAACCAAATCGTGGTACTTCATAGTTGACTGTATGTAGGACAACATACAGATCCAATGCGAAGCCATGGGTATCACCTGCATGACAGAACCATATTTCACATGGTTGGAGGTACTCCATATGGCATTTAAAATCATTCCTTGTCCTTCATATGGCCCTAAAAATAGTACAGTTGGATTTGTGGGTTTTAATTTTTTATTAACACACTCAATTGATTGCCCAAACATTGATTAATAATATTATTAAGGGGTGTGATGTTGAAAGCCATAAGAACAATGTGCCAAACAATCTTTGCTAGCGGACGGTAAATGTATACCCATCAGAAATAATCAGCAGACGTGCATGTTTCTTTGGTCAGAATAACTGCTGCACCATCTTAAAAGTAAATGGCATGACCATTTATTTGATTTGATAGCGTGCAGCTAGATGGCGTACATTACTATCTCTACTTCCTTGGGTCGCCCAAATCTGGAGTACTAAAAGCAAATCCTGGTGATTCATTTGACAAGACAACACAGATGCGTCCAAATTTCTCCGTCCATATTATTATAGTAATATACGAAATCTGGAGTGCGTTGCCTCGTTGCCTTCCAAGAGAAGCTGCATTCCTTGCCAAAAAAGAGAGAGAGGCTGTATTTATAACTACCTCACCGGCCGCCACTAGTACAAACCATCACTCCCTCTCCACCTCCACCTCCATCTCTTCCCTAGTAGCTCCACCTCCATATCGGCGACGGACCACAATCGCGCGGCTTCGACTTCCTCTTCGACGGCGGCGGCGACAGAGGCGTGAGGCACCTTCTCCGCGGCGCATCACTCATCCTCGTCCCGCGGCAACAATGGCTGTATGTGAAATCACCATACCCTTTTGTATGGTAGAGATGATGATGTGCGGATAAAATTTTATTGGCGGTTGCTCATCCTTGTTTGAATATTTGGTGTAGATTCACATCTAGGGCAGGGTGTCAAGCGGGGTGGGTAGCGGGCTAGCTAGTTTCAGTGCGAGTGCTTTAAATCTGCTCTAATCTCAACCACTATTTGCTCTAATTTTCTGCTTTGCGGGACGATTCGCGGACGCCGCTTGCAACCCTAATCTAGGGTATTGATCCTAGTTTAGTAGACTACTAGGATTTACATGCCAATTTGTTTTTAGACTAGATCCGGATATTTGTCAATACTACTAGAGTACGTACTTCTTCCGTTCGTATTTAATTGACTCTAGTTGAAAGCATCGGCAGTTCATTTTCTTCTCTCCCTCGCGTCGACTAATTAAAACCGAACAGAGGGAGTATTAGGAATCCTTGTGCATCCGTACTACCAGTAAGGTATTGCGTTGTTGCAGAGGCTCAGTGTAATCAATATCTTTCGATATTAATATACTCACTTTATCAGAAAATAAATTAGTAATCCATGTTCAAACTTGCTAGTTTGATCGACGTTTGATGATGATTTGTGAGGCCATGTATGGGCCTAGTTTGTTTCCTTTGCTTGGTGGTCAGTAGGCTGATGATTTTTTTTTGCTTGGTCGATCTGTGGTCGTTCCATGGCCACTGCTGATTAATCATTACTAGAATCAACAATTTTTTGCTTGTCTGGTGATTGGAATTGTATGCGCTCTTCTGAAGAGCACCATCGCACGATGATTAGTCTTAATGGAGATGCAGATGTCGATCAAGAGGGAGAAACATATCTTGATCATGCATTTCTCACGAGATTACTTGGTGATTGGAAGTAGAATCCACAATTTGTTGTGCAAACTTCTCAACATATGCATATATTCGTTGAATTGGCTTTATGTGATCAATATTACTTCTTATTGCAGATGGATGGAGGGGAAAGAGCGAAAAAACCGATACTTAGTGAAATGACTTCTCATTCTGTGACTTCTGATATCCTAGATGACAAGGTAAATATATAGAACGATGATTCGTAGGTGATGAAAGCAGAATCCACAATTTGCCGTGCAAACTTCTCAACATATGCATTTATTTGATTAATTAGTTTTATGTGATCAATAGTATTACTTATTCCAGATGGACGTAGGGGAAGGAACGAAAAAGCGGATGCTATGTGAAATGACTTCTAAATCTGTGTGTTCTGATATCCCAGATGACAAGGTAAACATATGGACCGACGCTTGTTTTGCTGCTGCCCCCGTTAGATGGCTAGATGCTCTGGTCTAATTTCTGTTCATGTGCTTATTATTGCAGAAACATAGAGTTGAAGAAAACTCTATATTGTCTGATGACAAAGGTGAAATGGCATGCCAGTCTTTTAAACCTCCGACGCCACCTTGTTTACTGTCTATGGAGACTGATGCAGCTGGACCTGGTACTGATGAGCCTATACGTGGCATCATCGTGCCACATGAAGAAGGTTGTGGATTGGGTTTACCCCCTGCTGTAGAAACTGGTGGTGCAGCTGGAGCTGCTAGTGTAGAGCCTCTAGTGAACGGTGTCGTGCCACGGGAATTCTCTGAACTAGAGCAAGACGGTTTACCTATTGTCAAGACCGATGTAACTGGTGCTGATGCTGGAGTTGCTACTGATGATCCTGCACCCGAAGTTGCCACGCCACCCGAAGGAGGTTTTGTATTGGTAGAACCCGTCATGACTATGCCCACAGTACTGACTGGTGGTGGACCTGGAGCTGGTAGGGTAGAGCCTCTAGCGAAAGGTGTCGTGCCACGAGAATCCTCTGAAGTGGATATTGGTGGTTTACCCTCTGTAGATACTGGTGGTCTACCTGGAGCTGGTATTGTAGAGATTTCAGCAAACAGTGCTGTCCCACCCAACTCCTATGAACTGGAGCATGTACCTGATGTGCCTTCTGTAGAACCTGATGCACCTGTAAGTAGTGGTGATGATTCCGCTGAATCTGATCAAGAAGGATCTGCATCTCGAGGACAAGATGTCAGCTGTCATTCACCTGAACCCGAGCTGAAGTCAGCAACGGTAGCTTATATGGCACGGACTGTCCTTCAAGCTCTAAAGATCCAGTTGGGTGGTTCACAGGACCAGCTACTCCAAGCCATTGTCACTACAAAAGACCAGCCAGCATGCTTCGTTATCTCCTGCATACTGTTTGACAAGCTGAAGCACTGCAACTGGCGCATTGTTCAATCCCATCAGCATGGAGAGAGGAGCTATGTTTATGTCAAGATGATTCATGCTGATTTGGTAAGGTTCCATGATAAGATGTATGGGTGGGGTGAGGCAAGAGCCACATTTTGCAGCATTCACACAGTCTTCGCTCTTGAGCCAGACCCCATGGATGCTTACCCAGTGGTGCAGCTGTCCTGACTTGATATATGTTTTATGATCAGTATGCTGCTGTCGTGGAACTGTGATGTGGAGCTACCTTTCTTATGGTTTCTAGGCTTTTGGTTTCAACATGTATTATGGAGCTTACCTTAGGACTTTCGCATGCGTTTGGCTGTTGACCTGTAATGTTTGTGGTTGGTTGTCTAATCTACTTGGCACAATCACATTGCAAAGGCAAATGTTCCTTTTCTCTTTAATTGTTATTATGACTTATGTGTTATAACCAGGCAAGAATATGCAATCTTGGTTCTCTGACCGATATATATGTACATACAACTTTTGTTCACATAATAACACTTACACGGGAAAAGAGTAGCTTTCTCTGTTGGACAAACACCAAACCACAAAAGGGTAACAACACAATATCCAAACTAGGTACGGCACCTGTTGAGCATACATGACTTTTGTCGTAAAATCACGTTAACCAACACTAGCAGCATCTTGTTCTTTGCAAGGTGCTATGCTTATCAGTCTAATCCCAATACACAACCTACTTCAGGTGGCACGATGATGTCAGGTGCAGGTTCACCAGTACCAACTCTCTTGCATCAGTCTCCATTGAAGGTACGCCACTGCTGCAGTAGACACCATTAGCAATGCAACCTGAAGGTGTTCTTATCCTCATATCAGGATCACATAATACAGGTGTCAAGCTTCATGCACTAGCCAACACAATCAAAAGTCCGAACTAGGATCGCTAGGAAAAAAACATGAAGATCCTTTTATCGAATCCCACGCTGAACATCTTTTTCACTAATTAGGTAAGCTCCTGCTGACAAACATATTACAGCAACTCCAGCAGTGGCTCTATATTTTGGCGCTGTGGGCTGATGCTGCGCATGGAGCCGGCAATAGCTTCACCGGAAGCTGCAAACTGTGGCGGCCAAATGCAGGGCTGAAACAGCGTATTTTCAGAGGCGCTATAATGCAGCGCCAAAAACAGAATATAATGAAAAATAGAGTGCAGTAAAACAGAAGATCAAATAAAGACTAGAAATAGACATAAAATAGGAGAAAATTAGCTTGATAGATACTCCGTAGTTCATATTTGTACAAAGTAGTGCGATAAAACTAAACTAAAACTCGACATCTGACGAGTCCGGTGTCGTGCCCGACACCGGATCCGACGAGAAGAGGTCAATCCAACGGGGGTCGTCCTCGCCAATGGTGGTCGGCCCGGCGAGCTGCGCTTCGATGAAGGCCCGCTTCGTCGCCTTCTCCGCCCTCCGTTGTGCGCGGTCCTCCTTCTTCGCAGCCCGCCTCGTAGCCTTCTCCGCCCTCCGTCTGCGGAAGTGCTCGTTCTCGGCGGCTACGTCCTCGGGGAAGCGGGCCGCCCACTCGCGCGCCGCGCGCTCGTCCCGCTCGGCAATGCGCAAACGGCGCTCCGTCTCGCGGCGGCGGCGCTGTTCCTCCTGTCTAACGATGTACGGCGGCGGCGCGAGATCCTCGGCCTGCTGGCGCGTCCACACGTCATGGAAATTCATCGACGATCGCGGGCGCCCGAGCCGCCACGCCACGGCGTCGTACGCGCGCGCGGCCTCGTGCGCGGTCTCGTAGGTGCCGAGGCCGATGCGCTCGCCGCCGTCACGTATCTCCGCGTAATACGTACCTTTGGGGCGCGCGCGGACGCCGCGGTACCCCGTGCCCGAGACGCGGCAGTACCGCGAGCTCGACGCGAGACGAGGCATGGCGGCGGCGGCGGAAGCGGAGCCGCGGCGGCGATATTAGGCGCAGATGGGCAAATTTCAGCAACCCGTGTCCATCTTTTTTTTTGGCAGGATTACGCCATGCACCACCTTCCAATTAGAAAATAGTACTGTTCAGCCTTCCCCTGTTGGGCCCAATATTTCACTTTGGGTTGCCAACGGCCATCTACATGGTAATTGCTCTCGGCCTACTTGCTCCGGCCGTCGAAGCCCAATAACTACAAATGGGCCTTTCTGCTCATGCAATTTCGGCCCTTTTCTAATGAAACACAGATCCTATGAATGGCAAAAGAAAAAAACGCGGAGATTCTACATAAAAGTTGTTTTTATTTATTTTGAATTATTGGGTTCCAATTTTTGAAACTGCTCATGCCCAATATGAAAATCCTTGTTCGCTCCATACCCACATGGATAACGGTATTTTTAATAATTCATAAAGTGGATTTGAAATTTAAAACATATCCTAATAATTCCATGATTTAATCTATCAACTTGCAAGATCTTGGAGAGAAAAAGCTTGTATTAGTCTGCAGAATCCGCACCGTTTCAAAGGCGGCAGTGGATCAAAAGAAAAAAGGAAGTAGCCAGAAATTAGGGGTCAAAAATAACTCCAAGAAATGAAACTTTTATTGTTCGTAGAGGATGACATGCGGGACCCATGAGCCAGCAGCTTACTCAACGTTTCAAAGGCGGCATGAGATCGGAAGAAAAAGGCAAGTGACCAAATATCAGGTGCCAAAAATAATCCAAGAAATGAAACTTATTGTACATAGAGGATGACATGCGGGTCCCATTTTGCAGCAGCGGTTTCAGCGTTTCAAATGCGGTTTGAGATCAAAAGAAAAAGAAAGTAGCCAGAAATTAGGGGGTAAAAAAACTCCAAAAAAAGAAAGTTGATTGTACATAGAGGATGACATGCGGGTCCCATGAGTCAGCAGCTTACTCAACGTTTCCAAGGCGGCAGGGGATCAAAAGAAAAAGGAAATAGCCAAAAATCAGAGGTGAAAAAAAACCAAGAAAAGAAATTTTATAGTACATAGAGGATGACATGCGGGTCCCATGAGCCAGCAGGTTCCTCAACGTTTTCAAAGGCCGGTGGGGATCAAAAGAAAAAGGCAAATAGCCAGAAATTAGGGGTAAACAATAAATCCAACAAAGGAAAGGTTTATTGTTCATAGATGCTGACATGTGGGACCCATGAGCCAGCAGCGTCAAGGCAAGTGACCAAAAATCAGGGGTAAAAAAAATCCAAGAAAAGAAACTTTATTGTACATAGAGGATGACATGTGGGTCCCATGAGCCAGCACCTTACTCAACGTTTCAGAGGCGGCTTGAGATCGAAAGAAAAAGGAAAGTGACCGAATATCAGGAGCTAAAAATAATCCAAGAAAGGAAACTTTTATTGTACATAGAGGTTGACATATGGGTCCCACTAATACAAGCTCTTTCGCTCGAAGATCTTGCAAGTTGATTGTACATAGAGGATGACATGCGGGCCCCATGTGTCAGCAGCTTACTCAATGTTTCCAAGGCGGCAGTGGATCAAAAGAAAAAGGAAATAGCCAAAATCAGAGGGTGAAAAATAAATCCAACAAAGGAGAGGTTTATTGTCCATGGAGGCTGACATCTGGGACCCACGAGCCAGCCGCGTCCTCTACGTTTAGAAGGCGACTGGGGATCGAAAGAAAAAAGGCAAATAGCCAGAAATTAGGGGTACAAAATAACTCCAAGAAAGGAAGTGTTTATTGTTCATAGAGGCTGACATGTGGGACCCATGAGCCAGCAAAGTCTTCAACGTTTCAAAGGCGGCAGGGGATCAAAAGAAAAAGGAAGTAGCCAGAAATTAGGGGTAAAAAATAACTCCAAGAAAGGAAACTTTTATTGTTCATAGAGGATGACATGCGGGACCCATGCTCCAGCAGCTTCCTCAACGTTTCAAAGGCGGCATGAGATCGAAAGAAAAAGGCAAGTGACCAAATATCAGGACCCGAAAATAATCGAAGAAAGAAATTTTATTGTACATAGATGATGACATGCGGGACCCATTTAGCAGCAGCGGTCTCAACGTTTCCAAGGCGGCACGGGATCAAAAGAAAAAGGAAGTAGCCAGAAATTAGGGTTCAAAAATAACTCCAAGAAAGGAAACTTTTATTGTTCGTAGAGGATGACATGAGGGACCCATGAGCCAGCAGCTTACTCAACGTTTCAAAGGCGGCATGAGATCGAAAGAAAAAGGCAAGTGACAAAATATCAGGAGACAAAGATAATCCAAGAAAAGAAAACTTTATTGTACATAGAGGATGACATGCGGGTCCCATTTAGCAGCAGCGGTCTCAACGTTTCAAATGCGGCTTGAGATCAAAAGAAAAAGAAAGTAGCCAGAAATTAGGGGGTAAAAAAACTCCAATAAAGGAAAGTTTTATCGATGAGCCAGCAGAGTCCTCAACGTTTCAAAGGCGGCAGGGGATCAAAAGAAAAAGGAAATAGCCGAAAATCAGAGGGTGAAAAAAAACCAAGAAAATGAACTTTTATAGTACATAGAGGATGACATGCGGGTCCCATGAGCCAGCAGGTTTCAACATTTCAAACGTGGCATGAGATCGAAAGAAAAAGGCAAGTAACCAAATATCAGGATCCAAAAATAATTCAAGAAAAGAAACTTGATTGTACATAGAGTATGACATGCGGGTCCCATTTAGCAGCAGCGGTATCACCGTTTGAGAGGCGGCAGGGGATCGAAAGAAAAAGGCAGTGACCAAATATGAGGTGCCAAAAAAATCGAAGAAAAGAAAGTTTTATTGTACATAGAGGATGACATGCGGGTCCCATGAGCCAGCAGGTTTTTCAACGTTTCAAACGTGGCATGAGATCGAAAGAAAAAGGCAAGTGACCAAATATCAGGAGCCAAAAATAATTCAAGAAAAGAAACTTGATTGTACATAGAGGATGGCATGCGGGTCCCATTTAGCAGCAGCGGTATCACCGTTTGAGAGGCTGCACGGGATCGAAAGAAAAAGGCAAGTGACCAAATATCAGGAGCCAAAAATAATCTAAGAAAAGAAATTTTACTGTACATAGAGGATGACATGCGGGTCCCATTTTGCAGCAGCGGTCTCAACGTTTCCAAGGCGGCACAGGACCAAAAGAAAAATGAAGTAGCCAGAAATCAGGGGGTGAAAAAAATCCAAAAAAAGAACGATTTCAATTGGGCTGCATGTGGACATCTGGGCATTCGAACTATCCTGCTGGCCCTTTTGACTCGTACAATTTCAGCCCACTCCAAAACAGGATAGTTCGGATTTTTCTAAAAAAAACAGGAAAGTCCTATGCTTCGCAAAAACAAAAAACAAGGAGATTCAACATATAAATTTGTTTATGTAAAAATAAAGATTTAATTTATCCGTTGAAATAGCTCAGAGCGCAATACACTGTTTATTGTCTGCAAAATAATCAAGATATCACATGTTTCTTGTACGGGGAGGCTGACATCGGGGACCCATGAGCCAGCAGCGTCGTTTTAAAGGCGGCAGGGGATGGAAAGAAAAAATAAACCAAAAATCTGTTGGTAAAAAATCCAAGAAAAGAAACATTTTCGTTCTGAGAGGATGACATGCGGGACCCATGAGGCAGCAGCGTCCTCAGCGTTTATTGTTCATAGAGGCTGACATGTGGGACCCGTGAGCCAGCAGCGTCCTCAACGTTTTAAAGGCGGCAGGATATCGAAAGAAAAAATAAGCCAAAAATCATTTGGTAAACAATATCCAAGAAAAGAAACATTTACCGTTCTGAGAGGATGACATGCGGGACCCATGAGGCAGCAGCATCCTCAACGATTCCAAGGCGGCAGGGGATCAAAGAAAAAAAAGGAAATATCCAGAAATTAATTAGGGGTTCAAAAAAATCCATCAAAGGAAACTTTTATTGTTCATAGAGGATGACTTGTGGGACCGACCTGCCAACAGCGTCCTCATCGTTTCAAAGGGGCAGGAGATCCAAAGAAAAAGGCAAATAGCCAGAAATTAGGGGTCAAAAATAACTCCAAGAAAGGAAACTTTTATTGTTCGTAGAGGATGACATGCGGGACCCATGAGCCAGCAGCTTACTCAACGTTTCAAAGGCGGCATGAGATCGAAAGAAAAAGGCAAGTGACAAAATATCAGGAGCAAAAGATAATCCAAGAAAAGAAACTTTATTGTACATAGAGGATGACATGTGGGTCCCATTTTGCAGCAGCGGTCTCAATGTTTGTAATGCGGCTTGAGATCAAAAGAAAAAGAAAGTAGCTAGTAATTAGGGGGTGAAAAAAATCCAAGAAAGGAAAGTTGATGGACATAGAGGATGACATGCGGGTCCCTTGAGCCAACAGCTTACTCAACGTTTCAAAGGGGGCAGGGGATCAAAAGAAAAAGGCAAGCCAAAAATCAGAGGGTGAAAAAAAATCCAACAAAGGAAACTTTTATAGCACATAGAGGATGACATGCGGGTCCCATGAGCCAGCAGGTTCCTCAACGTTTCAAACGTGGCATGAGATCGAAAGAAAAAGGCAAGTGCCCAAATATGAGGTGCCAAAAAAACTCCAAGAAAAGAAAGTTGATTGCTCATAGAGGATGACATGCGGGTCCCATGAGCCAGCAGGTTCCTCAACGTTTCAAACGTGGCATGAGATTGAAAGAAAAAGGCAAGTGACCAAATATGAGGAGCCAAAAATAATTCAAGAAAAGAAAGTTTTATAGTACATAGAGGATGACATGCGGGTCCCATTTAGCAGCAGCGGTATCACCGTTTGAGAGGCGGCAGGGGATCAAAAGAAAAAAGAAATTGCCAAAAATCAGAGGGTGAAAAAAAACCAAGAAAATGAACTTTTATAGTACATAGAGGATGACATGCGGGTCCCATGAGCCAGCAGGTTCCTCAACGTTTCAAACGTGGCATGAGATCGAAAGAAAAAGGCAAGTGACCAAATATGAGGAGCCAAAAATAATTGAAGAAAAGAAAGTTTTATAGTACATAGAGGATGACATGCGGGTCCCATTTAGCAGCAGCGGTATCACCGTTTGAGAGGCGGCAGGGGAAAGAAAAAGTTAAGTGACCAAATATGAGGTGCCAAAAATAATTCAAGAAAAGAAAGTTTTATAGTACATAGAGGATGACATGCGGCAGCAGCGGTATCACCGTTTGAGAGGCGGCAGGGGATCGAAAGAAAAAGGTAAGTGACCAAATATGAGGTGCCAAAAATAATTCAAGAAAAGAAAGTTTTATAGTACATAGAGGATGACATGCGGGTCCCATTTAGCAGCAGCGGTACCACCGTTTGAGAGGCGGCAGGGATCGAAAGAAAAGGCAAGTGACCAAATTTGAGGTGCCAAAAAAACTCCAAGAAAAGAAAGTTGATTGCACATAGAGGATGACATGCGGGTCCCATTTAGCAGCAGCGGTCTCAACGTTTCCAAGGCGGCAAGGGATCAAAAGAAAAAGGAAGTAGCCAGAAATCAGGGGGTCAAAAAAATCCAAGAATAGAAAGAATTTTGGTTCATAGAGGATGACATGCGGGACCCATGATCCTGCATCGTAAACGGCTCGATCGGAGAACGTTGAACGAGATGGCGCGATCTAGAAAAAAAACAATGCCAGAGAGGCTGCCATCTGGGCCCTACATCCCTCGGCGGTGCGGATTTGCGTTGACTCGGCCGGCGAACCCGAGATTTCGAGATGC
The DNA here is from genome assembly GCA_030979885.1 of Lolium multiflorum. Taxonomy (NCBI): domain Eukaryota; kingdom Viridiplantae; phylum Streptophyta; class Magnoliopsida; order Poales; family Poaceae; genus Lolium; species Lolium multiflorum. Next base: position 105,072,817 of record CM061752.1, on the reverse strand, counting down.
ACCACGTCCCGGGCCACCATACGCGACGTTTTGGCCGCTTTCGTCGGGCTAGGTGGCCTCAAAAACGAGAAAAAAAAGTTTTGACATGCACCACGGAGGGACCAAAAATCGTCGGCCATGGTACACCAGCAACCACGGCGCGACTTCAACTTCGTCGGCCATGGCAACTTTTCTTGTAGTGTATCTATCCCCTAGCCCCTAAACTCTATCTTATGAAGTCAAGCATGAAGAGAAGTGGTTTTGGGTTTCAAACATGAAAATTTCAAGAACATCCCAAAAACTTCATTTTAGAGTGACTAAGAAAGGATACAGGCTTCCCCTTTTCATTTTCATGTTTTATACTTGTTTAAATCTTGGTCAAACCTAGGATTTGACAAAGATTCAAATGTGCATCAAAATAAAAAAATCAGAAAAATTAAAAACCAAAGCACATAGTTTTCTTATGTCATATAGTTAGCATTAAAGTTGATATAAACAAGGTCTAGATATATTCAAACAAGAAAAATCATGTATCTACCCCTAACCCTAAACTCTGTCTTATGTAGTCAAGCATGAAGAGAAGTGGTTTTGGGTTTCAAACTTGGAAATTTCAAGAACCCCCAAAAGCTTCATTTTAGAGTGACTAAAGGATCCAGGTCGGGCTTACCTTTTATTTTCATGTTTTAAAATTGTTCAAATCTTGGTCAAACCGTACCTAGGATTTGATCAAGATTCAAATGGGCATAAAATTTCAAAAAAATGAAAAACCAAAGCATATAGCCTTCTTATGTCATATAGTAAGCACTCAAGTTGGTAAACAAGGTCTAGACATATTCAAACCAGAAAAATCATGTTTCTACCCCTAGCCCTAAACTTTGTCTTATGAAGTCAAGCACGAAGAGAAGTCGTTTTGGATTTCAAACATGGAAATTTCAAAAACCTTCCCAAAAGCTTCATTTTGGAGTGACTAAGAAGGATACAGGCTTACCTTTTCATTTTCATGTTTTAAACTTGTTTAAATATTGGTTAAGCCTAGGATTTGACCAAGATCAAATGGGCATAAAAATTCAGAAAAAATCAAAAAAATGAAAACCAAAGCACATAGTATTATTATGTCATATAGTAAGCATTCAAGTTGATAAACAAGGTCTAAACAACAAACTAGACAAATCATGTATCTACCCCTAACCCTAAACTCTGTCTTATGAAGTCAAGAATGAAGAGAAGTGGTTTTGGGTTTCAAACATGGAAATTTCAAAAAACTCCCAAAAGCTTCTCATTTTTGAGTGACTAAGAAGGATTCAGGCTTACCTTTTCATTTTCATGTTTTAAACTTGTTCAAATCTTGGTCAAACTTAGGATTTGACCAAGATTCAAATGGGCATAAAAATTGGGAGGAAGGGTATGAATTACAATTCAAAAAAACAAGGTAACTTAAATACTTGGATGCCCCAAAGATGTGTGGAAGCCCAGAACAATGGCAAAACATGTGCGCACGCTGCATCCAATTCAAGTAGAACACATAGTAGGCATCGATAGTTTGACCTAAATTTGAAATCAAAGAGAAGGTGGTTAGAAAAAATCGAAATTGGCAAAGCAAAGCATGAAATCATAAATTTGTGATGCACTATAGCTATGAAAAGTATCAAACAATGCATACCAAAATGATTTTTTAGAGGAATACTAGTTCAACTTATTTTAATTTTATATTAGTAGCCCAAAATCGAACTAGTAGTTGGATATTTTTGAACTTGATCTGTAGTAGTGGGCAAAACCCTAGTTTAACCTATTTAATCATAGATTCGTAGGTCGATTTTTCTACTTTTTTATTATTACTATGCAGCACATGTGTGTTTGCCCGTCGAGTGAAACTCGGAGGAAGAGGGATCACTCGGAAGGAGAGAAGAAGGGAGAGAATTATGGTGTCTCCCCTTTTTCGGGTGATGATGTTGACTTTTGTGCAGGGTTTGTCAGTGAGCAGGAGCGAGCGAGCGAGCGAGTCGAGCGAGGCCGAGAATGAGAGAGATTTGTTTTTTTGTGAGAGGGACAACCGAAGGATCCAGAAGGACCCACATACTTCCAATACGCATCCTGATGCGTCTTCTCTTGACAAAGAAAATGGCTGGGAGTTTGCGTACCTATTGCACGTGACTTGTGCTCACTGAAGTGTGGGACCTCACGCATGGGCACCACACGTAAGTGACAGACCTGTTGATGTAAAAACTCGGTTGATTATTATACTACTACATTTATACAAAGTTTCCTATGGATTCAAGGGTACGAAAGCCAAGTTAAATCATTTACATGACATTATTTTTTCCATGAAGCCAAGTTAACTCATTTATCAATTGGTACATTTTGGAGTGACTAAGAAGGATCCAGGCTTACTTTTTCATTTTCATGTTTTAAACATGTTTAAATCTTGGTCAAACCTATGACTTGACCAAGATTCAAATGGGCATAAAAATTCAAAAAAAAAAAAAAAACAAAAGCACACCGTCTTCCTATGTCATATATCAAGGTGATAAACAAGGTCTGCCATATTCAAACCACAAAAATCATGTATCTACCCCCTAACCCTAAACAAGGATCCAGGCTTACCCTTTTCATTTTCATGTTTTTAAACTTGTTCAAATCTTGGTCAAACTTAGGATTTGACGAAGATTCAAATGGGCGTAAAAATACTTAGAAAAATCATGTACGTATCTACCCCAAACCCTAAACTCTATCTTACGAAGCCAAGCATGAAGAGAAGTGGTTTTGGGTTTCAAACATGGAAATTTCAAAAACCTCCCAAAAGCTTCATTTTAGAGTGACTAAGAAGGATCCATGCTTACCTTTTATTTTCATGTTTTAAACATGTTCAAATCTTGGTCAAACCGTACGTACCTAGGATTTGACCAAGATTCAAATGGGCATAAAAATTCAAAAAAAATGAAAAACCAAAGCACATAGCCTAGCTTCTTATATATGCCATATAGTAAGCACTCAAGCTAGTTGATAAACAAAGTCTAGACATATTCAAACCAGAAAAATCATGTATCTACCCCTAACCCTAAACTTTGTCTTAATTATGAAGTCAAGCACGAAGAGAAGTCGTTTTGGGTTTCAAACATGGACATTTCAAAAACCCTCCCAAAAGCTTCATTGTGGTGTGACGTACTAAGAAGGATACATGCTTACATTTTCAACAACCCCCCTAAAAGCTTCATTATAGAGTGACTAAGAAGGATCCAGTCTGGCGGGCTTACCTTTTATTTTCTTGTTTTAAACTTGTTCAAATCTCGGTCAAACCTAGGATTTGACCAAGATTCAAAATGTGCATCAAAATTCAAAAAAATATAAAAATTAAAAACCAAATTAAAGCACATAGTGTTCTTATGTCATATAGTAAGCATTAAAGTTGATAAACAAGGTCTAGACACATATTCAAACAAGACAAATCATGTATCTATACCCCTAACCCCTAAACTCTATCTTATGAAGTCAACAACATGAAGAGAAGTGGTTTTGGGTTTCAAACATGGAAATTTCAAAAACCTCCCAAAAGCTTCATTTTAGAGTGACTAATATATATAAGAAGGATCCATGCCTGCTTACCACCTTTTCATTTTCATATTTTAAACTTGTTTAAATCCGTGTCAAATTAAACCAAGGATTTGACCAAAAGATTCAAATGGGCATAAAATTTTAAAAAAAATCAGAAAAATGAAAAACAAAAGCATATAGTCTTCTTATGTCATATAGTAAGCATTCAAGTTGATAAACAAGGTTTGGACATGCATATTCAAACCTAGGCAAATCATGTATCTATCCCCTAGCCCCTAAACTCTATCTTATGAAGTCAAGCATGAAGAGAAGTGGTTTTGGGTTTCAAACATGAAATTTCAAGAACATCCCAAAAACTTCATTTTAGAGTGACTAAGAAGGATACAGGCTTCCCCTTTTCATTTTCATGTTTTATACTTGTTTAAATCTTGGTCAAACCTAGGATTTGACAAAGATTCAAATGTGCATCAAAATAAAAAAATCAGAAAAATTAAAAACCAAAGCACATAGTTTTCTTATGTCATATAGTTAGCATTAAAGTTGATATAAACAAGGTCTAGATATATTCAAACAAGAAAAATCATGTATCTACCCCTAACCCTAAACTCTGTCTTATGTAGTCAAGCATGAAGAGAAGTGGTTTTGGGTTTCAAACTTGGAAATTTCAAGAACCCCCAAAAGCTTCATTTTAGAGTGACTAAAGGATCCAGGTCGGGCTTACCTTTTATTTTCATGTTTTAAAATTGTTCAAATCTTGGTCAAACCGTACCTAGGATTTGATCAAGATTCAAATGGGCATAAAATTTCAAAAAAAATGAAAAACCAAAGCATATAGCCTTCTTATGTCATATAGTAAGCACTCAAGTTGGTAAACAAGGTCTAGACATATTCAAACCAGAAAAATCATGTTTCTACCCCTAGCCCTAAACTTTGTCTTATGAAGTCAAGCACGAAGAGAAGTCGTTTTGGATTTCAAACATGGAAATTTCAAAAACCTTCCCAAAAGCTTCATTTTGGAGTGACTAAGAAGGATACAGGCTTACCTTTTCATTTTCATGTTTTAAACTTGTTTAAATATTGGTTAAGCCTAGGATTTGACCAAGATCAAATGGGCATAAAAATTCAGAAAAAATCAAAAAAATGAAAACCAAAGCACATAGTATTATTATGTCATATAGTAAGCATTCAAGTTGATAAACAAGGTCTAAACAACAAACTAGACAAATCATGTATCTACCCCCTAACCCTAAACTCTGTCTTATGAAGTCAAGCATGAAGAGAAGTGGTTTTGGGTTTCAAACTTGGAAATTTCAAGAACCCCCAAAAGCTTCATTTTAGAGTGACTAAGAAGGATCCATGCTTACCTTTTCATTTTCATGTTTTAAACTTGTTTACATCTTGGTCATAGCTAGTGTATTTGACCAAGATTCAAATGGGCATAAAATTAAAAAAAAAAAAAATGAAAAACCAAAGTACATAGTCTTCTTATGTCATATAGTAAGCATTCAAGCTGATAAACAAGGTCTAGACATATTCAAACCAAACAAATCATGTATCTACCCCCTAACCCCTAAACTTTATCTTATGAAGCCAAGCATGAAGAGAAGTGGTTCTTGGTTTCAAACATGGAAATATCAAAAACCTCCCAAAAGCTTCATTTTAGAGTGACTAAGAAGTATCCATGCTTACCTTTTCATTTTCATATTTTAAACTTGTTTAAATCATTGTCAAACCTAGGATTTGACCAAGATACAAATATGGGCACAAAACCCTCTTAGCCAAAATCAACTACGAGCAAGATTTTCTGTATTGTAGATGCCCCAATTGACTCTCATCCCCAATGTAGTCTTTTTTATGTCAGTATAGACTTCTTTACTGGATGTATACTATCGTACATGGCATGCATTTGCCTAATGAGCAGCATTGTTTAGCCGTTCTAGCCAACCCGATCAATCTGTCAAGCTTCATGCACGAGATGCCATGTTTATGGCCCTTTTGTTGTGGCTTTTTTTGGCTTTTGGCTTTGGCAAAAGCCAAAAAAAGCACGTAAATAGGTGCTTTTTTGGGCTTTTGGATTTTGGAAGCCAAGAACAAAGATTCTATTCTTTTGGCTTCCAAAATCCAAAAGCCCAAAAAGCACCTATTTAGGTGCTTTTTTTGGCTTTTGCCAAAGCCAAAAAGCCAAAATAAGCCACAACAAAAGGGTAATTTACTCCCTCGCTCCGGTGATCCGATCCATATTTCTTGGTGCTAAAAAGAATGTGAATCGGAGGGAGTACTTTTCTTAGATAGTACTATATCAGTTCAAAAAAAAGTACAGTACTACTACATCACAAATGCATCAAAAGAGTACTACTGTACATCACAAGACCACGACAGTTGTATAGTAGAGTTTAATGCTGAACTTTAAACAGGACCAGGAGCATCAGGGCCAGCAGCAGGGGCGTTGACCGGCAACAAACCAGGCAAAAGACGTAAGGAAGAGGCCATATGCTGCGTGCTTGGCCTTGATTGCAGGGTGGTGATTCTTCGCCGCTCGCCATGTATTCACGCCGTACCAGTTCCGCGTCGCCCGCGAGCGGATCGAAGCGATCCCGCGCGCCGGACACGCTCGAGGAGGCGTGGCGGCTCCAGTGCAAGCAGTCCGCCGCCGGGAGTCGGCGCGCGGCGTGCAGGTACAGAGGCTCCCTGTACATGCCGTCGTCGCTCCGCGAGTTCGCCCCGGGCGGGCTCTGGTACAAGGCGGATCCGCCGCTCAAACCGATGAGCGGCCCCGTCTTCAACAAATGGCGCGCCGACCGGGAGAGGAACCGCCGGTCGAAGGCGGCGTGGGAGGCGAGCACCAGCGGCGGATTCGCGCCGCCAGCCGGCGAGGAGGCGGAGGAGGCGGAGGAAGGGGAAGACCCCCTCTTCTTGAAGGCGCTGGCCGCGTCCCTCAAGGACGATGCCGACAAGAAGAGGGCGGAGGAAGAAGACAAGGCGGCGGCCATCGCCGCCGTGAAGGAGAAGGAGGCGCGGGATGCGGAGGAGAACGCGACCATCATCTTCCTCGACGACTAGATAGGTTAGAAGTCGCGATAAGGATCGCGCAATTCTGTATGTATGATCCGTATGTATGATCAACTATGAATTATGAACAATGAACTATCAAACCAAACCACATAGTTTTTTTATGTCATATAGTAAGAATTCAAGTTGATAAAACAAGGTCTAGACATATTCAAACTAGACAAATCACGTATATCTACCCCTAACCCTAAACTCTGTCTTATGAAGTAAAGCATGAAGAGAACTGGTTTTGGGTTTCAAACATGGAAATTTCAAAAACCTTCCCAAAAGCTTCATTTTGGAGTGACTAAGAAGGATGCAGGCTTACCTTTTCATTTTCATGTCTTAAACTTGTTTAAATCTTGGTTAAACCTAGGATTTGACCAAGATCAAATGGGCAAAAAAATCAAAAAAATCAAAAAAATGAAAACTAAAGCACATAGTATTCTTATGTCATATAGTAAGCATTCAAGTTGATAAACAAGGTCTAAACATATTCAAACCAGACAAATCATGTATCTACCCACTAACCCTAAATTCTGTCTTATGAAGTCGATCAAGCATGAAGAGAAGTGGTTTTGGGTTTCAAACATGGAAAATTCAAAAACCTCCCAAAAGCTTCATTTTAGAGTTACTAAGAAGGATCCATGCTTACCTTTTATTTTCATGTTTTAAACATGTTCAAATCTTGGTCAAACCGTACCTAGGATTTGACCAAGATTCAAATGGGTATAAAAATTTAAAAAAACTGAAAAACCAAAGCACATAGCCTTCTTATGTCATATATAGTAAGCACTCAAGTTGGTAAACAAGGTCTAGAGATATTCAAACCAGAAAAATCTTGTATCTACCCCTAACCCTAAACTTTGTCTTATGAAGTCAAGCACGAAGAGAAGTCGTTTTGGGTTTCAAACATGGAAATTTCAAAAACCTTCCCAAAAGCCTCATTTTGGAGTGACTAAGAAGGATGCAGGCTTACCTTTTCATTTTCATGTTTTAAACTTGTTTAAACCTTGGTTAAACCTAGGATTTGACCAAGATCAAATGGGCATAAAAATTCAGAAAAAATCAAAAAATGAAAACCAAAGCACATAGTATTCTTATGTCATATATTAAGCATTCAAGTTGATAAACAAGGTCAAGACATATTCAAACCAGACAAATCATGTATCTACCCTAACCCTAAACTCTGTCTTATGAAGTCAAGCATGAAGAGACGTGGTTTTGGGTTTCAAACATGGAAATTTCAAGAACCCCCCAAAAGCTTCAATTTAGAGTGACTAAGAAGGATCCAGGTCGAGCTTACCTTTTATTTTTATGTTTTAAACTTGTTCAAATCTTGGTCAAACCTAGGATTTGACCAAGATTCAAATGGGTATAAAAAAATGAAAAACCAAAGCACATAGCCTTCTTATGTCATATAATAAGCACTCAAGTTGATAAACAAGGTCTAGACATATTCAAACCAGAAAAATCATGTATCTACCCCTAACCCTAAACTTTGTCTTATGAAGTCAAGCACGAAGAGAAGTCGTTTTTGGGTTTCAAACATGGAAATTTCAAAAACCTTCCCAAAAACTTCATTTTGGAGTGACTAAGAAGGATGCAGGCTTACCTTTTCATTTTCATATTTTAAACATGTTTAAATCTTGGTCAAACCTATGATTTGACCAAGATTCAAATGGGCATAAAAATACTTAGAAAAATCATGTACGTATCTACCCCTAACCCTAAACTCTATCTTACGAAGTCAAGCATGAAGAGAAGTGGTTTTGGGTTTCAAACACATGGAAATTTCAAAAACCTCCCAAAAGCTTCATTTCAGAGTGACTAAGAAGGATCCAGACCGGGCTTACATTTTATTTTCATATTTTAAACTTGTTCAAATCTTGGTCAAACCGTACCTAGGAATTGACCAAGATTCAAAAAAAAATGAAAAACCAAAGCACATAGCCTTCTTATGTCATATAGTAAGCACTCAAGTTGATAAACAAGGTCTAGTCATATTCAAACCAGAAAAATCATGTATCTACCCCTAAGCCTGAACTTTGTCTTATGAAGTCAATCACGAAGAGAAGTCGTTTTGGGTTTCAAACATGGAAATTTCAAATACCTTCCCAAAAGCTTCATTTTGGAGTGACTAAGAAGGATGCAGGCTTACCTTTTCATTTTCATGTTTTAAACATGTTTAAATAAGGATGCGTGGTTCTGAAACCTCATACACATTGTTGCAAAAGTAATTACATCACCTAAACAATACTACCAGTTCATAATTCTAAACTTATGTACAATCTTGGAAACATATAACGCCAGCCTAGTTCACCAATTATCATCATCCCTCTTGATGCGCTTGCCGGTGCCGCTTGTACCTGCCTCCCATGGGTTGGCAGTCCAAGTTCTGCACTCGTTCGCACTTCGTGTGTCGGGAATCCTTGTTGGAGCTTCCCAACCAGATACAGGCCCTGCCCTTGCTAGCTCACCACATCCAGCCGTTGCCCTAGCTTGCTCACCATGTGAACCGCCATCCCACGGAGACCCCGAAGTAGGCTCGCACGGGTCCTTTATCCATGGTGGCATATTCTTCGGATCAAATGGTATGTTGTGCCTAAAGCAATAAGATACAAATTCCCAGTAGGTTGTCCCGACACACTGCTTCTTCTCGTCGCGCCAGGCAGGGGGAAGAGCGGCCAACCTAGCCGCTTCCTTGCAATCCGGGCAAACCACTTCCCTTGGAATTGGTTGTGCTTGACGCTGCCCATCATTGATTTTTTTGAGTCGCCTGTACAACTCAAAACTGACATACCCATCAATCGCAGCATACCTCAAGTTTACTTCAGGCAATGGCATGCACTCCCATTGATCGTGGCTGCTAGTAGGGAACTTGGTCTTCATGTCTTTGTAAGATGGGTCAATGATGGCGGCTGCCAAATCACCCATGCCAGTCCTATTGCCAGGACCATTGAAATTGATCATATCCTGAATGTCAATCCAATTATGTTTAGGAATTTTAATGCCATCTCTAGCAAACCTGCTAGAGTCACCCCTGATGTCAACAGTTGTGAAACAAATTCCTTTATGTTGAAGGAATTCTTGCAGTGCCAGATTATCAGGACTCCTGCATGTTAACACAAATCAATCTTGTAAGATCGTATATGCTGAAATAGTACACATATTTTTCTTCCAGTAAACTGTATACTTGTTGCAGTGAAACAATGATTTTGCATCAGTGATACACATCAAAATAACATGAATTATTGTTGCGACTATATGATCTAATTATTTAAGTGTCAAGTTAAGATTCAGTTACTATATGTTAATATCTTGACATCCATGCCGATTATCGGTGAGTATGAGTACATGAAATTTGTGCAAATTTTGAGTACCAAAATCATGAAACTAGATATCGTGGTCAATCCAAAAAAATTATACAAGTATGTTGGATATTACGTTCCAGACCACATTTTTCATACAAGTTAGTTTGTTCGTGTTTTCATACAAGTTAGAACCTAGTCTATGTCGAAATAAAAAAGCAGATCCAAGATAAAGGAAGAGTTTCTATATTAAAAAACAAAAGGATAAAGGAAGGCATGTGAAGAACATACCTGCAGAAATGGTACACCAGGACGTGGTCGTCCATGGCCAACTGAACGACGGCGGTACTTACTTGGTCCGCAGTGTATTCTAGGTCGAGGCCGACGAACCTGGACCTGTCCTCTAGTAGCTTTTGTTCGTACATCTTGAGGGTGTGCTCGAGAACGGAAGGGTCATTCGTGTAGACCACGTTCACCTTGGTCGTCCCATGGGGAACGACGCTCCTCTTTAGCGTAAACAGGCCGCCGTCGGCCATGGCAGCGCTGAAGCACGTCGAACTGATCGGAGGGATTGAGGGGGAGGGAGGGAGAGCAACTGCAAACAATGGGGTTTTTTGGAACTTGCCGAAATGCAGGGGAGAACGAACCGCCAGGGGTTGTTTAGTGGGGACAGATGGGAATAATACTGCGATGAGGTTGAGGAATTAACTCCAACCGCCATTTAAATCTAGTACTCCCTATAGTCAGTTGATAGGAAATGGACGGGCAAGATTGATTCTAGGGAGGCGAATCCCAGTATTTTCCCAATTTATTTGAGTTGTAATATAACCATCGTTAATACTTGAATTGAAAAATATTTACAAAATTAATTTATTATATACTACATGATGAGATAATCCAACAAACCATGGAAATGCATGGCCATCCAACCATGTCACCCGCTTGTGAAAATTGTATAGGTGGTAGTGTGCGCAATACACGCGGTAGCCACTTCACAAATACATCCTTTTAATTTTGCCCCCCTTAATTCGGCCAATAAAAATGAAAAGACTTTATGTGGAAAACCAAAAAAACTGTATTTGGCAAAGTATAGTCGAAAATAAGAAGTTTTTCATTGATCTCTTAAAAAAGGGGTCATGATTCGAAAGTTCGCCATGCATGGTTCTTGCGGTAACCAAGCTAGCTCACCCATGTGGCAAGAAGCGAATCAATGTCCAACATGCATGGTTCCAAAAATATATATTTACAGAATGATTCTGCTTCTCAAGAATATTTGCATGCCATCATGTTTGTTATTTTTCCTAGATAAAAGTAGTAATTGGTGACTTCGTGATTGCCTTGCTTGCTGATTTCAATAAGTTTGAACCTCATTTTGGCTTTATTTCAAATTTAGGCAAAAACTTCTTGGCAATCGACTTTGTGAGCTACTATACTTGGATGCAACCCACATTTTCGTTGGCTAATGTTTTCTGATTCCACAACAATAGGGCACATCCCTATATCATCCCAAATTTTGAATTCTTTTTAGTTTGGTTGATGACCACCATTCATATCCGAACTTAATTAATTGGAGTACACATGATGGTTTCATGGTAAGCTAGTTTGACAAATTAGCCTTCGAAATGGCGATTCGCCTACCATGCATGCATGTTTGGCCTACCCGTGAAATTTTGATTTGTGGTATTGTGCACACACGTACTGCACATGATAGCGAATAAACAAAACACATATTCGGACCCCTTTGGCCAGCAAGGGCATGTTTGGTTCCTAGCCACAATTTGTCAAGAAGCCAAAATTTGGCAGCCATGCATATAGTTTATTTGGCATGTGTTTGGTTTTTGCCACAATTTGGCTTATCACACTTCATTGCATGTATATATGGTCCATTTGTCATAGACTCAACTTTTTTTTACAAAGTTTTGACAAAGTTTGGCTTTAATATTTTAAGCCACAATTTGGTGGCTAGCCATACTAGCTTTTTTTTTGGCTAACCACACTTTGGCTTTGGAAAAATGTGGCTACCAAACATGGGTCCTAATAAAAAGAAAACAACACACTAATGTGTGGTAAACCAAAAATCCCTACTTTGCAAAGTTGCATATGTGCAAAAGGGGGGCAATGCATGCATTATTCAGAAGTTGATTGTGGTTTTCGTAGTGTAACCAATTAATTAAGCTTACATATGGGAAGAGGCTAGCGAGGCGAACTCAAGCAGCTATGGTTCCAATGTTGTCAAGTTTGAAGTGGACACTGCATGAAGCTTGCTCAAATTAATGGGTAGAAAGCCAAAAGCAGTCCATATTTATTCTATATGTGTGTGAATAATAACTCTTCACCCCAAACCTCTATGTATGATAGGGTTTTATATTTTTTACTTGTTAGTAGTAAGTACATGTCATGTGATGGCTCCATGCACATGTTTCACAACTTTTTTTTGATTTGTTTCTACCTCATTTGGTTGGTTTCAAATTTGCTCAAACTTCCTATGCGCGCTATGTTGTACTATTGGGACCCATGTTTGGGCTTTGTTTGTGGTACCACACTTGCAGGGTACCTCCAAGTATTTTATTCCCAAAAATTATGAATTCTAATTAAATGGTGAACTATAAACTGATCATCTAAAGTTGGAAAATAAAATCCATATATAGCTACACATCTAGATATGTGTATAAGGTAGACAAACTGCATTGCCACACATGCCTTATATAAGTTTGTTTTTTCTAGCGGAGTGGATTCCCTAATCACCCCACGGTTGTGACATTGTCAATGTTGTCATGATAAATAACATTGCGAGACTTTCCATCTTATTCTTTTTTGTAGAAATGATTGTCCCATTATGGCAAACGTCCCCATTCGTTTTTCAAATTAAGTAAACGTTATAGGATGAAAATTCATTGAAGTGACAAATTTTCTAGATTTCTAACTATTTTAGCTCATTCAAACAAGTTTGCAATAGGCCGACCTGTTGTCCAGTGACAATTTTAGAGTACAATTTGATCAACATCACAAAAAAGTGCTTTTAAGGCTCGTAAGTAGTATCATACATGCCATGTTGGCAAAAATCTAATGTGTCACATCAATTATGAGGTGAGAGATGAGAGTAGTATTATAACACATAAACCTAGAAAACTTAGAAAACTTCATGACAAATACATCATGTACACACATTTGCATTGAGATTCTACAAAACTTTAAATATGACATAAGTATGAACCATATTATGATACTATGCATTGTGGAGGTAGTATCACAAACTAGTAGTGTATGATACTACGTACTACGTACTTCCCATTGTGACTAGTCTTAATCACTCTGACCTCGCCGTCTCGCCGTCTTACTATAGTACATACTACACCCCCACTCCGTCTCTCATACATCGCCCCACTCGTTTCCCACTCCGTCTCTCATACAGCGGCTGCGCCTGTAGATATCTTCGAGGATCTGGGCGATTTTGACCCGCTTTTCGGCGCTCGCCGTTTCAAGGTGAAGACCCCAATCTTAGCATGCATGTTGGACCAATTAGGAGTACAAAATTATGTTCTAAATGTTGCTCAAACTTTCCATACAACTAATATATAACTTATACTACGTAGGTTACACCATCGAAATAGGTATGACCAGTTGAGAAATGGGAACAATAACTTGGAACCTTTCTTACTATCGAGTGGGACGTGTGATATTGGTGTGACCCTGCTTTTTTCTTCTTCTACATAATGGCTACATGATGGTTCTAGAAAGAAGTGTATGCTGTTGTGGTATCTCTTGACGCGAATCCCTCTAATCACAAGCGTTAGATTTTGGAAACCAACGGTTAGTACTGCTGTTACATCTCTAGTTCAAAACTGGTGCATTTTGTATGTTGTTGTAGTAGTCTAGTAGATAGATTCAGATGCATGGTCAGGAGTGCAAACATTTCGCAACTAGTTGATCCCTCATCTTATTGTCGGATGTCACATTTCGAGTTTGTAAAAAAATGTAAATTCAAATCATAGTCACGGGTTATGTTGTATCTTTCGCACATCTAAACATTTGTTTCAAAAGGTGACCATATGTGAGCTGTGGAAAAAAGAAAAGACCAAAGTGAATAATATTCCTTAACTATTCACATATCATTTGTCTTTTTTGTGCAAGCTAGAATTTTTTTTACATACTCATCTGTGACCTGTGGAGCAATACACAACATAATATGTGTCCCAGTTTTGTTTTTCTTCATATTTTTTAAAAGTGCAGAAGTGTGATATCCGATAATAGGATGCGAGTGCAACTAGTTGCAAATGAGATGCTAATGCATGCTGATATGATACTACCTCTGTCCATAAATAGATGTATGTCTTTTGTCGTGGCCCCATCCTACTTCTGCATTTTCTTTACGGCCATTTTTGAGTAGTTGCGACCTGGACGTGATCGGACTAGTCGATACTCGATAGTAGTCGTAGTACTGTACAACTTCTGCATGTGGCGTCAGCCTCTAGAGTAGTAGTACTAGCTAACGGATAGATTATATCGTGGAGCATCTTTGAAGCGGCCTTGCGCTAAGAGTTTGGGCTAAATTGCCCGTGTATCTGTAATATAGTAGATCGTATCGTGTTTAGAATTAACAGATAGAGTCTGGCCCGTGCACGGTTAGGTGCACGCCTCAATTAGAAAGTCCCTTGGACTATAAATATGTATCTAGGGTTATCGGAAAAGGAGGACAATCACGTTCACAACAAACACAAATCAGGCGCATCGCCACCCCTTCCTTCGAGGGTTTCTTCCGGGTAAGCATCATGCTGCCTAGATCGCATCTCGCGATCTAGGCAGTACACGTTTATTCGTCTACCTTGTGCTGCTCGTGCTGAAGCGTTGTTGATGGCGAGCAGCACTATTTATCCTTAGGTGTTTAGGGGCTTGCATTGGTGCTTTCTCGTGCATACATGCGTGGCAATGCCGTCCCTCGACACCTAGCTGCCCTTACACCTATCTGGGTGTAAGGGCAGCATCTTGCTTGTTCGTTACTTAGTAGATCCGATCTGTTATAGTTGCTCCTTGCTCCGCAGGGATTAGTTTAATATCTGCATAGTTAGGCCTTATGCTGGGGTCGGACGATCCGGTAGTGCGTTAGGTGTTGTTTACCGTCCCTGCAAGGGATGTTCCGGGAATCAACGTTATGTTGGTTTTTAGGCCTCTCGTAGGGGTAGTTTGCATCATCTTTCGTATCTGCTAGGCCCGATCACACGTAGGACGTTCCGGTTATGCGGTGAAAACCCTAAACTGTCGTAGATCGGTTTAGCTTTGTTTTGACCAAGCAGGATCCCCATGTCATTGCAAATCCAACGTGAACCATGGGGCGATCGGCTCTTTGAGCCGATCCACAGGGCAACCTGAGAGCCGATAGGGCTCGTATTTAATGTTTACGTGTCTACCATGCAGGAACAATCGAAGCACTCTAACACCTTCCTGATCGGGTCTAGGTCAGGTGGCACGCCCTAGCAACCGCCAGGACGTGGCTGGAAGACTTGCGGGACGACGCGAGGTGCCAGGGTCCACTAAGCGGCCTTGGGAGCCTCCCGGCTCTTCGTGTTGCTTAACCATTGCCCGCCGGTGGGTTTTGGCAGGTAACACATTCTGGCACGCCCGGTGGGACATCTTCTGCAACATCCACGTCAACACCGACACCCGAGATGGCAGAGGAACAGATCACATACGAGGATCTCCCTGCTGAACACAAGAAGAAGTACGATGAGCTGAAGGCCATCGTTGATGCCGAACTCATCGGCTCCTTTGAGAAGACCCGTTCGCACGGCATCAGGTTCAAAGGATTCACACCACAAGGCGTCCTCGACGGGTTGGATCTGTCTCTCCCTTCAGAGGAACGTACCAGAGCCCTGCGACAGGAGATCAACTACGTGGTGGCTCATTCGCTGCATCGGCATTCTGAGAGCCTGGTGAACGCTTTGGAGCGCGTTGCGCTCCAGTGGTGCAAGAGATCATGAGGCATCAGTACTCCCCTTCAGGACCTGCTCTAGGGACTCACCAGGGAGAGGTGCAACTCCACACCAGGCCACCATTGCCGTACGCGATGGCAGCTCCACAGCAACAAGGTTCGCCGGCATACGTTGTCTACAAGGTTGGAGGTGATCCGGGCGACTATCAGTTCTTATATGAGCCGCCCAAGGAGATCCCGCACGGATACGTGTGCACGTTTGTGCCGGACTGCAACAACTGGACGCAGGCCAGGAGGGAGGGTTCCGGCAGGAGGAACGGCTGCAGCAATGGGGAGTTTGGGTGCAGACGCTGAGAAACAGGCGTGGCTAGCCAAGTATGCCACTGCACCAATTCATGACAGCTCAGTTGCTACGTCCTCCACCGCGGATCAGATCAGTGCAGTCCTGAGAGATCAGTTCGGCATCCTGCCGAAGAAGAAGATAATCGGCTATTCCAAGCCGTACCCCAATGAGTTTGACCTGATCCCACTACCACCTAAGTACCGGCTCCCGGACTTCACCAAGTTCAGTGGGTCAGAAGGGTCTAGCTCAATCGAGCACGTGAGCCGATATTTGGCCCAGTTGGGCATGGTTTCGGCATCGGATCAGCGGGTGAGGTTCTTTTCGCAATCCCTCACCGGTCCAGCTTTTGGATGGTACACCTCGTTGCAGCCAAATTCAGTGCGATCATGGAAGCAGCTAGAGGAACAGTTTCACACGCAATATCATTCAGAAGCTACTGAAGCTGGCATTGCCGAACTAGCACAGGTTCGGCAAAGGCGAGGAGAGACAGTGTCTGAATACATTCAGCGTTTCAGAACTGTCAAGAACCGATGTTATTCGGTTCACTTAACTGAGAAAGAAGCAGTCGAGCTGGCAGTGTTGTCAAGGATCTGACGTTCCAAGTAGAGTACAACTCGCTGGCGCACATGGTCCAGAGACTGACCTTATATGAACAGCGCCATCCAGAACTGTACCAAGACAAGTTCAAGCGCGCGATAAGCCTGGTCAATGCTGATGAGGATGAAGATTCTGCGGAAGATCAGGAAGTCGCAGTAGCCGAATGGACTCGGACGGCAGTACCTGTGTCCTGCAAATGGGTGAACCCACCAGGGCCTCCAAGAGGGTTTGACTTTGACGTGAGCAAAGCTGAACAGATCTTCGATCTGCTACTGAAAGAGAAACAGTTGAAGCTACCCGAAGGCCACAAGATCCCTACGGCACAAGAGATGAACAAAAGGCCATACTGCAAATGGCATCTGATACGTCTCCGACGTATCGATAATTTCTTATGTTCCATGCTACTTTATTGATGATATCTACATGTTTTATGCACACTTTATGTCATATTCGTGCATTTTCTGGAACTAACCTATTAACAAGATGCCGAAGTGCCGTTCCTGTTTTCTGCTGTTTTTCAGAAATCCTAGTAACGAAATATTCTCGGAATTGGACGAAATCAACGCCAGGTTCCTATTTTGCCCGGAAGCATCCAGAACACCCGAGAGCCGCCAGAGGGGCCCTGTGGGCCCCAGATGATAGGGTGGCGCGGCCAGGGCCTGGGCCGCGCCCCCCTATGGTGTCGGCGCCCCTTCGACCCTCCTGCGCCGCCTCTTCGCCTATTTAAAGCCCCTGCATCAAAAACCCTTACGAGGGAAGCCACGGTACGCGAAACCTTCCAGAGCCGCCGCCATCGCGAAGCCAAGATCTGGGGGACAGGAGTCTCTGTTCCGGCACGCTACCGGAGCGGGGAAGTGCCCCGGAAGGCTTCTCCATCGACACCGCTGCCATCTCCACCGCCATCTTCATCACCGCTGCTGCTCCCATGAGGAGGGAGTAGTTCTCCATCGAGGCTCGGGGCTGTACCGGTAGCTATGTGGTTCATCTCTCTCATATGTGCTTCAATACAATAATCTCATGAGCTGCCTTACATGATTGAGATTCATATGATGATGCTTGTAATCTAGATGTCATTATGCTAGTCAAGTGAGTTTTACTTATGTGATCTCCGGAGACTCCTTGTCCCACGTGTGTAAAGGTGACAGTGTGTGCACCGTGTGGGTCTCTTAGGCTATATTTCACAGAATACTTATTCACTGTTGAATGGCATAGTGAGGTGCTTATTTATATCTCTTTATGATTGCAATGTGTTTGTATCACAATTTATCTATGTGCTACTCTAGCAATGTTATTAAAGTAGTTTTATTCCTCCTGCACGTGTGTAAAGGTGACAGTGTGTGCACCGTGTTAGTACTTGGTTTATGCTATGATCATGATCTCTTGTAGATTGCGAAGTTAACTATTGCTATGATAATATTGATGTGATCTATTCCTCCTACATATGCATGAAGGTGACAGTGTGCATGCTATGCTAGTACTTGGTTTAGTCTTTTGATCTATCTTACACTAAAGGTTACTAAAATATGAGCATTATTGTGGAGCTTGTTAACTCCGGCATTGAGGGTTCGTGTAATCCTACGCAATGTGTTCATCATCCAACAAAAGTGTAGAGTATGCATTTATCTATTCTGTTATGTGATCAATGTTGAGAGTGTCCACTAGTGAAAGTCTATTCCCTAGGCCTTGTTCTTAAATACTGCTATCGCTGCTTGTTTGTTTTACTGAGTTACTACTGCATGTTTACTTCCCGCAATATTACTACCATCAACTGCCTGGCAACTAAGCACTTTTCCTCCATCGTCAACTACGCGCCAAGCACTTTTCTGGCGCCATACTACTGCTCATATTCATTCATACCACCTGTATTTCACTATCTCTTCGCCGAACTAGTGCACCTATTAGGTGTGTTGGGGACACAAGAGACTTCTTGCTTTGTGGTTGCAGGGTTGCATGAGAGGGATATCTTTGACCTCTTCCTCCCTGAGTTCGATAAACCTTGGGTAATCCACTTAAGGGAAACTTGCTGCTGTTCTACAAACCTCTGCTCTTGGAGGCCCAACACTGTCTACAAGAATAGAAGCACCCGTAGACATCAAGCACTTTTCTGGCGCCGTTGCCGGGGAGGAAAGGTAAAAGGCACTCATACTCCGGTTCCAGGTAACAGTACTTTTCTGGCGCCATTGTGTGTGTGCTCGAAGTTATTTCCTTTAGACTCTGCAATTGCGACATTTGGTTTCTTGTTTACACTAGTTAGGCATAATGGACAACAATGAGCTTCTTATTCTATTTCCTGATTTAAGACATGGATGGTTTGATGCGAAAATTAAAAAACCCATGGAACATATTAATATGAATGCTTTGAACACTATTGTTGCTAATGCTATGGAAAATTCTAAGCTTGGGGAAGCTGGCTTTGATGAGCATGATATTTTTAGTCCCCCAAGCATTGAGGAGAAAATTTACTTTGATGATACTTTGCCTCCCATTTATGATGATTATAATGATAGTAGTCTTTTGTTACCACCTGTTATGGAGGATAAATTTGATTATGATTACAATATACCTCCTATATTTGATAGCTACTTTGTTGAATTTGCTCCCACTACAATTAATAAGAATGACTATGCTTATGTTGGGAGTAGTAATTATTTTATGCATGAGACTCATGATAAGAATGCTTTATGTGATAGTTATATTGTTGAGTTTGCTCATGTTGCTACTGAAAGTTATTATGAGAGAGGAAAATATGGTTGTAAAAATTTTCATGTTACTAAAACACCTCTCTATGTGCTGAAATTTTTGAAGCTACACTTGTTTTATCTTCCTATGCTTGTTACTTTGCTCTTCATGAACTTGTTTATTTACAAGATTCCTATGCATAGGAAGCATGTTAGGCTTAAATGTGTTTTGAATTGCCTCTTGAAGCTCTCTTTTGCTTCAAATACTATTTCTTGCGGGTGCATCACCAAAATTGCTGAGCCCATCTTAATGGCTATAAAGAAAGAACTTCTTGGGAGATAACCCATGTGTTATTTTGCTACAGTACTTTGTTTATATTTGTGTCTTGGAAGTTGTTTACTACTGTAGCAACCTCTCCTTATCATGTTTTTGTGCCAAGTAAAGTTTCTATGCTAAAGTTGATGTTATATTTGGGATCGCTGCGCAGAAACAGCATTGCTGTCTGTCACGAATCTGGGCACAGGCCTCTGTAGAAAATTCGAAAAAATCTGCCAATTTACGAGCGTGATCCTCAGATATGTACGCAACTTTCATTAGTTTTGAGTTTTTCCATTTGAGCAAGTCTGGTGCCAGCTTTAAATTCGTCTTTACGGACTGTTCTGTTTTTGACAGATTCTGCCTTTTATTTCGCATTGCCTCTTTTGCTATGTTGGATTCATTTCTTTGATCCATTAATATCCAGTAGCTTTATGTAATGTCCAGAAGTGAAAAGAATGTTTGTGTCACCTCTGAACATGTGAATTTTTGATTATGCACTAACCCTCTAATGAGTTTGCTTGAAGTTTGGTGTGAAGGAAGTTTTCAAGGGTCAAGAGAGGAGGATGATATACTATGATCAAGAGGAGTGAAAGCTCTAAGCTTGGGGATGCCCCGTGGTTCACCCCTGCATATTTTAAGAAGACTCAAGCGTCTAAGCTTGGGGATGCCCAAGGCATCCCCTTCTTCATCGACAAAGTATCAGGTTCCTTCTCTTGAAACTATATTTTTATTCAGTCACATCTTGTGTTATTTACTTGGAGCGTCGGTTTGTTTTTGTTTTCGTTTTTGTTTGAATAAAATGGATCCTAGCATTCACTTTGTGGGAGAGAGACACGCTCCACTGTTGCATATGGACAAATATGTCCTTAGGCTTTACTCATAATGTTCAAGGCGAAGTTTCTTCTTCGTTAAATTGTTATATGGTTGGAATTGGAAAATGCTACATGTAGTAATTCTAAAATGTCTTGGATAATGTGATACTTGGCAATTGTTGTGCTCATGTTTAAGCTCTTGCATCATATACTTTGCACCCATTAATGAAGAAATACATAGAGCATGCTAAAATTTGGTTTGCATAATTGGTCTCTCTAAGGTCTAGATAATTTCTAGTATTGAGTTTTGAACAACAAGGAAGACGGTGTAAAGTCTTATAATGTTTACAATATGTCTTTTATGTGAGTTTTGCTGCACCGGTTCATCCTTGTGTTTGTTTCAAATAGCCTTGCTAGCCTAAACCTTGTATCGAGAGGGAATACTTCTCATGCATCCAAATCCTTGAGCCAACCACTATGCCATTTGTGTCCACCATACCTACCTACTACATGGTATTTCTCCGCCATTCCAAAGTAAATTGCTTGAGTGCTACCTTTAAACAATTCAAAAGTTATTACCTCTTATTTGTGTCAATGTTTTATAGCTCATGAGGAAGTATGTGGTGTTTTATCTTTCGATCTTGTCATTTACTTTTGACAGACTTTCACAATGGACTAGTGGCACATCCGCTTATCCAATAATTTTGCAAAAAGAGCTGGCAATGGGGTTCCCAGCCCCAATTAATTAACTTTCATTAATAATTCTCTTCACATGTTTTGCTCTGATTCATCAGTAAGCAACTTAATTTTGCAAATAGACACTCCTCCATGGTATGTGAATGTTGGAAGGCACCCGAGGATTCGGTTAGCCATGGCTTGTGTAAGCAAAAGGTTGGGAGGAGTGTCATCCATAAATAAAGAAAAACTAAACTAAAGTACATGTGTAAACAAAAGAGAAGAGGGATGATCTACCTTGCTGGTAGAGATAACGTCCTTCATGGGAGCCGCTCTTGAAAGTCTGGTTGATGAGGTAGTTAGAGTACCCGCTACCATTCGTTGACAACAACAAACACCTCTCAAAACTTTACTTTTATACTCTCTTGATGTTTTCAAAATCAAAGCTCTAGCACAAATACAGCAATCGATGCTTTCCTCTTTGAAGGACCTTTCTTTTACTTTTATTGTTGAGTCAGTTTACCTATCTCCTTCCACCTTAAGAAGCAAACACTTGTGTGAACTGTGCATTGATTCCTACATACTTGCATATTGCACTTGTTATATTACTCTATGTTGACAATTATCCATGAGATATACATGTTACAAGTTGAAAGCAACCGCTGAAACTTAATCTTCCATTGTGTTGCTTCAATGCCTTTACTTTGAATTATTGCTTTATGAGTTAACTCTTATGCAAGACTTATTGATGCTTGTCTTGAAGTGCTATTCATGAAAAGTCATTGCTTTATGATTCAGTTGTTTACTCATGTCATTACCATTGTTTTGATCGCTGCATTCATTACATATGTTTACAAATAGTATGATCAAGGTTATGATGGCATGTCACTTAAGAAATTATCTTTGTTATCGTTTTACCTGCTCGGGACGAGCAGAACTAAGCTTGGGGATGCTGATACGTCTCCGACGTATCGATAATTTCTTATGTTCCATGCTACTTTATTGATGATATCTACATGTTTTATGCACACTTTATGTCATATTCGTGCATTTTCTGGAACTAACCTATTAACAAGATGCCGAAGTGCCAGTTCTGTTTGCTGTTTTTGGTTTCAGAAATCCTAGTAACGAAATATTCTCGGAATTGGACGAAATCAACGCCCAGGTTCCTATTTTGCCCGGAAGCATCCAGAAACCCGAGAGCGCCGAGGGGGCCCTGTGGGCCCCAGATGATAGGGTGGCGCGGCCAGGGCCTGGCCGCGCCCCTATGGTGTCGGCGCCCCTTCGACCCTCTGCGCCGCCTCTTCGCCTATTTAAAGCCCCTGCATCAAAACCCTTACGAAGCCACGGTACGCGAAACCTTCCGAGCCACCGCCATCGCGAAGCCAAGATCACAGGAGTCTCTGTTCCGGCACGCTGCCGGAGCGGGGAAGTGCCCCCAAGGCTTCTCCATCGACACCGCTGCCATCTCCACCGCCATCTTCATCACCGCTGCTGCTCCCATGAGGAGGGAGTAGTTCTCCATCGAGGCTCGGGGCTGTACCGGTAGCTATGTGGTTCATCTCTCTCATATGTGCTTCAATACAATAATCTCATGAGCTGCCTTACATGATTGAGATTCATATGATGATGCTTGTAATCTAGATGTCATTATGCTAGTCAAGTGAGTTTTACTTATGTGATCTCCGGAGACTCCTTGTCCCACGTGTGTAAAGGTGACAGTGTGTGCACCGTGTGGGTCTCTTAGGCTATATTTCACAGAATACTTATTCACTGTTGAATGGCATAGTGAGGTGCTTATTTATATCTCTTTATGATTGCAATGTGTTTGTATCACAATTTATCTATGTGCTACTCTAGCAATGTTATTAAAGTAGTTTTATTCCTCCTGCACGTGTGTAAAGGTGACAGTGTGTGCACCGTGTTAGTACTTGGTTTATGCTATGATCATGATCTCTTGTAGATTGCGAAGTTAACTATTGCTATGATAATATTGATGTGATCTATTCCTCCTACATATGCATGAAGGTGACAGTGTGCATGCTATGCTAGTACTTGGTTTAGTCTTTTGATCTATCTTACACTAAAGGTTACTAAAATATGAGCATTATTGTGGAGCTTGTTAACTCCGGCATTGAGGGTTCGTGTAATCCTACGCAATGTGTTCATCATCCAACAAAAGTGTAGAGTATGCATTTATCTATTCTGTTATGTGATCAATGTTGAGAGTGTCCACTAGTGAAAGTCTATTCCCTAGGCCTTGTTCTTAAATACTGCTATCGCTGCTTGTTACTGTTTTACTGAGTTACTACTGCATGTTTACTTCCCGCAATATTACTACCATCAACTGCCGGCAACTAAGCACTTTTCCTCCCTCGTCAACTACGCGCCAAGCACTTTTCTGGCGCCATACTACTGCTCATATTCATTCATACCACCTGTATTTCACTATCTCTTCGCCGAACTAGTGCACCTATTAGGTGTGTTGGGGACACAAGAGACTTCTTGCTTTGTGGTTGCAGGGTTGCATGAGAGGGATATCTTTGACCTCTTCCTCCCTGAGTTCGATAAACCTTGGGTAATCCACTTAAGGGAAACTTGCTGCTGTTCTACAAACCTCTGCTCTTGGAGGCCCAACAAGAGATGAACAGAAGCCATACTGCAAATGGCATCATACGTTCACGCACGCCACCAACGACTGCAAAGTATTGCGCGCACAAATTCAGATGGCGATAGAATCAGGCCGATTAACTTTCGGACAGTTTGCCATGAAGGTAGACATGCGTCCGTTTCCGGACGTCAACATGGTGGATCTAAGCCACTCCATAAGGGAGCCAGGGTTCTCTTTCGATGTCAATGTGGCAGGGTTTGTGGGCCGCCATGGCAAAGATAAAGCAGAGAGCAGCCACTCTCGTGGCAAAGATAAAGAGGAGGCCGTTCCACGCGACCGGCCCCAGGATGATGACAGACGATACCTAACCGAGGAGGAGGTGAGAAGCATACGGTATCAACGCCCACTATCCGTGCATCTCCTCAACAAATACGAGCAGCAGTATGACCGACGTCGGCGCTACGACGAAGACGATGAAAGATATCGTCGGTCTGATGCAGACAGGAGGTATCGTCAGCACGACAGAAACAACGACGGGTACGAGCTTCACGCTAGAGGGAGGTCAAGGGAGCAAGACAACATGGATAAGCACTGGAACTGTCCTTTCTTCAAACATTGCTGGGACTCAGGAATGAGCCGATTGCCAACAATCGAGAACTGCCCAGAATGCAAGCAGCAAAGGAGGAGGACAAATGAAGTCTCAGTGTTCGAGCGTCTAGGGCCTCTCCCACCTCATAATAAACAAGCTGAGTCATCTCAAGAAGAAGACTTTGAGGAGTCAGATGGAGAAGAAGATAGGTATCACCGACCAAGGTGGTGCCCTGATGGACTCAGCCATTCTCAGAAGCGTAGGGTGCAGCGGCTGCGAAACCTGGAAGAAGCCGAGGCACAGTACCTGTACACGTTGCGAAAAGCGCGGCCCGATCTGGCCGCGAAAATTCAGCAAACAATGGAGACAAAGGCGCGCCCGCCAAAGAAAGTATGGCGCCCTAAACAGACGAAAGCCGATGCACAGGCATCGGCTGATGCCGATGCAGAGGCATCGGCTGATACAAACATGGTATCCGTGATCCGGACGGAGTAGCAGGTCCAAGACATTGGACGTACGTGGCAAGGCCGATCCCTGCGATCGGCCCTCAAAAAATGAAAAGCAAAGGATCTTATCTCCAGCATGCCACGTAGCTACAGTGGAAATCCGAGAAGTTGCAAACCATCGTCAAGAATTGCAATGAAAAGGGAGGCCGATTCCCGCAATCGGCCAAAATTATCCTCAACACACGTTTTGTCTGTGTTCAGCATTGATCCGACAGATGCCTGAAGAGCCGATACCATCAAGTACTTGACAGAATCGGCTCGGGGGGCACATAGATGGACAAAACACGAGGATACAAAGCTTGGAGTGGATGTCAAATGCCCAGCAGAACAGCTCAAGTATGGGGGCCGATGCATAAATAAATCGGCCATATAAAAACCATAAAATCCAAAAATTTTGGGCACAACCGATGCGTAGACATCGACTTAAGAATTCAAAGCCGATGCATGGCCATCGACTCAAGGGATATGACTCTTACAAGCAGAAGCCTAAGGAGCAGTCATCGAGTTACGTAGCGAGGCTCTTGGAAGAACTCCTCAATGGAACTGTTTGGTGACTCAGACCTTCTCTGCGAGGACCTCGACTTCGTTTGCAAGTCTTCAAGTACAGGGGTGCTAGCGAAGTGTCGGTTGGGCGCCCAACTGCCCTTTTCTCGAGGAAGCTACGATATTTGTCCGCCCTGGGCAAGCTTGAAGGATCACGACCTTGACCAACAACAGGAGCAGCGTAAGCATGCAGATCGGGTTAGGATCATGAGGACAGCCGATGACCATCCAGTGGCTGTGATGTTTTCTCCGGGGCTGGACCAAGGTGACGATTTCATCAAACTTCTCACCGAAGCTGCATCATTGGTGAAGGAGCTCGGGGGCAGCTCACCCTGAAGGTTCTCTGCTATTATTGGGTTAGAATCCGATGCTGCGCTACAATTTGAAAGCCAACGGGGCCAATTGGTTGGTTCACTTTTCTGTCGCCTAGACGAATCTCGGGGGCAATGGCTCAAGATTCACGACCAGATCCTATGATCCTGGTGAGGTACGCATACCAACTAGAATGCAAGGACTGATCGTGAGTAAAATTGCCAAGTGCTGTCGTCATCGGCAAGGTTGCCTAAACTGAAGATGATCAGATGCTCAAAAAATTTTGGAATCCTGATGAGGAGAAAGGAGAGGGTCATCCAAGCCTTGGCAGAGGGGTACAAGGCTGTACAAGGTTTCCGTGGTGGTCTGGAATGGCCAAGGATTACCGTTTGAAAATCGGAATTGGGACAAAGGTTGCAGGTCGCCATGAGGGCAATGAACTAACCTGTCTCGCAACTTTTTCTGAGGAGCTGTTGCGTTACCATCAGTTCATCCAGGCGGGGGGCCGCCTTTGACAATCGGAAAAACATCAAGATGAGAAATTGGACGATTGGGAATTAAGATTGAAAGGACATATTCATCTTCATTGGATTCCTTACAAAGAGAAGCCGATTGCTTAACAAAAAAAGGGAACAGATCACTACTAGCAGCTCCCTATTCTAAGGACTTTTGTCATCTTCGCTATCGCCGGGTAGCTGCCATCATCGCTGCTCAACGATTTCCTCGTCGCTGCTACTGTAACCTTCAGCGAAGGCTTCTTCCTCTTCATCGTCGTCGTCCTCATCTGACCAAGCCCAGCCACGGATGCGCTTGTGCGGCGGTTCGTCGGAGGAGGTGTCTTCCTCCTGCCCTTGCTTCGTGTCGGAGGAGACGTCTTCGTCTTCATCCTCCTCGTCTTCCTCTTTGGTACAGGAGGTGAATTTGCCCCGGAACGGGGGGTCGTTGCTGTCGCTCTCCGCCTCTAGTTCTCCGTCGATCAAGAACCGAAGATCATCTTCCCCGTCAGTCAGGGGCATGTCACCATCCGACCAGACGAGGTCTTCGGGTCGGCCTTCGGGCACGAAGTCGAAGTCAAATTCTTGCTCATCCCAATGCTCGGGAGCGCGCCGGTTGTACGCTTCCGTCTGATTGACCTCCGGCTCTCCTTCACTTACGGAAGAGGATTGAGAAGAGGAAGAGGAAGACATGGCTACAAAGGAGGAGGGTTTTTTGGCTGACGGCTGGTTTGGAGCAAGGGGAGGAGGAAGAGAACTGATTCGATGCGGTTAAATAAAAGGGAATATACTGGAAATTCAATGCTCGAATAGTTTTCGAGGACATGATGCCAAAACCGTCAAATCGTGCAGAGAAGTTGAGAAGGCAAGGCGTCATGATGGAGAATACTGCGACGGTTCTGCTCTGCCATGACATGACCCCTCGGAGGAAAAACAGATGGTTTTGAAATTATCATTGCCAAAACCAGGGGGGCATGTGTTATCACCAGATTTTGGCCAAATCAGGAGGTGGGCCGTAAGTGAATATGGGCTTGAAGGACATGCACGTGGAGCATCTTTGAAGCGGCCTTGCGCTAAGACTTTGGGCTAAATTGCCCGTGTATCTGTAATATTAGTAGATCGTATCGTGTGTAGAATTAACAGATAGAGTCTGGCCCGTGCACGGTTAGGTGCACGCCTCAATTAGAAAGTCCCTTGGACTATAAATATGTATCTAGGGTTATCGGAAAAGGAGGACAATCACGTTCACAACAAACACAAATCAGGCGCATCGCCACCCCTTCCTTCGAGGGTTCTTCCGGGTAAGCATCATGCTGCCTAGATCGCATCTCGCGATCTAGGCAGTACACGTTTATTCGTCTACCTTGTGCTGCTCGTGCTGAAGCGTTGTTGATGGCGAGCAGCACTATTTATCCTTAGGTGTTTAGGGGCTTGCATTGGTGCTTTCTCGTGCATACATGCGTGGCAATGCCGTCCCTCGACACCTAGCTGCCCTTACACCTATCTGGGTGTAAGGGCAGCATCTTGCTTGTTCGTTACTTAGTAGATCCGATCTGTTATAGTTGCTCCTTGCTCCGCAGGGATTAGTTTAATATCTGCATAGTTAGGCCTTATGCTGGGGTCGGACGATCCGGTAGTGCGTTAGGTGTTGTTTACCGTCCCTGCAAGGGATGTTCCGGGAATCAACGTTATGTTGGTTTTTAGGCCTCTCGTAGGGGTAGTTTGCATCATCTTTCGTATCTGCTAGGCCCGATCACACGTAGGACGTTCCGGTTATGCGGTGAAAACCCTAAACTGTCGTAGATCGGTTTAGCTTTGTTTTGACCAAGCAGGATCCCCATGTCATTGCAAATCCAACGTGAACCATGGGGCGATCGGCTCTTTGAGCCGATCCACAGGGCAACCTGAGAGCCGATAGGGCTCGTATTTAATGTTTACGTGTCTACCATGCAGGAACAATCGAAGCACTCTAACACCTTCCTGATCGGGTCTAGGTCAGGTGGCACGCCCTAGCAACCGCCAGGACGTGGCTGGAAGACTTGCGGGACGACGCGAGGTGCCAGGGTCCACTAAGCGGCCTTGGGAGCCTCCCGGCTCTTCGTGTTGCTTAACCATTGCCCGCCGGTGGGTTTGTACAACTTCTGCATGTGGCGTCAGCCTCTAGAGTAGTAGTACTAGCTAACGGATAGATTATATCTGGAGAAACTGACATGGCCATTGATATGACAAGACTATACCCGGATTCGGACGCATTGTAGTGACTCCATCAATGTTCCGCTATGATGGTCTATTTTACTGCTACACCAGATTGTCGACGCAGAGGATTCCTTGGCTTCCGCGCAAGACCCTTCCCAAAGAAGGCATCTGCTCTGGCCCGTTGATTCTATGTGGACGGTTCCAGATTGCTTTATGTGTTTTTGTACAGTATCAGATACTAGGTTTTCCTTCCCTCCATATTAGGGGTTGTTTGGTTTAGGGGATAGGTTTATGGGATGAGAGTATCCCCAACCACCTGGCTAGGGATAGCCAATTTTTGTTGTTTGGTTGTGTAGGAATTGAGTGTAGGACGAGAGGTGTATTACAGTTGTAGCAAATTACTAAATCGATCCAGAAAATATGTACATGGCTTCAAGAATCTTTTTGCCGAACTGAGTAGTCCGTAAATGATGTCCTTGGAGTAGTTTGTGAGTTAAAGAACGTCCATTTCGTCAAACTGACATGGCCTTTGATTTGACAAGAGAACACTAATATTTTGGACCTGAATCAGAGTGGTAAAGGCGTACAGCTCGATCAATGCAATGGTATGATGGCTATGCAGCTATACCTATATAGGAGTAGACTACTAGTAGACTTTGGGACACAGAGATTTGGCTTCCGCGGCCGACCCCGAACAAGATTCTTTTACATTGCCCATCTTTTCACTGACATTGAATCGCTGAAACTTGGGGTCCGCCTGTGGCAGGACCAGCCTGTCAATGGCCCAAAGTCTTATGTGCTCCCGCCCTTTGATTTTGGATGGACGGACAAGATTGCCCAGTCCCATCCCTGTCCTGTTCGTTCCAGTTTTCATCCTCCTCCCCGGGGAACCCTCCCCGGAGAGCTCTACACCGACCCCTTCTATCCCCACCTGCTTGTCCCTTCCTTCTTCCTCCAGCGATTCATCCATCGTTCAACAAGTTGTCTAAGAAGAACATGAAGAAGTGTAAGAAGAGGAAGGAGGCGTTGTTGTCTGAGACTAAATCCGCGGTGAAATCCATCCCGCTGAAAGTCCTGCAAACTCCGACTTTGAAAGTGTACCAGCGGCGCCGGCGGACAGGCATGTCTGCGCTTCCATCGCAAGCTCAGTCTGCTTCGGGCTTGTTGGGTCAGGGCAGAGTAATCCAGCAAGAGTCCTGGTAGGTTTTTATCGCCATGTGCTTTCTTTGCCCCCATGAACGCAGATTACAGCAAGGCAAACAGATCCAACTATTTTTTTACCCGGGAGAACCAGCTATTTGACCGTCTTTCTTCCAGGGCCGCCCGTTCAAGTGTCGCCCTTCCTACCGATGCCGAGAAATCGACCGTGTTTCGCCAAGATGGTGGGTACGAAGCTCCCCGGTATGTTTCCATCGCCATGCCGAAGTTTCTCTGCCTTCTGGCTGGCTAGCGGATCAAACAATTTAACCGTCTTTCTTCCATGGCGGCTGGTTTCAGCGCCATTCCTACCCAAGTTGAGAAATCGCTCGTTTCTCGCCAACCTGGTGGGTACGAAGCTCCTGGGTATGTTTCCATCGCCATGCCGGATTTTCGTTGAGTCCTTGCTGGCAGGCGGTGCCAACTAAACCGGCTATCATCTTCCAGGGCCGACGGTTCCAGGCTCGTGCTTTCTACCGCAGGATCCACTTCGTACTTAGCTATCGAGGACCCGTTGTTTGATGAGCACTTGTTAGCTCTCAAGAGCATTAATAATGTATGCACTATATAATATATATCCATTGCTTTTTTTTCTTCCTCTTCATCTCCGTACTGCATGAGGGCTTCTTTAATTCGTAGGACTTCTATAAGAATTGTGTAGCATTTAGATCCTATGGGTTTTTTTCCTACATTAGTTGTTTGATTTATAGAAATATATCCTATGTTTGTTCCTTTTTTCGAAATGGGGGACATATCACAGCCTCTGCATCAAAATGATGTATATGGCTGCTTTATTGCTTTCTTCAGTTCATACACAAATTATGACAACTTCTCACGGATCAGCTAGAGTCGACACAAAGATCCACCAACGAAACATAGAAAACAGCGGGTGCCAAAAAGGCAAAAACACATCAGTAAGTAATTCTATGAGGAAACTGCCAGCCACCCTGGCTGTAAAAATCCCGTGCGGCTGTCTCTAGTCAGTTGCACCCAGACTCCATGATATCCTGCTGATCCTCGGGCTGGAGATAAGAAACATACGGATCTAGTGAATAATCATAGGGATAACCTGCAAGAAGGGATGAGATTTGGGTTTATTAAACACGACTTCATTTTGTACATTCCAAATAGCCCATAAAATAGCGCATACACCCTCTCTAATGTATACAAAATCCTATGCTTTTCCTAATCTTATGATTTTCATATCCTGTGAATGAAAAAGGATCCCTGATTCGTTCCTGGTGAATTTTTCCATGCAGGAAGGGATTATGAGATTAAAGGGCCACAACACCACCCTTCAGAACAGAAACCTCAAACTCTTGCATAGGTTTGGTATCATGAATGCAGAATCAGAGACGAATGCCCAGTCTCCGGGAGAGGAGCAGCCAGTGCGCGTGTGTGCATCTTCGGCCGTGTATGTTTCCATTGCCGTGCCGCAGTTTCATCGCCTCCTTGCTGGCTGCCAGATCCAACTACTTAAATGTCTTTCTTCCAGGGATGGCGGTTCCATCGTTGAAGAGGTTCCTATGGACAAGGACTTTGCAGCTCTCAGGCATATTGAAGAGGTTGGCACTCCATTTGTTTATTTCTCCCCCCTCATCTGCACTCTGCATACTTCATTGCTGTTGAATTTGCAATGCAGGATGTGATAACACGATTCTCCGCGAAACTGGACCAGATCAAGGGCCACAACACCATCCTTCATAAGAAAATCCGCCACCTCGTGGGCAGGTGCATTTTAAATCGTGCCATATCGAAGGAGAATGCCCGTTCCGTGCAATCTTCTTTTGATAAACGGTACTCAGACGTTCTCGCGGAGTGTAAGAAGTTGAAGAAGGAAGTCGAGGAACTACGCGCCCAGCCACCGATGAGTGTGGTCACTGACAAGGCTGGTCAGTGTGATTGCAACTGTGACTGTGAAAGTTTTCAACAGGAAGTGGAGTTGCATGCTGAACATGCGCAATATTTCGAGACGAAGTACTTGAAAGTTCGCACAGAGTGCGATAAGTTGAAGAAGGAAGTCGAGTGTCTCCGCTCCCAGCAGCCAACTATTGCGACATCAGGAGACCAGGGTGTGCTAATTGCAGCCAGAATTTTGGAATCGATGAAAAGTTGAATTTGGCTTTGTTGTGCAATATAGCAAGACCTGTTCCTCCTCTGCCTTCGTCTTTTGGCATAATTGCTTTGTCTTCAGTATTGACTCCTGAATGCTTCGTATATTTCTGACGGTTTCTGAATTATGTACAACTTTTGTAATATTGGTCAAACTAGTTTTGACCAGGGTTTGTGTAGGGTGGTTGAATTTTTTTGGTTGGTCCAAATTGTGTTGTGTGGTCCAAATGTGATGTATCATCACACCACCATGTGCCCCGCCACCCCCAGGTTTTGGTAATGCCATTCTGATACATGCTTCATAGAAGGAACATACATTTTTTCCGTTAGGGCATGACAATTTTGAAAAATTCAAACAAAAATGGGAAGAGAGAATGGTAACATCATTTTCCATGTGATGCCCCTGTGCCAAATTTTGGTTCATTTTAAGAATGTAAGGTGACAAATTACTCGAGGAAGCTAGTTGGAGTAGACGGGCATGACCGGATTGGCATAGGGGATTTATTTTTTGAAGGATGTTATTTTTCATGGACAATATCTGACACAAACAATAAAATGTTAAGGTCTCATATTATTCT
The DNA here is from genome assembly GCA_030979885.1 of Lolium multiflorum. Taxonomy (NCBI): domain Eukaryota; kingdom Viridiplantae; phylum Streptophyta; class Magnoliopsida; order Poales; family Poaceae; genus Lolium; species Lolium multiflorum. The sequence continues at coordinate 105,040,442 of CM061752.1, read as the reverse complement.
GAATGATTGTGAATTACTTATGACGTTTGGAAGTATTGGTATACGTGAGAATCGAGTACATGCACGACTTCACGCGTCCACAACTAATCGGCCTCATCGTCTCTCGCGTCCACAACTAATGCCATTCTGATACAGAGAGTCAGAGGCTATAAAATAATCGGCCTCATCGTCTCTCGCGAGCTCGTCCTCTCCCCTCCCATCAACTCACCGCACCTCCGAGGCATCGACTTCCTCGTTTCCAACCGCAGCAGCATGAAGACAGGTCTTGCGTACGAGGCGGAGCAATCGGCGGCCGCTCGCGCAGAGGATGCCTCTGCGGTAGTGGCCGTCGCGGCGGGTGAGGCTTCACCGGGTACCCAGGCCGCTCGTCTCCTCTGCTTGTCTGATTCTTCGACCTCGGTCGAAACGGGCGTCCTGGCCGTCGAGGAGAAGGTGGATAGCAACGCCGTTGCTCCCGCCGAAGATCTGCAAGGCGTTGCAGGCCACCACGGCGAGGTCTTCCTAGACCCGGTGCTGGACGCGGACCTCGACCCCTTCGACGATTTCGGCCCAAACGTTCAGTTCCAGGAGGATGTCGAGGGTGACGACGAGGAGGTACTGCTCTTTTACCGAAACTGTCCCGATCCTTTTTGTGTCATATTACTGTTCACGTGGTTTGCACGAACCTGGTTCTTGATTGATTTGATCTCCTACCTTGTTCTTGTAGACGTACTTGATTCTACGGTTCGTACGGTCAGATTCTAGTTTAATTTCGACTAATCTGCCATGTAGTTGGCTTGATTTGTCATATAATTAATTTATGTGTTCATACTTAGTGGACTTGCAATTGTTGTGGCTTATGTTCATTGCTGTTCATAGGGTTTTCTCGTGATTTAGTATGATTTCTTCTGCCATTTACTTGTTCTACACATTTAATTTTAGGGTTTCTAAGGTTTGCTTATGATAGTGCAGTATTTATTCGATCTGTCATTAAGCACCTGATTATTATGTACTTTATAATTCACAGGAATATTCTGATGACATGGACGACAACAAGGAGCGCAGGGACCAGAAGAGCCGCTACGTTCTGAAGCGGCTGAAGGGTGGTGAAATTCGTTTCCGCAAGCGCGGGGAGCTATTTTGCCCATTCTGTGGCAAAATCCTCCAGAAGGACATCCGCAGCCTGATCCAGCATGCGACGGGTGTAGGCCTAAGTACATCGGGGAAGCACCGCCCTGCAACCAAGGCCAAGCACGCAGCATATGGCCTCTTCCTCCAGAATTACGTCTTGCCTGGCTTGTTCCCAGTCAACGCCCCTGCTGCTGGCCCTCATGCTCCTGGTCCTGTTTAAAGTTCATATGTGTAATCTTATTCCCTTTGGAAGTTCAGTATTAAACTCTACTAGTACAACCGTGGTGGTCTTGTGATGGTAGTACTCTTTTGATGCATTTGTGATGTAGTAGTACTAGTATTTTTTTTTGAAATGGTATAGTACTACTAGTATCTAAGAAAAGTACTCCCTTCGATTCACATTCATTTTACACCAAGAAATATGGATCGGAGTGAGGGAGTAAATTAAACATGGCATCTCGTGCATGAAGCTTGACATATCGATCAGGTTGGCTAGAATGGCAATACAATGCTGCTCATTAGGCAAATGCATGCCATGTAAAGAAGTCTATACTGACATAAAAAAAGACTACATTGGGGATTAGAGTCAATTGGGGCATCTACAATACAGAAAATCTTGCTTGTAGCTGATTTTGGCTAAGAGGGTTTTACTCACATTACACGTGCCACTTTCCTTGTCTGCAAAACAAGTTCCAATAAAGGAAGAGGAAAGAAAAGGACATTGTGGGCGAGATTGAACACCTTTTTTATGTGTTAAGCTGAGGCCTCGTTAAGCTGAGGATTTCGACTTAGGCCTAACAGCTCAGCACACCCACAAATAAATCTCCTTGCGCGCACCACTGTCAGCAAAAATAACAGAATTAGCACGCAAGATTAAGAACGAAGTGAATTTAATTAACTTGGTTAGCTTTTCAAGCAATATATTCAGAGAAAGAGCACACATGTTCGGCTCGAAATAATCGTAAGAGAAGAACAATAAATCTAAGGCACCCCACTTCATCGGAAGAAGGGGCGCGACAACGCATGGATTCATACCTTGAGTCGACGCTGGCTCATAGAAGGGCGGCCGCGCCTCGAGGATGCCGGCGACGTCTCCACCTCGGTATCACATGTGACTGCTTCTCGACGGGCGGTGCGCCGCGCCATGTAGAAGATCTATCAAAAAAGGAGAGCCCGATGACGCTACCGACGCCTCAACCTTGATAGCACCGGCCTGTTGCTCCGCACTGAGATGCGCCACATGCAAGATTTAGCGGATGCGCCAATTTAAGAGATATGTCATGATCGTTGTAACAAATTTCACCGTGATGATGATTTGATCCTGCACTCGGCCTTGAACACAAGTACTAGTACAGTCTCACAATTTTTTTATCATTATACTTTGCGAGATTTAGCGGATGCGCCAATTTTAGAGATATGTCATGATCGTTGTAACGAATTTCAACGTGATGATGATTTGATCCTGCACTCGGCCTTGAACATAAGTACTAGTACATTCTCACAATTTTTTATCATTATACTTTGCGAGATTTAGCGGATGCGCCAAATTCAGAGATAGATCATGATCATGGTAACACACTTTTCAATGTAATGATGATTTGATGTTGCACTCGACCTTGAACATAAGTCCTAGTACGGTCTCACAATTTTGTATCATTATACTTTGCAAGTTTTAGCGGATGCGCCCATTTTCAGAGGTAGATCATGATCATGGTAACAAATTTTAAACGTGATGATGATTTGATTTTGCACTCGACCATGAACAGAAGTACTACTACTGTCTCACAATTTCTTTATCATTATACTTTGCCAGATTTAGCGGATGCGCCAAATTTAGAGATAGATCATGATCATGGTAACAAATTTTCAACGTGATGATGATTTGATGTTGCACTCGGGCTTGAACAGAAGTACTAGTACGGTCACTAAATTTTTTAGCATTATACTTTGCAACGAATGCACCAATTTCAGGTGCATGTCACCAGATCTGTGTCCGATGATGATCATGGTAGTAACCGATGTTCAACTTGATGATGATTTGATTTTACAGTCGGCCTTGAACAGAGGTACTAGTACGGTCTCACAATTTTTTATCATTATACTTGGACCTTAGCGAAATTCAAAATCTCATAGCGGCAAAACTTCCCGCCCACAAAATACAAAAATTTCACACGCTTCCAAATTCCGATTCTACCCCTGTGGAGATGACAGCAAAGTCGGTTGGTGGGGGGGTCTGGCCGTCATTTTTTGGATCACCACCTCCCTAGCCCCGGATACCCTCCCAAAAAAATTCATTTCCCTCAGTCTCTCATCTGAGACCACCCACCGGAACTTCTCAAGTCCCTCTCTCTACCACCTCCACGACCACCGCACCGGAACATCCCCGCCGGACTTCCCTGGCCTACCCGAGCCCTCGCGATCCTCGTCATCCGGCTGCCTGCCGGAGCCGCTTCATCGACGCCGTCATCAACCGGACCGGATCATCCCCGCCGAACCTCGAAACCATATGCTCATCCAGCAGTCTACCGCAGTCGCTTCAGCTGCGGCATCGTCCACCCCACCGGAGCCGCTTCGCCGGATCCGTCGTCCACCGCATCGGATCTTGCTCACCGACACCGCTGTGCATGAACCGGATCTGCTTCACCGGCGCCGTCCATGATCTAAACTCTTCTACTGTCGCTTTTCTATTGCTTGCCTGCAAGTTCTTGTTTAATCTTGGGGGAACCTGTTTGTGCTAACGACGCGCCGTTACGTTTTTGCAGATGAGATGAGTAACCATGAAGTGTAATGGCCATCTCTCCAACCCCAAGTAGCACATGTAGCGTACTTCATCACCGGATCTATCAACCCCAGGAAGATCTGCTGTGACTCCCACAGAGTGCTTCTCCTAATGTAAGTCCCTTGTTTTAGCGCCATGTTCTGGGTTCAGATGCTTGTTTGTCTGAAGCTCTTTTAGTTCATTCCTAGCTATGACCGTAACACCTTGCTATTTTCTACTTCATTGCTAACTTTAAGCGATTGAACATTTTGGTTTGCATTCCCTGCTCTGTAGATGTAGCCATCATAACTTCTATCTTGCTCAGTCGTTGTTACAAAAATTATAGGTATTATAGTAACATCCTGCTATTATTTAGTTCATGGCCAATTTTAAGTAATTGCACATGTTGGTTCGCATTCCCTGCTCTATAGCTTTTGGCATCGTAACTTCTATATTTGGTTTACATTCCCTGCTCTGTAGATCTAGCCATCATAACTTTATCTTGCTCAGTCGTTGTTACAAAAATTATGGCCTGCTACTATGTTGTTTGTGCCAATTTTTTACTCCATGAACATGTTGGCTTGCATTCCCTGTACTACAGGTGATGCCATTGTTTTGTATCTAGTTCATTGTAAGCTAACAAAGTAAGGACTTAGTTTGGCATGCTATCACTCTGCTATCTAGCCTGTAGTACAAATAAACTTGTCATACTACTAGATAATAATTTTGCGTGCCATCTTGTTCTTCAAAAGCTGCATTATTGACTTGTTTCTCTGACTTGGCATGACGCTCACATATGGAAAGCTGAACATATTGGTTTGCATTCCCTCTTATACAAGTTCACAGGTGATCCCACTATATTCTGTATCTGGTCCATCCTAAGCTCCAACATTAACTATCCTCTATGTGTTGCTCATTACAAGTTTATATCCCGAAACATCTTGATTTGCATCCCCTTCACTATAAGTTCAGGAGTATTATTTAGTTCACGGCCAAAATGAAGTAATTGCACTTGGCACATGTTGGTTCACATTCCCTCCTCTTTAGCTTTTGCCATCGTAACTTCTATTTTTGGTTTACATTCCCTGCTCTGTAGATGTAGCCATCATAACTTCATCTTGCTCAGTCGTTGTTACAAAATTTATAGCCTGCTACTATGTTGTTCATGCCAATTTTGTACTCCCTGAACATGTTGGTTTGCATGGGACTCGACAGTAGTAAGTCTGCTGTTTCATTCTAACATGCTCTGTTATATTGGCTGTTGGTATGCGGCATGCACTCTTTGTTTGCTTATTGTGCGCATTACAATGATCTTGTTATAACGACGAAATGATGAGTTCCAAATTCTTTGGCAAACAATATTGTAGTGTCTTTGCCTTTCCATTGTTGTTGTCTTAACTTGTAATGTCTTTGTTTCAGATATAGGTGCTGCATGGACAACTTAAAAGATTGCCGGATCCCTTCATTGTATTGCTAGGTTTAATTACCATTCAATTTCTCTGGGTTCTGTAATATTTTTTCAATGCCTTGCAGCTGATGTAATATTTAGTTAGTTTTTATAGTTCTTTCGCGCATTTTTTCTTTGGTGCTTGTGGTAAGTGAGGCTATCCGACAGAAATCAATGCTGCGTAAATATTCTCAGTATCTAAATCACGAATTCCCATCCCTTAAACGGCCCAATTAAGCGAAATCACATATGTGCCTGCCCGCAAATTCCTAAAGCGCCTATTATGCCGGCATATAAACAGCAACTAAACGGGCTGGCCCACTTACTTATTGGGCCAGCCCATTTGATTTACGGTGGACCCCACACTCTAATTGGGCTGGCCCACTTGCTTTAAGGTGGACCCCACCCACTACTTAGTTGGGCCAGCCCAATTGCTTTTGTGGTGGACCCCACATACTAAATGGGCCGGCCCTTTAAGAGGAAAGTGGGACCCACCTGTGTTTTTGGCCGACCCACTATCTGTTGGCCGGCCCTTTAAGAGGAAAGTGGGACCCACATGTGTTTTTGGCCCGGCCCACTATCTTGTTGGGCCGGCCCACTTGCTACATGGTGGACCCCACATACTAATTGGGCCGGCCCGTTAACAGGAAAGTGGGGCCCACCTGTGCTTTTGGCCCGCCCACTATCTTGTTGGGCCAGCCCATTTGCTATATGGTGGTCCCACATGGTAATGGGCCGGCCCTTTAACAGAAGGTGGGACCCACTGTGTTTTGGCCCGACCCACTATCTTGTTGGGCGGCCCACTTGCTATATGGTGGACCCTACATACCAAATGGCCCGGCCCATTAACAGGAATGTGACCCACTTGGCCCGACCCACTATCTTGGTGGGCCACCCACTTGCTATATGGTGGACCCCACATACTAAACGGGCCGGCCCTTTAACAGGAAAGTGGGACCCACTGTGTTGGCCCGGCCCACTATCTTGTTGGGCCGGCCCACTTGCTATATGGTGGACCCCACATACTAAATGGGCCGACCCTTTAACTGGAAAGTGGGACCCACGTGTTTTTGGCCCGGCCCACTAGCTTGTTGGGCCGGCCCACTTGCTATAAGGTGTACCCCACACACTAAATGGGCCGCCCTTTAAGAGGAAAGTGGGACCCACCTGTGTTTTTGGCCCGGCCCACTTGCTTCTTGGGCCGGCCCAGTTGGTAAGGTGGACCCCACATGTTAAATGGGCCGGCCCATTTAAGTTTTGACCAGTCAACCTTAGAGGTTAGGCCCGGCCCACGTAACTAATGGACCAGCCCAGCTATATAGTTGACCGGTCAAACTATGTCATCTGGCCCGGCCCGCTTAAGACGTGGCAGGCCTCGTGTGGGCCTACCATCTACCACGGGGTTTCAGCCGGTTAACGCCGTTAACTGGCGTTAACGGCGTCTCCACGTGTCAGTTTGCATGACGTCAGCAGTCAACGGGCTCCCGAAAACACATGCGCAACGGTCCGATTTTCCATGGCGGAAGGGCGCCCAAACGCGACGGACCGAAAAAAACGTCGTAGGACTTTGCCTGACGCAGTTTCGACAACAGAACCCATATCGTCGGGTTAGGCCCATAGGCGACGAAAAATACCCCTTAGTGGACGATTTTGGGACGTTGTCTATCAGAACTTTTCTTGTAGTGGTAGTCATGTTTTAGTATTAGCACTAGCAACTAATCATGAGGGGTGCTAACTAGCTTTGATTGCCTTAGGCTAACTTTAATGATCTTGTTCTACTCTAGACCAAGTGAATCATGAATCAAAAAGTACTTTAATAAAACAAAAACAATAAAGCTTGGAAGTAAAGCTGGTAGTAAAACTTGGGATGGCTCATGAAGCATAAGAAAAGATGAGTGTGCCTTGCTCTTGATAGAGCTTTGCACTTTGCAAGAATATTAGCTTGCCTTGGTAGTTCTCAAAGTTTTCCTCCTCCTCCTCTTGGTAGCAACCTTCTTCCTCCGGGTATTCTCCGGTACTAGCGTCTAAATTTGAATACGAGGTATAATCACTCAACTAATTCAATGGCTATTCCAAACATCACATATATTCACACAAACTATCTAAGCACACAATTAATAATAATTAGGGTGCATTGGTTGTGTTGCTTGAGGAAAAATAATTTCCTCTCATTACATATGTAAAGGATAATTTCCATAAGGTTCTTGAGAAATAATTTCCTCTCATTGAAATCTTATTAAGATTTAATTTCTCAAACAATCATGCATGAATTTATGTTGACCTAAGTCAACCATTCATTATTATCATTTGAGAAAATGATTTAAATGAGGTAGACCACCTCATTCCATTTAAATAGTCTACAAATGATTTAAATCTCCAAGTATTTCATATAAGAGTGTTTGACCAGGGGTACAAACATCACATGAATTCATTTGGGACAAGATTTAAATGAAGTATATTACTCCATATGATTTGCATAATAGTTTTGGACAATATCACTTTAATAAAATAGCCATATTGTCCATAAATTAAACTAGGGTATGATCATGCAAAGTGACCACACCATTTTCTTGCATAAACAATTATTGTAAGTCAAATGTGAGCTACTGTAGTTGGAATCAATCAAATATCTATTTTGGTTGATTTTTAATAATTATTTGAATATGAAAAAGTCACCGCCTTCTTCTTTTTATCATTTTATTTCTACAACATATTATGAGGTGGGACCAGTGGCATGTTGTAGAACTTTTCTCTAGCTTTCCAACCGTATAAAATTCGTTGAATTTGGCCAAGCCAGACAGATTCTATTTATTAAACGAGATTTGAATTAAACGGGCTGGCGGGAAACATTACTGGGCCAGATTTTCAAACTAACGGCCTGCTCAGCCCAACAGCGCATCCAGTGCGAGTGGGCTTGCTGACAGCGTAGGACCCGCATGTCAGCGGCTCTTCAAACCCGAAACGGTATGCCTCACTGTGATGCGTTGGATTAGACCTGGATCGGACGGCGTAGGGCCATCGTCATCTCCGGCGATATCGTGCCACAGACACGGCGAGGGTAGGGGGTCAGTGACAAAGGATTAATTTGTCAATGCCTACAGATTGTAGACTAGGGTTTTGCTAGAAGTAGAGGGCAAGTAGAACTCGAAGGTTTCAGCCGAAAAGTACTCGCTGATTGTAAAAACTAAGGTTCTGTTGACAATAGATTCGATCCATTCTTTGTCCCTCGACTCCCCCTTATATATAGGGTGGAGCCGAGGGTTTCGTAATACACAAGTTACAGAGTTCGGGAGGGTTTCGTACCCAACCCGTAAGATTACAAGTCTCTATATTTCCTAATACAATCTATCTTTCCTTAACACTAAATGGGCTTCCGAATCTTCTTATTCTTCGAGTCCTAGGCCTTCAGTAAACCCCGGGTACCATCTTCGGCAGGCCCATTGGGGATGCCTATGTCAGTAGCCCCCGAGATTTTTCTTGAATCGAAGAATCAGGGAAAATCTCTAACTTTAATCATTCAATAATCTTATCGAATTTAATACATAACTTTTCGATATGCAAATATTATTTTGTACAGGGATAACGGTAGTTGGGGCTAGTTCATCTGACGGATCAGGTACTAGTTAACTGCTCTAGTGGCAATCCGCAAAAACCTACTTCAAGATCACGTCCCTGGACATGATCTCGGGATACTGGTGTAAACTTCGACAGGTGCCGCTTAAGGTCTTACCATTCTGTCGAGTCCCAGTCATATTTTATCGGGTACCTAACGCGTCCGTTAGGATTTTTCTTCGTATCTGTTGATACGGAAAAAAGTAGCAATCCGCCGTCAGAGACGGTGCCACGCCGCTCAGAACGGATCTGGGGTCTTACCTTCGCAAAGTTTTGCGGCATTCAGAGATTTATTCGCGACTTCTAGCGCTCTGAGAATATATTGTCGAGTGCTTTTCGGCTGTTGGAATAGCACATTTTATCGAGTCATATTTGATGACTTATTTTGTCTTCCCGATGGGAGTATATGTAGAGTTATCTGTATAACTCGAAATATACTCACTTCTTTTTCTTTCTTTTGGTCTAAATTCATCGGGCACGCGAACAGCGTTCCCGATGGGAGTAGCCCCCGAGGCTACAGCCAAGGACTTGTGCTTGGTTGTAGGCTCCAAAGATTAATATCTTCTGCCATTATATTGCCAATCCTTCTCGAGCTTTTCATATCTATCGGGTGCGCGACCAGCGCTCCCGATGGGAGTAGCCCCGAGGCTATGAACAAATGCTTGCATTTGGTCATAGGCTCTCGTCATTTCTATTTTGTCATACTCGAAGTTTTCTCTTTTTCCTAAGTAGCCCCCGAGCATTTGGGCAAAAACTTGTATTTGATCAAAGGCTCTCAAAATAATCTTGCGTTGTCGATATTTTCGCCAGGCTTCTTAGTCGAATTTTTCTTTTACCTCAGTGACGTCATTGCTGATGATAGCCACGATTACTGTATTGGAAACATGCGAAAACCGCTCCTCTCACTGCCTCGTGGGTCCAGATTCCCCATCTGATGGACACGTCGTGCAAGTGGGGGACACACGTCCTCCACTTTTTCTGGCGCACGCACTGTGCCCTCTGTCTTTTCTTTTCTCAGTGAAAATCCATTTTTACCCCTTGTCCACGTGTGATCCATCTGCGCCATAATTTTTCTATCCAACGGTTGCGTCGATTCACCGCACCTCTATTTAAGTCCATCATCTTCTTCCTCTGTCACTTTCGCTCGCGCCGCCCATCTGCTCTTCCTTTGCAAAATCTCTCCATTGCGCCCAAAGCTCCTTGTGCTCCACCGCTCGTGCACTCTTCGCCTTCACTCTCGTTGATGCCACCGCGCAAACTCACCAAGCACAGCGCTACGCAACAAAGATGGCAACCGAAGATCTGGGGAACCTGGAGTGGGAGAGATCCAAGATCTCCCAGCAAGATGTGAACCTGCTGAAGAAGCTTGGCATCAGCGGGAAGCAAGATGCGCTTCGCTTCCCCAAGGAAGAGAGCTACCCAACTCCGCCGATGCAATACCGGGTTAGTTTTGTCGACCACCTTATCCGTGGTCTTTCCGCTCCCATCCATGACTTCCTTCGTGGGTTGCTGTTCATGTATGGACTGCAACTTCACCATCTCACTCCCAATTCCATTCTCCATATTGCTATTTTTATCACATTGTGTGAATCTTTCCTTGGGGTCCAGCCCAATTGGTCCCTCTGGAAACGTATCTTCTTCTGTCGCCGTAATGGCTCTCCCAATGTCGCCTACAACATAGGCGGCGTTGTAATTTGTGTCTGTCCTGACGTCGAATATTTCGACGTCAAATTCCCTGATTCTGTTCAAGGATGGCGCAAGAAATGGTTATACATCCGCGAGGAGAACCATGGCTCTGTATAGGACAACATTCCTCCTTTTGATGGTGCCGAAAAAATCTGTCGTCGCCGATCTTGGGATGCCGATGCTACCGACGCAGAAAAAGCGGCGACAGAGGCCCTGATGACGCGCATCCACGAGCTCCAAAATACTCGAGGACAAGAATTATCGGGTATCCAAATCATGGCATACTTCCTTAGGATTAGGGTGCAGCCTCTTCAAGCTCGCAAAAATCCCCTTTGGATGTATGCTGGCGAAAAAGATGTGGATCGCTTGTCAGTTGACTTGTCTGTCAATGACTTGGCGAAACTTGTCCGGAAATTTCGTCGCTGAACAAGAAAGACAGCGTCCCGACATCTTGCGGTGTGACGCCATATACGCCACCAACGCACTCCCGCAGGTGATATTTTTGTTCATGTCTTTATTTGCCTTCTATATTTTTCCTTCAAACACTGCATACTGATATTTTTCCTGTTTTTTGAATAGAACCACGCAACGGCGTCACCTCTTCCTCCCCTTCCCGAAGGTGGAGAAGTTGAAGAAAGGGCCGTTGTCACTGACGACAACCAGGGTACGTCTCGCCCTGAGAGTGAAATTCTCGAAAATCTGCGGCATCCTCTGAAAAGGACGCCGAGGCTGAGGCAACTTCTTCGACACGCTCGCCTCCTTCAGCTGCTTCTCCTTGGAGCAAAAGGAAAAGAGACGAGGCTGTCGACACCAGTACCTCCAAAGCTGGTGCTGCCCATGCCGAGGAAATTGTGCCTGAAGCTAAGGAGAAAGCTTTGGATTTATATGAAGCTGCTCTTGTTAGCTCGTAAGTTTTTGATGCATTATTTTTGCCTCTTGTCGATATTTTTCTTTGAAGTTGCTTTTTATCCTGTCGCTATTTTTTGTAGTGGTGATGAAGAGGGGGATGCACCTATCGACGAGACTGCTCGAACGAGCACGTCTCGTACTTTAGTTGTCTCGGAAGCTCGTCCTGATGGCGACGAAACTTCACCTCCTCAACAAAACCCGGAACATCCAACGCCAGCTGTGAGCCCCCAGGCTCCTTCCCCGAAGAGAGCCAGGGTGGAATCAACCAAGGAACCAACCATATTAGCTGGTTGTTCCTCGACTCCTGTGATGGAAGAGGTAAATTGTTTTCTTTTATCCTGTATTGACTTTATTGTTTTGAATTTACCTCCTTTTCTCCTTGAAGTCGATTTTTTCTTCTTCCTATGTTGACCCTTTTTGCATGGTAATCTCTTTAGCCTTTTATGAAAGAGCTCATCCGCTTCGGCACCCAATTTATTGGTTACCGCGATTATGCCGGCAAACTTGAAGGTATCTCCTTTTTCTTTGTCCATCTTTCCTTGTCGAGTATATCCTGTCACTATTTTGTGTCGCAATGCTTATATGTCTTATGTTGGCAGAAAAACTTGCGGAAGCCAACAGACGCGCTGACGCTCTTGCTACTGAGTTAGAGCAAAGCGAGATAACACGCATGAAAACCGTCGAAGATCTTCAAAAAAGACTCGACGACGCAAAAAGGGCTCTAGAAGAAAATGTAGCTCAGCATTCTGCTCGCGAAGAAGAAATCCTTGGTCGACTGGAATCGCAGAGTCGACGTTTTGTTAGTAAGTGTTCACACCCTTGCTGCTCTCTCGCGTCATGTTTTGGCCTCCCCTTTTTTTTCTTTGAGTAACCCTATTTTATGCTTTAAGCAGGGAGAACACACCAAGAGTACGAGCTGGAGAATCCTGAAGATGACGAGCTTCTTGATGCGCTTTCTCTCCTTGAAATCCATAGTACTGAAGCTCGTAACGGCCTAGCTGAAGCTGAAGCTGGCCTGTCGCGGCTTTTCCCCTATTTTTTCAAGAAAAAGGAGGAACCCGCAGTCTTTATTGATCTCGCCAAGTGCTTCACTTCCAAGAAGACCTTGGACTCCAACTTCGCCAAGAAGGGTTAAAAGTTGGAGTCGAAGGTACAATTGCCTTGGTTGCTAATAGCCAACAAAACGTCGACTGGACAAGGGTTGGCGATGCCGAGGATATCGAGACGAAGAAATGGCAGTCGCTGATTAAAGCGGCGAAGCCCAACTCGAAGAAGATCCTTGCCACCCTTGGATATAAGCCAGCGCCTGCTCCGAGTTCTTCAAAGCCGGAGGTCAAGTAGATTACTTTGCTCTTTTTCTCTTAGTTTGTCTCCTCTTTTGACGCTGTCGTCGTAGTGTTCTTGGCGATGGTTGCTTCAATAGGTGTCTAGAGGTCCTTCTTTTGTAATAGACATGTACATATTCTGAGAATGAATGGAAATCTATCTTTGCTCAATGATTGATGTCGAAAATTTTGTTTTCAGTTGATTTTTGACAACTATACTTCAACTCCTGGTCCTTCCGAGGTTTTTCCTTCATCTCGTTCGAAGAAAACACCTGTCGCTGTCGAATTTATTGAAGATTCTTCGAGTAAAAACTCAGCATTTTGAAGAACTTCGACAACATCTCCAATCCACGAAGAAACAGTCACTTATTCTTATGGAACAATCTCGAAAATCTTCTGAGAGGGAAAAGGTTGCGCTCCAACAGGCTCAAGATGCTATAGCTGAAAGGGATACCGCGATTGCTGAGGCTGCTGCAGCTTCTTCTCGAGAAAATTTTATGCTTCAATTGCTGACGGATGCTAGCTTGGATATGGCGGGTATGCTTCGTTATTTTTCTTTGTTAATCGTCTCCTCGTTTCCTGCTGACTCCTTCAAAAAAAATAGGTTCTTTCTTGGATGCTACTACCGAAGATGAGCGTGTTGAAGCTCGTTCTAACTGCGCTTCTCAAGGTCAAACAATGGCTCTGATACCAACTTGTCAACACCCGGATTTTTAAGTCCAGATGCCTATTATGTCATACATCGCAATCCCAGGAATATTGTTGTTGCGAGACATAACAGTTGAATACCATAGAGTCATCATTTATTACAACACATAAAGTCTTACACCATATATCACATTATTCAATATTACACAAATAGTTGATCTAAACGATCAACGAACACAGATAAGTAGCGGAAGCGTCGTAGTAGGTGGAACTATCTATCCACAGGCCAACGCTTGACGTTAGAAGCATCCTAGTTCTGGTAGACGTCTTGTTGACCGTCATCCTCGTACTGTTGCTCCTCTTCATAGTCTGGCATTGGAATAGCCAGGGACACAGCCATGAGTACTTAAGTACTCGCAAACTAACACTAATGTAAGTAATTATCAACATTAATGGTTGCTAAGCTCTAGGTTTATTTGCATAAAGCCAAGTTTATTTTGTAAGTATTTAGTAAAGATGCTTGAACCTCTAGACTAACTCAAGTGGGAACCTTAGTGTCATTCCCACCACCTCAGTGGTGTTTTTCAACAATTCAAGTCACCGTTCAAATTCACCATTCCTTTTTAAGACAAGTTCTGACAACGGAACAGTATGGCCTTTCCAATCGTCCGTAACCGTGGACACGGCTATTCGAATAGGTTTAACACTCTGCAGAGGTTGTACTCTTGTGCCACAACTTTTGATTACATCCGTCGGGATAACCCCGAATCATCGTAACTCAGTACGCGGATCATCAACCATAACCTTCCACTTAGATAACCTAGTATAGGCACCTCTCCCCATGAGCTTGGCCTCCCGGTGAAGACAAACCGTCAACCCGGGAACTGCACAGGGCTTGGGTCGTACATTCACCTCATATTCACATCATTTCACTTTCAACGGAGGCAGCCTCGGCATAACCCCTATGATGCTTGTTTAGAGGGAACCCATACTAAACTACATAAGCTTCTAGTTAAGCCCTACCCATAATCAGGTATTGTGGGGGTACTTGTATAATTGGAAGGGTATCGCATCCGAACCCAATCATCAGTTTTCACAAACCTTCACCAACTCATTCAATTCTCTTTCACTTTCAAAATTCTTTCAAAGTCATTTCATTTCACCTTGTTCCCATCTAGAGTAGTCAAGTTTTATTTACTTAGCAATAGCATCTAGTCATGAGGGGGTGCTATCTAGCTTAATTTGCTTATGCTATCCTTGAAACTTTTGTTCTACTCTAAACCAAGTGAATCATGAATCAAAAATACTTTGAAGAACGATACTTGAAATAATAACAAAGTAAAACATGGGATAGGATCCTTAAGCATAAAGTAATATGTAATGGTGCCTTGCTCATGAAGAGCTTGGCATTAAAGTGGCTTGCAAGAGTATTAGCTTGCCTTGGTTGGGATAGGAGTCAAAGTTTTCCTCCTCCTCCTGGTTGTAGCCTTCCTCCTCCGGGTATTCCTCGAGACTAGCGTCTATATACGAATACAAGGTATAACGATCACTACACACAATTAAGTGCTAAGCTAGGCACACACCAAAATTGCACACAAGTATATGCTAGCATCACACTTTATTAGAATGGTGATTTAATTCCTTGTTTTAAAGAAAAATAATTTCCTCTCATTATAATTATTTATTAAGATTTCTCTTTAATGTCTTGGAGGAGATAATTCCCTCTCATTGAATTTTATTAAGATTTAATCTCTTCAAATAATAATAAGGTATGAGTATTAGTTGACCAAGGTCAACACTTCATATCTATTATTTGAGAGTGAAATTTAAATGAGGTGCTACACCTCATGCATTTTAATATTAGCATGCTCATGATTTAATATCTCTAAGTAATCAAGCATGAGGTTTATTAGACCAAAGTCAGTACCTCTATTTGAATTACTTAAGACCCCAATTTAAATGAGAGAATAGCTCTCATACTATTTAAACAATTTATTTGTATGAGTTAAATGGACTAGAAATGGCTCCATAGCCATTATTTAGTTCTAGTCCATGATCATGCAAAACAACTAGACTATATTTTTGCATAAACAATTAGAGGGTATCAATTGTGATTTATGAGAGTTGGAATCAACTTAAAATCCTTTATAGATAATTTTTAATATTTATTTGAAGTTGAAAAAGGCTCTGCCTTGTGATTTTTATCATTTAAATTCTACAAATAATTTGCAAGTGAGGCCAGTGGCATTGTTTAGATTATTTCATGGGCTTTCCGAATATATAAAATTTACAAAATTTGGTTCAGTGGATTTTGTTGTATTTGAATTTGAAAAAGCATCTGCAAGCATATTTGAATTAAACAGAGAAACCGAATTTGAATTAACTGGGCTTGGCGGGAAGGGGAAGTGGGCTACACGGCGAAAAAGAGGTGGGCCGGCCCAGCAGCGTGTCGCCCACGCGCGGGCCGCCTGACATGGTGGGCTCCACCAGTCAGTGGCTCATAAACGCGCGAAGCGGTACGAGCTACGCGAGTCGTTGGATCAGAACGCGATCGTGCGGTGCACGATCGTCGTCTTCTCCGGCGAGAGGCCGAGGTTCTGGCGGCGAGCCTAGGGGGTCGGAGGGCGTACCGGCGTTCCCGCGGGGTTCTGGTGGGTGCGAGGCGGCGTTGTCGACGGTGAGGAAGCGTCTGGTAGCAGTGGCGAGGCTCGGGGCGGCGTGAATCGACGACGGTGATCTGCGGGCTCCGGCGAGCTTCGGCTTCAAATTGGAGCTGCTCCGGCGACGATTCGAGGTGTGGTTTGGTCGAGGTGAACCAGTGGAGTGAGGCGGTCGTGGTGGTGTGAAGGAGAAGGCCGCGGGAGGTCTCTATTTATAGAGGGGAGGGGGTGCTGTGGGTGCCGTGGGTGGTCGTCGACGGCGTGGCTGCTCCGGCGTGCGAAAGGGCAAGTGAGGTACTGCACTCGATTGGCGACGGCATGGCGATGCTTTTGGTACAGCGGAAGCGTCCAGGGAGCGATGGGAGGGCTCGGGCGCTTGGTGATCATGCCGCAGTACCCGCGGCATGGCTTCGACGGTGGCGACGGCGACAGGTCCTCCGGCGATGCTCGAGTGTGGCTAGCGCGTAGAGGTACTGGTGGTGATGCTCGGTGCAGGGAATGGGCGATAGGCATGGGCGCGAGCGTTGGTACGGCGCCATGCTCTGGCGCGTCCAGTGCGCGCTCACCGCGTGCACTGGCATGCCGTGGCATGTCCTGGGCGCGCATGGGCACGCTTGGTGCGGCCAATGCTGAGGCTTGGCGACTTTGGGCCGTGCTGGGTCTTGCTCAGGGTGTACCAGGCTAGCTCTTTGACATGATGAGGGGGAGTGGATCGAGCCAGAGAGAGAGGAGGCATGGTGGCCGGCATGAGCTTGCCATTGGTCGAGTAGGGTTCCTCCACTCCTCCATTTGCACAAGCCAGTACTGGGAATGATGGAGAGGTACTCCAGATGCAATGATCAACAAGATTCACCCAGGGTTCACCCTATAAACTGTTGGATAAAACCAAATTTGATCAAATCTGTTTTGTGCCTGCCAGGTGTTCGACAGTATGGCCGCAAGAAACTTATTTTGAAATTTTGAAATTCTTTTTGGTGGAGTTCATTTATATATTGATAGTGATGGAATGGTGGTGGTGGAGTTCATTTTGATGAAATTTGGCAACATTCCAAAATGGGGGTCATCTACACTTTGTTTCAAAGTCTCCTCTTGTCAAACATATACTGGTCAACCTGGTCAACTTTAGCAGTGGTGGTCAACATGAAAAGTGTTCACCTTGACTTGGTCTTGGATGAGGTGAAGAAAGTTAGGGTTGTTTAGTTTAAGATTCTTCCAAACCAGAGGTGTTAAGAGGGCAACATTTTATAAAGTGGTCATATGACCATTATCATATGTATGTAAATTTTAAATTTTCCTTTGATTTGAATTTAGTTTCTTCTATGCATTTATGTTTGTTTTTGTTTATAAGAGTTTTACAATCATTAGATCAAGCCTTGGTGGCCCTTGTTGAGGATTTGAAAAATGGGCTCTTATGTGTATGTGAGGGTTTATGGCTATCTTTGCATTCTTATTTTTCTTTCAAGTTGAGATGGTATGATCATGGTTTAGGGTTTAAGTACAAATGATCAACACTACTACACTCATCATGGCAATTGCACACAAAAAGCACATACTATGCATGAGATCATATGTAGCACTATATGAGTAATAAAAGTTTTTGTTTGTTGCAAAAATTGAGTATTTGAAATTCCTCTTTCTTTATTTATTGTTGAAAACTTGAGATGTTACAAACCCTTCCCCCTTACAAAAGATCTCGTCCCGAGATCTCAAAGAAAACTAGGTACTAAAGAGATTGGGGTACTCAGTCTTCATGAAGTCTTCCCTCTCCCAGGTAGCTTCTTCTTCGGTGTGATTACTCCATTGGATCTTCAGAAATTTGATACTCCGGGTGCGAGTAGTTCTGAAAGCTTCCTCAAGGATGCGAATTGGTACTTCTCTGTATGTCAGATCTGAGTTGATGTCCACAGATCTGTGATCAATGTTCTTGAAGACCTCGGTCTTTTCTGGTACTTCCAAGCATTTGCGAAGTAGAGAGATGTGAAACACATTGTGTATCGCTGCCATTTCTTCCGGTAATTCCAGTTGATAAGATACTTCTCCTCGGCGACTCAGGACTTTGAAGGGTCCAACATAGCGGGGTGCAAGCTTTCCTCTAAGCTGGAATCTCTGCATTCCTTTAAGAGGGGATACCTTGAGATACACAAAGTCTCCGATCTCGAAGGTCATTTCCCGACGTCTTTTGTCGGCGTAACTCTTCTGCCTGGACTGGGCTGTCTTAAGGTATTCCCGGATCTTGTGTACCTTCTCTTCGGCTTCTCGGAGAACGTCTGGTCCAAACACTTGGCTCTCTCCGACTTCCGACCAATTCAGAGGGGTACGGCACTTTCTTCCGTACAATGCTTCAAAGGGGGCCATTTGCAAGCTGGCCTGGTAGCTGTTGTTGTACGAAAACTCGGCGTAAGGCAGGCAATCTTCCCACTTAGATCCATACTCTAGTACACATGCTCTCAACATATCTTCAAGGATTTGATTGACTCGTTCAGTCTGTCCATCCGTCTGCGGGTGGTATGCTGTGCTAAAATTCAGGCGGGTGCCTAGCCCTTCATGTACCTTCTGCCAGAATCTCGAGGTGAATTGAGATCCTCTATCTGACACTATTGACTTCGGGGTTCCGTGCAGGGTGACTATTCGGGAGATGTACAATTCTGCCAGCTTGGGTCCTTGGTAGGTGGTCTTGACGGGGATGAAATGGGCGACTTTGGTCAACCTGTCGACCACTACCCAGATAGAATCGTTTCCTTTACTAGACTTGGGCAGTCCGGTGATGAAGTCCATTCCTACCGAATCCCACTTCCATTCGGGAATCTGCAGGGGCTGTAGTAGTCCTGCGGGTCGTTGATGCTCGGCCTTGACTCTTTGACAAATGTCACACTTGGCGATGTAGCTCCCGATTTCTCGCTTCATTCCATGCCACCAGAACTGTTCCTTCAAGTCCTGGTACATCTTGGTACCGCCGGGATGAATGGAATAAAGGGTGTCATGGGCTTCCTTCAGAATGACCTGCTTTAGCTCAGAATCTGACGGCACGCACAAGCGTCCGTTGTACCAAAGTACTCCTTCTTCATCTACGGTGAATCCCGGTGCCTTTCCTGCAGCTATCTGGTTCTTGATTCCGTCGATGCTAGCATTCCCTTTCTGTGCTTCCTTGATTTGACTAACCAAGGTAGGTTGTAACTCTATGCTGGCGAGATAACCTTCGCTAACCAGCTCCAGTCTAAACTGTTCAAACTCTTGATACAGGCTAGGTTGCTCTTCCGCGATCATGGAGTTTAGCTGACATGGCTGTCGGCTCAAAGCATCGGCTACCACATTGGCCTTTCCGGGGTGGTAGTGAATCTCTAGGTCGTAATCCTTGATCAACTCGATCCATCTTCTTTGCCTCATGTTCAGTTCCTTCTGAGTGAAGATATACTTCAAACTCTTGTGATCCGAGTAAATCTCGCATCGATTACCCATGAGGTAATGACGCCAAACCTTCAAAGCTAACACAACTGCTGCGAGTTCTAAGTCGTGAGTTGGGTAATTCTGCTCATGCTGCAGTTGCCTTGACAGATATGATATCACCTTCCCTCCTTGCATCAACACACATCCCAGACCAATCTTGGAGGCGTCACAGTAAACGTCAAAAGGCTTGGTGATGTCAGGCATGATTAGTATTGGGGCTGTCGTCAGTCTTGCCTTGAGCTTCTGGAAGCTCTCTTCACATTTGTCAGTCCAATCAAACTTCTTGTCCTTCTTCAGTAGTTGGGTCATGGGTCTTGCTATGCTCGAGAACCCTTCAACGAATCGGCGGTAGTAGCCCGCCAATCCAAGAAAAGCGCGGACTTCGGTTTGAGTGGTTGGGACTTTCCATTCTGCAACGGTCTTGATCTTTGCGGGGTCCACGGCAATTCCTCCTGCAGACAAGATGTGTCCCAGGAATCCGACTTCTTTCAACCAGAACTCGCACTTGCTGAACTTGGCGTACAACTTGTGCTGTCTAAGGGTTTCTAGGATGATCTCCAGGTGTTGCTCATGTTCCTCTTCGGTCTTGGAGTAGATTAGGATGTCGTCGATGAAAACAACGACAAACTTGTCCAAAAAGTTCATGAAGATCTTGTTCATGAGGTTCATGAAGTATGCCGGGGCATTGGTTAGACCAAACGACATGACGTTGTACTCATACAACCCATATCTGGTGGTGAATGCAGTTTTCGGGATATCCGTTGCACGGATCTTCAGCTGATGGTAACCTGTCCTGAGGTCAATCTTGGAGAACACGGTGGCACCTGTCAACTGGTCAAACAGATCTTCTATCTTCGGCAATGGGTACTTGTTCTTGATGGTGACATCGTTAAGCTTACGGTAGTCCGTACATAAACGACTGGCACCGTCTTTCTTATCCACGAACAAAACTGGGGACCTCCAAGGTGACGCACTTGGTCGGATCAGACCTTTGGCCAAGAGTTCATCCAGCTGCTTCTTCGCCCACTAACTCTGGGTTCATGCTGTAAGCTCTCTGGGCTATGGGTCCTGTTCCGGGGATTAACTCAATGATAAACTCGATATCCCAATCTGGGGGCATACCGGGTAAACCATCAGGAAACACATCAGGGTATCTACAGACGACCCTAATCTGATCCAAGGTGGGTTTGGCTTGACTCTGGTTACAAGTGAATTTTCTGGGTAGTCTTTCCGAGATGTGCTCCACTAGTACTCCGGTGCTACTAGTCATGGTGATGGCCTTCTTGGCACAATCAATCAGTCCTTGATGCTTGGACATCCAGTCCATACCCAGTACTACTTCCAAACCCTTTGTTCCCAGAACAATCAAATTTGCATAAAATTCTATTTCATGTATGATGATGGGCACATCTTTGCAAATTTTTCTAGCTTTTGTTGTTGAACCTGGTATTTGAACTATCATGACATGCTTCAAACTGATGGGTTGAATCTTACTAGTGCATGCAAAATCTTCGGTGACAAAAGAATGCGATGCTCCGGAATCAAACAACACTCTTGCCAGTACGGAGTTAACAGAGAACATACCCAGCACAACATCTGGCGCTTCCTGAGCTTCTTCCGCACTCATGTGAAAGAGGCGGCCGCCGCGGTTGTTGGGGTTGTTGGGGGTGAACTTTTTGCCGGTGGAGACACGGCGTTGCTGCTGGGCAGGTGCAGCGGTGTTGGCGGCGATCTTGGCGAGTCTCTTGGGGCACTCATTGGAAAAGTGTCCCACTACACCACACTCGTAGCAGGTGATGGTGGACTTGTCCTTGGGGGTAACCGGAACAGCGTTGCTCCCGGTCCTTGGTGCGGTGTTGGTGTTGTTGTTGTTGGCGGGGGCTCTCATCGGAGCGCGGTTGAAGTTGTTGTTGTGGTGGACGTAGTTGCTGTTGCCGTGGTTGTTGTTGTGGTGGCCTCCTGGCCTGGAGTTTCCTCCGCTCCGGTGTTGAAAACCGGGGCGTGACATCGGGGTCGGTGGCTTGTTGCTTCTGGGAGGGAATCCTCCGCTTGAGCTAGGGCGATACCTTGAGGTATTGCTGGGCCCACTCTGTTGCATCATCCTGCGCTTGCGGTTCTCGTTGGCCTGGTTCAGCTTGCCCTCCATCTGGATGGCGGAGTCGACAAGGGCTTCAAGGTCAGCAAATGGAATGTTGACCAGCACGGTCTGCATCTCATCATGCAGTCCGTTCAGGAACCTCTCCTTCCTCTTGTCGGTGGTGTCCGTCTCATCAGGTGCGTACCTTGACAAGGTGAGGAACTTGTCACGGTACTCCACCACTGTCATTGCTTGAGTTCGCGGAACTCATCCCGCATCTTCTTGATCAGGCCCTGGGGCACATGGTACTTGCTGAACTTGAGCTTGAAGTCAGCCCAAGTCATCATTTGCCCCGCGTTCAATGCGCGGGCACTCGTCCACCAGGCACGTGCAGGTCCTGCCAGATAGTGTGTGGCGAACAGAACCTTGTCGTTGGCCTCTACTCCGGCCACTTCCAGATTGTTCTCCATTGTCTGGAGCCAATCGTCTGCATCAAGAGGTTCCTCCGTCTTGCTAAACACCGGTGGGTTGGTGTTCTGGAAGTGTTGGCGTCAGAAACCCACCGGCGGGCAGTGACTGGCCAACACGGTAGAGCCGGGAATGACTAGGGCTGCGGCTGGCCCGGTCCCTCGAGCGACGCCCGCAAAGCCTCCTGGTCGCGCGCCGATGCTGGGTCGCAAGGGCGTGCCACCTGACCTATACCTGGTCAGGAAGGTGTGGATGATGCCTCGCTTAGTTTCCTGCAGGGCACACACGTACACGTTAAATACGAGCCTCGATCGGCTCTCAGGTTGTCCTGTGAATCGGCTCAGGGAGCCGATTCACCCATGATTCGTCCAAGGTGGCCGAATATATGGTGGTCCTGCTTGATCAATATAAAGCGTATGAGATCCACGACGATCTAGGGTTTTCACCGCATAATCGGATCATCCTACTCACGATTGGGCCTCGCGCTCACGCACGGTAAACGTAAGCCAGCCCTAGACAAGGCCTAAAAACCAACACTAGGTTGATCCTCGGAACGTCCTGTCTAGGGGCAGCAAACTACACCCTGCATGCCGCTGGATCCTCCAACCCTTTGTAAGGCCTAACTATTGCAGATATTAAACTAATCCTTGATGAATCAAGGAGCGACCATAACGGATCAGATCTACTAAATAAAGATCAAGCGGGGTGCCGCCCCTGCACCCATGATGAGGCACAAGGACGGCTAGACGCGCAAGGGTTGCACTACGCAAGCATATGATGCTAAGAACGATGCTAACCCTAACGCGTCTACGATAACTACGTTGCTCGCCATCAAAAAGGCTTCAGTACGAGCAACGCATGAACAACTAGGCAGGCTTGTGCTGCCTAGATCGCGAGATGCGATCTAGGCAGCATGATGCTTACCGGAGGAACCCTCGAGACGAAGGAGTTGGCGATGCGCCGAGATTGGTTTGTGTTGAACGTTGGTTGTTGTTTATTCCATAAACCCTAGGTACATATTTATAGTCCAGGGGACTTTCTAATGTGGGCGTGCACTAAACCGTGCACGAGATAAACTCTAACCTCTACGTAACCTACTATATAAAGATACACGGGCTAACTAGCCCAAACTTGATACACGAGGCCGGTTCACAATGTATCTCCACGAATATATCTTCAAATCCATCTTGATCGCGGCCCACCTCTGACTTGGTCAAATTCTGGTGATAACACATGCCCCCCTGGTTTTGATAATGATAATTGCAAAACCATATGCATTCTTCAAAGGGTCATGTCGTGGCAGATCAGAACTGTTGCAGCACCGTCTATGACTTGACAATTCTGGCAGTCTTCGAGCAATCGGCTCTTTCCTTCCACGTGATCGGCTTCTAGTTAGCCGATAGTCAAAAACCACACAAACCCCAAAAAGAGCCGATGGCGTCGCACCGGCCCCTTCCATATAACAAACAGGGGCAAACCTGGCTATCCCTCCAAACGGTCACCTGCAACCTCCGTCTGAGAAAGCAAACCCAGATCCCCAAAATCCGCCACCTGCGCAATCTCGCGAGCTTCAGATCTTCAACCGCACCGCCCCAACTCCGCAGCGCATCAAATGGCGGAATCGTCCAACGTCGACACCATGGTCTCCGGCTTGAAGGTAATACTCCCCCGCTTCTTCGCCATTAGGGCCACTATCAGGGTCGAACAGAAGAACACCTGACTTAATGTTCTACTCCGCCATTGATTTTAGGTTTCCGACATCCTATTGCCGCATCCTTCTCTCTCAAATTCCATGTGTCTTGGCCCCCGATCTTCCGAGAGTCCTGCTCATTTAATCTCCTGCGAAGCTAACAGAATCCCCTTCGTGACTCAGCACTTAGATCTGACCTCCTGGGCCGACTGCCTACGAGCCTGGCCTAATCCCCCTGAAGGTTGGGTGTCATGGTACAATAGAGTATCCAAAATCCATTACGCCACCTGGGAATCTATAGGGATAGCCGATGCCTTATCATTATCACTGTCTCCTCTCGAGAAGAATGAAAATATTCTGAAAACCATCGGCTACTTCTGGTCTGACGCGCTGAACTGTTTCATTTTCGGCCACGGCCCGATGACACCAACCCTGCTGGATGTGGCCATGATCACAGGCCTGGACATTGCTTCCCCAAGCCCTTCTGCTTTCAAACTGCCGAAAGTTCCTTTCACCCTTTCTTCTAAAAAAGAGTGCACCAGCTGGGGCGCCTACCTTGATCGTTACATGAAAACCAAAGGCCCCGTGACAGAGCGAGAGCACACAGCTTTCCTAAACTTTTGGTTGGAACACTTCATATTCTGCGGCCCATCACTTGCCCCTACCAAGAACTATCTTTCCCTAGCCTATGAACTGGCCAAAGGTACCCATCTCGGTATCGGCAAACTGTTCCTTGGAGAGGTATATCGATCTCTTCAACTGATGTCTGTCAAGCTGTTTTCTCAGAAGACAGTTAAAACTGGCGGCCCCTGGTGGTTCATTCAGCTATGGGCACAGTTATATTTTCGGGACCAGATCCCAGACTTCCCACCTTTGACCTCCTGCACCTTCCCAGATGTGAACGGGAAGGATATTCGATGCACCAGTTATGGCCAAGCCCTGTATGGCCTCCCAGGCAGTAGGCTGATCCCTAAAGAAGCAGCAGGGTGGTTCAAGATCTTCTTCCAAGGTTTGGACAACCCCCTGTTCTTTCCCTACACTGAAACGGAAGACTTCGAAAATCCAGTCTCCTTCCGATTAGATAGCTTTGCCGATGACGATAGCACTCGGCATCTGTATTCCATCATGGTCCGTCCTTGCTTTCTCCCTGTCGGAATGAGCACCTCAAACCGGATCATCAAACCTGGTTATGAGTGTTATCAACCGGTAGTGGTAGCCCGTCAGCTCGGCCTCGGACAAGTGCCTCCACACTTATTCTTACACCACCTAACCGCAAGCAGAGCCGAACTGCCTGACCTCCTCACCAGTCATAGGTGCTACACCTTCTTCGATGCTTTGACCCTTCCAATCCCTCACAACCTCCGTTTCTCCTCCACTACTGATGGCTTCGAGATTTGGTGGTCCATGTGGAAGACCCATGTTTTTCGGAGGGCGTTGGGGCCGCAATTGAAACAACTTGACGCCGCGCATGAAATCTCTGCTGACCAGGTAATATTCCTCAAAATATTGCCCGTGACCACTTAATAGTGATTCGCCTGCGAACTGACTTCACCCCTTGGCAGGAACAAGACGGCCCAACTCCCCTGCAAGCTGATGGATCTCCCTTCGAATTTCTTCCTCCGGCTCCAGTGGTCCTCTTCTGTCAGAGTTCGCCACCTCTGAAGAAAGTAATAATGGACGGTCAGCCGATTTCACTAAAATCGGCTCCCAAAAACAAAGCATCCTTGGGGTCGGTTGCCCCCCGAGCCTCGACCCGGGCGAGGACAGCGGTGAGGAAGGTGGCTGCCAGAAAGACCCTGACGCGTAAAACTCCTGCCCAAGCGAGTTCACAGGTAAGTCGTATCAAATTCCGATTGATCGCACTTGCCTTCCCAGCCTTTGTGACATGGTCGTACCCCTTATTCCAGACTTCCACCGAAGAGAACTCCAGCGAGGGAGAACAATCCAGTCCCAGGGGTTCCTACCTACGCGGTACGGGCAGGTCCACCACACAGAGCCAGACGGACTCGCCAACCCCGGCTTCTAGAAAAAGGTCGACTCCCGAGCCTGCCGTCCTTCAGTCCTCGGTCCAAACGAGGTCGCGCATCAAACGCCGATGCGTCAAAAGGGCTCGCACGGGCCCACAAACCTCTTCTCCTAGCCAAGAAGTTTCCAAGGTACTCCTGCTGACAGCTCGTGCTCCCTGTTGTCTTGTTGCTAACCGGACCACTTTACCATTCCTCTTGCAGATTAATGATACTTCCAGCGGGGCCGTTGAAGAGGTACTGATGCCATCCACTGCCCCTGGTCCCTCCAACTCGCCACGCGCGACAGACCAGTCGTCTGATCAGCAAACTGCAAAGCCGATTGTTACCACCTCGGCTTCCCCTCCTTTCCTGGGGGAGGTACACCCTCTTTTCTCTCTCGAGCCTACTTTTTCATCTGTCGTATGCCCATACCGCCCTTGTTCTTTTGCCAGGGGTGCGATCCTTCAAGCTTGCTGACATTCGACCCCGATTCCATCGAGCCAGCCGCACCTAAAATAGGTGACGAGCCAAACCTTGGTGCCGTCGTTGGTCCGCTACAGCGTCTCAAGGTCCTGCTCTCCTCCCCAGTTGATACTCTGGTTGAGGATCCTGAGACGATCAGGGGCATCCTCGTGGACATCCAGCCTCGTCTCCCAGTGGCGCTGGTTGCTAAACTCTGGCCGACAGTGACTTTGTCAGTTTTCAAGTCAAGGGTGCAGTCGGCTCGTCAAAGGATCACTCTTCGCCGCGCTCAACTCCCGCTGAGAGCCGATATTGCAGAAAAATGCCAGCGGCTCAACGAGAAGAAGGCTGCTTTAGACGCAAAAACCGCCGCCTCTACTCATAGCGCCAGACTTGAGACCTTACGCAAGGAGCTGGAAGATCTCGAAAGGAGGGCCAGGGAGACCAAACAACTCATCGAAGACGAGGAATCCCTCATTGCTCGCTCCCAAGAGGAAGCACAAGGTCTCACCGCTGATCTGAAGACCGATCTAGCTGAAATCCGTGCCCTAAGCAGCCAGCTGGTGATGGGGAAAGACGAGGATGATGAGGTCGAGATCGCTGAGGTGGATCGAATCCGTGCCGATGCTCTTCACGCTCTTAATGCATTTCTTCAGTAGAGCTCGATACTTGTAAAAATTTGTTTTTTATATCAACTCAGCTGTCGCGCGCTGGCTCCGGTTGTATCCGAAAAATTGTTTATTATTCGGCTACCAAAATTTCTCCACACATGCCCAGTGGCGTCGCGCGCGCTCCTTGATTAGGTGCCCCCCGAGCCGATTCTGCCAGATGACTGCTGAAATCGGCTCTATGTTCTGCCAAGGTAGCGTGGTGCGAACGTCGGCTTCATCAGGAATAACGTGGGCTCCTTCCAACGCCATAGACGACGCATCCCTTTGTCCATCAGACCAACGCTGAGCCCGGGTCGGAAGCACGATTTTAGCTGACTCCTAGAATCGGCTCCTGCGTTCGTAGGCCGACGAGAGTCTGATGATGTCACTTTTTCGAGCCCGTCGGGTAGCTTTTGCCTTTGAATTGGTCACGGCGGTATGTAAGCCCCACCGTTCTGCTGCCAAAGGGGAACTCTAGCTTCCTTACGCAGTGGTTATGATCCGCCATGTTGACACCAAGATGCGGGTGCGTGCCCCCGTCGCTCGATGTCACGCAAACGGGTCTCCCTTCCGAGGACCGCCTAGACCTTGTCATGCTTCTTCTTGAGCTTGCCAGCCAGGTCCTCGTATGTGACCGGAGTTTCTTCTGCCACTTCTGATGAAGACGGTATGGTGTCTTTCGCCATCTCTGATGTGGATGGCGAGATGGTTGTCGTTGAAGATTGTCGTTGAAGATCGTCCCACCGGGCGTGCCAGAATGTGTTGGCGTCAGAAACCCACCGGCGGGCAGTGACTGGCCAACACGGTAGAGCCGGGAATGACTAGGGCTGCGGCTGGCCCCAGTCCCTCAGAGCGACGGCCCGCAAAGCCTCCTGGTCGCGCGCCGATGCTGGGTCGCAAGGGCGTGCCACCTGACCTATACCTGGTCAGGAAGGTGTGGATGATGCCTCGCTTAGTTTCCTGCAGGGCACACACGTACACGTTAAATACGAGCCTCGATCGGCTCTCAGGTTGTCCTGTGAATCGGCTCAGGGAGCCGATTCACCCATGATTCGTCCAAGGTGGCCGAATATATGGTGGTCCTGCTTGAATATAAAGCGTATGAGATCCACGACGATCTAGGGTTTTCACCGCATAATCGGATCATCCTACTCACGATTGGGCCTCGCGCTCACGCACGGTAAACGTAAGCCAGCCCTAGACAAGGCCTAAAAACCAACACTAGGTTGATCCTCGGAACGTCCTGTCTAGGGGCAGCAAACTACACCCTGCATGCCGCTGGATCCTCCAACCCTTTGTAAGGCCTAACTATTGCAGATATTAAACTAATCCTTGATGAATCAAGGAGCGACCATAACGGATCAGATCTACTAAATAAAGATCAAGCGGGGTGCCGCCCCTGCACCCATGATGAGGCACAAGGACGGCTAGACGCGCAAGGGTTGCACTACGCAAGCATATGATGCTAAGAACGATGCTAACCCTAACGCGTCTACGATAACTACGTTGCTCGCCATCAAAAAGGCTTCAGTACGAGCAACGCATGAACAACTAGGCAGGCTTGTGCTGCCTAGATCGCGAGATGCGATCTAGGCAGCATGATGCTTACCGGAGGAACCCTCGAGACGAAGGAGTTGGCGATGCGCCGAGATTGGTTTGTGTTGAACGTTGGTTGTTGTTTATTCCATAAACCCTAGGTACATATTTATAGTCCAGGGGACTTTCTAATGTGGGCGTGCACTAAACCGTGCACGAGATAAACTCTAACCTCTACGTAACCTACTATATAAAGATACACGGGCTAACTAGCCCAAACTTGATACACGAGGCCGGTTCACAATGTATCTCCACGAATATATCTTCAAATCCATCTTGATCGCGGCCCACCTCTGACTTGGTCAAATTCTGGTGATAACAAAGTTCTTCAACTTTGAGCCCGGATGCTCGTGGTTTCCGTGGCCCTGGTTATTCTGCACAAGCTGCTGTAGGGCAGTGATGTTGGCTTGGCGTTCAGCACGTTCAGCCTCTCGGTCTTCCATCAGGATTTGCAGCATCTGCATCAATGCATCTTGATTGGCGCTTCGAGTGGGAGGGGCCATCTGAACAGGGAGATAGATCATGAGACGAGAGGGAAATTTCTATGGCTTATTTTTGGGCTAAATTTGAAAACTTGAGTTCTTTGATATATTGAAATTTAAACACACTTTTATTTTATTCATGATGCAAACATTACAAGCTTACACATAAGAGGGTTTGAAGAACCCTTTCAACAAACTACGATACAGTGGGACCGATACAACTCACACCTACGCAAGGTGCACAAGTGAAACTAAGCTTCATCGACATGGATCGGGACGGTGTCATCCATCCCGGCTGTCAGGTGCTCATGGCCATCCTCATAAGGATAGAAGGCCAGGTCATCATCATCCTCTTCATAGTCGTTGTCGTTGCTCACATAGGAGTAGCCATCCCCTTGGATGTCTTCCCCCTCTCCTTCGCTCTCGAGGGCCTTGAGCTGGTCCTCCTGAGTCTTGATGGTCTCCTTGAGGTTGGCGATCTGGTCGCGGAGGCGGGAGATAGTGTAGTCTTTCTTCGCGTTCTCACGGCGAAGGGTCCTGCGCTCTGCGGCGATGATCTTGGTGATCTCGTCCTTCTGAGCCATCTGGTGGTAGGCGAAGTTGGCGAGGGCGCGAGCGTTGTCGAGCTGGACGTAGGTCTCGCACAGCATGTAGTCGGTGTGGTCCACGTGGTACTTCAACTCGGGGTGGGGCGAGAGGTCCATCGGTGCCCCCATGGAGTCGTGCCTTGCCATGTGGAAGTAGCGGGTTCCCCGGATTCGGGGCAGCTCCAGCCCGCACAGACGGGCTAGTGCTTCCTTCATGGCCCGAGCAAGGCCGTCCATCCAGCTGTTCTCTCGGAAGGAGAACTGGATCCTGCTGGTCGGGGGTGACTCGAGCTTTCCGCGGAGGTCAGCGCAGATGATCCACTGCATCTGTCCTCCGAGCTGGTCGGTGACCTGTCCCCCGAAGAACTCCGGGAAGGGGCGTCCGAGAAACAGGGAGAGCTCAGTCAGGTCCTGCTCGAAGATTAGGCCTCCAGCGTTGCCTAGCCGGTAAGACTCCGTCTGAGCGAATTGCTCCATCTGTAGAGACATGGATGAGTAAGTTAGAGAAGTGCAAGTGTTCCAAATTTTAATTTCCTTGTAAGAAAGAAACATGAACTTTGTTATTTTGCAAAGGATCTCAAAGGTAAGAGTGTGAGTAGGTTTTCATAACTATTTCTTTCATTAGTTTTGAATCTAAGTGTTTCAAACGTCCATTCTAAACTAGGGGCTTCTAAGGTCAAACAATGGCTCTGATACCAACTTGTCAACACCCGGATTTTTAAGTCCAGATGCCTATTATGTCATACATCGCAATCCCAGGAATATTGTTGTTGCGAGACATAACAGTTGAATACCATAGAGTCATCATTTATTACAACACATAAAGTCTTACACCATATATCACATTATTCAATATTACACAAATAGTTGATCTAAATGATCAACGAACACAGATAAGTAGCGGAAGCGTCGTAGTAGGTGGAACTATCTATCCACAGGCCAACGCTTGACGTTAGAAGCATCCTAGTTCTGGTAGACGTCTTGTTGACCGTCATCCTCGTACTGTTGCTCCTCTTCATAGTCTGGCATTGGAATAGCCAGGGACACAGCCATGAGTACTTAAGTACTCGCAAACTAACACTAATGTAAGTAATTATCAACATTAATGGTTGCTAAGCTCTAGGTTTATTTGCATAAAGCCAAGTTTATTTTGTAAGTATTTAGTAAAGATGCTTGAACCTCTAGACTAACTCAAGTGGGAACATTAGTGTCATTCCCACCACCTCAGTGGTGTTTTTCAACAATTCAAGTCACCGTTCAAATTCACCATTCCTTTTTAAGACAAGTCTGACAACGGAACAGTATGGCCTTTCCAATCGTCCGTAACCGTGGACACGGCTATTCGAATAGGTTTAACACTCTGCAGAGGTTGTACTCTTGTGCCACAACTTTTGATTACATCCGTCGGGATAACCCCGAATCATCGTAACTCAGTACGCGGATCATCAACCATAACCTTCCACTTAGATAACCTAGTATAGGCACCTCTCCCCATGAGCTTGGCCTCCCGGTGAAGACAAACCGTCAACCCGGGAACTGCACAGGGCTTGGGTCGTACATTCACCTCATATTCACATCATTTCACTTTCAACGGAGGCAGCCTCGGCATAACCCCTATGATGCTTGTTTAGAGGGAACCCATACTAAACTACATAAGCTTCTAGTTAAGCCCTACCCATAATCAGGTATTGTGGGGGTACTTGTATAATTGGAAGGGTATCGCATCCGAACCCAATCATCAGTTTTCACAAACCTTCACCAACTCATTCAATTCTCTTTCACTTTCAAAATTCTTTCAAAGTCATTTCATTTCACCTTGTTCCCATCTAGAGTAGTCAAGTTTTATTTACTTAGCAATAGCATCTAGTCATGAGGGGGTGCTATCTAGCTTAATTTGCTTATGCTATCCTTGAAACTTTTGTTCTACTCTAAACCAAGTGAATCATGAATCAAAAATACTTTGAAGAACGATACTTGCAATAATAACAAAGTAAAACATGGGATAGGATCCTTAAGCATAAAGTAATATGTAATGGTGCCTTGCTCATGAAGAGCTTGGCATTAAAGTGGCTTGCAAGAGTATTAGCTTGCCTTGGTTGGGATAGGAGTCAAAGTTTTCCTCCTCCTCCTGGTTGTAGCCTTCCTCCTCCGGGTATTCCTCGAGACTAGCGTCTATATACGAATACAAGGTATAACGATCACTACACACAATTAAGTGCTAAGCTAGGCACACACCAAAATTGCACACAAGTATATGCTAGCATCACACTTTATTAGAATGGTGATTTAATTCCTTGTTTTAAAGAAAAATAATTTCCTCTCATTATAATTATTTATTAAGATTTCTCTTTAATGTCTTGGAGGAGATAATTCCCTCTCATTGAATTTTATTAAGATTTAATCTCTTCAAATAATAATAAGGTATGAGTATTAGTTGACCAAGGTCAACACTTCATATCTATTATTTGAGAGTGAAATTTAAATGAGGTGCTACACCTCATGCATTTTAATATTAGCATGCTCATGATTTAATATCTCTAAGTAATCAAGCATGAGGTTTATTAGACCAAAGTCAGTACCTCTATTTGAATTACTTAAGACCCCAATTTAAATGAGAGAATAGCTCTCATACTATTTAAACAATTTATTTGTATGAGTTAAATGGACTAGAAATGGCTCCATAGCCATTATTTAGTTCTAGTCCATGATCATGCAAAACAACTAGACTATATTTTTGCATAAACAATTAGAGGGTATCAATTGTGATTTATGAGAGTTGGAATCAACTTAAAATCCTTTATAGATAATTTTTAATATTTATTTGAAGTTGAAAAAGGCTCTGCCTTGTGATTTTTATCATTTAAATTCTACAAATAAATTGCAAGTGAGGCCAGGGGCATTGTTTAGATTATTTCATGGGCTTTCCGAATATATAAAATTTACAAAATTTGGTTCAGTGGATTTTGTTGTATTTGAATTTGAAAAAGCATCTGCAAGCATATTTGAATTAAACAGAGAAACCGAATTTGAATTAACTGGGCTTGGCGGGAAGGGGAAGTGGGCTACACGGCGAAAAAGAGGTGGGCCGGCCCAGCAGCGTGTCGCCCACGCGCGGGCCGCCTGACATGGTGGGCTCCACCAGTCAGTGGCTCATAAACGCGCGAAGCGGTACGAGCTACGCGAGTCGTTGGATCAGAACGCGATCGTGCGGTGCACGATCGTCGTCTTCTCCGGCGAGAGGCCGAGGTTCTGGCGGCGAGCCTAGGGGGTCGGAGGGCGTACCGGCGTTCCCGCGGGGTTCTGGTGGGTGCGAGGCGGCGTTGTCGACGGTGAGGAAGCGTCTGGTAGCAGTGGCGAGGCTCGGGGCGGCGTGAATCGACGACGGTGATCTGCGGGCTCCGGCGAGCTTCGGCTTCAAATTGGAGCTGCTCCGGCGACGATTCGAGGTGTGGTTTGGTCGAGGTGAACCAGTGGAGTGAGGCGGTCGTGGTGGTGTGAAGGAGAAGGCCGCGGGAGGTCTCTATTTATAGAGGGGAGGGGGTGCTGTGGGTGCCGTGGGTGGTCGTCGACGGCGTGGCTGCTCCGGCGTGCGAAAGGGCAAGTGAGGTACTGCACTCGATTGGCGACGGCATGGCGATGCTTTTGGTACAGCGGAAGCGTCCAGGGAGCGATGGGAGGGCTCGGGCGCTTGGTGATCATGCCGCAGTACCCGCGGCATGGCTTCGACGGTGGCGACGGCGACAGGTCCTCCGGCGATGCTCGAGTGTGGCTAGCGCGTAGAGGTACTGGTGGTGATGCTCGGTGCAGGGAATGGGCGATAGGCATGGGCGCGAGCGTTGGTACGGCGCCATGCTCTGGCGCGTCCAGTGCGCGCTCACCGCGTGCACTGGCATGCCGTGGCATGTCCTGGGCGCGCATGGGCACGCTTGGTGCGGCCAATGCTGAGGCTTGGCGACTTTGGGCCGTGCTGGGTCTTGCTCAGGGTGTACCAGGCTAGCTCTTTGACATGATGAGGGGGAGTGGATCGAGCCAGAGAGAGAGGAGGCATGGTGGCCGGCATGAGCTTGCCATTGGTCGAGTAGGGTTCCTCCACTCCTCCATTTGCACAAGCCAGTACTGGGAATGATGGAGAGGTACTCCAGATGCAATGATCAACAAGATTCACCCAGGGTTCACCCTATAAACTGTTGGATAAAACCAAATTTGATCAAATCTGTTTTGTGCCTGCCAGGTGTTCGACAGTATGGCCGCAAGAAAATTATTTTGAAATTTTGAAATTCTTTTTGGTGGAGTTCCTTTATATATTGATAGTGATGGAATGGTGGTGGTGGAGTTCATTTTGATGAAATTTGGCAACATTCCAAAATGGGGGTCATCTACACTTTGTTTCAAAGTCTCCTCTTGTCAAACATATACTGGTCAACCTGGTCAACTTTAGCAGTGGTGGTCAACATGAAAAGTGTTCACCTTGACTTGGTCTTGGATGAGGTGAAGAAAGTTAGGGTTGTTTAGTTTAAGATTCTTCCAAAC
Source organism: Lolium multiflorum (assembly GCA_030979885.1). NCBI lineage: Eukaryota > Viridiplantae > Streptophyta > Magnoliopsida > Poales > Poaceae > Lolium > Lolium multiflorum. The sequence goes on along the minus strand of CM061752.1, from coordinate 105,006,295 downwards.
CAGAGGTGTTAAGAGGGCAACATTTTATAAAGTGGTCATATGACCATTATCATATGTATGTAAATTTTAAATTTTCCTTTGATTTGAATTTAGTTTCTTCTATGCATTTATGTTTGTTTTTGTCTTATAAGAGTTTTACAATCATTAGATCAAGCCTTGGTGGCCCTTGTTGAGGATTTGAAAAATGGGCTCTTATGTGTATGTGAGGGTTTATGGCTATCTTTGCATTCTTATTTTTCTTTCAAGTTGAGATGGTATGATCATGGTTTAGGGTTTAAGTACAAATGATCAACACTACTACACTCATCATGGCAATTGCACACAAAAAGCACATACTATGCATGAGATCATATGTAGCACTATATGAGTAATAAAAGTTTTTGTTTGTTGCAAAAATTGAGTATTTGAAATTCCTCTTTCTTTATTTATTGCTGAAAACTTGAGATGTTACATGAACGGACTTGCCAAATCGTCAGGTTTCAGGACCGCGCGCTCCAGGTTCGCGATTATCTCGACTTTTGTACAAGGACCTTGTCTCTGGTCTATGGCACCATGTTTCCTCGGAATAAGATGCCGGAGACTCTTCCTCTTTAATGGACAAGTTTCGGGATGCTCCTCGGATCCATGGCTTTGTGCGGGCCCAATTAGCTGCTGGCGCAAGGTTTGCTATGATCATGATCAAAATCTGCTACCCAAAGTTAGACGTGGGTCAAGTTGTTCCAAAGTGCTTGGCCAAGATGGCGAAGAGGAGGAAGAACTTCAGCAAATATGACGACGTTGTGACCCCTGTTGCCGAAGATATGATGGATGAACTTCTTCGGATGGACGCCGAATTCTTCGTGAAGGAAAGCTACGCTGAACATAACACTCGTGCTATAAATAATGAACGATTGACGATAGACAATATATTGGGTAACCCTTGAAGATTTGTTGCTCCAAGAATTGTATCTTTGACGATAGAGCTCACCGTGGCTCCGGCGAGCGGCTGCGGTGGTCGAGGCAAGGTTGTCGAGGACGAGGATGTAGCATGTAGCAGTTGCGTCGTCAGGGGTGGCCTCCTTCTCCGGCGATTGCTGGCGACGGTGCGCGGCAGGGACCCTGCGATTGGTGGCCTCCGGTGCCTAATCGAGTTCGGTGAGGTGGCGAGGAGAAGCAGGGGTGAGAGGGGATCGTGGTGGTGTGCCTGGATTGCTCGGGGGAGTGCTCTATTTATAGGAGGGAGGGGGTGCTGCGGGGCAGGGTGATGGTCGACAAGGGCGCGGCGTCTCCGGCGAGGTAGGGTGCTAGGCGTGGGCGTGGTCGTGTTCACGACGTCACGGCGGTGGTGTGAGCGTGAACGGCGCGGCAAGGCACGGCGTACAGCGGTCGGGCGGGTGCGTGTACTGCCGCGGCCATGGCGGGCGGGCGCGTCCTCGGCGGCGACCATAGACGCTAGGGGGTGACGGCAGCGTGTCCGGCGAGCTCCTCGTGGCAAGACAAGTAAGAGGGCGCGCGGAGGTGATCGGGGTACGGCGAGGTACGGCGAACGACGCGTGCCCGTGTCGCGCGCGTCCGTGCACGGGTGACGTCGCCATGCCGCTCGCGGCGTGCCTGGGGCGTCGTGGGCGCGCTCCGTCCGGGGCGTGTCGTCGTCCTCTCGTCCAACGGCGGGTACGGGCGATCTCAGGAGATCGTTGGCGACGTGTTTGGCATGGTGGCTTGGGCTGGAGAGGCAGGGAGAGAGAGGTGGGCGTCGATGGGGAACGTGGCCGGCATGGCCATGGCCACGCCATGTTTGGTCGTGTCCAGGAGGTGTCCATGCATGGGCTAGGTAGGGTGGGGTCCAGGGGTCATGGCTGAGCCAAGTGGTGCTCAAGAATTGGCCTGGTTTGATCAAATTCAAAAATGGGGTGATCTTGTTTGTGTTAAAAAGTCCCCACTTTGCTTGCTCCTAACTTTTGATCCAAGATGATTTTGATGTGATGATCTTTACATAAGTTGTTCACCTTGTTGTGTACTTGGATGACATGCAAAGAGTTGGAGTTGTTTAGTTTGAAAAATTTGAAATCCAGGGGCTCAAAGTGGTGACCAGATTGTAATTGTCAAAAATGACCATTATTCTATGTAACCATATTTTGAGTTTGGATTTGGTTTATTGATTCCCAAAGTTGTAATAACTATTTAATAACATATTACAAATAATGGTGAAGGTCAAATGGGTCTAGGGTCAAAGTTTGCAACAATGGCATATGCCATATGTTAGGATTTTTAGGGTTTTACTCTTATTTGATTTCTTTCTCTTGTTGGTTTATTGTTTGGTGATCTTCACTTGATCACTTTAGGGTTTTAGAGTTCATCTCATAAACAATAAAACAATCACCATGGCATATCACTCAAAATGCAAAAGTCCTATGCAGGGCACTATATGCAATTTAAAAGTTTTTGTTGGTTCTAAATTTTGTATCTCTGGAATTCTTCTTCTCTCTTTTATTGAAATTTGGTATGTTACATCTTCACACCCCAAGAATAAAGTAAGTTCATCATGCTGATTATCAGTGATCATGTTATCACAATATAGACTTGAAGTACTCATTAAATTCGAAATACTATCATCATGACCAGAACATTGAAAATTAAAATGACCCACTCTATGGCAAAGTTCACAAATGAAAGGATAGAGGGCACAAACTTTTTCACCAAGATCATCTAGAGCCCTAGACCACTTTCTAGTTTTTTCATTCCTGTGATGGATACAATATTCATCTTCGATTTGATTAATTCCACAAGGTCTATGCATTCCACAAAAATTAACATGCTTATAAGAAATAGTATTTTCAGATGTTTGGGCATGTTTATTGCAATCATTAACAACAATTTCATTTTCCATGCAAGTGTCTTTAAAAGGTTCATGATACTTATTAAAATTCTTCCTAGGCAATTCAAAATGAGAGGCAAAAGCTTTATAAAAATTTGCAACAACTTGAGAATCAAGACCATAAGTAGCACTCATATTTCGAAATTTATCAGTATCCATAAAAGTTTCAATGCATTCATAATCATAATTTATACCTGACTCTCTACCTTTGTCGTTCTCCCATCCTTCAGTATTCTCCTGAATCCGATCAAGAAGGTCCCATTTAAACTCTTATTTGTTGCGTGTGAATGATCCAGAACAAGCAGTATCTAGCAAGGTTTTATCTTGAAAAGAAAGTCTTGCATAGAAATTATCAATGATGATATTACCAGGAAGCTCATGAATGGGGCATTTGAGCATTAAAGACTTCAATCTCTCCCATGCTTGGGCAATACTCTCTCCATCATGAGGCCAGAAATTATATATGCGGTTTCGGTCTTTGTGAATTTCACTTGGAGGATAGAATTTAGAATAAAATAGAGGCACAATGTCCTTCCAATCAAGAGAATGCCCATCCTTCAGCAGTTTATACCAATGCGCCGCTTTACCAGACAGCGACATAGAGAATAGTTTCTTCCTAACTTCATCCATAGAAATACTTGCACACTTGAATAACCCGCATAATTCATGTAAAATTAGTAAATGATCTCCAGGATGGACAGTTCCACCCCCTTCATAGCGGTTATCCACAACAAGTTCAATAATTTTCATAGGTATCTTGAAAGGAATATTTTCAGTAGGTGGATTTAAAATATCACAAGCATCATTAGAGTTATCGCATATGGGAGATAAAGTATTATCAGAGCAAATTTTCTCCCCTAAAGCTGGGAAGCTAGAAAGATCATAAAAACTAGCTTCCCCAAGCTTAGACTTTTCCATAGCATTAGCAGTAATTGCGTTCATACTAATAACATTGCTACTAGCATGCAAATAAGGTTCCATAGGTTTTTTAATTTTCGCATCAAACAATTCATGTCTTAACTCAGGAAAAAGATTAAAAAGCTCACTAAATTTGTTGTCCATTATGCCTAACTAGTGAAAAATAAAAACAAGAAACAAAAAGATGCAATTGCAGAATCTAAAGGAGATAGCTTCGAGCACTCACACACCGGCAACAGTGCTAAGAAATAGCTTAGTAGTCGGAGGATGTGAATACCTTTTACCTTACCTCCCCGGCAACGGCGCCAGAAAATAGCTTGATGTCTACGCACGCTTCTATTCCTGTAGACAGTGTTGGGCCTCCAAGAGCAGAGGTTTGTATAACAGCAGCACGTTTCCCTTAAGTGGATCACCCAAGGTTTATCGAACTCACGGAGGTAGAGGTCAGAGATATCCCTCTCAAGCAACCCTGCAATTAAGATACAAGAAGTCTCTTGTGTCCCCAACACACCTAATACACTTGTCAGATGTATAGGTGCACTAGCTCGGCGAAGAGATAGTGAAATACAAGTAATATGGATGATTATAAGTAGTAATTTCAATCTGAAATAAAATGGTAGCAAGCGAACATGTAGCAGAACTTGTTGGAAACAGTGTTTCAATGCTTAGAAACAAGGCCTAGGGATCATACTTTCACTAGTGGACACTCTCAACAATGATCACATAATTGGATAATTAGATAACTTCTCTTCACTTGTGCTACTCTGAATTACTCTCCTATTGGAATCACTAATCATCACGTAGTGGCTACAAAAGCTCCACTTAAAGTTCATCAAGTACTTGACAAACACCACTCATAGGGATATCCTCATCAAATCATAATCCAAGATAATACCGTTGCAATTTAGACCGAGTACTAACATAGCATACACACTGTCAACAATAGCTATGAAAGGGGGAATAGATCACATGAATACTATCATAGTAATAGTTAACTTCATAATCCACAAGAGATTACAATCATAGCCTACGCCAAGTACTACATGATGCACACACTGTCCTCTTTACATCATGGAGGAGGAATAGATTACTTTAATAACATCACTAGAGTAGCACATAGATTAATAGTGATACAAAGCTCATGCTCACATAAAGATCACACCATGGGAGAGAGAGATGAACCACATAGCTACCGGTAGAGCCCTTAGCCTCGGGGAGAACTACTCCCTCCTCATCATGGGAGACATCAACGGTGATGAAGATGGCGGTGGTGTCGATGGAGAAGACTCCGGGGGCAATTCCCCGTCCCGGCGGCGTGCCGGAACAGAGACTTCTGTTCCCCGAAACTTGTCTTCGCGATGGCGGCGGCTACGGAACTCTTCGTGGAATCTGACTGGATATTTTAGGGTTTTCGCGACTGGAAGGATATATAGGCGGAAGGGCAACCTCGGAGGTGTCCCGAGGGGCCCACACCATAGTGGGGCGCCCCCCCCCCCCACTTGGTCGTGCCGCCAGGTGGGGTGGCCACCTCGTGGCCCCTCTCCGTCTCTCCTTCGGTGTCCTGGAACCCTCCATGGAAATTGAGGCCTTGGGCTTTTGTTTCGTCCAATTCCGAGAATATTTCCTGTGTAGGATTTCTGAAACCAAAAACAGCAGAAAACAGGAACTGACACTTCGGCATCTTGTAAATAGGTTAGTTCCAGAAAATGCATAAAAACATTATAAAGTGTGAACAAAACATGTAGGTATTGTCATAAAACTAGCATGGAACATAAGAAATTATAGATACGTTGGAGACGTATCATGCACCTATACATCTGACAAGTGTATTAGGTGTGTTGGGGACACAAGATACTTCTTGTATCTTAATTGCAGGGTTGCTTGAGAGGGATATCATTGACCTCTACCTCCCTGAGTTCGATAAACCTTGGGTGATCCACTTAAGGGAAACTTGTTGCTGTTCTAAAAACCTCTGCTCTTGGAGGCCCAACACTGTCTACAAGAATAGAAGCACACGTAGACATCAAGATATTTTCTGGCGCCGTTGTCGGGGAGGTAAGGTAAAAGGTATTCACATCCTTCGACTACTAAGCTATTTCCTAGCCATGTTGCCGATGTGTGAGTGCTCGAAGCTATTTCCTTTAGATTCTGCAATTTTATCTTTTTGTTTCTTGTTTTTATTTTCACTAGTTAGGCTTAATGGAAAACAACAAAATTAGAGATCTTTATGAACTTTATATTGAATTAGGATATGATGTGTTTGAAGAGAGAATTAAAAAACCCATGGAACTTTGTTTGCAAAATAGTTGTAGCAATGTTTTTAGCATGAACTCTTTGAACACTATTATTGCTAATGCTATGGAAGAATTTAAGCTTGGGGAGGTCGGTTTTGATGAAAATGATCTCTTTAGTCCTCCGGGTATGGAGGAGAAAGTTTATGTTGATTATGATATGCCTCCTATATATGATGTTTACAATGATGAATATGATATTTTCAGTCCATCTACTATTGAGGATAAAATTCATTATGATTATTCTATGCCTCCAATTTATGATGATTATAATGATGGATGTGATAGTTTTACTCCCACTATTACTAATAAAATTGATTATGCTTATGTGGAGAGTAATGATACTTTTATGCATGTGGATCATGATAAGAATGATGTATGTGATAGTTATATTGTTGAGTTTGTTCAGGATGCTACTGGAAATTATTATGAGAGAGGAAAATATGGTTGTAGAAATTTTCATGGTACTAAAACACCTCTCTACATGCTGAAAATTTTGAAGTTACTCATGTTTTATCTTCCTATGCTTGTCACTTTGTTCTTCATGAATTTATTTGTGTACAAGATTCCTATGCATAGGAAGCGGGTTAGACTTAAATGTGTTTTGAATTTGCTTCTTGATGCTCCTTTTGCTTCATTTTCTATTTTCATGTGAGCATCATTAAAATCTTCTGCGCCTAGCTGAAAGGCGTTAAAGAAAAGCGCTTATGGGAGACAACCCATTATTTTATTTCTGCAATTTTTCTTTTATTTGAGTCAAGGAGTTTGCTTACTTCTGTAACTACTCCTTTGTATGTTTATTTTATCGTATTGTTGTGCCAAGTAAAGTCTCTGATAGAAAGTTGATACTAGATTTGAATTTCTGCGCAGAAACAGATTTATAGCTGTCACGGTTTTGAGTTTTTCTCTCTGTAGAAGAATCTAAAAATTCTGAAACAATTCACGCATGATTCTCAGATATGTACGCAACTTTCATTAGTTTTGAGTTTTCTGATCTGAGCAAGTTAAGTGCCTCGAAAAAATTCGTCTTTACGGACTATTCTGTTTTGACAGATTGTGCCTTTTATTTCGCATTGCCTCTTTTACTGTGTTTGAGTGGATTTCTTTGCTCCATTAAATTTAAGTAGCCTTGGGTAATGTCCAGAAGTGTTGGGAATGATTGTGTCCTTGCTGAACATGTGAATTTTTGATTATGCACTAACTCTCTAATGAGATTGCTTTGAGTTTGGTGTGAAGGAAGTTTTGAAGGGTCAAGAGAGAAGGGTGATATAATGTGATCAAGAAGAGTGAAGAGCCTAAGCTTGGGGATGCCCCTGTGGTTCATCCCTCCATATTTCAAGAAGACTCAAGCGTCTAAGCTTGGGGATGCCCAAGGCATCCCCTTCTTCATCAACAACTTATCAGGTCATCTCTAGTGAAACTATATTTTAATTCTTTCACATCTTATGCGCTTTACTTGGAGCGGCTGTGTGCTTTTATTTTTGTTTTTGAATAAATTCGGATCCTAGCAATCCTTGTGTGGGAGAGAGACATGCTCCGCTTTTTCATTTGAACACTTGTGTTCTTCGTTTTACTTTAATATTCATGGCGAAAGCTGAAAGCCTCAGCATGGATTGTTATTTGGTTGGAAACAGAAAATGCTTCATATGGTAATTGGTATATTATCTTGAACTAGTAAAATTTGCCCGTGCGTTGCTACGGGTTGATTTACCTAATAGACGATCATGTGTTTGTACCATTTGTAGGACTGATACCCCAAATCATACGGGTTGATACTAACGATGAAATATCATATACATGGTGGCCTGGCGGAGAATACCAATTTCACATTGAGCTTCTTGTCGGGGCGCGCGTGCTCCTGGTGCTTTTGGTTGGGACGTGCTGGGCGGAGCTAGCTGGTCATCTAGAGGAGAGTGACGCTACTGCTGCAGCCACCACTGCCGCAACACGATGTGAGTCGAAAGTGGCGGCGGGGTAGTTACGGACTTGGGTTGAGTTTAGGTAGGTTGAAATCAAAGACACGCTATTTTAGATGACAAAGTATATCATAAACCACGTATGATAAAACTACGGTAATATAGCCTATAGGGTTAAGTTACGACAGTTTTGCCATATCATAATATTTTAAAATATTAGATAACCTAAGGATAAGGCCATTATTTTTGTTTACATCCAGTGTGAAACTGTATCTGGCAGAGACAATTGTAGAAGATATTTTGCCAAGCTTGATCAAGGATGGTGTTTCATGCAGCTCAGCTCTACTCTTTTTCTCAACCAGATTTGTTGCACGCTGTATAGTTTCATCCATTCTGATGCAGTCATGCCAAGGCAAAATCTGTATAAATATTTAGATAACAATCTGAATATTTAATAATTAAGTACCACTCTGAATATTTAATAGCGCATCTAACAGCAACATGTAGAAGATGTAGTCGGTAGCTTTCAGCAAAGAAGTGCAAAATCGTACAAGAACTGAACCTTCTTGTTACATCCAGCACCACACTTAATTAAGCAGTGCCTACAACCGATCCAACAAATAATACTAACTTCAGCAAGAAATCACGTGTGTTTCTTGTACTCATCCCCTCTAGCTGCCATTGTTGTTACGACCTAGGTCAGGACTCAGGACGGCAACATAGGCAATGCAAGCTGTGCACGGTGATCCTGGTGGCGAAGCTAAGACCTGCCGTCTCTGATCCGTATCTGGCTCACCTCGACAGTGTAGTTCATCGTCAAAAGTAGGCTCGGACCACATTTAGCAACAGCAGCAGGTTGCGAAGTCAGACTGTAAGATCCCGGCCACATCGCCAAAACAATGTCAACGTCTCCGCTTTACATACATCAGCCAAGCGCACACAAGCTTACCCAATATAGTAGACCAATCAAAGTGATCTGATTATTAATCCAATGTTTTCCAGACGAACGCTCTTAACCTGGTCGCATGTATTCAGCGACGGACGAAAGCATATTTTCTTCCACATTCAGTATATGATGGGTTGCAGGAAGTCCTGATTATACCCTATATCCTCTGTACTGGCAGTCCTCACATAAGTTGTATTGTATATAGTAATCAATGGCCCGCGAGACATGACCACTTCCCAGAACTTAGACGTTGCAAACTCTATCCGATCCATATGAATTTTCATACATAGTCAATACTATTGTACAGTATTAATTATGCACATAGGCTCCCATCCTCGATTTGCATAACGGTGATCCTGGTGGCGAAGCTAAGACCTGCCGTCTCTGATCCGTATCTGGCTCACCTCGACAGTGTAGTTCATCGTCAAAAGTAGGCTCGGACCACATTTAGCAACAGCAGCAGGTTGCGAAGTCAGACTGTAAGATCCCGGCCACATCGCCAAAACAATGTCAACGTCTCCGCTTTACATACATCAGCCAAGCGCACACAAGCTTACCCAATATAGTAGACCAATCAAAGTGATCTGATTATTAATCCAATGTTTTCCAGACGAACGCTCTTAACCTGGTCGCATGTATTCAGCGACGGACGAAAGCATATTTTCTTCCACATTCAGTATATGATGGGTTGCAGGAAGTCCTGATTATACCCTATATCCTCTGTACTGGCAGTCCTCACATAAGTTGTATTGTATATAGTGATCAATGGCCCGCGAGACATGACCACTTCCCAGAACTTAGACGTTGCAAACTCTATCCGATCCATATGAATTTTCATACATAGTCAATACTATTGTACAGTATTAATTATGCACATAGGCTCCCATCCTCGATTTGCATAGCCACCACGAGTTGTTCCCGTCGACAGCGAGGCGCCTGTGGTGACTTCGTCAATTTCAAGATCCAATCCGTCGGCTCAGTCTTCCGGAGGTGCTCATAGGGGTAGGGTGTGCGTGTGTGCGTTCATAGGGGTGAGTGTATACGCGTGTATGTGAGCGTCTGCGTTTGTACTGTGTTTCTCAAAAAAAAAAAAAGTAATGCTGCTGATACAGCTCCCTGTCCCGACTCAGCTTCCGCCATTGCGCCGCCCGGCACCCTGACGCACGTCGCCGCCCACCTCGCGCGGCTGCGCTTGCATCGCCCAAAACACTCGACCAAGAACAAGTTCCAACACATGCATGCTCCGCTCCCGCCGCGCCTCAGCGGGCCTAACGCACGTTGACGGAAGACCAACACAAACCTCAGCTTCCTGTCCTGTCTATCTTGGGGACCACGAGGTCGAGTCTGGTGCTATACTCCAACCACGGAGGGCGAGCGGCGCCACAGCCGCATCTCCTGGCTCAAGGGCGTAGGGGCCGTCGTCCCATCGTATCTCACTGTCGGAGAGGTCGGGCAGGGATAGATGTAGTTGATCCATGGTCATGGGTTTGGGCAGTCTTATTGGGTAGTTTTTGTTGATGTCGATCTCATCTCCTCAATCTCAGGTGTGTGATCGATCGATCTCACACGTATATATAATTATACATATACAGGTGAACCAAGAGGTAGGAGCTAGGAAACGCGCAGCTAGTAGGAAAGAGTAAACCCAATCGAACCCTCGGCTTGGGGACGGACTCTTTGATTCGTTTTGGATTGGAACTCCTGGGGCTGCAGGACTCTTGCCGAAGCAGACCAAGTAGGAATACACCAACGCAACGGAAGGGGTGCCACGGACGAAGTAGGTAAGGTGCGATAGAATAGATCCGTTTTCTGAGATATTAGGCCTAGGATTTCCGGGCCTAGAGAAAAAAACTTTGGTCTGTTTGTGACACCAAGCAGCCACCTATTGCAATTTAATAGTAAAGATAATTTGATATGTGGCAATTGTTTTGAGCTCTCAAGTAGATCATGTTTAAGCTCTTGCATCATGTAGTTTAAATCTATTAGTGGAGAACTACCGTAGAGCTTGTTGAAATTTGGTTTGCATGATTGGTCTCTCTAAGGTCTAGATATTTTCTGGTAAAAGTGTTTGAACAACAAGGAAGACAGTGTAGAGTCTTATAATGCTTGCAATATGTTCTTGTATAAGTTTTGCTGTACCGGTTTATACTTGTGTTTGCTTCAAACAACCTTGCTAGCCAAAGCCTTGTACTGAGAGGGAATGCTTCTCGTGCATCCAAAAACCTTGAGCCAAAACCTATGCCATTTGTGTCCACCAACACTACCTATTATGTGGTATTTTTCTGCCATTCCAAGTAAATTGATTGTGTGCTACATTTAAAACCTTTCAAAAATTCATCCCTTGTTTTTGCAATACATAGCTCATGGGAAAGTAGCCTAAAAAACTATTGTGGTAAGGAATATGTCGCTTATGTATCTTAGTTCTTATAAGTTGTTTGTTGAGCGGTAACCATGTTTCTGGGGACGCCATCAACCTGTCACACCTTTGTTGAATATCATGTGAGTTGCTATGCATGTTCGTCTTGTCTGAAGTAAGGGAGATTTTCCATGAGTTAAATGGTTTGAGTATGCATATTGTTAGAGAAGAACATTGGGCCGCCAACCAAAGCCATGTATCATGGTGGAAGTTTCAGCTTGGACATTAATCCTCAAATCTCTTATGAGAATATTATCTATTGTTGAATGATTAAAGCATAAAAGAGGAGTCCATTATCTGTTTTCTATGTTGTCCCGGTATGGATGTCCTCAAGTTGAGATCTATCAAAATCGAGAAATCAAATGCGATTTATCTCCTTGGACCTTTGTACAGGTGGCATAGAGGTACCCCTTTGTGGCACTTGGTTGAAACATATGTAATACAATGATAATCCATGGAAATCCGAGCTAATTAGGACAAGGTGCGGGCACTATTAGTATTCGATGCATGAGGCTTGCAACTTATAGGAAGTTTTATACATAACACATATGAATTATTACTAGCGTTGACACAATTGTTTCCATGTTTTCAAAATAAAAAGCTCTAGCACATGAGTAATCCCTGCTTCCCTCTGCGAAGGGCCTTTCTTTTACTTTATGTTGAGTCAGTTTACCTACTTCTTTCTATCTTAGAAGCAAACACTTGTGTCAACTGTGTGCACTGATTCTTACATGTTTATTTATTGCACTTGTTATATTGCTTTATGTTGACAACCATCCATGAGATATACATGTTACAAGTTGAAAGCAATTGCTGAAACTTAAATCTTCCTTTGTGTTGCTTCAAAGCCTCTTATTAAGAATCTATTGCTTTACGAGTTAACTCTTATGCATGACTTTTTGATGCTTGTCTTGAGAGTACTATTCATGAAAAGTTTTTGCTATATGATTCAGTTGTTTAGTCATTATCTTTTTGTTAGCAAACTATATACCATTGCTTTGAGTCACTTCATTCATGTCATATGCTTTACAATAGTATTGATCAAGATTATGTTGGTAGCATGTCACTTCAGAAATTATTATTTTTATCGTTTACCTACTCGAGGGCGAGTAGGAACTAAGCTTGGGGATGCTTGATACGTCTCCAACATATCTATAATTTCTTATGTTCAATGATAGTTTTATGACAATACCTACATGTTTTGTTCATACTTTATAATGTTTTTATGCATTTTCCGGGACTAACCTATTAACAAGATGCCGCAGTGCCAGTTCCTATTTTCTGCTGTTTTTGATTTCAGAAAAGTTAGTTGACAAATATTCTCGGAATTGGACGAAACAAAAGCCCACAACCCTATTTTCCACGGAGTGTTCCAGAACACCAAAGAGGAGTCGAGGAAGGGCAGCAGGGGGCCCACACCATATGGCGGCGCGGGTGGCCCCCTGGCCGCGCCCAGATGTGGGGAGGGAGCCCCCTGGCTCCCCCGGCGCTGCCCCTTTGCCTATATATTCTCCCAGATGCGAAAACCCTAAAGGCATCGGTCTTCCTCCACGAAAAGTTACATAGCCACTGCCATCGCGAAGCCAAGTTCGGGGGACAGAAGTCTCTGTTCCGACACGCCGCCGGGACGGGGAAGTGCCCCTGGAATCCATCTCCATCGACACCACCGCCATCTTCATCGCCGCTGCTGCTGCCATGATGAGGAGGGAGTAGTTCTCCCCGAGGCGAGGGCTCTACCGGTAGCTATGTGGTTCATCTCTCTCTCCCATGGTGTGATCTTTATGTGATCATGAGCTTTGTAATCTAGTTGAATATGTAGATGTTACTCTTGTCTATTATGCACTCTAGAGGTTACTTTAATATGAACTCCGGAGTCACTCTCCACGGTGTGATGGTGACAGTGTGCGCATCGTGTGTGATTCCTTTATGACGTTGTGGAGCTTGTTTACTCCGGCTTGAGGTGTGCTTTTGTAGCCCTACACAATGAATGGTGTTTGTCATCCAACAAGAGAGTGTTTGAGAGTAGCATTTATTTATTCAATTATGTGATCATTGTTGAGAGTGTCCACTAGTGAAAGTATGATCCCTAGGCCTTGTTTCTAAGCATTGAAACACCGTTTCCAACAAGTTCTGCTACATGTTCGCTTGCTGCCATTTTTATTTCAGATTGCAATTGCTACTTATAATCATCCATATTACTTGTATTTCACTATCTCTTCGCCGAACTAGTGAACCTATACATCTGACAAGTGTATTAGGTGTGTTGGGGACACAAGAGACTTCTTGTATCTTAATTGCAGGGTTGCTTGAGAGGGATATCTTTGACCTCTACTTCCCTGAGTTCGATAAACCTTGGGTGATCCACTTAAGGGAAACTTGCTGCTGTTCTACAAACCTTTTCTCTTGGAGGCACAACACTGTCTACAAGAATAGAAGCACACGTAGACATCAATTATCATCACCCCTCTTGATGCGCTTGCCGGTGCCGCTTGTACCTGCCTCCCGTGGGTAGGCAGTCCAAGTTCTGCACTCGTTCGCACTTCGTGTGTCGGGAATCCTTGTTTGAGCTTCCCAACCAGATACAGGCCCTGCCCTTGCTAGCTCACCACATCCAGCCGTTGCCCTAGCTTGCTCACCATGTGAACCGCCATCCCACGGAGACCCCGAAGTAGGCTCGCACGGGTCCTTTATCCATGGTGGCATATTCTTCGGATCAAATGGTATGTTGTACCTAAAGCAATAAGATACCCATTCCCAGTAGGTTGTCCCGACATACTGCTTCTTCTCGTCGCGCCAGGCAGGGGGAAGAGCGGCCAACCTAGCCGCTTCCTTGCAATCCGGGAAAACCACTTCCCTTGGAATTTGTTGTGCTTGACGCTGCCCATCATTGATTTTTTTGAGTCGCCTGTACAACTCAAAACTGACATACCCATCAATCGCAGCATACCTCAAGTTTACTTCAGGCAATGGCATGCACTCCCATTGATCGTGGCTGCTAGTAGGGAACTTGGTCTTCATGTCTTTGTAAGATGGGTCAATGATGGCGGCTGCCAAATCACCCATGCCAGTCCTATTGCCAGGACCATTGAAATTGATCATATCCTGAATGTCAATCCAATTATGTTCAGGAATTTTAATGCCATCTTTAGCAAACCTGTCAGAGTCACCCCTGATGTCAACAGTTGTGAAACAAATTCCTTTATGTTGAAGGAATTCTTGCAGTGCCAGATTGTCAGGACTCCTGCATGTTAACACAAATCAATCTTGTAAGATCGTATATGCTGAAATAGTACACATATTTTTCTTCCAATAAACTGTATACTTGTTGCAGTGAAACAATGATTTTGCATCAGTGATACACATCAAAATAACATGAATTATTGTTGCGACTATATGATCTAATTATTAAAGTGTCAAGTTAAGATTCAGTTACTATATGTTAATATCTTGACATCCATGCCGATTATCGGTGAGTATGAGTACATGAAATTTGTGCAAGACATGCAAAAATTTGAGTACCAAAATCATGAAACTAGATATCGTGGTCAATCCAAAAAAATTATACAAGTTTGTTGGATATTACGTTCCAGACCACATTTTTCATACAAGTTAGTTTGTTCGTGTTTTCATACAAGTTAGAACCTAGTCTATTTCGAAATAAAAAAGCAGATCCAAGATAAAGGAAGAGTTTCTATAAAAAAACAAAAGGATAAAGGAAGGCATGTGAAGAACATACCTGCAGAAATGGTACACCAGGACGTGGTCGTCCATGGCCAACTGAACGACGGCGGTACTTACTTGGTCCGAAGTGTATTCTAGGTCGAGGCCGACGAACCTGGGCCTGTCCTCTAGCAGCTTGTGTTCGTACATCTGGAGGGTGCGCTCGAGAACGGAAGGGTCATTCGTGTACACCACGTTCACCTTGGTCGTCCCATGGGGAACGACGCTCCTCTTTAGCGTAAACAGGCCGCCGTCGGCCATGGCAGCGCTGAAGCACGTCGAACTGATCAGAGGGATTGAGGGGGAGGGAGGGAGAGCAACTGCAAACAATGGGGTTTTTTGGAACTTGCCGAAATGCAGGGGAGAACGAACCGCCAGGGGTTGTTTAGTGGGGACAGATGGGAATAATACTGCGATGAGGTTGAGGAATTAACTCCAACCGCCATTTAAATCTAGTACTCCCTATAGTCAGTTGATAGGAAATGGACGGGCAAGATTGATTCTAGGGAGGCGAATCCCAGTATTTTCCCAATTTATTTGAGTTGTAATATAACCATCGTTAATACTTGAATTGAAAAATATTTACAAAATTAATTTAGTATATACTACATGATGAGATAATCCAACAAACCATGGAAATGCATGGCCATCCAACCATGTCACCCGCTTGTGAAAATTGTATAGGTGGTAGTGTGCGCAATACACGCGGTAGCCACTTCACAAATACATCCTTTTAATTTTGCCCCCTTAATTCGGCCAATAAAAATGAAAAGACTTTATGTGGAAAACCAAAAAAACTGTATTTGGCAAAGTATAGTTGAAAATAAGAAGTTTTTCATTGATCTCTTAAAAAAGGGGTCATGATTCAAAAGTTCGCCATGCATGGTTCTTGCGGTAACCAAGCTAGCTCACCCATGTGGCAAGAAGCGAATCAATGTCCAACATGCATGGTTCCAAAAATATATATTTACAGAATGATTCTGCTTCTCAAGAATATTTGCATGCCATGATGTTTGTTATTTTTCCTAGATAAAAGTAGTAATTGGCGACTTCATGATTGCCTTGCTTGCTGATTTCAATAAGTTTGAACCACATTTTGGCTTAATTTCAAATTTAGGCAAAAACTTCTTGGCAATCGACTTGTGAGCTACTATACTTGGATGCAACCCACATTTTCGTTGGCTAATGTTTTCTGATTCCACAACAATAGGGCACATCCCTATATCATCCCAAATTTTGAATTCTTATTAGTTTGGTTGATGACCACCATTCATATCCAAACTTAATTAATTGGAGTACAAATAATTTAGTTTATGGTTTCATGGTAAGCTAGTTTGACAAATTAACCTTCGAAATGGCGATTCGCCTACCATGCATGCATGTTTGGCCTACCCGTGAAATTTTGATTTGTGGTATTGTGCACACACTGCACATGATAGCGAATAAACAAAACACCTATTTGGACCCCTTTGGCCAGCAAGGGCATGTTTGGTTCCTAGCCACAATTTGCCAAGAAGCCAAAATTTGGCAGCCATATAGTTTATTTGGCATGTGTTTGGTTTTTGCCACAATTTGGCTTATCACACTTTATTGCATAGACTCAACTTTTTTTACAAAGTTTTGCCAAAGTTTGGCTTTAATATTTTAAGCCACAATTTGGTGGCTAGCCACACTAGCTTATTTTTTTTGGCTAACCACACTTTGGCTTTGGAAAAATGTGGCTACCAAACAGGGGTCCTAATAAAAAGAAAACAACACACTAATGTGTGGTAAACCAAAAATCCCTACTTTGCAAAGTTGCATATGTGCAAAAGGGGGGCAATGCATGCATTATTCAGAAGTTGACTGTGGTTTTCGTAGTGTAACCAATTAATTAAGCTTACATATGGGAAGAGGCTAGCGAGGCGAACTCAAGCAGCTATGGTTCCAATGTTGTCAAGTTTGAAGTGGACACTGCATGAAGCTTGCTCAAATTAATGGGTAGAAAGCCAAAAGCAGTCCATATTTATTGTATATGTGTGTGAATAATGACTCTTCACCCCAAACCTCTATGTATGATAGGGTTTTATATTTTTTACTTGTTAGTAGTAAGTACATGTCATGTGATGGCTCCATGCACATGTTTCACAACTTTTTTTGATTTGTTTCTACCTCATTTGGTTGGTTTCAAATTTTCTCAAACTTCCTATGCGCGCTATGTTGTACTATTGGGACCCATGTTTGGGCTTTGTTTGTGGTACCACACTTGCAGGGTACCTCCAAGTATTTTATTCCCAAAAATTATGAATTCTAATTAAATGGTGAATTAAAACTGATCATCTAAAGTTGGAAAATAAAATCAATATATAGCTGCACATCGAGATATGTGTATAAGTAGACAAACAACATTGCCACACATGCCTTATATAAGTTTGTTTTTTCTAGCGGAGTGGATTCCCTAATCACCCCACGGTTGGGACATTGTCAATGTTGTCATGATAAATAACATTGCGAGACTTTCCATCTTATTCTTTTTTGTAGAAATGATTGTCCCATTATGGCAAACGTCCCCATTCGTTTTTCAAATTAAGTAAACGTTATAGGATAAAAATTCATTGAAGTGACAAATTTTCTAGATTTCTAACTATTTTAGCTCATTCAAACAAGTTTGCAATAGGCCGACCTGTTGTCCAGTGACAATTTTAGAGTACAATTTGATCAACATCACAAAAAGTGCTTTTAAGGTACCCTAGATGCCTTGGTAACCGTCGAACACTTTAATCACTCTGACCTCGCCGTCTCGCCGTCTTAGATGCCTTGGTAACCGTCGAACACTTTAGACTAGCCCCAATGGGAGTATCATAAGTAGTATCATAAATGCCATGTTGGAAAAAATCTAATGTGTCACATCAATTAATGAGGTGAGAGATGAGAGTAGTATCATAACACATAAACCTAGAAAACTTAGAAAACTTCATGACAAATACATCATGTACACACATTTGCATTGAGATTCTACAAAACTTTAAATATGACATAAGTATGATACCATATTATGATACTATGCATATGATACTACATACTACGTACTTCCCATTGTGACTAGTCTTAATCACTCTGACCTCGCCGTCTCGCCGTCTTACTCTAGTACCTATTACACCCCCACTCCGTCTCTCATACAGCGCCCCACTCGTTTCCCACTCCGTCTCTCATACAGCGCCCCAATCTTAGCATGTTGGACCAATTAGGAGTACAAAATTATGTTCTAAATGTTGCTCAAACTTTCCATACAACTAATATATAACTTATACTACGTAGGTTACACCATCGAAATAGGTATGACCAGTTGAGAAATGGGAACAATAACTTGGAACCTTTCTTACTATCGAGTGGGACGTGTGATATTGGTGTGACCCTGCTTTTTTCTTCTTCTACATAATGGCTACATGATGGTTCTAGAAAGAAGTGTATGTTGTTGTGGTATCTCTTGACGCGAATCCCTCTAATCACAAGCGTTAGATTTTGGAGACCAACGGTTAGTACTGCTGTTACATGTCTAGTTCAAAACTAGTGCATTTTGTATGTTGTTGTAGTAGTCTAGTAGATAGATTCAGATACATGGTCAGGAGTGCAAACATTTCGCAACTAGTTGAGCCCTCACCTTATTGTCGGATGTCACATTTCGAGTTTCTAAAAAAATGTAAATTCAAATCATAGTCACAGGTTATGTTGTATCTTGTGCACATCTAAACATTTGTTTCAAAAAGTGACCATATGTGAGCTGTGGAAAAAAGAAAAGACCAAAGTGAATAATATTCCTTAACTATTCACATATCATTTGTCTTTTTTGTGCAAGCTAGAAAATTTCATTTTTTTGATGAAACTTCACAGATGCATACTCATCTGTGACCTGTGGAGCAATACACAACATAATATGTGTCCCAGTTTTGTTTTTCTTCATATTTTTTAAAAGTGCAGAAGTGTGATATCCGATAATAGGATGTGGGTGCAACTAGTTGCAAATGAGATGTCATGCATGCTGATATGATATGTCTTTTGTCGTGGCCCCATCCTACTTCTGCATTTTCTTGACGGTCATTTTTGAGTAGTTGCGACCTGGACGTGATCGGACTAGTCGATACTCGATAGTAGTCGTAGTACTGTACAACTTCTGCATGTGGCGTACAAGATGGTTGTAGAAGCCTCTAGAGTAGTAGTACTAGCTAACGGATAGATTATACTACGTATCTGGAGAAACTGACATGGCCATTGATATGACAAGACTATACCCGGATTTGGACGCATTGTAGTGGCTCCATCAATGTTCCGCTATGATGGTCAATTTTACTGCTACACCAGATTGTCGACGCAGAGGATTCCTTGGCTTCCGCGCAAGACCCTTCCTAAAGAAGGCATCTGCTCTGGCCCGTTGATTCTATGTGGACGGTTCCAGATTGCTTTATGTGTTTTTGTACAGTATCAGATCTAGGTTTTCCTTCCCTCCCTATTAGGGGTTGTTTGGTTTAGGGGATAGGTTTATGGGATGAGAGTATCCCCAACCACCTGGCTAGGGATAGCCAATTTTTGTTGTTTGGTTGTGTAGGAATTGATTGTAGGACGAGAGGTGGTTAGTGGTATAGATTTTTTTGTTTGCTCGAAATGTTAGGGGTGGCTATAAGATGGTGAGATTATCTCTACACACATCAAATATACCACACCTCCTATTTTTATAGCCCAAAAAATACATAACCGGTGGTATGTGAATTGATCTGGGTAAAAATATTACACAACCGTACAAATATTCAAATCCTATAGTCAAATCCTACATAACTCCTATAGTCAAATCCTACATAACTCCTATACAAATTGTACGAATCAAAGGATATGATTTTCCCCCTATATAGCTTGTTTGATTTGAAGAATTGAATCCTCCAAAATTTCTATGTATTGTTTTCTTATACTAGTACAACCCTATAGGATTTCTAAGAAGAGGTTAGACCTCTTGGAAAAATTCATATGCATCTGTGACAACTATGCTATGCACTCTCAATCTCTATAGAAATTTCCTTTGGCTTTCCTATGTTACCATCACACACCTAGCTTTACCAATTCCCGTAGGATTCAAGGAGGCATATGTCATAGCGATTCTCCATTTTTCTATCATATGAATCTAACATGCCCTCTCAGTTTGAGTGATGCAAAGTGGCCACTATAAGATTTATTTAGTCAGATTAATTGGTCATGCATACACTAGTTGTTTTCTATCTTTCCCTCCACATGTCAATTAGCCAAATTTATAAGTAAAATCCTAAAATTCAAATAAATTGCTGAAAATTGGAAATAATATTACAGTTGTAGCAAATTACTAAATCGATCCAGAAAATATGTACATGGCTTCAAGAATCTTTTTGCCGAACTGAGTAGTCCGTAAATGATGTCCTTGGAGTAGTTTGTGAGTTGAAGAACGTCCCTCTCGTCAAACTGACATGGCCTTTGATTTGACAAGAGAACACTAATATTTTGGACCTGAATCAGAGTGGTAAAGGCGTATAGCTCGATCAATGCAATGGTATGATGGCTATGCAGCTATACCTATATAGAGTAGACTACTAGTAGACTTTGGGACACAGAGATTTGGCTTCCGCGGCCGACCCCGAACAAGATTCTTTTACATTGCCGATATATCTTTTCACTGACATTGAATCGCTGAAACTTGGGGTCCGCCTGTGGCAGGACCAGCCTGTCAATGGCCCAAAGTCTTATGTGCTCCCGCCCTTTGATTTTGGATGGACGGACAAGATTGCCCAGTCCCATCCCTGTCCTGTTCGTTCCAGTTTTCATCCTCCTCCCCGGGGAACCCTCCCCGGAGAGCTCTACACCGACCCCTTCTATCCCCACCTGCTTGTCCCTTCCTTCTTCCTCCAGCGATTCATCCCTCGTTCAACAAGTTGTCTAAGAAGAACATGAAGAAGAGTAAGAAGAGGAAAGAGGCGTTGGTGTCTGAGACTAAATCCGCGGTGAAATCCATCCCGCTGAAAGTCCTGCAAACTCCGACTTTGAAAGTGTACCAGCGGCGCCGGCGGACAGGCATGTATGCGCTTCCATCGCAAGCACTACAAGAAAAGTTGCCATGGCCGACGAAGTTGAAGTCGCGCCGTGGTTGCTGGTGTACCATGGCCGACGATTTTTGGTCCCTCCGTGGTGCATGTCAAAACTTTTTTTTCTCGTTTTTGAGGCCACCTAGCCCGACGAAAGCGGCCAAAACGTCGCGTATGGTGGCCCGGGACGTGGTGCATCTCGAAATCTCGGGTTCGCCGGCCGAGTCAACGCAAATCCGCACCGCCGAGGGATGTAGGGCCCAGATGGCAGCCTCTCTGGTTTGTTTTCTAGATCGCGCCATCTCGTTCAACGTTCTCCGATCGAGCCGTTTACGATGCAGGATCATGGGTCCCGCATGTCATCCTCTATGAACCAAAATTCTTTCTATTCTTGGATTTTTTTGACCCCCTGATTTCTGGCTACTTCCTTTTTCTTTTGATCCCTTGCCGCCTTGGAAACGTTGAGACCGCTGCTGCTAAATGGGACCCGCATGTCATCCTCTATGTGCAATCAACTTTCTTTTCTTGGAGTTTTTTTGGCACCTCAAATTTGGTCACTTGCCTTTTTCTTTCGATCCCCTGCCGCCTCTCAAACGGTGATACCGCTGCTGCTAATGGGACCCGCATGTCATCCTCTATGTACTATAAAACTTTCTTTTCTTGAATTATTTTTGGCACCTCATATTTGGTCACTTACCTTTTTCTTTCGATCCCTGCCGCCTCTCAAACGGTGATACCGCTGCTGCTAAATGGGACCCGCATGTCATCCTCTATGTACTATCAAACTTTCTTTTCTTGGATTTTTTGGCACCTCATATTTGGTCACTTGACTTTTTCTTTCGATCCCTGCCGCCTCTCAAACGGTGATACCGCTGCTGCTAAATGGGACCCGCATGTCATCCTCTATGTACTATAAAACTTTCTTTTCTTGGATTTTTTTGGCACCTCATATTTGGTCACTTGACTTTTTCTTTCGATCCCTGCTGCCTCTCAAACGGTGATACCGCTGCTGCTAAATGGGACCCGCATGTCATCCTCTATGTACTATAAAACTTTCTTTTCTTGGATTTTTTTTGGCACCTCATATTTGGTAACTTGACTTTTTCTTTCGATCCCCTGTGCCTCTCAAACAGTGATACCGCTGCTGCTAAATGGGACCCGCATGTCATCCTCTATGTACTATAAAACTTTCATTTTTTTGATTATTTTTGGCACCTCATATTTGGTCACTTGACTTTTTCTTTCGATCCCCCGCCTCTCAAACGGTGAGACCACTGCAGCTAAATGGGACCCGCATGTCATCCTCTATGAGCAATCAACTTTCTTTTCTTGGAGTTTTTTTGGCACCTCATATTTGGTCACTTGCCTTTTTCTTTCGATCTCATGCCACGTTTGAAACGTTGAGGAACCTGCTGGCTCATGGGACCCGCATGTCATCCTCTGTGTGCTATAAAAGTTTCCTTTGTTGGATTTTTTTCACCCTCTGATTTTTGGCTTGCCTTTTTCTTTTGATCCCCTGCCCCCTTTGAAACGTTGAGTAAGCTGTTGGTTCAAGGGACCCGCATGTCATCCTCTATGTCCATCAACTTTCTTTTCTTGGATTTTTTTCACCCCCTAATTACTAGCTACTTTCTTTTTCTTTTGATCTCAAGCCGCATTACAAACATTGAGACCGCTGCTGCAAAATGGGACCTACATGTCATCCTCTATGTACAATAAATCTTGGATTATTTTTGGCTCCTGATATTTGGTCACTTGCCTTTTTCTTTCGATCTCATGCCGCCTTTGAAACGTTGAGTAAGCTGCTGGCTCATGGGTCCCGCATGTCATCCTCTACGAACAATAAAAGTTTCCTTTCTTGGAGTTATTTTTTACCCCTAATTTCTGGCTATTTGCCTTTTTCTTTTGATCCCCTGCCCCCGTTGAAACGATGAGGACGCTGTTGGCATGGGTCCCACATGTCATCCTCTATGAACAATAAAAGTTTCCTTTGGTGGATTTTTTTGACCCCTAATTAATTTCTGGCTATTTCCTTTATTTTTCTTTTGATCCCCGCCTTGGAATTGTTGAGAATGCTGCTGCCTCATTTTTCTTTTGGTCCTGTGCCGCCTTGGAAATGTTGAGACCGCTGCTACAAAATGGGACCCGCATGTCATCCTCTATGTACAATAAAGTTTCTTTTCTTGGATTATTTTTGGCTCCTGATATTATGTCACTTGCCTTTTTCTTTCGATCTCATGCCGACTTTGAAACGTTGAGGATGTTGCTGCCTCATGGGTCCCGCATGTCATCCTCTCGAACGATAAATGTTTTCTTTTCTTGTATTTTTTTACCAACTGATTTTTGGCTTTTTTTATTTTCGATCCCCTGCCGCCTTTGAAACGTTGACTCCGCTGCTGGCTCATGGGTCCCCGATGTCAGCCTCCCCGTACAAGAAACATGTGATATTTTATTTTGCAGACAATAAACGTTGTATTTCGCTCTGAGCTATTGCAAACGGATAAATTAAATCTTTATATCTACATAAACAAACTTATATGTTGAATCTCCTTGTTTTTTGTTTTTGCGAAGCATAGGACTTTCCTGTTTTTTTTTTTTGAGAAAAATCCGACCTTTCCTGTTTTGGAGTGGGCTGAAATTGTACGAGTCAAAAGGCCCAGCAGGATAGTTCGAAGGCCCAGATGTCCAGATACAGCCCAATTGAAATCTTTCTTTTCTTGGATTTTTTTCACACCCGATTTCTGGCTACTTCATTTTTCTTTCGGTCCTGTGCCGCCTTGGAAGCGTTGAGACCGCTGCTACAAAATGGGACCCGCATGTCATCCTCTATGTACAATAAAGTTTCTTTTCTTGGATTATTTTTGGCTCCTGATATTATGTCACTTGACTTTTTCTTTCAATCTCATGCCGACTTTGAAACGTTGAGGAAGCTGCTGGCTCATGGGTCCCGCATGTCATCTTCTATGAACAATAAAAGTTTTCTTTGTTGGATTTATTTTTTCCCCTAATTTCTGGCTATTTGTCTTTTTCTTTTGATCCCCTGCCCCCTTTGAAACGATGACGACGCAGCTGGCAAGTCGGTCCCACATGTCATCCTCTATGAACAATAAAAGTTTCCTTTGATGGATTTATTTTTGACCCTAATTAATTTCTGGCTATTTCCTTTTTTATTTTGATCCCCTGCCGCCTTGAAATAGTTGAGGATGCTGCTGCCTCATGGGTCCCGCATGTCATCCTCTCAGAAAGGTAAATGTTTCTTTTCTTGAATTTGTTTACCAACTGATTTTTGGCTTATTTTTTCTTTCGATCTCCTGCCACCTTTAAAACGTTGACGACGCTGCTGGCTCATGGGTCCCCAATGTCAGCCTCCCCATACTGCAAATCCTCTTTCTGCAAAGGTTGTATTTCTAGATAGATAAGGTGGATTCGAATCTGCCATGGTTCAGGCAGCTCAGGTAAGCCTTCTTGCACTAATTAATGGAAGTAGTGTATCGCAAGGTCAAGACATGTGGCTCGGTGTAATGAATCTATATGAATCATGTTGTGGGTTCAATCTGATAGTTCTCTAACAGGTCAGCCAAAATAGAAATTAAGTTTTTTTCTAAAACGGAAATGCAAATTAAGATGAACACAAACATTAGTTATCATAATAGCTGATCATACATACATACTTGCTAAGAGCAAAAGCTTGCCAGAGTTTTACCACCCATACAATTAATTAGCAGTTCAGATAAGATAACCTTATATAAGTATAACTACAAATGCATTTGCTAAGGGCTCATGGGACAACAGAACTAGACAACCGCGAACTTTATGACCAGCATGTCACAGCGGCATCGAAAGATCTTGACCTTCAACTTTGATCCAATGCGAAGTTTGGCACCGTCAATGAACTTTTTCCACCTGGAAGTAACAGCCAAGCGGCCATCTGTGGGACTGACAGAGTACCGTCCCTCCACGGTGAGACCTTCACTCTCCATGACGAGGGATATCTTGCCCCTTCGGCCAGCATTGAGATCCTTGGAGATACTTTTAGGCAATTTCTGATTCAAAGCAAGAGATACCACCAAAAATTAGTCAATGGCACCAATGCACTGAACCATGTGAGACTTTGAGCAGAGAAGACATCAAGATAAGAGCAGTTATGCTGTCATATACTCACGAACATAGCCTTCAGATGCGTCCTGGTCACCACACGGGTGGCCACAGCAATGAGCTGAGACCTCGGTGATCTGGCTGGGGCAGGTGCATGAGCCTGGGCTGGTACACGAGCTGGTGCTGATGCAGGAGACTGCTGGGCAGGTGCAGTAAACGGTGCCTCTAGAGGAACCGGTGCTGATGCAGGAGACTATTGGGCAGGTGCAGTAAACGGTGCAGCTAGAGGAACCAGTGCTGATGCAGGAGCCTGCTGGGCATGTGTAGTATATGGGGCCTCTACAGGAACCAATGCTGATGTAGGGGACTGCTGGGTAGATGCAGTAAACGGAGCTGGTACAGGAACCGGTGCTGATGCAGGAGAGTGGGAAGCCGGTGCCGGTGCTGGTGTGGTTGCCCTTTGTGACATCCGCTCCTGTTCCATCAGGGGATCTGCAGCTTTGATCATGTTAAACCCAGCAAGCTAGAACAGAGGGAATGGTTTAGAACAACTGCTCAGAATGCAGTTATCAAAAGATATGAGTAGAAAAAAGTTACATATTATATATTTGGAAGTGTCTCCAACTCTGTAAGCAGTTACGTATATCTGCCCGTTTGAGTTTCTGATCCTCAGCTCGTCGCCCTTCTTCAGACCGTAGTCAAAAGCAAACTTTCTCCAATCATGTCCATACAAATATGTGATGGCCTGCGTCTTGTAGACATACACCTCATAGACCGTGTAGGTGTTCATCAATTTGCCATTGCCATGCATAGTGAAAGATCCTTCATGCGGACACATCTGGTTAATCATTGGACGAAGTTCACAAGGTACAGTCTGCATGTGAAAATTGATACAAATGTAAGAAGCAGGAAGACTAAAAACAAGACTTTACTATATGCCAATTCATGCTAAACCACTGAGAATACATACCTGTAACTCTGTGAAGGAGCTACTAGAAAGGTAGATAGAGCCATAGGAGGTGTTATATGCGGGGTATGTACATGGGCCCGCCATATTCCCGCAAGCTCGGCATCGGGATGGTGAAGGAAACATGGGAGGTACTACTGGTGCGTAGCGCTGAACGTAAGTGGAAGAATTAGGTTGTGTAAAGTGCATAGTTCAGAGCAATGCAAATGTTGACAAGCAAGTGCATAACACTATGTTACAAACTGAACAGTGAAAAATTAGTGTATGATGAATATAAGCATGCTAATTTGGTGTTTCCGAATTCCAAAAAGCATTAGACAGAGCCGGTGATAATATCAGACATAAATCATGGCATGTATATGTGGCTTAAGAAAATATACCCGAACCCTTGGATGGTTACGGCCCGGCTGATCCTTGGACTTGAGCTTATATAAGCATCCAGAAGGTGGGGCTGACAGTAACTTGGTGGCAGCCTCTGCAGATGCCTCATCAGCAGCAGTTGCAATCCTTTTGACCAATGAAGGCTTAGCAGTTTCAGTCTGCATATAAAAATTGAAGAGCAACAGACATCAGCAGTGATATATAAAATGAATCTATGAGACACTGATGCATATAGTGCTGGATGTAAGTGGAAGAATAGGTGTGTGTGTTTCTGAACTATTGGTAAGCATTAGACAAAGCCGGCAATAAACAGACAAAAATCAAATCATGTATGAGGATTAAGAAAATATACCTGCTTACTGAAAAGGGTACCACCCAGCTGGCCCGTGGCCTTGTGCTTGAGGAGGTTTTCAGAAGATGGTGGCAGCACCATCGTCTTCACAGCAGCCTCATCAGGATCATTTTTTATCCATTTGAGTAGAGGCACAGAAGTTTCATCCTGCATATGAATAGCAACAGAACTCATCATTGATATTTAATAAATCTATGAGATAGACTGATGCAAATAGTGCGGGGTGTAAGTGGAAGAATAGGGTTGTGCATAGAGAACAGTTGACAACAATGCAAATGATTACAAAAGAAGCCAATGGAAATCAACAGTTTATATACTGGATGAGACAGACTGAAAAGTGAAAAATTAGTGTATGATGATTGTAAGCAAACGCAGTGTTTCTGAACTTTTGGTAAGCATTAGACAAAGCCAACAGTAATTAAACAGATAATAATGAAATCATGTATGTGGATTAAGAAAATATACCAGATTCATTAAAAGGTCACCACCCAGCTGGCCCATGGCCTCGTGCTTGTAGAGGTTTTCGGAAGATGGTGCCGGCACCATCGTCCTCACAGCAGCCTCATTAGCCTCATTTTGCATCCACTTGAGTAAAGGCGCAGCAGTTTCAGCCTGCATAAGAATGGGAACAGATCTCAGCAGTGATATTGAATGACTCTGAGACAGACTGATGCATATAGTGCTAGATGTAAGTGGAAGGGTATGGCCGTGTATGGACAACAGTTCACAACAATGCAAGGGTGTGTTCGGTTCTGAAACAGCGTGGAATGGAATGGAATGGTTCCATTTCAGAGGAATGGAATGGTTACATTTTTGTTCGGTTGGGAAAAATGGAGAGCAGAAGAGATCGAGGTTAAACTAACCAATTGTCTCAAAATTGTAATTAACAATTGCAAATGACATTTTAATCTCAAAGTCGTAATTAACAGCGCCTAATGGTGCTCTTTTAATCTAAAAATTGTAATTAACATCATTTTATGTTGGGTTAGGGGAACTGGAGTAGATGAACATTACTGTATGATGATTGTAAGCAAACGAATTTGGTGTTTCTAAACTTTTGGCTTCGAGATCTTATGGGTTTCAACTCTAGCCTACCCCAACTTGTTTGGGACTGAAAGGCTTGGTTGTTGTTGTTGTTGTTGTAAACTTTTGGCAAGCATAGAAAAAACCGACAATAAACAGAGAAAAATCAAGGCATGTTTTGTGGATTAAGAAAATATACCATATTCATTAAAAGATCACCACCCAGCTGGTGCGTGGCCTTGTGCTTGTAGAGGCATTTAGAAGATGGGGGCGGCATCAACATACTGGCAGCCTGATCAGCCGCAGTTTTGATCTTCCTTTTGAGTAAAGGCCCTAAAGTTTCAGTCTGCATATGAATAGCAAAACAAAAGGCAGACCTCAGCAGTGATATTGAATTACTGTATGAGATAGACTGATGCATATAGTGGATGCTCTTAGCCTTTTGCAGCGTGAACACTAGCTATGGACAGACAAAAAAACTAGTTAACTCAGCTTTGTCTAGATATGAATGTACTACCACCATCCAAAAGCTTAAGCCTTATTTATTTTTGAGAAATCAAAACAAGCAAAGTTTGACCAAAATTTTAGAACATTCTATCAACAAATATAATACTGTGTAGATACCGTAGGAAAATATATTTTATTATCTATTTAATGATATTAATTTTGTATTTTGCATGTTACTGATTTTTGGTAAAAGCTTAGTCAAACATGGTATAGTTTGACTTTCTAAAAATAATATAAGCCCAAAGCTTTGGGATGGAGGCAGTAGTATCTAGAGCTAAAACACATCTAGATACATCCGTATCTACAGATAGTTGAGTCAATTAATTTGGATCTGAGGGAGTATCAGATTCAGACTACATCATGGTAAGTTGGTTAAAAAAATTACCCCTGGGCGGTCCCTGCCCAGCTCGGCAGTGGCATTTCGCTTCTTGTGCTGCAGATCGGGCCATGCTCCTGCAGCAGGTGGGGCGCTATTCTCGTTCCCCATAGCCTCAGCACGGAACCTGGAGGTACCAACCTGATACAGAGAATATAGAGCATGGTGTCACAGAGGCTTTACGCACAAACAGCTGAAGACATGTGCTACTTTAAGCATATTCCAGAACAGGAACAGATTGAGGATGCAGAGACCAGAGAGACACTTAAAAGGTAAAGAGTGGATAAGCAAACGGAGTACCTGCTTCGCGGGGCTGGGGACGCAGCTCAGGCTCAGCCAACTGCCCACATGCGTGGTGGCCTTACGCTCCATTGCCCCCACCGCCGAGGTCTTACCTTTCCTGTACAAGCTGACAAAAGATACAGTGAGGATCAGCAGAAACTACAAAGGTTGCAAATGTCGACAAATAAAGGAAGAACACCCCAATCCAAGCAAAGGTAGCCCCCGCCCCCACCCCCATCAATCACTCCCAGCTCGAGGGTGACCAGAAAGACACCCCTTCGCCCAGAATAGGAAAGAGATGCGCAAGATATCGAGGAGAGGAAAAAAGAACCGATCTCGAGAAAGGAGAGAACATTACTAGTCCTACCTAATCCGCTTGGGCTAGATGCAGCTTGCCCCTCCAAGCTGGATGCCTGGACGGTGGAGGCGAAAGGAGGGGATCGAGCTAGCGGCTTGCATCCGTCGGCAATCGGCACTCGATCGGGAGAGAAGGGGTGCTACATAAAGGGGAGGGGTAACATATTTTATTACACAGTGAACTTACTGATGTGACTAGTCATTACATGTCTCACTGAAACTAGGGCCCATAGTGTGGCACCCCAAATTTACTTGAAGCTGCCCGGCGGGACGCATTGGCGCGTCAAGAAACCCCCGAATTGTAGCGGGGAAATGAAACATTTCACAAAAATTCGAAATTCAAGCACACCGCCACGCGCCAAGCACGCGGCTGTTCCTTCCTCTTCCTCGGTTCCTCCTCCCCTATCCGAAAAAACCCCAAATCCCAAGCTCAAACCAAAAAAAAACAAACAAATCCCCTGGCCGCCATGCATGTCCTCGTTAACCCGCTGGAGATCGTTCCCGGACGATGCGGACCACCCGCCCTGAGATCCAGAATTCCGTCCACCTCGAGGCACTGCGTGCTGTCTCGCAGCAGCGGCTTGAGGGCGCTGAAGAGGAAGTTCCGCCGGAAAGTGCTCATGGCAACCGTGCAAGCTCACCGGCGTGCTGTATCCCGAGAGGAACTGGTCAAAGCTTTGCTATTCGCCACACACAAAAAATTGCGGGCCAAGATCTGGTCAAAGCTTCGTCGATGGCTTGCCGCGAGAGGCTTGGAGTCCAGAGTCAATAAACTAGCTGCTCGAGGACTTGGGCGGTTTACACGGATTCATATTAACTGACTCAAGTTTGTTAGTCTAGTTAACAAATGCATCTAGATACATCCATATCTAGACAGAATTGAGTCAATTAATATGAATCAGAGGGGAGTACCTGAAAGTGTTTCATGCTACCAACTAATGCGCTGGCAGGAATCGCTGTAGAAGTAATTGTGCTACTACTCATACGATGAACTGATTGTGTGGGTGTCGAATTTTGCAACGCGATCATCCACTGAATGCTTAATCTAGCGCCAAAGGCGTACAAATCATAACATACTACAGCACCAGAACATAAGAGTACGAATCATAAAGTAGCTCAACATTTTGCATCAGGGCTGGGTGGTCCTGAGACTACCGGGACGCCCCTGATGATCTCCGGGTGTGCATCCTCTTCAACGCAAAGCTGTGTACTCGGTCCACGGCCTCCTTCTGTAGGCTGGATAATCTCAGGTGCAGGACCTTCGTCTATGAGAGGCTCGTCATCAGTACCATCCACAGGTGCATCAGGGCTGGGTGGTCTTGAGACTACCCGGACGCCCGTGATGATCTCCGGGCGTGCATCCACTTCAACGCAAAGCTGTGTACTCGGTCCACGGCCTCCTTCTGTAGACTGGATAATCTCAGGTGCAGGACCTTCGTCTATGAAAGGCTCGTCATCAGTACCATCCACAGGTGCATCAAACTGAGATTCATCTTCAAATCTCCCATCAAACTGAGAGACCTCTTCAACTCTATGCTTCTGCAATTAGTACATCAACCGATTAGACAAACATCTAAGGGATGCAACCTGAACAAATGCCGTTTTACATATTTACCTTCTCATCTGGCACAGCACATGTCCCAGAGCTGAAACCCGTTTCCTGAAGCAAGCGCTTTTTCTCTCCTTCCCGTCCATCCATCTGCAACAAGTTAAATTTGAGTACAGAACCTTGCACAGCAATGCAAACTATTGATTGAAACAGCGGCAGCATCAATATAAATAATTAACTACATATGCCAGCACACATACAGTGTGAGCAAGATCTGCTTCTCCTGCTAAAGGATCATTATATGGTTCACCATGCTAAACCCGCCTAACATATGTGCGGTCCATCCCAAAAATGTGTAAATGATCTGCCACTACAGGGTGAGGCCTCTTCTCACCATTCATACATGTGCAGCGCGGGCAATACACGTCCAGGTTGTGACCATCATGAGCTCTAATAAACCCCATAAAGGGTTGAACACCATTTATATATGAAGGGGAACATAAGTGTCCATGCAGTATCCAAGTTCTGTCCATCTGTTTAATTATGAGATACAGTGGTTGGTGATTAATTTAAGGCGAAGTAGGAAATGTATATCCATCGAGTACAAAACTATACTACATGATTATGCATTTCAGCAATCATGTCGAGTACAAAACAAAAAATGCCCATCGACATTTTAGCAAACAGATCGTGTACAAAACTCTGCCATGGCATTTCAGCAAATTAACGGATCGAGTGCAGAACTGACTCTATATGCCCACGCAAATGAACAAATTGATCGATGACAAATCGAGCGGAAAACTATAAAGTGCCAATTAGTTCGAGCATACTGACGAATTTTTTTAGCAGCATCAAGAAAATATAAATCGTTAGGCTGTCTTGCCCGATACATGATTGAGCTAGAGATAGCAGCCCTACCGTGGATCAACTTGACCGCCGGTGCGTCTCGAGAAGAACGACGGGGAGGGGAAGCTTCTTCTTCGCACGGACGGGACGGGGAGGGGAAGCTCTTCGCACGGACGGGGATAAGTTGTGTACGGGTGGGTGGGGGGTCATGCGGCCGGGCCGCCGGGGTGATAATTAAGGTCGGTAGGTGGCGTTTAATGGAGTTGCGTGTGTAATTTGCCGTGCACAAGGTTGAGGAATAGGCGGTTCCCTTTGCCGCGCGCACAATTCAAACTATCCCGCCCATGTAGTTTAAATTCGCCATATTTTCGTTAAATCGACATAAAGTCATGTGAGTGGGGGAAAATTAGCAAAGTTGCTTGAAAAATAGTAAAACTCTGGAATTATCCTTTAAATATGCTCTACTTCGTGTGAAAATCGGGGTGTGGAAGCATGTTGAGCTGTTTTATTTGTACTTTCTTCATTAAAACTCCCATTTTATGCACTTTGGATGGAAAGAAATCATTTGTACATAAATTTTGACAATGCCATTTGCAAACACTAATTGTTTTACATGCCAAGATGCACCCATCCACCAAATATATATGTGGCAAAAGTTTATCACAATCTAGCAGATATGCATAATTAGTGAGGGACCCCTTTTGATTTTGTGCAATTTCCACTAATTAGGTAGAGATCGAGAAGGGTTAATTAATTAGGCCATGTTAGGGGTTATGTGTTTTAGATTAGGTTGTGTGGATTCAAATACAACTTCTTTATTTGTGTGCTATGATTAATCAAAACTAGATCGATCGACTGCGCACACATTATTAGAGGCGCATGCCTTTGCGCACAAAGTGCATGTGTGTGTTGTTGGCCACCAAGAGAGAGAGAGAGAGAGAGAGAGAGAGAGAGAGAGAGAGAGAGAGAGAAGAGAGAGAGGTAGAGAGAGCTACATACGAGAGAGCGATTGAAATCCCCAAATTAAACACATATATATGCATGGCACATTTAATTTAATTAGAGGACCGCGAGGCACCCCTGGCCTGCTTGATGCACAATTAAGTGTCATTGGCCTATATATAGGGTTTAATTAGGGTTTAGGGTTTAGGGTTAGGAGGTTAGGGTTTAGGGTCTAGGGTTTAGGGTTTAATGTTTATGGTGTTTAGGGTTTAGGGATTAGGGATTAGGGTTTATTTAGGGTTTAAGGTTTAGGGATCATCGATCGAGTGCGCACACACACATTATTAGAGGCACACGCGCCTTTGCGCATAAAGTGCATGCGTATATGTGTGTGTTTTTTGGCCACCAACGACATATAGATGATCGAGAGAGAGAGAGATTGAAATCCCCAAGAATATGTTCAAATATATATTAAAATATATGCACGAATGCATGCATGGTAGGCCATGCATGCACACTAATTATATATATATTATGAGGAAACTTAATCAAATGTGTTTTCATTCGAGAGAACTTGTCAAAATTCAAGTTAATTAATTTATCATCGATAATTATATAATTAATTAATGAATCTCAGGGAGATGTTATACAACATATGATCGATATAGGCCATGTATATATTAATTGGTTTTAATCTACCGTTTAATTTGCTAGCTAGCTGCATGCTATATATAGAGCATGTTTTTATTAGATCGGGTTATAGCTAGTATAGTTTAGGGTTATGTGTTTTAATTAACTAGGGTTTGATTAGCTAGGGGTTAGTTATATATATATGGTTTAGGGTTAATGCATGGCACATTTAATTTAACTAGAGGACCGCGAGGCACCCCTGGCCTGCTTGATGCACAATTAAGTGTCGTTGGCCTATATATAGGGTTTAATTAGGGTTTAGGGTTAGCTAGCTGGGTTTAGGGTTTAGTGTTTAGGGTGTTTAGCTAGGGTCTAGGGTTTAGGGTTTAGTGTTTACGGTGTTTAGAGGGTCTAGGGTTTAGTGTTTAGGGTGTTTAGGGTCTAGGGTTTAGGGTTTAGGGTCTAGTGTTTAGGGTCTAATTAGTGTTTAGGGTGTTTAGGGTTTAGGGTTTAGTGTTTACGGTGTTTAGGGTCTAGGGTTTAGGGTTTAGTGTTTAGGGTGTTTAGGGTCTAGGGTTTAGGGTCTAGTGTTTAGGGTCTTGGGTTTAGGGTTTAATTAGTGTTTAGGGTGTTTAGGGTTTAGGGTTTAATGTTTACGGTGTTTAGGGTCTAGGGTTTAGGGTTTAGTGTTTAGGGTGTTTAGGGTCTAGGGTTTAGTGTGTTTAGGGTGTTTAGGGTTTATGGGATTAGGGATTAGGGTTTTAGGGTTTGTTTAAGGTTTAGGGATCATCGATCGAGTGCGCACACACATTATTAGAGGCACCCCGCGCCTTTGCGCATAAAGTGCATGCGTATATATATGTGTATTTTTTTGCCACCAACAACGATATATAGATGATTGAGAGAGAGAGAGATTGAAATCCCCAAGAATATGCATGTTCAAATATATATCAAAATATATGCACGAATGCATGGTAGGCCATGCATGCACACTAATTATATATATATTATGAGCTAGGCAACTTGATCAAATGTGTTTTCATACGAGAGAACTTGTCAAAATTCAAGTTAATTAATTTATCATCGATAATTATATATATAATTAATTAATGAATCACAGGGAGATCGATAATTAATTTAGGGTTTTAGGGTTGTACGTTTAAGGTTTAGGGATCATCGATCGAGTGCGCACACACATTATTAGAGGCACCCGCGTCTTTACGCATAAAGTGCATGCGTATATATGTGTGTGTTTTTTGCCACCAACGTTATATATAGATGATCGCGAGAGAGAGAGATTGAAATCCCCAAGAATATGTTCAAATATACATTAAAATATATGCACGAATGCATGGTAGGCCATGCATGCACACTAAAATTATATATATATTATGAGGCAACTTAATCAAATGTGTTTTCATTCGAGAGAACTTGTCAAAATTAAAGTTAATTAATTTATCAAGATAATTATATAATTAATTAATGAATCTGAGGGATATGTTATACAACATGATCGATATAGGCCATGTATATTTTAATTGGTGTTAATCTACGGTTTGCTAGCTAGCTGTTATATATATAGAGCATGCTTTTATTAGATCGGGTTATATCTAGTATAGTTTAGGGTTATGTGTTTTAATTAAGTAGGGTTTATTAGCTAGGGTTAGTTACATATATATGGTTTAGGGTTAATGCATGTCACATTTAATTTAATTAGAGGACCGCGAGGCACCCCTGCTCGATGCACACAATTAAGTGTCGTTGGCCTATACATAGGGTTTAATTAGGGTTTAGGGTTAGCTAGGGTTTAGGGTTAGGGTTAGGGTTAGGGTTAGGGTCTAGGGTCTAGGGTTTAGTGTTTAGGGTGTTTAGGGTTTAGGGATTAGGGATTAGGGATTTAAGGTTTTAGGGGTTGTTTAAGGTTTAGGGATCATCGATCGAGTGCGCACACACATTATTAGAGGCACCCGCGCCTTTACGCATAAATTGCATGCGTATATATATATGTGTGTGTTTTTTGGCCACCAACGATATATTGATGATCGAGAGAGATTGAAATCCCTAAGAATATGTTCAAATATACATTAAAATATATGCACGAATGCATGGTAGGCCATGCATGCACACTAATTAATTATATATATATTATGAGGCAACTTAATCAAATGTGTTTTCATTCGAGAGAACTTGTCAAAATTCAAGTTAATTAATTTATCACGATAATTATATAATTAATTAATGAATCTGAGGGATATGTTATACAACATGATCGATATATATAGGCCATGTATATTTTAATTGGTGTTAATCTACGGTTTGCTAGCTAGCTGCTATATATAGAGCATGTTTTTATTAGATCGGGTTATATCTAGTATAGTTTAGGGTTATGTGTTTTAATTAAGTAGGGTTAATTAGCTAGGGTTAGTTACATATATATGGTTTAGGGTTAATGCATGGCACAATTAATTTAATTAGAGGACCGCGAGGCACCCCTGGGCTGCTCGATGCACAATTAAGTGACGTTGGCCTATACATAGGGTTTAATTAGGGTTTAGGGTTAGCTAGGGTAGAGGGTTAGGGTTAGGGTTAGGGTTTAGGGTTTAGTGTTTAGGGTGTTTAGGGTTTAGGGATTAGGGATTTAGGGGTTTTAGGGTTGTTTAAGGTTTAGGGATCATCGATCGAGTGCGCACACACATTATTAGAGGCACCCGCGCCTTTACGCATAAAGTGCATGCGTATATATGTGTGTTTTTTGGGCCACCGATATATAGATGATCGAGAGAGAGAGAGAGATTGAAATCCCCAAGAATATGTTCAAATATACATTAAAATATATGCACGAATGCATTGTAGGCCATGCATGCACACTAATTATATATATATTATGAGGCAACTTAATCAAATGTGTTTTCATTCGAGAGAACTTGTCAAAGTTCAAGTTAATTAATTTATCACGATAATTATATAATTAATTAATGAATCTCAGGGATATGTTATACAACATGATCGATATAGGCCATGTATATTTTAATTGGTGTTAATCTACGGTTTGCTAGCTAGCTGCTATATATAGAGCATGTTTTTATTAGATCGGGTTATAGCTAGCTAGTATAGTTTAGGGTTATGTGTTTTAATTAAGTAGGGTTGATTAGCTAGGGTTAGTTACATATATATGGTTTAGGGTTAATGCATGGCACATTTAATTTTATTAGAGGATCGCGAGGCACCCATGACCCGCTCGATCGATGCACAATTAAGTGTCGTTGGCCTATACATAGGGTTTAATTGGGGTTTAGGATTAGCTAGGGTTTAGGGTTAGGGTTAGGGTTAGGGTACGTTTAGGGTCTAGGGTTTAGGGTTTAGTGTTTAGGGTGTTTAGGGTTTAGGGATTAGGGATTTAAGGTTTTAGGGTTGTTTAAGGTTTAGGGATCATCGATCGAGTGCGCACACACATTATTAGAGGCACCCGCGCCTTTACGCATAAATTGCATGCATATATATGTGTGTTTTTTGGGCCACCAACGATATATAGATGATCGAGAGAGAGAGATTGAAATCCCCAAGAATATGTTCAAATATACATTAAAATATATGCACGAATGCATTGTAGGCCATGCATGCAAACTAATTATATATATATTATGAGGCAACTTAATCAAATGTGTTTTCATTCGAGAGAACTTGTCAAAGTTCAAGTTAATTAATTTATCACGATAATTATATAATTAATTAATGAATCTCAGGGATATTTATACAACATGATCGATATAGGCCATGTATATTTTAATTGGTGTTAATCTACGGTTTGCTAGCTAGCTGCTATATATAGAGCATGTTTTTATTAGATCGGGTTATAGCTAGCTAGTATAGTTTAGGGTTATGTGTTTTAATTAAGTAGGGTTGATTAGCTAGGGTTAGTTACATATATATGGTTTAGGGTTAATGCATGGCACATTTAATTTTATTAGAGGATCGCGAGGCACCCATGACCCGCTCGATCGATGCACAATTAAGTGTCGTTGGCCTATACATAGGGTTTAATTGGGGTTTAGGATTAGCTAGGGTTTAGGGTTAGGGTTAGGGTTAGGGTTAGGGTACGTTTAGGGTCTAGGGTTTAGGGTTTAGTGTTTAGGGTGTTTAGGGTTTAGGGATTAGGGATTTAAGGTTTTATGGTTGTTTAAGGTTTAGGGATCATCGATCGAGTGCGCACACACATTATTAGAGGCACCCGCGCCTTTACGCATAAATTGCATGCATATATATGTGTGTTTTTTGGCCACCAACGATATATAGATGATCGAGAGAGAGAGATTGAAATCCCCAAGAATATGTTCAAATATACATTAAAATATATGAACGAATGCATGGTAGGCCATGCATGCACACTAATTATATATATATATATATTATGAGGCAACTTAATCAAATGTGTTTTCATTCGAGAGAACTTGTCAAAATTAAAGTTAATTAATTTATCACGATAATTATATAATTAATTAATGAATCTCAGGGATATGTTATACAACATGATCGATATAGGCCATGTATATATTAATTGGTGTTAATCTACGGTTTGCTAGCTAGCTGCTATATATAGAGCATGTTTTTATTAGATCGGGTTATAGCTAGTATAGTTTAGGGTTATGTGTTTTCATTAAGTAGGGTTGATTAGCTATGGTTAGTTACATATATATGGTTTAGGGTTAATGCATGGCACATTTAATTTAATTAGAGGACCGCGAGGCACCCCTGGCCTGCTTGATGCACAATTAAGTGTCGTTGGCCTATATATAGGGTTTAATTAGGGTTTAGGGTCTAGGGTTTAGGGTTTAGGGTGTTTAGGGTTTAGGAATTAGGGATTAGGGTTTCAGGGTTGTATAAGGTTTAGGGATCATCGATCGAGTGCGCACACACATTATTAGAGGCACCCGCGCCTTTGCGCATAAAGTGCATGCGTATAGTTTAGGGTTATTTGTTTTAATTAAGTAGGGTTTGATCAGCTAGGGTTAGTTACATATATATGGTTTAGGGTTAATGCATGGCACATTACATATAGTTTAAATCTCAAGAATGTTTATACATGATAGGCCATATGTGCAAAGGAATTTTTTTCCCGTGAACTTGTCAAAATTCAAGTTTATCAGTGCCAATGGAAACTAGTCCAAAAAATTACATAGAGGACCAAAAGTACTAGACAATAACTAATAGAACCTGCAACTTTACAAAAAGGACCCCAAAACATATAGAAGAAAATCAATCGAGTCCTTCTCGACCGCACATCAGATCTCTGCTCCGCATCCTTTCCAGCAACTCCGTCGCCGGGGACGCACCACTTGGGACGGTGTCGCCGGTAGTCGCCAGGACGAAGGAGAAGAAGGGCCTCAGCAACGGCATATTGGCTCTGAGAAGGGCCGCTGAAAGTCCAAGATGTGCACGGGCAAGACGGATGACGCCGTCGTATGCCCCGAGCTTGTGAACTTTAGCAGCTTGACTTCCCCATTGGCCAGATCTGAAGCACTGACCAAAGCAAGCCTCACCGTTAGCGCCATCACATTGATGGCACCAGATCGGGGTTTGGCCGGCAAGATCCGCCAGATTCACCATAGGCCAGATCTGAAGCCGATGACGAGATCCCCGACTCCATTGCGCCATTCTGCTCATGGGAAACACTGGATCTAAGCTTACAACAACACTAACTCCCTCGGATCCAAATTAGCTGACTCAACTTTGCTTATCTAAATATGGATGTATCCACACATGTTTTTACTCTAGATACATACACATCTAAGGAAAGTTGAATCAATTAATTTAGTTCGGAGGGTGTACAATATACAGAGAGAAGTCGGCCTCGTCTCCGGCCGGCGAGGCCGCCGGAGAGAAGGGGGAGAGGAGCCGGGGGAGTGGGAGAGACTCGAGAGAGAAAGAGAAGAGGAAGAAATGAGAGCTCCCTGGGGAAGAACATTATTTTTGTCGTTCTGCTCGTAGCTTGAAACTGAAAATTTCGGCCGCGCGCCAAATCATCCCGCCGCATCCATTCGAAAATCCCGTGACCAGTTTTACCCTTTTAACCCTGGTCCGGAAGCTACAACCCACCGACCATGGAGGGCTCATTCGGTAACAATGAAATATCTTGCCTAGATCCCGAACCCTCCCCACAGGCCCACACCCACCCACCAACCATTCGCCCCATTAGCTCAAAAATACTCTCACACGCCAAAGCTCTGACTCTCTACAGTACTAGATCTGCTTCGCCGCCGGCATACTCCTCCACAGCGTAGCCTTGATCGTGTTGGCTGTCCACCCACCTGATCCGCTCCCCCGCCGCCCTCGTCACCGACGGATCTGCTTCACCGCCGACCTCGCCACCGACGGATCTGCTTCACCGCCGACCTCGCCACCGACTACCTCGCCGCAGCGGCTGTATCAACTTCACCGAATACCTTGCCAGCCAACCAGATCTGCTTCACTAACGCCCGCTTCTACTGAAACAGGGTCGATTCATCGTCTCCCGCGTTCGCCGCCGCTGGAATGCAAGTTGCCGCCCCCGTCCACCCCGCCGCAGCTTGGTTAGTACGCTGGCCCGTTAGATCGCGGTGTTTCTTTAGCCATGTTTTGTGTAGTTATTTGCAGATCTCATATGCCGTTAACTTTCTTGATGTGTTGCTTCGCATGAAGTTTGTTTAAATATTGTACAGTACAAAAGCATTATCCGGTCGCTACCATCCTGTTCATTCTACTGACACCTGTGTGCATCCACATATTTATAGCCTTGTACCCATTCATTTGCTGCCAACTGTTTTTGTACTGCATGCTATTGTCGCACTGCTTTTATAGTCGTGCTATGGGCATTTCCAATCTGCTTGTTCTTATACCACGTCATTAGCTCACCGCTAGCTGTTTTCTCGTGTCTGCTATTCTCACACTGCTTTTATAATCATGCTATGTGCATTTCCAATCTGCTTGCTCTTATACCTCGTCTTTAGCTTATATAGTTATTGCTGCGTGCATGTCTGGTCTTTGTATTATCGTAGACTAACTTGTCAATGTTATTTTTCCTAGGGATTGATCATGTGAACCACTTATTAGAACATCCAACATTAACAACGGGGACGCTAGGTAAGGTTGGAATCTGAGTTCGTGGTTGGTAATTTTGGCAGTTTACTTCCGTTATTATCTATAACCTATATGCATTGTTCCTTATGCAAGAGATTAACACTTGGAACCCTGCCATAGCAATGCCATTCATGCTTTACTATGTTTCTGCCTATTTGATATGCTTGTCTTGGAGAAACTTCGAGGGTGATTTGAACCTGACATTTGGTCATTCTTAATGCCAGTTTACTTTATGTGTAAAACCTTGGCATTACCCTACTCTAAATCTGAATGTCTGAAATTCGTATCTCATGCAAAGCAACATCTAGTTGGTTTTAATCTGATATCTGGTAAATATTGGCTTATTCATTTGGCAGCTCAAGTTTTTTGTTATTTGAAACCAGCTGACTTGGTCTTAAATGTGATATCTAAACACAGATTAAGGACAATGGAGCAGGAGGATTAGCATTTCACTTGATGGCTGAACCTAAAATGATAGGCATGTTGACCACGACTAGTGCACGCAAGAGAAGGACCTGCAGTGAGCCAGTATGTGCTTAGTACATGCATCTTATCTTATCTTGTGCTTATTTCTGCTACATGATGTTATCTGATCTCTACATTGCGTAATACATGTTTGAATAGTTAATTGTTGTAACTATGTTTACAATGTTACCAGAATGCAGTTTTAATGAAGCAGTCATCATTAGAAGATAGTCGCCAAAAAAGGATCTGTAGCGACCCTGTGCAACATTATGATGTAAGTTTGTGCTTAGTACAAGTTCCATACATGTCTTATTTATGCAACTTGTTATTATCTTATATCTACATTGCATAATAAATGTTTGCATAGTTCATCGTTTAACTCTTTTTGCATTATTATCAGAATGCAGTTGTGATGAAGCAATCTTCATTACCAGTGAGGCCCACAAAAAGTTCTGATCTTTCTTCTGATGCATCTTCTCATAGCCGTCAACCTAGACCATTTCTTTCATCAGACAGTAAATATCTCAAGGCTGTACTTTATAAAAGACATGGTATTGTTGCTTTAAGATCTGTAGCTGATATGTTGACAAAGAGTACACAAGATTCAATCAAGGCGATTGCCAAATGTCAACGTGTTATTGATGATGCTAATAGAAGTCCTCAATGATTCTATGTAATTTTTTTATTTGGGCACATTAATTGCCTTGTAATTTTCCTATTTGTTTTATTTGTGTATGTACTTGTGTGTATCATTGAAATCAGATTTTAGGCTCATGAAATTTAATGCAAGTTGACTAGTCAAACAAGTAGGGCCCTACAACAGATTGGGCCGGCCCACTTACAGTAGTGTGGGACCCACTTTCATTTTGGGCCGGCCCACTTCTTTAGTAGGCCGGCCCGGTTACACGATAATGGGCTCCACATGCTTATTGGGCCGGCCCACTATCTTGTTGGGCCGGCCCACTTGCTCTATGGTGGTCCCACATGGTAAATGGGCCGCCCTTTAATAGGAAGGTGGGACCCACTGTGTTTTTGGCCCGGCCCACTATCTTGTTGGGCCGGCCCACTTTCTATATGGTGGACCCCACATACCAAATGGGCCGGCCCATTAACAGGAATGTGGGACCCACCTGTGTTTTTGGCCCGTATCTTGGGCCAGCCCACTTGCTATATGGTGGGCCCCACACACTAAATGGGCCGGCCCTTTAACAGAAAGTGGGACCCACCTGTTTTTTGGCCGGCCCACTATTTTGTTGGGCCGGCCCACTTGCTATATGGTGGACCCCACAAACTAAATGGGCCGACCCTTTAACGGAAAGTGGGACCCACCTGTTTTTGGCCCGGCCCACTAGCTTGTTGGGCCGGCCACTTGCTATACGGTGGACCCCACACACTAAATGGGCCGGCCTTTTAACAGGAAAGTGGGACCCACTGTGTTTTGGCCCGGCCCACTTGCTTCTTGGGCCGGCCCAGTTGCTGTAAGGTGGACCCCACATGTTAAATGGGCCAGCCCATTTAAGTTTTGACCAGTCAACCTTAGAGGTTAGGCCCGTCCCACGTAACTAATGGACCAGCCCAGCTATATAGTTGACCGGTCAAACTATGTCATCTGGCCCGGCCCGCTTAAGACGTGGCAGGCCTCGTGTGGGCCTACCATCTACCACGGGGTTTCAGCCGGTTAACGCCGTTAGCAGTTAACGGCGTCGCACGTGTCAGTTTGCATGACGTCAGCAGTCAACGGGCTCCCGAAAACACTTCTGCAACGGTCCGATTTTCCGTGGTGGAAGGGCGCCCAAGCGCAACGGACCGAAAAAATCATCGTTGGACTTTGCCTGACGCAGTTTCGACAACAGAACCCATATCGTCGGGTTAGGCCCATAGGCGACGAAAAATGCCCCTTAGTTGACGATTTTGGGACGTTGTCTATCAGAACTTTTCTTGTAGTGAAGCTCAGTCTGCTTCGGGCTTGTTGGGTCAGGGCAGAATAATCCAGCAAGAGTCCTGGTAGGTTTTTATCGCCATGTGCTTTCTTTGCCCCCATGAACGCAGATTACAGCAAGGCAAACAGATCCAACTATTTTTTTACCCGGGAGAACCAGCTATTTGACCGTCTTTCTTCCAGGGCCGCCCGTTCAAGTGTCGCCCTTCCTACCGATGCCGAGAAATCGACCGTGTTTCGCCAAGATGGTGGGTACGAAGCTCCCCGGTATGTTTCCATCGCCATGCCGAAGTTTCTCTGCCTTCTGGCTGGCTAGCGGATCAAACAATTTAACCGTCTTTCTTCCATGGCGGCTGGTTTCAGCGCCATTCCTACCCAAGTTGAGAAATCGCTCGTTTCTCGCCAACCTGGTGGGTACGAAGCTCCTGGGTATGTTTCCATCGCCATGCCGGATTTTCGTTGAGTCCTTGCTGGCAGGCGGTGCCAACTAAACCGGCTATCATCTTCCAGGGCCGACGGTTCCAGGCTCGTGCTTTCTACCGCAGGATCCACTTCGTACTTAGCTATCGAGGACCCGTTGTTTGATGAGCACTTGTTAGCTCTCAAGAGCATTAATAATGTATGCACTATATAATATATATCCATTGCTTTTTTTTTCTTCCTCTTCATCTCCGTACTGCATGAGGGCTTCTTTAATTCGTAGGACTCCTATAAGAATTGTGTAGCATTTAGATCCTATGGGATTTTTTCCTACATTAGTTGTTTGATTTATAGGAACATATCCTATAGGAACTAATCCTATAGGAATCTAGTAGTACAAATCATATAGGAATAAAACATTAATTCAACTAGCCATGACATCTCAATCCTATGTTTTTTTCCTTTTTCGAAATGGGGGACATACCACAGCCTCTGCATCAAAATGATGTATATGGCTGCTTTATTGCTTTCTTCAGTTCATACACAAATTATGACAACTTCTCACGGATCAGCTAGAGTCGACACAAAGATCCACCAACGAAACATAGAAAACAGCGGGTGCCAAAAAGGCAAAAACACATCAGTAAGTAATTCTATGAGGAAACTGCCAGCCACCCTGGCTGTAAAAATCCCGTGCGGCTATCTCTAGTCAGTTGCACCCAGACTCCATGATATCCTGCTGATCCTCGGGCTGGAGATAAGAAACATACGGATCTAGTGAATAA
Organism: Lolium multiflorum; assembly: GCA_030979885.1. Classification (NCBI taxonomy): domain Eukaryota; kingdom Viridiplantae; phylum Streptophyta; class Magnoliopsida; order Poales; family Poaceae; genus Lolium; species Lolium multiflorum. Next base: position 104,962,128 of record CM061752.1, on the reverse strand, counting down.
TCATAGGGATAACCTGCAAGAAGGGATGAGATTTGGGTTTATTAAACACGACTTCATTTTGTACATTCCAAATAGCCCATAAAATAGCGCATACACCCTCTCTAATGTATACAAAATCCTATGCTTTTCCTAATCTTATGATTTTCCTATCCTGTGAATGAAAAAGGATCCCTGATTCGTTCCTGGTGAATTTTTCCATGCAGGAAGGGATTATGAGATTATCGGCGACAGCCGCCGAGATCAAGGGCCACAACACCACCCTTCAGAACAGAAACCTCCAACTCTTGCATAGGTTTGGTATCCTGAATGCAGAATCAGAGACGAATGCTCAGTCTCCGGGAGAGGAGCAGCCAGTGCGCGTGTGTGCATCTTCGGCCGTGTATGTTTCCATTGCCGTGCCGCAGTTTCATCGCCTCCTTGCTGGCTGCCAGATCCAACTACTTAACTGTCTTTCTTCCAGGGATGGCGGTTCCATCGTTGAAGAGGTTCCTATGGACAAGGACTTTGCAGCTCTCAGGCATATTGAAGAGGTTGGCACTCCATTTGTTTATTTCTCCCCCCTCATCTGCACTCTGCATACTTCATTGCTGTTGAATTTGCAATGCAGGATGTGATAACACGATTCTCCGTGAAACTGGACCAGATCAAGGGCCACAACACCATCCTTCATAAGAAAATCCGCCACCTCATGGCCAGGTGCATTTTAACTCGTGCCATATCGGAGGTGAATGCCTGTTCCATGCAATCTTCTTTTGATAAACGGTACTCAGACGTTCTCGTTGAGTGTAAGAAGTTGAAGAAGGAAGTCAAGGAACTACGCGCCCAGCCACCGATGAGTGTGGTCACTGACAAGGCTGGTCAGTGTGATTGCAACTGTGACTGTGAAAGTTTTCGACAGGAAGTGGAGTTGCATGCTGAACATGCGCAATATTTCGAGACGAAGTACTTGAAAGTTCGCACAGAGTGCGATAAGTTGAAGAAGGAAGTCGAGTGTCTCCGCTCCCAGCAGCCAACTATTGCGACATCAGGAGACCAGGGTGTGCTAATTGCAGCCAAAATTTTGCAATCGATGAAAAGTTGAATTTGGCTTTGTTGTGCAATATAGCAAGACCTGTTCCTCCTCTGCCTTCGTCTTTTGGCATAATTGCTTTGTCTTCAGTATTGACTCCTGAATGCTTCGTATATTTCTGACGGTTTCTGAATTATGTACAACTTTTGTAATATTGGTCAAACTAGTTTTGACCAGGGTTTGTGTAGGGTGGTTGAATTTTTTTGGTTGGTCCAAATGGTGTTGTGTGGTCCAAATGTGATGTATCATCACACCACCATGTGCCCCGCCACCCCCAGGTTTTGGTAATGCCATTCTGATACATGCTTCATAGAAGGAACATACATTTTTTCCGTTAGGGCATGACAATTTTGAAAAATTCAAACAAAAATGGGAAGACAGAATGGTAACATCATTTTCCATGTGATGATGCACCCCTGTGCCAAATTTTGGTTCATTTTAAGAATGTAAGGTGACAAATTACTCGAGGAAGCTAGTTGGAGTAGACGGGCATGACCGGATTGGCATAGGGGATTTATTTTTTGAAGGATGTTATTTTTCATGGACAATATCTGACACAAACAATAAAATGTTAAGGTCTCATATTATTCTGAATGATTGTGAATTACTTATGACGTTTGGAAGTTAAATGGTCCAAGAAAAAAAGGTTTCGTACACGTTTCCCAGAAAGTGGAAAATCGAGTACATGCACGACTTCACGTGTCCACAACTAATCGGCCTCATCGTCTCTCGCGTCCACAACTAATGCCATTCTGATACAGAGAGTCAGAGGCTATAAAATAATCGGCCTCATCGTCTCTCGCGAGCTCGTCCTCTCCCCTCCCCCACACTGTGAAAAACCCCCATCAACTCACCGCACCTCCGAGGCATCGACTTCCTCGTTTCCAACCGCAGCAGCATGAAGACAGGTCTTGCGTATGAGGCGGAGCAATCGGCGGCCGCTCGCGCAGAGGATGCCTCTACGGTAGTGGCCGTCGCGGCGGGTGAGGCTTCACCGGGCACCCAGGCCGCTCGTCTCCTCTGCTTGTCTGATTCTTCGACCTCGGTCGAAACGGGCGTCCTGGCCGTCGAGGAGAAGGTGGATAGCAACGCCGTTGCTCCCGCCGAAGATCTGCAAGGCGTTGCAGGCCACCACGGCGAGGTCTTCGACCCGGTGCTCGACGCGGACCTCGACCCCTTCGACGATTTCGGCCCAAACGTTCAGTTCCAGGAGGATGTCGAGGGTGACGACGAGGAGGTACTGCTCTTTTACCGAAACTGTCCCGATCCTCTTTGTGTCATATTACTGTTCACGTGGTTTGCACGAGCCTGGTTCTTGATTGATTTGATCTCCTACCTTGTTCTTGTAGACGTACTTGATTCTACGGTTCGTACGGTCAGATTCTAGTTTAATTTCGACTAATCTGCCATGTACTGCCTCTGTCCCGGTTCATTGGGCTTGAAAAAACATTTGTCCCACATTAGCTCTCTTCTAAGGCCTGCATGAAATTAATTAGGAGCAGTAACTTTCTCTAATTACAGTTTATTTCCCTTTTCTCCTTGTTTTAGCTCGCTAGAAACAACTTGATTAATGCGGTTGGGGTGGGAATTGAAACAAGTTTGCATGCGAGGCTAGCTGCATGTGGATGGGAAACACCACTCACCTATGCATGCAGCTCTAATAGCTCGGGAGTAGCAGCCGACTGTGGAGTAGTTAGAGGTGTTACTTCTCCTAGTTAAATGCATGCAGCGCTTGAGAGGAATTTTAGCATCCAATGAAAAAACGTCTTGGTCCTGATGCAAAACAATTTGAGCCCTGTGAACCGAGACGGAGGGAGTAGTTGGCTTGATTAGTCATATAATTAATTTATGTGTTCATACTTAGTGGACTTGCAATTGTTGTGGCTTATGTTCATTGCTGTTCATAGGGTTTTCTCGTGATTTAGTATGATTTCTTCTGCCATTTACTTGTTCTACACATTTAATTTTAGGGTTTCTAAGGTTTGCTTATGATAGTGCAATATTTATTCGATCTGTCATTAAACACCTGATTATGTACTTAATAATTCACAGGAGTATTCTGATGACATGGACGACAACAAGGAGCGCATGGACCAGAAGAGCCGCTACGTTCTGAAGCGGCTGAAGGGTGGTGAAATTCGTTTCCGCATGCGCGGGGAGCTATTTTGCCCATTCTGTGGAAAAATCCTCCAGAAGGACATTCGCAGCCTGATCCAACATGCGACGGGTGTAGGCCTAAGTACATCGGGGAAGCACCGCCCTGCAACCAAGGCCAAGCACGCAGCATATGGCCTCTTCCTCCAGAATTACGTCTTGCCTGGCTTGTTCCCGGTCAACGCCCCTGCTGCTGGCCCTCATGCTCCTGGTCCTGTTTAAAGTTCATATGTGTAATCTTTATTCCCTTTGGAAGCTCAGCATTAAACTCTACTAGTACAACCGTGGTGGTCTTGTGATGGTAGTACTCTTTTGATGCATTTGTGATGTAGTAGTACTAGTATTTTTTTTGAAATGGTATAGTACTACTAGTATCTAAGAAAAGTACTCCCTTCGATTCACATTCATTTTACACCAAGAAATATGGATCGGAGTGAGGGAGTAAATTAAACATGGCATCTCGTGCATGAAGCTTGACATATCGATCAGGTTGGCTAGAATGGCAATACAATGCTGCTCATTAGGCAAATGCATGCCATGTACGATAGTATACATCTAGTAAAGAAGTCTATACTGACATAAAAAAGACTACATTGGGGATGAGATTCAACTGGGGCATCTACAATACAGAAAATCTTGCTCGTAGCTGATTTTGGCTAAGAGGGTTTTACTCACATTACACGTGCCACTTTCCTTGTCTGCAAAACAAGTTCCAATAAAGGAAGAGGAAAGAAGAGGACATTGTGGGCGAGATTGAACACCTTTTTTATGTGTTAAGCTGAGGCCTCATTTAGCTGAGGATTTTGACTTAGGCCTAACAGCTCAGCACACCCACAAATAAATCTCCTTGCGCGCACCACTGTCAGCAAAAATAACAAAATTAGCACGCAAGATTAAGAACGAAGTGAATTTAAGTAACTTGGTTAGCTTTTCAAGCAATATATTCAGAGAAAGAGCACACATGTTCGGCTCAAAATAATCGTAAGAGAAGAACAATAAATCTAAGGCACCCCACTTCATCAGCAGAAGGGGCGCGACAACGCATGGATTCATACCTTGAGTCGACGCTGGCTCGTAGAAGGGCGGCCGCGCCTCGAGGATGCCGGCGACGTCTCCACCTCGGTATCACATGTGACTGCTTCTCGGCGGGCGGTGCGCCGCGCCATGTAGAAGATCTATCAAAAGAGGAGAGCCTGATGACGCTACCGACGCCTCAACCTTGATAGCACCGGCCTGTTGCTCCGCACCGAGATGCGCCACATGCAAGATTTAGCGGATGCGCCAATTTTAGAGATATGTCATGATCGTTGTAACAAATTTCAACGTGATGATGATTTGATCCTGCACTCGGCCTTGAACATAAGTACTAGTACAGTCTCACAATCTTTTTATCATTATACTTTCCGAGATTTAGCGGATGCACCAAATTCAGAGATAGATCATGATCATGGTAACACAATTTTCAATAAAATGATTATTTGATGTTGCACTCGACCTTGAACATAAGTACTAGTACGGTCTCACAAATTTGTATCATTATACTTTGCAAGTTTTAGCGGATGCGCCCATTTTCAGAGGTAGATCATGATCATGGTAACAAATTTTCAACGTGATGATGATTTGATGTTGCACTCGACCTTGAACAGAAGTACTACTACTGTCTCACAATTTCTTTATCATTATACTTTGCAAGATTTAATGGATGCGCCAAATTCAGAGATAGATCATGATCATGGTAACAAATTTTCAACGTGAAGATGATTTGATGTTGCACTCGGGCTTGAACAGAAGTACTAGTACGGTCTCTCAATTTTTTATCATTATACTTTGCAAGATTTGGCGGATGAGCCAATTTCAGAGATAGATCATGACCATGGTAACAAATTTTCAACGTGATGATGATTTGATGTTGCACTCGGACTTGAACAGAAGTACTAGTATGGTCTCACAATTTTTATTATCATTATACTTTGAAAGATATAGCGGATGCGCCAATTTCAGAGATAGATCATGATCATGGTAACAAATTTTCAACGTGATGATGATCTGATGTTGCACTCCGCCTAGAAGAGAAGTATTAGTACGGTCTCACAATTTATTTTATCATTATACTTTGCAAGATCTAGCGGATACGCTAATTTCAGAGATAGATCATGATCGTGGTAGTGACCAATATTCAAGGTGATGATGATTTGATTTTGCACTCGGCCTTGAACAGAGGTACTAGTACGGTCTCACAATTTTTTATCATTATACTTGGACCTTAGCCAAATTCAAAATCTCATAGTGGCAAAACTTCCCGCCCACAAAATACAAAAATTTCACACGCTTCCAAATTCCCATTCTACCCCTGTGGAGATGACAGCAAAGTCGGTTGGTGGGGGGGTCTGCCCGTCATTTTTTCGATCACCACCTCCCTAGCCCCGGAAACCCTCCCAAAAAAATACATTTTCTTCAGTCTCTCCTCTGAGACCACCCACCGGAACTTCTCAAGTCCCTCTCTCTACCACCTCCACGACCACCGCACCGGAACATCCCCGCCGGACTTCCCTGGCCTACCCGAGGCCTCGCGATCCTCGTCATCCGGCTGCCTGCCGGAGCCGCTTCATCGACGCCGTCATCAACCGGACCGGATCATCCCCGCCAAACCTCGAAACCATATGCTCATCCAGCAGTCTACCGCAGTCGCTTCAGCTGCGGTATCGTCCACCCCACCGGAGCCGCTTCGCCGGATCCGTTGTCCACCGCATCGGATCTTGCTCACCGACACCGCTGTGCATGAACCGGATCTGCTTCACCGGCGCCGTGCATGATCTAAACTCTTTTACTGTCGCTTTTCTATTGCTTGCCTGCAAGTTCTTGTTTAATCTTGAGGGAACCTGTTTGTGCTAACGACGCGCCGTTGCGTTTTTGCAGATGAGATGAGTAACCATGAAGTGTAATGGCCGTCTCTCCAACCCCAAGTAGCACATGTAGTGTACTTCATCACCGGATCTATCAACCCCAGGAAGATCTGTGTGACTCCCACAGAGTGCTTCTCCTAATGTAAGTTCCTTGTTTTAGCGCCATGTTCTGGGTTCAGATGCTTGTTTGTCTGAAGCTCTTTTAGTTCATTCCTAGCTATGACCGTAACACCTTGCTATTTTCTAGTTCATTGCTAACTTTAAGCGATTGAACATTTTGGTTTGCATTCCCTGCTCTGTAGATGTAGCCATCATAACTTCTATCTTGCTCAGTCGTTGTTACAAAAATTATAGGCTGCTACTATTTTGTTCATGCCAATCTTGTTCTCCCTGAACATGTTGGTTTGCATTCCCTGTACTACAGGTGATGCCATTGTTATTTCTATCTACTTTGTCGTAAGCTAACAAAGTAACTGCCTGCTATTAGTTCCTGCATGCTATCGCTCTGCCATCCTGCAGTACAAATTTATTTGAACTCGTCACAGCAGCTACTTCCATCATAATTTTGTCTGCCATCTGATTCTTCAAAAGCTGCAATATTAACTTGTTTCTCTTAATTGGCATGGCGCTCACATATAGAATGGTGAAAATATTGGTGTGCATTCCCTCTTCTACAAGTTCACAGGTGATCCCACTATATTCCGTTTCTAGTCCATCCTAAGCCGTAGCATTAACTATCCTCTATGACTATCCTCTATGTGTTGCTCATTACAACTTTATATCCCGAAACAAATTGATTTGTTTCCCTTATCTACAAGTTTATGAGTGATGCCATTATAACTCCTATCTGTTTTATTCCTAGCTATTATAGTAACATCCTGCTATTATTTAGTTCATGGCCAATTTTAAGTAATTGCACATGTTGGTTCGCATTCCCTGCTCTATAGCTTTTGGCATCGTAACTTCTATATTTGGTTTACATTCCCTGCTCTGTAGATCTAGCCATCATAACTTTATCTTGCTCAGTTGTTGTTACAAAAATTATGGCCTGCTACTATGTTGTTTGTGTCAATTTTTTACTCCATGAACATGTTAGCTTGCATTCCCTGTACTACAGGTGATGCCATTGTTTTGTATGTAGTCCATTGTAAGCTAACAAAGTAAGGACTTAGTTTGGCATGCTATCACTCTGCTATCTAGCCTGTAGTACACATAAACTTGTCATACTACTAGATAATAATTCTGTGTGCCATCTTGTTCTTCAAAAGCTGCATTATTGACTTGTTTCTCTGACTTGGCATGACGCTCACATATGGAATGCTAAACATATTGGTTTGCATTCCCTCTTACACAAGTTCACAGGTGATCCCACTATATTCTGTATCTGATCCATCCTAAGCTCCAGCATTAACTATCCTCTATGTGTTGCTCATTACAAGTTTATATCCCGAAACATCTTGATTTGCATCCCCTTCACTATAAGTTCAGGAGTATTATTTAGTTCACGGCCAATTTCAAGTAATTGCACTTGGCACATGTTGGTTCACATTCCCTCCTCTTTAGCTTTTGCCATTGTAACTTCTATTTTTGTTTTACACTCTGTAGATGTAGCCATCATAACTTCATCTTGCTCAGTCGTTGTTAAAAAATTTATAGCCTGCTACTATGTTGTTCATGCCAATTTTGTACTCCCTGAACATGTTGGTTTGCATGGGACTTGACAGTAGTAAGTTTGCTGTTTCATTCTAACGTGCTCTGTTATATTGGCTGTTGGTATGTGGCATGCACTCTTTGTTTGCTTATTGTGCGCAATACAATGATCTTGTTATAACGATGAAATGATGAGTTCCAAATTCTTTGGCAAACAATATTGTAGTGTCTTTGCCTTTCCATTGTTGCTGTCTTAACTTGTAATGTCTTTGTTTCAGATATAGGTGGTGCATGGACAACTTAAAAGATTGCCGAATCGCTTCATTGTATTGCTAGGTTTAATTACCATTCAATTTCTCTGGGTTCTGTAATATTTTTTCAAAGCCTTGCAGCTGATGTAATATTTAGATAGTTTTTATAGTTCTTTCGCGCATTTTTTCTATGGTGCTTGTGGTAAGTGAGGCTATCCGACAGAAATCATGTGCTGCGTAAATATTCTCAGTATCTTTCTATGTTCTGCGCAATCTAAATCACAAATTCCCATCCCTTAAACGGCCCAATTAAGAGAAATCACATATGTGGCGGCCCACAAAATCCTAAAGCGCCTGTCATGCCGTCATATAAACAACAACTAAACGGGCTGGCCCGCTAACTTGTTGGGCCAGCCCACCTGCTTTAAGGTGGACCCCACCCACAAACTGGGCCGGCCCTGTAACAAAAAGTCGGCCCACGTGCTTATTGGGCCAGCCCATTTGGTAACTGGGCCGGCCCGTTAGCAGGAAAGTGGGCCCCACAAGCTTATTGGGCCGGCCCGCTAACTTGTTGGGCCAGCCCACCTGCTTTACGGTGGACCCACATACTAACTGGGCCGGCCCGTTAGCACGATAGTGGCCCCCACAAGCTTATTGGGTCGACCCACTAACTTGTTGGGCCAGCCCAATTGCTTTTGTGGTGGACCCCACTTACCAACTGGGCCGTCAGCTGGAAATTGGGCCCCACATGTTTATTGGGCCGGCCCGTTAACCTGTTGGGCCAGCCCACTTGCTTTACGGTGGACCCCACTTACTAAAAGGGCCGGGCCGATTACATGAAAGTGGGACCCACCTGTTTATTGGGCGAGCCCACTAACTTGTTGGGCCAGCCCACTTGCTATATGGCGGACCCCACATACTAATTGGGCCGGCCCTTTAACAGGAAAGTGGGACCCACCTGTGTTTATTGGGCCGGCCCACTAGTTTGGTGGGCCAGCCCGTTTGATCTATGGTGGACCCCACTTAGTAAATGGGCCGGCCCGATAACAGGAATGCGGGACCCGCATGCTAATTGGGCCGGCCCACTACCTTCTTGGGCCGGCCCATTTGCTTTATGGTGGACCCCACTTAGTAAATGGGCTGGCCCGATAAGAGGAAAGTGGAACCCACATGCTAATTGGGCCGGCCCACTAACTCCTTGGGCCGGCCCACTTGCTTTATGGTGGACCCCACATGGTAAATGGGCCGGCCGGGTAACAAGAAAGTGGGCCCCACATGCTTAGTGGGCCGGCCCTTTTGCCTGTTGACCGGTCAAACGAGTGCATTCGGCCCGGCCCACATGCTCAGCGGGCCGGCCCTTTTATATTTTGACCATCAACCTTAGAGGTTAGGCCCACCCACGTACCTAATGGACCAGCCCACTAAATAGTTGACCGGTCAAACTAAGTCAGCTGGCCCGGCCCGCAAACTAAATGGGCCGGCCCGCTTTAGGCGTGGCAGCCTCGTGTGGGCCTACCATCTACCACGGGGTTGCGGTTAACGCCATTAACGCCGATTAACGGCGTCGCACGTGTCGGTTGCATTACGTCGCAGTCAATGGGCTCCCGAAAACACGCAACATCCGATTTTCCGTGGCGGAAGGGCGCCCGAACGCGACGGACCGAAAAAAAACGTCGTAGGACTTTGCCTGACGCAGTTTCGACGACAGAACCCATATCGTCGGGTTAGGCCCATAGGCGACGAAAAATGGCCCTTAGTGGACAATTTTGGGACGTTGTGTATCAGAACTTTTCTTGTGCTTGAGGAGGTTTTCAGAAGATGGTGGCGGCACCATCGTCTTCACAGCAGCCTCATCGGGATCATTTTTTATCCATTTGAGTAGAGGCATAGAAGTTTCATCCTGCATATGAATAGCAACAGAACTCATCATTGATATTTAATAAATCTATGAGATAGACTGATGCAAATAGTGTGGGATGTAAGTGGAAGAATAGGGTTGTGCATAGACAACAGTTGACAACAATGCAAATGATTACAAAAGAAGCCAACGGAAATCAACAGTTTATATACTGGATGAGACAGACTGAAAAGTGAAAAATTAGTGTATGATGATTGTAAGCAAACGCAGTGTTTCTGAACTTTTGGTAAGCATTAGACAAAGCCAACAGTAATTAAACAGATAATAATGAAATCATGTATGTGGATTAAGAAAATATACCAGATTCATTAAAAGGTCACCACCCAGCTGGCCCATGGCCTCGTGCTTGTAGAGGTTTTCGGAAGATGGTGTCGGCACCATCGTCCTCACAATAGCCTCATTAGCCTCATTTTGCATCCACTTGAGTAAAGGTGCAGCAGTTTCAGCCTGCATAAGAATGGGAACAGATCTCAGCAGTGATATTGAATGACTCTGAGACAGACTGATGCATATAGTGCTGGATGTAAGTGGCTGTGTATGGACAACAGTTCACAACAATGCAAGGGTGGAATGGAATGGAATGGTTCCATTTCAGAGGAATGGAATGGTTACATTTTTGTTCGGTTGGGAAAAATGGAGAGCAGAAGAGATCGAGGTTAAACTAACCATTTGTCTCAAAATTGTAATTAACAATTGAAAATGACATTTTAATCTCAAAGTCGTAATTAACAGCGCCTAATGGTGCTCTTTTAATCTAAAAATCGTAATTAACATCATTTTTTGTTGGGTTAGGGGAACTGGAGAGTAGATGAACATTACTGTATAATGATTGTAAGCAAACGAATTTGGTGTTTCTAAACTTTTGGTTTCGAGATATTATGGGTTTCAACTCTAGCCTACCCCAACTTGTTTGGGACTGAAAGGCTTGGTTGTTGTTGTTGTTGTAAACTTTTGGCAAGCATTAGAAAAAACCGAAAATAAACAGACAAAAATCAAGGCATGTTTTGTGGATTAAGTAAATATACCATATTCATTAAAAGATCACCACCCAGCTGGCGCGTGGCCTTGTGCTTGCATTTAGAAGATGGGGGCAGCATCAACATACTGGCAGCCTGATCAGCCGCAGTTTTGATCTTCCTTTTGAGTAAAGGCCCTAAAATTTCAGTCTACATATGAATAGCAAAACAAAAGGCAGACATCCATAGTGATATTGAATTACTGTATGAGATAGACTGATGCATATAGTGGATGCTCTTAGCCTTTTGCACCATGAACACTAGTTATGGACAGACAAAAAAACTAGTTAACTCAGCTTTGTCTAGATATGAATGTACTACCTCCATCCCAAAGCTTAAGGCTTATTTATTTTTGAGAAATCAAAAGAAGTAAAGTTTGACCAAAATTTTAGAACATTCCATCAACAAATATAATATTGTGTAGATACCGTAGGAAAATATATTTCATTATCTATTTAATGATATTAATTTTGTATTTTGCATGTTAATGATTTTTGGTAAAAGCTTAGTCAAACATGGTATAGTTTGACTTTCTAAAAATAATATAAGCTCTAAGGTTTGGGATGGAGGTAGTAGTATCTAGAGCTAAAACACATCTAGATACATCCGTATCTACAGATAGTTGAGTCAATTAATTTGGATCTGAGGGAGTATCAGATTCAGACTACATCATGGCATTTCGCTTCTTGTGCTGCTGATTGGGCCATGCTCCTGCAGCAGGTGGGGCGCTATTCTTGTTCCCCATAGCCTCAGCACGGAACTTGGAGGTACCAACCTGATACAGAGAATATAGAGCATGGTGTCACAGAGGCTTTACGCACAAACAGCTGAAGACATGTGCTACTTTAAGCATCTTCCAGAACAGGAACAGATTGAGGATGCAGACAGACACTTAAAAGGAAAAGAGTGGATAAGCAAACGGAGTACCTGCTTTGCGGGGCTGGGGACGCAGCTCAGGCTCAGCCAACTGCCCACATGCGTGGTGGCCTTACGCTCCATTGCCCCCACCACCGAGTTCATTCCTTTCTTGTACAAGCTGACAAAAGATACAGTGAGGATCAGCAGAAACTACAAAGGTTGCAAATGTCGACAAATAAAGGAAGAACACCCCAATCCAAGCAAAGGTAGCCCCCACCCCCATCAATCACTCCCAGCTCGAGGGTGACCAGAAAGACACCCCTTCGCCCAGAATAGGAAAGAGATGCGCAAGATATCGAGGTGAGGAAAAAAGAACCGATCTCGAGAAAGGAAAGAACATTACTAGTACTACCTAATCCGCTTGGTCTAGATGCAACTTGCCCCTCCAAGCTGGATGCCTGGACGGTGGAGGCGAAAGGAGGGGATCGAGCTAGCGGCTTGCATCCGTCGGTAGTCGCCACTCGATCTGGAGAGAAGGGGTGCTACATAAAGGGAAGGGGTAACATACTTTATTACACAGTGAACTTACTGATGTGACTAGTCATTACATGTCTCACTGAAACTGGGGCCCATAGTGTGGCACCCCAAATTCATTTGAAACTGCCCGGCGGGACGCATTGGCGCGTCAAGAAAACCCCGAATTGTAGCGGGGAAATGAAACATTTCACAAAAATTTGAAATTCAAGCACACCGCCACGCGCCAAGCACGTGGGCTGTTCCTTCATCTTCCTCGCTTCCTCCTCCCCTATCCGAAAAAAACCCCAAATCCCAAGCTCAAAAAAAACCCCAAATCCCCTGGCCGCCATGCATGTCCTCGTTAACCCGCTGGAGATCGTTCCCGGACGAGGCGGACCCCCCGTCCTGAGATCCCGAGTTCTGTCCACCTCGAGGCACTGCATGCTGTCTCGCAGCAGCGGCTTGAGGGCGCTGCAGAGGAAGTTCCGTCGGAAAGTGCTCATGGCAACCGTGCAAGCTCACCGGCGTGCCGTATCCCGAGAGGAACTGGTCAAAGCTTTGCTATTCGCAAAAAAATTGCGGGCCAAGATCTGGTCAAAGCTTCGTCGATGGCTTGCCGCGAGAGGCTTGGAGTCCAGAGTCAATAAACTAGCTGCTCGAGGACTTGGGCGGTTTACACGGATTCATATTAACTGACTCAAGTTTGTTAGTCTAGTTAACAAATGCATCTAGATACATCCATATCTAGACAAAATTGAGTCAATTAATATGAATCAGAGGGGAGTACCTGAAAGTGTTTCATGCTACCAACTAATGCGCTGGCAGGAATCGCTGTAGAAGTAATTGTGCTACTACTCATACGATGAACTGATTGTGTGGGTGTCAAATTTTGCAACGCGATCATCCACTGAATGCTTAATTATAGTTCTAGCGCCAAAGGCGTACAAATCATAACATAGATAGTACATACTACAGCACCAGAACATAAGAGGACGAATCATAAAGTAGCTCAACATTTTGCATTAGGGCTGGGTGGTCCTGAGACTACCGGGACGCCCCTGATGATCTCCGGGTGTGCATCCACTTCAACGCAAAGCTGTGTACTCGGTCCATGGCATCCTTCTGTAGGCTGGATAATCTCAGGGGCAGGACCTTCGTCTATGAAAGGCTCGTCATCAGTACCATCCACAGGTGCATCAGGGCTGGGTGGTCTTGAGACTACCCGGACGCCCTGATCTCCGGGCGTGCATCCACTTCAACGCAAAGCTGTGTACTCGGTCCACGGCCTCCTTCTGTAGGCTGGATAATCTCAGGTGCAGGACCTTCGTCTATGAAAGGCTCGTCATCAGTACCATCCACAGGTGCATCAAACTGAGATTCATCTTCAAATCTCCCATCAAACTGAGAGATCTCTTCAACTCTATGCTTCTGCAATTAGTACATCAACCGATTAGACAAACATCTAAGGGATGCAACCTGAACAAATACCGTTTTACATATTTACCTTCTCATCTGGCACAGCACATGTCCCAGAGCTGAAACCCGTTTCCTGAAGCAAGCGTTTTTCTCTCCTTCCCGTCCATCCATCTGCAACAAGTTAAATTTGAGTACAGAACCTTGCACAGCAATGCAAACTATTGATTGAAACAGCGGCAGCATCAATATAAATAATTAACTACATATGCCAGCACACATATAGTGTGAGCAAGATCTGCTTCTCTTGCTAAAGGATCATTATATGGTTCACCATGCTAAACCCGCCTAACATATGTGCGGTCCATCCCAAAAATGTGTAAATGATCTGCCACTACAGGGTGAGGCCTCTTCTCACCATTCATACATGTGCAGCGCGGGCAATACACGTCCAGGTTGTGACCTTCATGAGCTCTAATAAACCCTATAAAGGGTTGAACACCATTTATATATGAAGGGGAACATAAGTGTCCATGCAGTATCCAAGTTCTGTCCATCTGTTTAATTATGAGATACAGTGGTTGGTGATTAATTTAAGGCGAAGTAGGAAATGTATATCCATCGAGTACAAAACTATACTACATGATTATGCATTTCAGCAATCATGTCGAGTACAAAACAAAAAATGCCCATCGACATTTTAGCAAACAGATCGTGTACAAAACTCTGCCATGGCATTTCAGCAAATTAACGGATCGAGTGCAGAACTGACTCTATATGCCCACACAAATGAACAAATTGATCGAGGACAAATCGAGCGGAAAACTATAAAGTGCCAACTAGTTCGAGCATACTGACGAATTTTTTAGCAGCATCAAGAAAATATAAATCGTTAGGCCGTCTTGCCCGATGCATGATTGAGCTAGAGATAGCAGCCCTACCGTGGATCAACTTGACCGCCGGTGCGTCTCGAGAAGAATGACGGGGAGGGAAGCTTCTTCTTCGCACGGACGGGACGGGGAGGGGAAGCTCTTCGCACGGACGGGGACAAGTTGTGTAGGGGTGGGTGGGGGATCATGCGGCCGGGCCGCCAGGGTGATAATTAAGGTCGGTAGGTGGCGTTTAATGGAGTTGCATGTGTAATTTTCCGTGCACAAGGTTGAGGAATAGACGGTTCCCTTTGCCGCGCGCACAATTCAAACTATCCAGCCCATGTAGTTTAAATTCGCCATATTTTCGTTAAGTCGACATAAAGTGATGTGAGTGGGGGGAAATTAGCAAAGTTGCTTGAAAAATAGTAAAACTCTGGAATTATCCTTTAAATATGCTCTACTTCGTGTCAAAATCGGGGTGTGGAGGCATGTTGAGCTGTTTTATTTGTACTTTCTTTATTAAAACTCCCATTTTATGCACTTTGGATGGAAATAAATCATTTGTACATAAATTTTGACAACGCCATTTGCAAACATTAATTGTTTTACATGCCAAGATGCACCCATCCACCAAATATATATGGGGCAAAAGTTTATCACAATCTAGCAGATATGTATAATTAGTGAGGGACCCCTTTTGATTTTGTGCAATTTCCACTAATTAGGTAGAGAGAAGGGGTTAATTAATTAGGTCATGTTAGGGGTTATGTGTTGTAGATTAGGGTTGTGTGGATTCAAATACAACTTCTTTATTTGTGTGCTATGATTAATCAAAACTAGATCGATCGACTGCGCACACATTATTAGAGGCACATGCCTTTGCGCACAAAGTGCATGTGTGTGTTGTTGGCCACGAGAGAGAGAGAGCTACGAGAGAGCGATTGAAATCCCCAAATTAAACACATATATATGCATGGCACATTTAATTTAATTAGAGGACCGTGAGGCACCCCTGGCCTGCTTGATGCACAATTAAGTGTCGTTGGCCTATATATAGGGTTTAATTAGGGTTTAGGGTTAGCTAGGGTTTAGGGTTAGGGTTAGGCTTTAGGGTGTAGGGTCTAGGGTTTTAATGTTTAGTGTTTAGGGTGTTTCGCGTGTTTAGGGTTTAGGGATTAGGGATTAGGGTTTTAGGGTTTTAGGGTTTAAGGTTTAGGGATCATCGATCGAGTGCGCAAACACATTATTAGAGGCACACGTGCCTTTGCGCATAAAGTGTGTGCGTATATATGTGTGTTTTTTGGCCACCAACGATATATAGATGATCGAGAGAGAGAGATTGAAATCCCCAAGAATATGTTCAAATATATATTAAAATATATGCACGAATGCATGGTAGGCCATGCATGCACACTAATTATATATATATTATGAGGCAACTTAATCAAATGTGTTTTCATTCGAGAGAACTTGTCAAAATTCAAGTTAATTAATTTATCATCGATAATTATATAATTAATTAATGAATCTCAGGGAGATGTTATACAACATATGATCGATATAGGCCATGTATATATTAATTGGTGTTAATCTACGGTTTGCTAGCTAGCTGCTATATATAGAGCATGTTTTTATTAGATCGGGTAATAGCTAGAATAGTTTAGGGTTATGTGTTTTAATTAAGTAGGGTTTGATTAGCTAGGGTTAGTTATATATATATGGTTTATGGTTAATGCATGGCACGTTTAATTTAATTAGAGGACCGCGAGGCACCCCTGGCATGCTTGATGCACAATTAAGTGTCGTTGGCCTATATATAGGGTTTAATTAGGGTTTAGGGTTAGCTAGGGTTTAGGGTTAGGGTTAGGGTTAGCTAGGGTTTAGGGTCTAGTGTTTAGGGTTTAGTGTTTAGGGTGTTTAGGGTGTTTAGGGTTTAGGGATTAGGGATTTAGGGTTTTAGGGTTGTTTAAGGTTTAGGGATCATCGATCGAGTGCGCACACACATTATTAGAGGCACCCGCGCCATTGCGCATAAAGTGCATGCGTATATCACTAGTAGGAAAACGCTTATAGGTGGAGCTTAGTTCTGTGGCGCACCTCTAAAAATGCGCCATAGAAAGTTATTTTGTGGCGCACCAGCCAAGGTGCGCCACAGAAATAGCTTAATTTTGTGGCGCACCAGGGAACCATGCGCCACAAAAACTTGGTGGGCCCCACACCCCGTGACCCCCAATCATTGGTTTTACTTTTTGTATGGCGCACTGACCCTGGTGCGCCACAGAAATAAGTTATTCTGTGGCGCAGCTCCGCAGTGCGCCACAGAAATAATGTATTCTGTGGCGCACTGTGCCTAGTGCGCCACAGAAATAAGGTATTCTGTGGTGCACTGTGCTCGGTGCGCCACAGAATTAGCGAACCAGATATACAAAAGTAGAGCCAACCTCCCACCTACCACACTACCCAAGTCATTCTTCTTCCTCCATCTAGCTCGTCCCCCTTCTCTCTCATACCATTTTGGCTATACTTTTCACTTGCTTGGGTATTTATTGCATTTACTTTGGTTGATACATAATTGGAGTTGAGGAGAAGGCTCTCCATACTCTCTCCTCCTCTCGAACTCATCGATCGCGGTCTCGTCTCGGTATCGAATCTACAAGGTGAGTAGTTGGAGGAGACATACATATGCTTGGAGGAGACATGCATATGCTTGTAGATCTTGTGTGGCCGTCGTGTGTATGGATGCTTGTTGCAGGTGAAGCGCTTGTGTGTGTGTGCCGGTGTGGTGCACGGATGTTTGCCGAAATGTTGATTCATTTCCGTTTCGGCAAATTTTTGCACTACCCATATGTCCTACCTTGAGGAGAGGTCATGCCGAATTTTTCGCTCCATGTAATACCTTGAGGAGAGGTACGGCCCATGCATGTGTGTGCATGTGTTGCGGTTCTAATTTCCTGTTCTATGTATACCATTTGCAGGCAAGCATGGTCCTATCGATGAGTTCCGCTCGAATCTCTAGATACAAGATAGACGCGAAGGAGGACATGATTGGGAACAATAGGCGCCATATAAGATGTCCGTGTCGATCATGCAAACTCGAGCGCTGGATCAACCCTGATTCCGGACAACTGGAGGAGCACCTGCTGAGGCGCGGTTTCATGCAAGACAACCAGGCGCGGCCGGCCCCATCAAATGGTGCGCATGAAGACCATGTCGAGCGAGATGACTATCATCATGAAGAAGACTATCATCATGTCGACGGGGACTATCATCATGAAGAAGAAGTCGGCGGAGAAGATCATCATGAAGAAGAAGATGCCGGCGGAGAAGATCATCATGATGAAGAAGAAGATTCCGGCGCGACCCCGCTAATTTCGGCCTTGCGGGACTCTCATGTTCAAGATCTGTTCCTCCAGGAGACGAGCAACGATAGAGTTGTAGCTAGAGAGAGAGCCAAGCTGTCGCAAATGGAGAAAGACGGGATGACTCCGATCTTTCCTGGGTGCCATCCGCAGGATACGCGCTTGCATGTAACGCTTGATTACCTGCAGATGAAGACGCAGAAACAAGTGGACCGATTCCAGCTTCAACAAGAACTTGAAATTCTGGCACGATTGTTTCCCATAGGGGAACACATTGCCGAGTAGTATCAAGGAGGCCAAGAAAGTCGTGTGCCCCCTTGACCTACCGCATGAAAAATACCACGCCTGCATTAATGATTGTGTGATTTATAGGTGCGAGTACAAGGACAGAACCACATGTCCGGTGTGCGGCCACGGACGGTACAAGGTTGGAAACAAGAAGGTACCTCGAAAAGTGGTATGGTACTTTCCTATCACTCCCCGTCTGCAGCGGTATTTCGTGGACCCTAAGGAAGCAAAGCTCATGCAATGGCACGCGGAAAGGCAGAAGCCCGAAGAAGATCCGGAGATGGGCTATATGCTGACACACCCTTCAGACGCTGGACAGTGGAAGCATTGGACATCGCCTTCCCTAGGTTTGGGGGCGACGCAAGGAACATCAGGCTGGGTATGAGCACCGATGGACTCAATCCGTTCGGCAACCAGAGTAGCACGCATAGCACCTGGCCTGTGTTTGTATGGCCTTACAACCTACCCCCGTGGCTGTGCACTAAGCAAAGGTACATACACCTGAGTATTCTCATTCAGGGACCGAAACAACCAGGTGTCGACATGCATTTGTATCTCGGGCTGCTGAAAGAGGAGTTAGACACGTTGTGGAAGACGCCACCCCGTACGTGGGACGCCTACACTAGAACTTATTTCGATATGAGAGCCGCGTTGATCACGACGGTCACGGACTATCCTGGTTACGCATATGTATCTGCCCAGGTCGGCCACGGATTCAACGGCTGTGTGAAGTGCATGGACGAGACCCCGCATCTACAACTACCAAGGGATCCCGGGTCCTCGAAAACCGTGTACCCAGGTGCTCGAAGGTGGCTTCGCTTGGATCACCCGTGGAGAAAACGCGGTGATCTGTTCAATGGTAAAGATGAGCCCGATGGACCCCCACGCCCGAGGAGCGGCGCAGAAATCGATGATCTTCTGAAAAATTGGAAGGATTGCCCAGCGCCGGGAAAGAAGCAACCGAAGCCAGAGCCGCTGCTCGGTGTATGGAAAGCGAGGTCTGTTTTCCACGACTTGGAGTACTGGAAGGTCCTCCACACGCCCCACAGCCTCGATGTCATGCACATTACGAAGAACGTTACCGAGAGTCTTCTTGGCACTCTTTGCAACTCAGGAAAGTCCAAGGATGGACCGAAAGCAAGATACGATCTGAAACATTTTGGCATCAGGAAAGATCTTCAAGCCCACTATACTGACGACGACGATGATGATGATGATGATGATCAGGCGGAAGGGACTCAACGTCTCCGCAAAAGGGCTAAGAAGAGCGCGGTGCTGCTTCCCGCTGCCTGCTTCACAACGAGTCCGGAGGAGCTCGAGCAGTTTTTCAGGTGCCTCCTAGGAGTGAAAGTTCCTCACGGTTACTCGGGGAATATAAGCAGATATCTGGACGTAGCGAAGAAGAGGTTCACCGGGATGAAGTCTCACGATTGCCACGTGCTCATGACGCAGATACTTCCCGCTGCGATCCGAGGGATAATGGACGAGCACGTCCGTGATATGCTGTTTGGCCTTTGCAACTTTTTTGACATTATCACCAGGAAGTCGATCGGCGTGAGGCAGCTCAAGATGCTACAAGATGAGATCGTGGTGATACTATGTGAGCTCGAGATTTACTTCCCTCCCGCATTCTGTGATATATGCGTTCATCTCCTTCTCCATGTCGTTGATGACATCAGCCAGCTTGGCCCGACGTTCCTCCACAACATGATGCCTTTCGAAAGGCAGAACGGTGTCATGAAAGGATACGTTCGCAATAGGGCCCGTCCAGACGCAAGCATGGCCAAGGGGTTTCTAACCTACGAGTGCATCTCCTTCTGCCAGAATTATCTAAGCACCAAGGACGACGAGGATCATGTTGGTCTACCCCCCAGGACGCACCTCGGCAGGCTCGCTGGAGTCGGTCACCGCGAGGGCTACCGCTCAGTCCATGTCGGCATTGCCAATCGACGCGACGACGGTGACAGGGCTCACCGGGTCGCGCTACAACACTTAAAACTGATCGAACCTTTCGTGCAAGAGCACAAAAGCATGATCGAGCAGAATTTCATCGATATGGGCCGGCCGAGGAAGATGGGAGACGTAACCAAAGAGCACAACTCCAGCTTCACGCGTTGGTTCAAGCAAACTCAACTGGTTGAAGCACAGAGAAAAAGGCCTTCTACCGAAGATGAAAAACTCATATACACCTTATCACAGGGCCCCGGGCATAACGTAAGGACCTATCAGGGGTACGACATCAACGGTTACAGATTCTACACTGAGGAAAAAGACAGAAATAGTGAAAATCAAAACTCAGGAGTAACTATGTTGTCATACGCCGATGACAAGACTAATGTCAAGGAAAGATTTTTTGGAAGGATCGAGGAGATATGGGAGCTCAATTTCTGTGGAGAGACGGTGCCAATGTTTCGTGTGAGATGGGCCAAGAAGGTCGAAAAAGAAGGCCGATATTTCACAACCATGGTTATACCCGATGCAAAATCGAAGAACGCATCCGCGAAAAATGAGCCATGGGTACTCGGTAGCCAAGTTGACCAATGCTTCTTCATCACCGATCCGTCGAGGCCTAGCCGTGTTGTCGTGAGGAGGGGCAAGAGGAGCATCATAGGAATGCAAGGAGACGCCAACGAGGAAGACTTGGACAAGAACGGTGACCCGAAGATCGAGGAGGAATTCGACAGGCACTTCGACATGCCTACTACAAGTAAAGTAAGAAGGAAGACCTCCCTACCCTCTAAAGGTTAGAAATCTCAAGGTGGCCGGCTTAAAGTATTCAACCGCCAACAACCGAAAGGGCAAGAAGATTGCGAAGAGACGCTAGCTAGAGCTCAAAGCCGGGAGGAAGATCTTTTTTGGTTGTGTGTGTGTGACAAGTACATGCATGTGTGTGTGAGAGAGACAAGAACATGTGTGTGTGAGACAAGTACTTTGTAATTGAAAATCCCTAGTAATTATTAAATGTTGTGTTCTTTCTTGAACATGTAAGAAAAACATTTTTTAAAGGGAAAAAAGTAGGGGCAGCCAGGGTTCGAACCTGGGTTACCCAAGCCTACCAGTGGGCTTAACCACTGGGCTAATGCTGTGTTTCTGACAGAACACAGCATTAGCCCAGTTTGTTTACCAAGTGTAAATATTCTGTGGCGCACCCAGTACTGCATGCGCCATAGAATTCCTTAATTCTGTGGCGCATGCCAACTTTGGTGCGCCACAGAATATTTACACTTGGTGAAATAGTCGCGAACCCTTTTCTTCCCCACCCTTCCCAGTTCTTCGCGCACGAACCCTAACTGTCACCGTCGCCACCTCCTAGCGCCATCGCCACCGCCTAGCGCCACCGCCACCGCTTAGCGCCGCTGCCGCCGAGGAGGAGGAGGGCGCCCCGCCAACCGCCATCGCAGCCGAGGAGGAAGAGGAGGGAGGAGGACGCCTCGCCAACCACCACCGCCGCCGAGCAGCAGGAGGAGGACGCCCCGCCAACCACCACCGCTTCCGAGCAGGAGGAGGAGGAGGGCGCCCCGCCAACCGTCAGTGAGATCTCCTCTCGCCTCTCCTCTCCCCTCCGCTGTGCCTCCCTCCCCTGTGCCCCCCTCCGCTGTGCCTCTCCTCTCCACTGGAATCCTTCCAATTTGTTGCTTCTCTGGTTGAATTGCTTCTCTAGTTCTTCCCCTTTCAGTTACTTGCTATTGTTGAATTTATGCAGTGGTTGTTGTAATGCAAAAATTACAAATTTCTAATATGCAGTGGTTAAGATGCAGCGGCTAATTAACATTGATCAAGACTTGAATCTTGTTCCACACTTATTTTGAGCAAAACAAAAAAACTAGGTTGTAGTGCTGCTGTAGTCAAATAGAATTTCAAGAACACCTCAATTTGCTTTGTAACAGAGAGTCAAAAGAGGGTTAGTATGAATGCAGTAGCAAATAAAAATGAACAAGCTAATGTTGTAGCAAATGAATGCAGTAGAAATTTAGAGATAAAAAGCTACTGCCTACTATTTGAATGAACAAGCTACAACCTACTATTTGGGAATAAAAATAAAAATGAACAAGCTAATGTTGTTGTTGTTTCTCTGTCTCTGCCAATTACTAATTCCCTGTCAGCTTGTTTTGGTTGATTTTTACTTGCTATTGTTGAATTGCTTCCTGACTTGGAGTAATAAACCACTGCATCTAAATAAATGCTATCAAGAATAATGTTTGGGTTAATAAAATGAAATGCTACTGCCTAGGATTTGTTGATTTTGAATTACTGCTTGGGGTTTCAAGATAATAATGCTACTAGTACATGAAATGCTACTGTTTGAATTTTATGAAATGATCATGCTCATGCTGGTTTTAGTTCACCTCTGACCACCTCTGCCCTAGCAAGAATATTCCTCTGCCTATCAATATGACAGAATTTGTAGAATATTCCTGAACCAAAAATGCCTCTGTCTAGCAAGAACCATCAGTACATTGTCTCTGATCCTGACCAAATATGACAGATTTTGAAGAATATTCCTGAACCAAAAATGGACAGTCTCTCCTGACCCATTTTGGGGAATATTCCCAATGGCTTGTCTCTGACCCATTTTGGACAATTCAAAAAAAGAAACTGATGACATTGTCCTATGTGACACAACTGTTCAGCTTGTGTTCTCATACCCTGTGCCCTCCATCCTATATAAATGCCTAGTTTAGTGAACCAGAAAATCACACCAAACATGGACAACCTATCCTGGAGTGCAAAGAGGAGGAGCACTGGCTCCAGTGTTGCCTCTGGCTCTAGGGATGCCTATCTTTCCAAGAATTTTTCTATGGGTAGGGCAGACAAGGAGTTGAAAGTGTATCGTAGGAGAAGTGTGCAAGAGAGGGAAGAAGCTGCTGCCAGGGAGAGGGAAGAAGAAGCAGCAGCTGGCTTGAACCAGCTAGGTGTGTTCTCAAACACTATAGAAGTTCTCCCAGTTCCAAAATCTAGACCTAAGCCCATTCCCAAAATGAAAAAGTATAAGCATCAGTTGAGGGAAGGAGGACCCACAGAGGTGCTGCCCTACTATGTAGAACCAAATCTTGAAGAAAAGGTTAAAGCTGGAGTTATCTTGTGCTAGCTGAACAAGGGCATTAAAAAAATCAAAGATTTGGTATCCTAGTTTGTTGTAGTTTGTTGTAGTTTCAGCCATCTAGTTTTACTGTGTCCTAGTTTGTCTGAATAATTATGTAATGTAAGGGTTGATGTAATGCTTCCATGCAATGATGAATAAAAGGGTTTATGTAATGCTTCTATGCAGATGCTAGGAAATAAATGATGCTCATGGTCACATGTTGGCAGTAGCTACTGGTTGGCTTGCTCTATAAGCTTGTATGCTTGTTTATGCTCTATAACCAAGTTGCATAGCTGCTGGTTATGAAGAAGCATATACTGCTTTTTAAATTTAAGTCATTATCTACTAAAATTTGATTAGCTATTGGTTTCAAGATAAGAATGCTACTAGTACATGAAATGCTACTGTTTGAATTCATTTATGAAATGATCATGCTCATGCTCATGCTCATTATCTTGTATATGCTTGTTTGAATTCATTTATGCTTGTTTATACAGTATATATGAAGTGAATATGCTAGATAGAAATATGAAGCTCCGGCTTTGGCACAAGTATGAAGCTATCCGAGTACTACGGATCGGATGCCAAGACGAGAAAGATGGAGAGGAGGTCGTCGGCTAAGGATAAATCTGAGGTTCAGGAGCTGAAGAAGAAGGTGGAGTCACTAGAGAAGCTGGTGGCCGAAAAGCCTGTGGAGAACACGGAGATGATGAACAAGTTATTGGACGAGAAGATCCGGCAGATCATCCCCCTGGGTTGATGGAGGGGTTAGCTGCTTGGAATGCGGGAGGTCAAGTGGGGTCGATACATGTGCCCAGCATCAGCGGCAGCAACTCAAGCTTCCACGTGTCGCCGATGTTGCCGCTCCACCCGACGCCGCCGCTCCACCAGACGCCGCAGCTCCAACCGCCGCCACAGCTCCAATTGGTCGCAGCGACGCCCCCAACCGCCGCCCTTGTATCGACAGTAGCCGAGATCGACGCCATCCAGAAGGTGAACTCATTAGTTACTCCTTCGCGTCATCTTCTTTAACTATATATGCCTTTTGTGACTGCCATCTCACGATGCCCAACATGGCGCCCCTGACTCAGGACGAACCTTGCATACTCCTGCATAAGGTGGAGCCCGGCGGCAAGTTGATGGAAGTTGCTAGCGGCCTTCTCATGGCTTCCCGCGTTATGCACGGCGCTAGATTGGCGGAAGACGTGGTGAAGGTCAAGTTGGTACTGGTAGTGCCGGAGTACCGCTACGCCATCCCCCCTTTCAACCTCCAGGCATAGACGAGGGCGACGTTTTGGTCCTTGGGGATTGCACCTCATGGCTTATGACATGGCCGAAGAACCAGATTCGTTTGCGGCGGGGGGTCTTCCGAGTGCTCCGAACTACACCGGCGCCACCTCCCCTATCATCCGGCCCAAGATCGCCAGCGCCGACGACACCCTTAAGGAAACGGCGGTCGCCGCCCCCACTACCCTGAAGGAACCGGCGGTCACCGCCACCACCCGGAAGGAACCGGCGATCGCCGCCACCACCACACGCCACCAACAGCTGTTGGGAGCGCTACCGCAACGACCGTCGACGGCCAGACGCAAGGTACGCCAAGCGGCGCATCGCAACCGCCAACACCTAAGGTCCAGGACATGGCGCCACTTGATGGCAACGATGTAGATGATGATGATGACATCGATGCCCACATCAACACTGGCGCCTGCAGCCAAGATATGTACATGCCTCCTATGGATAAACAAGCCTTCCGCACTCACGGAGATCAACTTGGTCGTCCCACTACAGTCACGAAGCAGCGCCTGGTCTTCACGGGTTTTTCTCAAGACACTCCTCCGGAGGCTGGCAATCCAGCTCAAGTCAAGCCTGCTACCGTTTTCAGCCCTAACACGCTGCGTAAGACGATCATCGGGGAGCCACCCAAATCAACCCCAGCAAACCCAAAGCACCACCAGCACCACCAGCACCGACCCCAGCAGCACCCGAAGAAGCACCACCATCAGCACCACCAGCACCCCAGTAGGTCAGGTGAAGAAGGCAAGGAAGAGAGGAGCCAAGAAGGGCGCATCTTCGAGCCAGCCTGCTCCTAAGAGGATCCAGGCCGACGACATGGTACCACCGACACCGGATGGCTTGCCCCGGTGTCATGAAGCTGGTAAACCGATACTATCTAAGGACATGGAACACCTCGCAAGTGGACTAATGCTCCCTTTGCAGCACACTATTCATTATCTAGAGGGCACCCTTCTTAAAGAGAAGGATCCAAATTACCCGGTGTTCTCGGTCAAGGTTCCACAAGACCCGAACTTCGTCCATGAATACCCCGCGGATATCTTCTTCATAGTGTTCGAGGACGTCTTCAATCTGTTTCACTAGAAACGGCTCGACTATAACTTGGTCCTCCTATACGCGATCAATCTTCAGATGAAGATCAACAGAGAGAGACCCCCCCACATCGCGGTAGCGGATCCCTACTACATGCACGATAGCTAGCTCCAGGACGGCTCAAGCACACGGACCAAGGCGGTGCGGTACCTCGAGAGCTTCATGCTCATGAACAAAGAGAAGAACACCATTCTTCTGCCTGTCTTTCCCGAGTAAGTACACATCCGCTCACGGCCGTCGTAACTTATGATTTCTTATATATTTCTTCCATTGCCGATCCTTTTCCAACATTCCATTTCAATTGCATGTGTTGAGCAGGGACAAATACTGCACACTCATCATCCTTTGCCCAAAGTGGTCACTAGCCCAGTATTTCGACTCGTCGAATACGACGACGAAGAAAGACTACAGGAGAATAAGGGGTGTTCTCGATGAGGCTATTCTTGGCTACTCCAAAAATGGAGGCACCTTCGACAAGAAAGGGGAATTTGTCAGGCCGGACACTAAAAAGCTCGGGTTTAAGCACGTGATCGACTTCCCTTGCATCAAGCAGCTAGCTGGCAGCATTAAGGAGGCCTTCTATGTCCTCCATCACCTTAAAGGGTTTGTCGAGGATGTAGAGATGATGTCTCTGCCACCTAGCAAGCGAGACCCCATTAAAATTTCGGGGGAGATCAATGATGATGATCTTAGAGAAGACTTCCATTGCCTCCAAGTAAAGCTCTCGGAAATTATCATACACGATGTATCCAACGCATCGAGGCTCTTACACCAACTCAGAGGGTTGTGTAAGAGGGATATCGAAGAACGCCTACATAGGCAGGGTGATGGAAGGACGTGGACGACGAAGGGATTGTACAAGCGATTCCCGGAGCCGCTCAAGAAGAAGTCTCGTTGACCGAGAACGGTGTGCTTAGCATTACTTGGAATCGATGGACAATTTGTACTGTGTTGTAAACTAAACTTGCTTAATTTGCTCGAAACGGTGGTCGTCGTTGTTGCACTTCAGTTACTATTGTAGTCGTTGTCGTTGAACTTGATTACTTATGTGATACCGATGCTATATGTCTTTTAGGTTTATTATTATTTCCTTGATTTAATTCTTGTGAATATGTATGCATGTGAACCCTCTAACTCTTTCCATTGTTCTATACTAATATGCCTTGTGTCCATAGAGATGACGTACTACGTCGTGTTCGAGGGGCGGGTTCCAGGAGTGTACGAGGAGTGGGAGGACTGCAAGAAACAGGTGCACAAGTTCAGCGGCAACTGCTACAAAGGGTACCCGACTAGACACGAGGCGGTTGCCAAGTGGAGGAACTACCAGTCGAACAAGAGCAAGATGAAGATGAAGATCTTCCTTGTGCTCTCGCTCTTGCTCACCATCGTCGCGGCGGTACTCTATTTCATCGTAGTGTAGGCGGCGGCCGGTGTCACTTCATTTGTATCTAGAGATGATGAACTTAACTAATATGCATGGATTATGAGTTGTATGGAGCTATGTGTATAACCCGATCGGGCTCTAAGTAATATGATGATGATGTGATGATTATACGTGTCCATATTATATCTGTCTATATTGTATTTGTATATAACCTGTATACTGTGTACAAAACCTGTATAAAACCCATATAATACACTAGGGAGCACAAAATCGAGTATACCTGTACATTGTTCTGTGACGCACCAAAACAGAATTCAGTGGCGCACCTAATTCTGTGGCGCAGCTGCTTCATATGCACCACAGAACACCTAATTTCTGTGGCGCACCACTGCAAGTGCGCCACAGAAACCTTAATTCTGTGGCGCATGGTCCGGTGCGCCACAGAAACCTTATATTTGTGGCGAGGTTTCTGTGGTGCACCGACCATGCGCCACAGAATCATTTTTTCGTGCGCCACTGATGAGGCTTTTCCTACTAGTGTATATGTGTGTTTTTTGGCCGCCAACGATATATAGATGATCGAGAGAGAGAGATTGAAATCCCCAAGAATATGTTCAAATATATATTAGAATATATGCACGAATGCATGGTAGGCCATGCATGCACACTAATTATATATATATATATTATGAGGCAACTTAATCAAATGTGTTTTCATTCGAGAGAACTTGTCAAAATTCAAGTTAATTAATTTATCATCGACAATTATATAATTAATTAATGAATCTCATGGAGATCGATGTTATTCAACATGATTGATATAGGCCATGTATATATTAATTGCTATTAATCTACGGTTTGCTAGCTAGCTGCTATATATAGAGCATGTTTTTATTAGATCGGGTTATAGCTAGTATAGTTTAGGGTTATGTGTTTTAATTAAGTAGGGTTTGATTAGCTAGGGTTAATTATATATATGGTTTAGGATTAATGCATGGCACATTTAATTTAATTAGAGGACCGCGAGGCACCCCTGGCCTGCTTGATGCACAATTAAGTGTCGTTGGCCTATATATAGGGTTTAATAAGGGTTTATAGGGTTTAGGGTTAGCTAGGGTTTAGGTTTAGGGTTAGGGTTTAGGGTCTAGGGTCTAGGGTTTAGGGTTTAGTGTTTAGGGTGTTTAGGGTTTAGGGATTAGGGGTTAGGGTTTTAGGGTTTAAGGTTTAGGGACCATCGATCGAGTGCGCACACACATTATTAGAGGCACCCGCGCCTTTACGCATAAAGTGCATGCATATATATGTGTGTTGGCCACCAACGATATATAGATGATCGAGAAAGAGAGATTGAAATCCCCAAGAATATGTTCAAATATATATTAAAATATAAGCACGAATGCATGGTAGGCCATGCATGCACACTAATTATATATATATTATGAGGCAACTTAATCAAATGTGTTTTCATTCGAGAGAACTTGTCAAAATTCAAGTTAATTAATTTATCATCGATAATTATATAATTAGTTAATGAATCTCAGGGAGATGTTATACAACATGATCGATATAGGCTATGTATATATTAATTGGTGTTAATGTACGGTTTGCTAGCTAGCTACTATATATAGAGCATGTTATTATTTGATCGGGTTATAGCTAGTATAGTTTAGGGTTATGTGTTTTAATTAAGTAGGGTTTGATTAGCTAGGGTTAGTTATATATATATATGGTTTAGGGTTAATGCATGGCACATTTAATTTAATTAGAGGATCGCAAGGCACCCCTGGCCTGCTTGATGCACAATTAAGTGTCGTTGGCCTATATATAGGGTTTAATTAGGGTTTAGGGTTAGCTAGGGTTTAGGGTTAGGGTTAAGGTTTAGGGGCTAGGGTTTAGGGTTTAGTGTTTACGGTGTTTAGGGTGTTTAGTGTTTAGGGATTAGGTATTAGGGTTTTAGGGTTTTAGGGTTTTAGGGTTGTTTAAGGTTGAGGGATCATCGATCGAGTGCGCACACACATTATTAGAGGCACCCGCGCCTTTGCGCATAAAGTGCATGCGTATATATGTGTGTTTTTTGGCCACCAACGATATATAGATGATCGAGAGAGAGAGATTGAAATCCCCAAGAATATATTCAAATATATATTAAAATATATGCACGAATGCATGGTAGGCCATGCATGCACACTAATTATATATATATTATGAGGCAACTTAATCAAATGTGTTTCCATTCGAGAGAACTTGTCAAAATTCAAGTTAATTAATTTATCATCGATAATTATATAATTAATTAATGAATCTCAGGCAGATCGATGTTATTCAACATGATCGATATAGGCCATGTATATATTAATTGTTGTTAATCTACAGTTTGCTAGCTAGCTGCTATATATAGAGCATGTTTTTATTAGATCGGGTTATAGCTAGTATAGTTTAGGGTTATGTGTTTTAATTAAGTAGGGTTTGATTAGCTAGGGTTAATTATATATGGTTTAGGGTTAATGCATGGCACATTTAATATAATTAGAGGATCGCGAGGCACCCCTGGCCTGCTTGATGCACAATTAAGTGTCGTTGGCCTATATATAGGGTTTAATTA
Organism: Lolium multiflorum; assembly: GCA_030979885.1. Lineage (NCBI taxonomy): Eukaryota > Viridiplantae > Streptophyta > Magnoliopsida > Poales > Poaceae > Lolium > Lolium multiflorum. The sequence goes on along the minus strand of CM061752.1, from coordinate 104,932,404 downwards.
GGGTTTATAGGGTTTAGGGTTAGATAGGGTTTAGGGTTAGGGTTAGGGTCAGGGTTAGGGTTTAGGGTCTAGGTTCTAGGGTCTAGGGTTTAGGGTTTAGTGTTTAGGGTGTTTAGGGTTTAGGGATTAGGGATTAGGGTTTTAGGGTTTTAGGGTTTAAGGTTTAGGGATCATCGATCGAGTGCGCACACACATTATTAGAGGCACCCGCGCCTTTACGCATAAAGTGAATGCGTATATATGTGTGTTTTTTGGCCACCAACGATATGTAGATGATCGAGAGAGAGAGATTGAAATCCCCAAGAATATGTTCAAATATATATTAAAATATATGCACGAATGCATGGTAGGCCATGCATGCACACTAATTATATATATATTATGAAGCAACTTAATCAAATGTGTTTTCATTCGAGAGAACTTGTCAAAATTCAAGTTAATTAATTTATCATCGATAATTATATAATTAATTAATGAATCTCAGGGAGATGTTATACAACATGATCGATATAGGCCATGTATATATTAATTGGTGTTAATCTACGGTTTGCTAGCTAGCTACTATATATAGAGCATGTTTTTATTAGATCGGGTTATAGCTAGTATAGTTTAGGGTTATGTGTTTTAATTAAGTAGGGTTTGATTAGCTAGAGTTAGTTATATATATATGGTTTAGGGTTAATGCATGGCACATTTAATTTAATTAGAGGACCGCGAGGCACCCCTGGCCTGCTTGATGCACAATTAAGTGTCATTGGCCTATAGGGTTTAATTAGGGTTTAGGGTTTAGGGTTAGCTTGGGTTTAGGGTTAGGGTTAGGGTTAGGGTTAGGGTTAGGGTTTAGGGTCTAGGGTTTAGGGTTTAGTGTTTAGGGTGTTTAGGATATTTAGGGTTTAGAGATTAGGGTTTTAGGGTTGTTTAAGGTTTAGGGATCATCGATCGAGTGCGCACACACATTATTAGAGGCACCCGCGCCTTTGCGCATAAAGTGCATGCGTATATATGTGTGTTTTTGGCCACCAACGATATATAGATGATCGAGAGAGAGAGAGATTGAAATCCCCAAGAATATGTTCAAATATATATTAAAATATATGCACGAATGCATGGTAGGCCATGCATGCACACTAATTATATATATATTATGAGGCAACTTAAACAAATGTGATTTCATTCGAGAGAACTTTTCAAAATTCAAGTTAATTAATTTATCATCGATAATTATATAATTAATTAATGAATCTCAGGGAGATGTTATACAACATATGATCGATATAGGCCATGTATATATTAATTAGTGTTAATCTACGGTTTGCTAGCTAGCTGCTATATATAGAGCATGTTTTTATTATATCGGGTTATAGCTAGTATAGTTTAGGGTTATGTGTTTTAATTAAGTAGGGTTTGATTAGCTAGGGTTAGTTATATATATATGGTTTAGGGTTAATGCATGGCACATTTAATTTAATTAGAGGACCGCGAGGCACCCCTGGCCTGCTTGATGCACAATTAAGTGTCGTTGGCCTATATATAGGGTTTAATTAGGGTTTAGGGTTTATGGTTAGCTAGGGTTTAGGGTTAGTGTTAGGGTTAGGGTTCAGGGTCTAGGGTTTAGGGTTTAGTGTTTAGGGTGTTTAGTGTTTAGGGACTAGGGATTAGGGTTTTAGGGTTTTAGGGTTGTTTAAGGTTTAGGGATAATCGATCGAGTGCGCACACACATTATTAGAGGCACCCGCGCCTTTGCGCATAAAGTGCATGCGTATATATGTGTGTTTTTGGCCACCAACGTGTTATCACCGGATTTTGGCCAAATCAGGAGATGGGCCGTAAGTGAAGATGGGCTTGAAGGACATACACGTGGAGCGTCTTTGAAGCGGCCTTGCGCAAGGAATTTGGGCTTAATTTCCCGTGTATCTGTAAATATATTAGATCGTATTCTAGTTTAGATTAAAAGATAGAGTTTAGCCCGTGCACGGTTAGGTGCACGTCCAAATTAGAAAGTCCCTTGGACTATAAATATGTATCTAGGGTTATCAGGAAAGAAGGACAATCACGTTCACAACAAACAAATCAGGCGCATCGCCACCCCTTCTTTCGAGGGTTTCTCCGGGTAAGCATCATGCTGCCTAGATCGCATCTTGCGATCTAGGCAGCACAACGTTTATTCGTTTACCTTGTGTTGCTCGTACTGAAGCATTATTGATGGCGAGTAGCACTATTTATCGTAGATGTTTTGGGGCTTGCATAGACGCTTTTCTTGCGCATATCTGCTTAGCTGTGCCGTCCCTTGATATCTAGCTGCCCTTACACCTATCCAGGTGTAAGGGCAGCATCTTGCTTGTTTGTTACTTAGTAGATCTGATCCGTTATAGCTGCTCCTTGATTCTTCAAGGATTGGTTTAATATCTGTATGATTAGGCCTTACAAACGGGTTGAACGATCCGGTAGTGCGCTAGGTATGGTTTGCTAGCTCTAAAAGGGATGTTCCGGGAATTGACTTAACGTTGGTTTTTAGGCCTCTTTTAGGGTTAGCTTTCCGTTATCTTGCGTGTTTATTAGGCTCAACTACGCGCAGGATGTTCCGATCATATGGTGAAAACCCTAAGCTGTCGTAGATTGGTTTAGCTTTGTTGTGATCAAGCAGGATCCCCATGTCATTGAAAATCCAACATGAACCATGGGGCGATCGGCTCTTTGAGCCGATCCGGGCAACCTGAGAGCCGATAGGGCTCGTATTTAATGTTTACATGTCTGCCATGCAGGGAACTAATCGAAGCAATCCACACCTTCCTGGCCAGGTATAGGTCGGTGGCACGCCCTTGCAGCCGCCGGGTCGTGTGCCGGAGCATTTGCGGGACGACGTCGAGGGACCAGGGCCCGCTGCCGCCTTGGAAGCCTTCCCGCTCTTCGTGTTGCTTAACCACTGCTCGCCGGTGGGTTTTGGCAGCAACACATTCTGCACGCCGGTGGGACATCGGGACAATCTTCCGCAGCAACCATGTCGTCATCTGTCTCAGATTGTGGGAGAACCAGTCAAGTATGAGGATCTGCCTCCTGAGCATAAGAAGAGATATGATGAGCTCAAGGCCATCCTGGAAGCCGATCTCATCGGCGCTTTTGAGAAAACCCGTTCACACGGGATCAAGTTCAAAGGGTTCCAACCCGAGGGTGCACTAGATGGACTAGATCTATCTCTCCCTTCGGACGAACGTACCAGAGCCCTGCGACAGGAAGTCAACTATGCCGTTGCTCACTCTCTTCATCGGCATGCTGAGAGCTTGGTGAATACTCTGGAGCGTGTCGCGCTCAATGTGGTGCAAGAAGTCACGAAGCACAAGTACTCTCCGTCAGGTCCTGCTCTAGGAACTCACCAAGGGGAGGTACCGCTCTACACAAGGCCACCACTGCAACACACGTTCGCAGCTCCACAGCAACCAGGTTCACCGGCGTACGTTGTCTACAAGATTGGAGGTGATCCAGCGACTACCAATTCCTGTATGAGCCGCCCAAGGAGATTCCACATGGATACGTGTGCACATACGTGCCGGACTGCAACGACTGGATGACCCCGGTTATGGCAGCAAGGACTGCCACGGCAGGAGGAGTCGCTGGAGCGGGAAGCAGTGCCGGAGCAGATGTTGAGAAACAGGCGTGGCTAGCTAAATATGCCACCAGTACAAGTCATCAACGATCAACTTCTGCAGCTCCTATGGTGGATGAGATCACCGCAATCATGAGAGACCAGTTCGGCATCCTGCCGAAGAAGAGAATGATCGGCTATTCCAAGCCATATCCCAACGACTACGACCTGATCCCGCTGCCACCTAAGTATCGGCTCCCTGACTTCACAAAATTTAGTGGATCAGAAGGAACCAGCTCGATCGAGCACGTGAGCCGATACTTGGGCATGGTCTCAGCTTCAGACGAGCTACGTGTGAGGTTCTTCTCGCAGTCTCTCACAGGTCCAGCCTTTGGGTGGTACACCTCGTTGCTACCAGACTCGGTTCGGACGTGGAAGCAACTGGAAGAGCAATTCCACGTACAATACCATTCAGAAACTACGGAAGCTAGCCTTGCCGATCTGACCCAAGTTCGCAGAGATGAGGAGAGACGGTATCGAGTACATCCAGAGGTTCAGGACCGTCGGAACCGATGTTATTCGGTTCGCCTAACTGAGAAGGAAGCCGAGCTGGCGGTAGCAGGATTATCGCGCCTCTCAAAGATCTGACCTTCCAAGCGAGGTTCACTGGCGCACATGGTTCGAAGTTGACGCATATGAACAGCGCCATCCGAATTGTACCAGGACAAATACAAGCGCGTCGCCCGATCGAGACAGACGAAGATGAAGATTTCGCAGGAGATCAGGAGGTCGCTGTAGCTGAGTGGACTCGGGGGCAAAACGTGTCCTGCAAGTGGGTGAAACAACCAGGGCCTGCAAAGGGGTTCGACTTCGATTTGAGCAAAACGGAGCAAATTTTTGATTTGCTGCTGAAACAGTGAAGTTACCCGAAGGTCACAAAATCCCCACACCACAAGAGATGAACGGCAAGCCATACGCAAATGGCATCACACGTTCACCCATGCCACCAACGACTGCAAAGTCCTGCGGACAGATTCAAATGGCGATAGAGCAAGGCCGATTACTCTTCGGTCAGTTTGCCATGAGAGTTGACACGCAGCCGTTCCCGAAGGTCAACATGGTCGATCTCAGCCACTGCATAGGACGCGAGCCAGGTTTCTCGTTTGATATCAACATAGCTGGGTTCGCAGATCGCCATGGCAAAGATGAGCCAGAGAGCAGTCACTCCCGTGGCAAAGACAAAAAGGAGGTCGATCCACGCGACCGGCCCCAGCCTGGTAACAGACGGTATTTAACTGAGAAAGAGGTGATAAGCGTCCGGTATCAACGACCACTCTCCGCACATCTCCTCAACAAGTATGAGCAGCAGTACGACCGACGTCGGCACTACGACGAAGATGATGATAGATATCGTCTGAGGATGCAGAAATACCGTCACACGAAGGGTATGAGCGTCACGCTAGAGGGAGGTCAAGAGAGCGAGAGGACGTCGATAGGCAGGAACTGTCCTTTCTTCAAACATTGCTGGGACTCAGAATGAGCCGATTGCCTACAATCGAGAACTCAATGCGGAGGGAATGAAGTTTGAGCGACTAGGACCTCTCCCCCTCAAACAAACGAGCTGAGCTCTCAAGATGAAGACTCAGAAGAAGAAGATATATATCACCGACCAAGGTGGTGTCCTGATGGGCTCAGCCACTCCCAAAAGCGCAGAGTGCAGCGGCTAAGGAACTTGGAAGAAGCCGAGGCGCAGTACCTGTACACGTTGAGGAAAGCACGGCCCGATCTGGCCGTGAAAATTCAGCAAACGCTGGAGACAGAGGCTCGCCCACCAAAGAAAGTGTGGCGACCTAAGCAGACAAAAGCCGATGCAGAGGCATCGGCTGATACAAACATGGTGTTCGTTCTCCCGTCAGAGTTTTGTGCTCCGAGAGATGAGGAGGTATCAGTGGCACAGTTTGATTGCGGGCCACGACCAGTTATCTTCGAGAAGCCAAAAGAAAAGAGCTACAGGCATCTCAAAGCCCTATACCAGAAGGGTTATATCAATGGGCAGCCTATTAGCAAGATGCTGGTTGACACGGGAGCAGTCAACATTATGCCGTACTCCATGTTACGACGTTTGGGACGTTCCAGTGAAGATTTGATCAAGACCAACATCACGCTAAGCGACTTCAACGGCCAACCGTCAGAAGCCAAGGGTGTTCTGAACGTGGATTTGACTGTCAGCCAAAAGACCATCCCTACATCCTTCTTCATCGTCGACAGCAAGAGCACTTACGCTGTCCTTAGGAAGGGATTGGATCCACGCTTGTTGCATTCCTTCCACAATGCATCAGTGCATCATACAATGGGATGGAGATGAAGTGGAGGTTGTTCATGCAGATGATTCGATCGACATCTCTTTGGCTGCCATGAACATCTGGGAAGCAAACGACCAAGAGCCGCTCTGGAATCAATCTGGACGGCTGTGAGCGCATCGAAGCTACAAAAAATGGGGTGAGGCTGGTCTTATCCACTGGCCTGACAGAGTCGCAAGATCCGAGTCTACGGACGTACGTGGCGAGGCCGATCCCTGCGATCGGCCCCAAAAAACAAAAAGCAAGGATTTCACCTCAAGTAAGCCACGTAGCTATATCAGAGTGCCAGGAAGTTGTAAACTCTCAGTAAACATTGCAATGGAAAAGGAGGCCGATTCTAGCAATCGGCCAAAATCACCCTCACCATACCTTCTGCCGGTGTTCATCATTGATTTGGCAGGCGATAGGAAGCTGGGATATGGGTTTACAGCAGCTGATGGGCTAGAAGAAATCAACATTGGTCCTGGGATAAGCCACGACCAACATTTATCAGCAAATAGTCGGATCAACAACTGCAAGGGAAGCCGATTCCAGCAATCGGCTAAAATCAGTCTCACCACATTTGCTAGTTGCCGTGTTTTTAACATGGTGATTTGTGAGACAAGCTTGAATTGGCTGAAAAGCCGATATCTTCAATCACTTGAAGGATTCGGCTCGGGGGCATACACGGAGAAGGTACAAGGCGTACAAGACCACGAAGTATGTACCCAGGGGAGCCGATTCATGAATCAATCGGCTGATAAAAAATCGAAAATACAAAAAAAATCGGCACAGCCGATGCTTGGACATCGACTTTAGAATTACAGAGTTTAAGCTCGGTGAAGGAGCATACTTCTCCTAGGACCATGGGAACGGCCGGTGACGATGCAATCGGCTGTGGCGTTTCTGTCTGGGGTTTGGCCAAGCCGTAACCTGTTCAATGTCGCCGTTAATATGGAGGGCATCAGAGCTTCATCAGTATCCCCACTAGAAGTTCCTTGTCCAGATGGCGCCCTGTTTTGATGAGCTAGAAGGATGGCAAAGTCAGGGCTGGTCTTATCTGGAAAGCCGATGGTGGCTCATCTGGCTGGTTTCGCATAGCAGTGCCCTCAGAGGAGCCCGAGCTTGAGCCTCGTCGACTTGACTGCGTCTCCTCTCTGGTATTATCTTCAGTGAAGGTCTCCAAGAGCAGGATTAATGGGCTAACATGTTACTAAAGCCTAGAGGGACTCTTCCCTTTCAAACTTCCTGGTGGCAACCTGTCTCCTTGTTGTTCTCACCTTGACTGAGGCTCGGGGGGCAGTGGACTTAAAGATCCATGACCAGTTTCATGACCCTGTTTGAGGAAGCGTACCAGTTGAGAAGAAGCAGGGAAGGATCATTAGTAAAACTGCCAAGGGCTGTCGTCATCGGCAAGTTGTCTAACCAGAAGGGGACCAAATTTTCAAAATTTTCAGGCTGTTGCTTGGAAGTTTGTTCAATGTTGTCCTGGTGATTTGGAGTGGTTAAGGTTTGCCGATTTTAGAATCGGAATCGGGACAAGGGTTGCAGGTTATTATTTGAAGGATAACTGAATTTACCCGTCTCGCAAATTTATCCAGGAAGGCTGATGCGTTGCCATCGTCTCATTAAGGCGTTGACCACCTTTGACAATCAGAAAATGGCAAAGTCTGAAATCCGATGATTGGAAATTGAATTGGGAGAATCTATTCATCTTCATTGATTAAAAAGGGGATTTCTTACAAGGAGAAGCTGATTGCTCAACAAAAGGGGAACAGATTGCTACTACTAGTCTTATTCTAGTAAATCCCTACTCTAAGGGCTGTTGCCGTCTTCGCCGTCGCTGGGGTAGCTGCCGTCATTGCTACTGTCGACGAATTCCTCATCGCTGCTACTGTGACCTTCAGCGGAGGCCTCTTCCTCTTCGTCATCGTCCTCCTCATCGGACCAGGCCCAGCCACGGATGCGCTTTGGCGGCGGTTCATCGGAGGAGGTGTCGTCCTCTGGTTCCTTCTTCGTGTCGGAGGAGATGTCTTCGTCTTCGTCGTCCTCTTCTTCTTCTTCTTCTTCTTTGGTGGAGGAGGTGAATTTACCCCGAAAGGGAGGGTCGTCGTCGTCGCTCTCCGCCTCCAGTTCTCCGTCAATCAGGAATCGGAGGTCATCTTCCCCGTCGTCAGGGGCATGTCGCCATCCGACCAAACGAGGTCCTCGGGTCGGCCCTCGGCGAAGTCGAACTCTTGCTCGTCCCAATGCTTGGGAGTGCGCCTATTGTACGCCTCCATCTGGTTGACCTCTGGCTCCAGCTCACTCGAGGAAGAGGATTGGGAGGAGGAAGAGGAAGACATGGTTACAGAGGAGGAGGGTTTTTTGGCCGATGGCTGGTTTGGAGCAGGAGGATGAAGAAGTGAACTGTTCGATGCGGTTAAATAAAAGGAGATATATTGGAGATTCAATGCTCGAATAGTTTCCGAGGATGTGGGGCCAAAACTGTCAAATTGTACAGAGAAGCCGAGAAGGCAAGGCGTCATGATGAAGAATACTGCGACGGTTCTGCTCTGCCACGACATGACCCCTCAAAGGAAAAACAGAGTGGTTTTGAAATTATCATTGCCAAAACCAGGGGGGCATGTGTTATCACCGGATTTTGGCCAAATCAGGAGATGGGCCGTAAGTGAAGATGGGCTTGAAGGACATACACGTGGAGCGTCTTTGAAGCGGCCTTGCGCAAGGAGTTTGGGCTTAATTGCCCGTGTATCTGTAAATATATTAGATCGTATTCTAGTTTAGATTAAAAGATAGAGTTTAGCCCGTGCACGGTTAGGTGCACGTCCAAATTAGAAAGTCCCTTGGACTATAAATATGTATCTAGGGTTATCGAAAGAGAGGACAATCACGTTCACAACAAACAAATCAGGCGCATCGCCACCCCTTCTTTCGAGGGTTTCTCCCGGGTAAGCATCATGCGCCTAGATCGCATCTTGCGATCTAGGCAGCACAACGTTTATTCGTTTACCTTGTGTTGCTCGTCTGAAGCATTGTTGATGGCGAGTAGCACTATTTATCGTAGATGTTTTGGGGCTTGCATAGACGCTTTTCTTGCGCATATCTGCTTAGCGTCCCTTGATATCTAGCTGCCCTTACACCTATCCAGGTGTAAGGGCAGCATCTTGCTTGTTTGTTACTTAGTAGAACTGATCCATTATAGCTGCTCCTTGATTCTTCAAGGATTGGTTTAATATCTGTATGATTAGGCCTTACAAACGGGTTGAACGATCCGGTAGTGCGCTAGGTATGGTTTGCTAGCTCTGAAAGGGATGTTCCGGGAGTTGACTTAACGTTGGTTTTTAGGCCTCTTTTAGGGTTAGCTTTCCGTTATCTTGCGTGTTTATTAGGCTCAACTACGCGCAGGATGTTCCGATCATACGGTGAAAACCCTAAGCTGTCGTAGATTGGTTTAGCTTTGTTGTGATCAAGCAGGATCCCCATGTCATTGAAAATCCAACATGAACCATGGGGCGATCGGCTCTTTGAGCCGATCCGCAGGGCAACCTGAGAGCCGATAGGGCTCGTATTTAATGTTTACGTGTCGCCATGCAGGAACTAATCGACGCAATCCACACCTTCCTGGCCGGTATAGGTCGGGTGGCACGCAGCCGCGGTCGTGTGCCGGAGCATTTGCGGGACGACGTCGAGGGACCAGGGCCCGCTGCCGCCTTGGAAGCCTCCCGGCTCTTCGTGTTGCTTAACCACTGCTCGCCGGTGGGTTTTGGCAGGCAACACAACGATATATATATGATCGAGAGAGAGAGATTGAAATCCCCAAGAATATGTTCAAATATATATTAAAATATATGCACGAATGCATGGTTGGCCATGCATGCACACTAATTATATATATATTATGATGCAACTTAATCAAATATGTTTTCATTCGAGAGAACTTGTAAAAATTCAAGTTAATTATTTTATCATCGATAATTATATAAATAATTAATGAATCTAGGGGAGATGTTATACAACATGATCGATATAGGCCATGTATATATTAATTGGTGTTAATCTACGGTTTGCTAGCTAGATGCTATATATAGAGCATGTTTTTATTAGATCGGGTTATAGCTAGTATAGTTTAGGGTTATGTGTTTTAATTAAGTAGGGTTTGATTAGCTAGGGTTAGTTATATATATATGGTTTAGGGTTAATGCATGGCACATTTAATTTAATTAGAGGACCGCGAGGCACCCCTGGCCTGCTTGATGCACAATTAAGTGTCGTTGGCCTATATATAGGGTTTAATTAGGGTTTAGGGTTTAGGGTTAGCTAGGGTTTAGGGTTAGGGTTAGAGTTAGGGTTTAGGGTCTAGGGTTTAGGGTCTAGGGTTTAGGGTTTAGTGTTTAGGGTGTTTAGGGTTTAAGGATTAGGGATTAGGGTTTTAGGGTTTTAGGGTCTAGGGTTTAGGGTTTAGTGTTTAGGGTTTAGGGTCTAGGGTTAGGGTCTAGGGTCTAGGGTTTAGGGTTTAGGGTTTAGTGTTTAGGGTGTTTAGGGTTTAGGGATTAGGGGTTATGGTTTTAGGGTTTTAGGTTTGTTTAAGGTTTAGGGATCATCGATCGAGTGCGCACACACATTATTAGAGGCACCCGCGCCTTTGCGCATAAAGTGCATGCATATATATGTGTGTTTTTTGGCCACCAACGGTATATAGATGATCGAGAGAGAGAGAGATTGAAATCCCCAAGAATATGTTCAAATATATATTAAAATATATGCACGAATGATGTGTAGGCCATGCATGCACACTAATTATATAAATATATTATGAGGCAACTTAATCAAATGTGTTTTCATTCGAGAGAACTTGTCTAAATTCAAGTTAATTAATTTATCATCGATAATTATAAAATTAATTAATGAATCTCAAGGAGATCGATGTTATTTGACATGATCGATATAGGCCATGTATATATTAATTGATGTTAATCTACGGTTTGCTAGCTAGCTGCTATATATAGAGCATGTTTTTATTAGATAGAGTTATAGCTAGTATAGTTTAGGGTTATGTGTTTTAATTAAGTAGGGTTTGATTAGCTAGGGTTACTTATATATATGGTTTAGGATTAATACAGGCGGTCCGACACTTTCCGCGGGACGGAGGGAGCACATTAGTTTTGCATCACGGACGGTCAGATCAACCTGGTACTCCAGTGGAGTACCAGGGTACCGTAAAAATCCTCCAAAAATTACAGTCAGTTCTGCTAGCACTCAAGTAGTTTTTATAAATCTTGTCAAGACAGGATAATGAAAAAAGTTTCTGTTCTTTCTTTCGACAAAGGCTATCTTTACCATGGTTCTCTACTCCTATGTCGTCTTCAAGAACATGACATAATTCACTAGTAAAAAAAGGGCTTTAGTCCCGGTTCATAAGAGGCTTTAGTTCCGGTTGTGCAACCGAGACTAAATAAGCGGGACTAAAGCTCACCCCCTTTAGTCCCGGTTGCTTACGAACCGGGACTAAACGTCCATCCACGTGGGCTGCGTGCGTCGGGGCGAAAATGCCTCCAGGTGAAAAAAAATCTATTTTATTTTTTCTAATTTTTTTCCACTAACCTTTTTTTCTATTTTTTCAGAATTTCTATTATTTGAGTTATTTGCATAGTTTAGTCTCTATCTCTAACTACACTTATCTAGTCAAATTATTTACTCGTAGTCAAACTTCCCGCTCGGTCACCCATCCTTCCACTACTCCAGCACTAGCACGTTTAACTTCCGAGTTCCATCCCGTCCCGCATCCAAGTGCTTCGCGCGCATATATGTGATACTAGTATCATATCAATCCTATTAACATGTTCGTCGATGTCATATTTCTTTATTGTTTAAATTTTAAATAATTCTTTAATAAACAAAAGTAATGATGTAATAATAATCTTGAATAAATAAATAAACATTAACTTTTTAATTTGTATTATTTTTATTTTTTAAAATTTTAAATATTTATTTTTTCCAAACCAAAAATCTAAAAATTGGGTAAAAGTAATAGTAATCTTTATGCAGGATGCAATTATTAATTTTAGTATTTTTAAAAGTAAACAATATAAATCTGTAATTTATAGCAAAAACTAAAAACTTCCTGCTTTCATATTTTCATTTGAAATTTTGAGAAACTAAAAATTGGCTAACCGGGTAAACCCCAGTCAATTCGGATGTAACTGTTTCCCACGATGATTTTGATATATTATACGTTTTTTTCCGACGTTGTATGAAAAAGTTAATGCGGTTTTACCATTTTTCAAACCTTTTTTTGCAAAAAAGTGAAAATTCGAATTTATTAATTTCACCGAATAGTAGCTTGCGTAACATACAAAAAAGGCGATCCACGGGGGAGGGGTGTGAAGGGTGCGTGGGGAGTAAAAAACCAGAAAAAACCTTTAGTAGTGGTTGGGGACACCAACCGAGACTAAAGGGTAAATCTTTAGTCCCGGTTGGTTACACCAACCGGGACTAAAGAGGCCCGCGCCGGCCGCAGCCTACCATAACCCTTTAGTTTCGGTTGGTGTTACCAACCGAAACTAAGAGTATCTCCAGCCGTTGGGGCTCCCCAGGCCGAAATCCGGCGCTATTTAGCGTCGGATGGATGTAATTTTTGGCCTGGGGAGGCCCATTATCCCGGCGGCGAGCCCAGGATGGATGAAAGTTTTTGACGAAATACGATGAATTCAGACAAAATTGAGCGAAACTCGTTCAAACATAAGCGAAATTTAATGATATTTAACATATATAGGCGAGTTCCTACATAAATAGGCCGAATTCATACATACATTTGAATTCGGCGACATGCTAACTTAAACTTAAACTAAAACCGACCTTCTACATGCCGAAATGGCGGTAGAAGGCCGTGTAGTCGCCGCTGCCGTCGTCGTCGCTCGAGTTGCCGGCGTCCTCGGGCGGCGGCGCCTCGTGCCAGCGGCTAGAACCCTGCCCAGGGTCGCCGTCCCATGGCGTCGTCGGCCGGTAGAGGTCGTCGTCGCTGCTCTCCTCGAGCTTGATCAGCTCCCTGGGCGCGGCGTTCCTTCGCGCGGCGGGTGCGGCGGCGCGGACGGCGAGTTGCCGCGCGGAAACCAGGTCCAGCAGCCGTCGCTGCTGCTCCGCCTCCTGGCGCTCCCAGTCCCGCCTGTACCACTCCAGCGCGGCGTCGATCGGGAGGGTGTTGTCGGCGGGCACCAGGTCCTGCAGCGACCTGGCGATCGCCTCCTCCACCGCGGCGTCCTCCGCGCGCTTTGCCTCCTCCTCGGCGAGCTGGTTGGCGGCGGCGGTGGCGGCGGCCTCCTTCTTCGCGGTCTTCCGCTTCCGCCCGCGCGTTGGAGAAGACGGCTGGTCGCGGATGACGAGGGCGCCGCTGCTGCGCCCTCGTGTCGGCGTTGGAGACGCCGCCTCCTACTTCACGGCGTACCGCGGAGTCGCCGGCGGAGGCGCCGATCCGCCCGACCTGGAGGCGGACCTGGATCCTGACGAGGAGGAGGACGGCGCCATCCTCCTCGGCGTCCAGGAACTACCGTGTTGATGTGACACGGTAGCCGCTTCCGGCGGCGGCATCCCCAGAACTGGGGAGTTCCCACCCTCGATGTGCGCAAGCACATTGGCGAGGGTGCGGTTAGGGGCACTCCACCACCGGCGGCGGCCGACAGCGTTGTTCCTAGCGGGAGGAGGAGGTGGGCCGTCATACGCGACGAGTTCCCGCTCGTACCTGCGCCGGAAAAACTCTATCCACGCGTCGTAGTTGTCCGGCCAGAATCGTGGCTCCGCGCGCTCCTCGTCACTGAGAGTGACGAGCACCGCGTCGATCTCCTGCTCCAGGGCGGCGCGATTCATCGGCGGCGACGGGATCGGGACGCCACCTGCGCTTAGTCGCCATCCACCCGGCGCGCGGAAGTCCGGCGGCGCCGGGTAGCCCGCCATGTGGAGGAGCCGGCCCTCCCATTGGTGGAGAGAGCGGCGGCCGAAGCCATTGTTGGCAGTGCCATCGTTCGCCATTGTCCTCTTGCTCGACACGGCGAGATCGGTCTCTCTCGCCGACAAGTTGGGGCCACCAGCCGCGCGGGAAGTTTCCTCGGCGTTTCCCGCGCTTTCGTTTCGTCCGGAGTCCCCGAGCGCTCCCCGAGGGGGGGGGGGCGCGGATGGCCTGGGCTTCCCGGACGGATGAAAGGCCTAATCCGGACGAAAACGAGAAACCGGTGGTGCGACTGGACCGTTTTAGTCCATCCAGATGAAAAAAAAAGGCATCCTGAGGGCCTCGTCGGGGAGACGGCTGGAGATGCTCTAAAGGTCTACCCTTTTGTCCCGGCCGGAGCATTAGTCCCGGTTCACTTGCAGAACCGGGACTAAAGACCCCATTAGTCCCGGACCAAAGTATTTGGGACTAATGGGTTAGGATGGAAGGACTTTTTTTTCTATTAGTGATTACCAGCTAGCATGTATTGTCTCCACAAGAATGGGACACATTCACTGCAGCAAAAAAAGAACGGGCCACAGATTGGCGCTTCAGCAGATTGAGGCATTAAGCATGCACTGATAACAAACAGGCCAGGGAGAACAAATAAGTCACGAACCCTGGCATCCACTGGCATGCTCCATCGGCAGCTCGCCCCGATGCCAATTAGACATGCAACCCTGCCTGCAGCCATCACCCGGCGTGCTTCCTAGCATAATCAGATAGGGAATTGTCTACTAATTCCCGGAGGAAGCACATCATCCCTGGGATAATTTGCAAGATTCCTGCTTCTTCTACCTACTCTGTAAATTCTAACGACTCAAACTAAAGTTGCAACGTACGTAATGGCCAACACCACACACAATGATTTGCTGTAAGGCGTTACCTCATGCCCACTGTTGTCCTTAGCTGGGTTGTGTCGATTCTATACGACTAGCTCGGTTTGGTGACAGGATAGGCCAGCAACGGGGAAGACGACACCGAGCTGCGTCCAACTCATGTTGTGCTTCTGCTCAAAATAACCCTCGCGGTAGAGTACTTATGTGTTGACGCTGGAATAGTTTAGTTGGGCCGGGTTGGGCAAGTGGGTTAGCTAGGAGGACTAGCTGGTGGGTTCGGCCTAGTTAGGCTGGTGCCAATGGAGGCGTTAGTGCGGGCGCTATCGCCCGAGTTGGGGCGGGAGGCGGGCGGGAGTGGGGCGGGACGCTAGCGCGGGGCGCTGGGGCTGGCGCCGGGCGGTACCGCCCGCTGCCGCCCGGCACACCGCCCGCGTTGGAGGCGAGAGCGGGGCGAGAGCGGGGCGATAGCGGTGCTAGTGGGGGCGAGAGCGGGGCGAGAGTGGGGCGAGAGATGCCACTATAGCCCGTGCATTGGCACCGTGGGGTGAGAGTGGGGTGAGAGTGGGGTGAGAGTGAGAGAAAAGCTGACGTGGCGGAGCGGGAGTCGGGCGGTGCATTGGCACCAGCCTTAGTCTTTTTTTTCTTCCTATTCTCTTTCAGTTTTCTTATTTAGTTTCCAAACAAGTTTGAATTTTAAATTGGTTTGAGGAGCATTTGAATACCTCTTTTGTTTAAGTTATTTACTCCCTCTAGTTCAAAACCGGAGGGTGTAGTAAGTACATAGAGGTATTTCACATCCCTCCAATAATTTTATCTTACTATTTGTTTATTTACCTCCCCACATATCTCTATGTGACTTCAAACGACCTTTGAAGTACTAAGGGAACGATTTTAAATTCAAATAGAGTTTAAATAGTTCAATTTGAATTACTTGTGAAATGTTTGAGAGGTATTTAGCATCCCTCGAGATTATTTGGATTAGGTTTTAGCTATTTGATTCTTCACAAATGAATATGTGGTATTCAAGTAATATTCAAATACCATTATGTATTTTGATTCAAAATGATTATTTTGAACCTCAACAATTCATTGGACTTGGATATCTAGCCAAGAATCCTTTCAAATAAATTGCGCCCATCTATTGTAATAGGTCTCAAAAATGATATTCCACATAGGAAAGAATTTTAAAGAGAATGAAATATATTGATAATCCTTTAAAATAAATCCTAGTTCAAAATGAATATTTTGAACCTTATAGGATTCACAAAGGTTCTCTATACTTCATTTCCTTGCATAGACAACTAAGGAATGATTTCTACACTCATAACTCACATGACATGCAATATAACAACTAGCGTTTTCCTTTTTGAGGAAATCTCATAAATATGCCCTTTTGTTGGGAAGTACTTTATAATACCATGTGTCATTGTCAATTTGATTTTGGGGTAAGAATTTAGAGTATCTTCTATAGTGGATTTGCTATAAGCAAACAAAATGGAATGGATGAGGATGTATAAATAAATAGAGTTTTAGATGATTTGGAAAAGATCATCTTTAACCAGAGTTTAGGTTTTCGTAAATGGCTTTCCTAGGGTTTAAGTAAACTCAAGACTAGAGAATTTTGTTTAAGGAATTCTTTTTCTACATGTACTCAGGCTCAGTTTACCCTCCCTCCCTCCCTCCCTCTCCCCCTCCCTCTCCCTCTCCCTCTCCCTCTCTCAAACGCACGCACGCATCTATGTGATTCACTTGGCTACTTTCGCTCTCTATCAACTCGTAATATTCAACTTGTCAATCCAATAGGCTTGTTAGTGAAGCCTTTTATATTCCCTTGTCTTACTGTCAAGTGTGATCTACTATATTAACTTCCTATGATCACTCCACTTATTTCAGTAGGGGTTCTGGATTACTAGACAACCCTATTTGAGATCCTATGATCATCACTCTCCTAAATATCTCTTAATCATCGCATTGATCTCTTTGAGTTGTCGCTGCTATTATCCTCTCTTGTCAATCCCCACAATCCAATTATTCCCCCTTTTAACTTGAAGGCTGGAAACTTTGTCATAGTACCACCTATTGACAACTCACTTTTCGTAGTACATCCTATAGCCTCTACTACTAAACCTAGATTCCTATGTGGCTCTTATACACTACCTAGTCATAAGATCATGACGCTAATCCAAGGTTAAGTGGCATTGAGCTACCAAAGTTATGTGTCTCTTCCAAAGTGGTGATTGAAGGCTAACAACAACCTCAAGGCTTATATGCCAAGACTGGGGGCCTCTCGCTCTAGCACGGTTGGCTCCCGAAGCTTCGCCCGAAGTGGTTCTATCCCCAGCGCAAGGTTCTTACTGTGTTGTGATGTGGCAAAGTGGTGGCTCTGGAGCTGGACCCAATGGCATTTCTTCAGTAACTTTTAGGGTCCTCAGTGGAAAAAACGTTAGGCCTTGTTTGTAATTTCTTTTTCCCTTCGAGCCTTTTTGTAATTGTTACTCCACCGCTCAACGAAAGCTTCTAGGCCCCTCAGGAACCATCCCCACTTCCAGATTTTTTTCACCTTGTAACCCAAAAGTCACCCATCCTGACATAAGTTACCTACCATATAAAAGTCTCACTGAAAAGTTGGTATGTTGCTTAAATGCTAATGATGCCGGCAACTTTTTTTAGTTCATGCGTGCAAATGGGCTAGAGAAGAGTGAGAGCTGCATTGTGAATTTGGCTATCTATAGGCCGCCCAGAGGTTATCCAGTTACAGTTGTGTCCTAAAACAATCCTCACATAGTTACAGTTGCTGGCATTGTTATGTACACATTCAATTACGAGTAGCCAGTTTTGGGAAGCCATTCCGTACAAAATGAATATGATACAGCTTGATGTATTGATGTGGTTTGATGCAATTAGCGTGTAAACTGGCTTAACGATCACAAAGTTAATAGCAAAATGAGTACAATCGGGCGGATGGCGCCACAGCCCATGTGCATGAAGCATGGTGCTTTTATATCTGAAGGTCATCCAGTGTCAGCTCTTCGGCTGACATCATCTTCAGTTTCTGTAGGCCATATACTTGATCAATATCGCAAGGTCTTTGCATTCAATACGACATAAACAACAATTCAAACTACTTACTGTGATGAACTGGGGTGGGTCATCAAGGCTGGACGAACCGAGGATGACCTCTCGCTTCAGCTTGGATGTGAGTTTGTGTGCAGCCCGTAACTGCAAATTGCATTCATTGGTTACTGCATGCAGATTAGTATGCCCGTACGGAACTGTGGGTGTTGAAAATTGACTAGAGTAAACCATAAATGAACCTAAAGCCACAACGGCAATACAGAAGTGACGAGCAAGTGAGAGAATATTACTGCACACCTCTGATCGAGTAGCACCACCAATGACAAAAACAAATATTCGCTGGCCAAGCTTTTTGAAATCGCTGGACGCGTGCTTCAATACAGAATCACTGCAAAATGCTCATAATGTCAAGTAGCCATTGCATGCTTATATAAGGATTTTAACTGGTCGTATTACATAGCAGAAAATATGGACATCTTCAATTTCCCAAATACGATCAGTGAACACAACTTAATCAGTCAAATACACTTCAAGGTGTACTGATTTGATCTATTTGATCTTATCATTAACGGGTTCACGATAACTTGCCAAGTTGCAATAATTTATATACAGGCATGTCATGGTTAGTTTGGCATTAATCATTTCCATGTTAGGCCAAAAACTGAAAGAAATTAAATTAAAACATCACTGGCTAGCAGAACCTAAGGGTTACTAAGCATACGGATTTAAGTCACACTTCTGAAAGCACAGACATAGATACTCATTTTACGGAGGTACAAGGACTGCATGTGCAGTTTTCCTATTCTAGACACAGTAGTTCTTGCATGGGAGGGGACTGAGGCAGGGGGATCCCCTGTCGCCATCGTTGTTTGTGCTGGTGATGAACTCGCTCAGCAAGGTGCTCGCCAAGGCATCTGAGCTGGGTGTGCTGCGACGGTTGGCGCGGCGGGACCTGGCGACCTTTGTGTCGTTTTATGCGGATGATGTGGTGATCTTCTGTCACCCGGACGAGTCTGAGCTGGGTGCGGTCCGCGGCATCCTGGAGCTGTTCGGACAGGCCTCCGGCTTACGCACCAACTTCGCTAAATGCTCGGTAACCCCGATCGCGTGTTCGGAAGAGGAGGCTGGGGCTGCTGCGGTGCACATGGAGTGCCAGCTAGCGCCTTTCCCGGTGAAGTACTTGGGTATTCCCCTGTCCACGAGGCGTCTGTCGGCTGAGTCCTTCCAGCCGCTAGTGGACAGGCTAGCTGACAAGCTGCCGACGTGGCGGGCATCCATGATGCCGCAAGCCGGACGTTTGGCGCTGATCCGAGCCGTGCTGGCGGCAATTCCGTTGCACCAGATAACGGTTCTGGCCCTGAGCAAAAAGACTCTCAAGCAGATCAACAAGATCCTGCGAGGGTTCCTCTGGGTGGGTCGAGCGGAAGCCAATGGAGGCCACTGCCATGTGAATTGGGTAAGGGTGTGTCGACCGCTACATCTAGGCGGGTTGGGAATCCCCGACCTGGCACGTATGGCCATAAGCCTTAGGGTGCGCTGGCTGTGGAGGATGCGCACTGACCCCCTACGTCCGTGGCGTGGGCTGGACATGCAATTCTCGAAGGCGGAGTTGGACATCTTTGCGGCCTCCACCTCGATGAGTGTTGGCAATGGAGAGTCCGCTCTGTTCTGGGAGGACCGATGGTTGGGCGGCCGCTCCATCAAGGAGATGGCGCCGGAGGTGTACGCGCTGGTCCCTAAACAGCGCAGGAAGGTGCGTACGGTGCGTCAGGCACTGGTAGACCGCACTTGGATCCCCGACATGGCTGGAGCACCTACTGCCCTTGCACTATGGCAATATGTGCAATTATGGAGCAGGCTGAGGGATGTCCAGCTTTCGGAGGAACAGCACACGACGACTTGGGTTTGGACGACGGATGGGTATTTTCCGCACTGGCAGAGATTATTTAGTAATTTCAGTGTTAGAATAGGCTTGTGTTTGGCAGTGTGGATCCAGGTATGAGCGGTCAGCTCAGACCCGAGCACCTGTACAGCCGGGTACAGAGTAGGTAGATAAGGACATGCTAGACATCAGCTACAGTGATTTCATCACGCCACTGGCATTGATTTCATAACGCCACTGTTAAGGTATGCGAGTACGCTTGATGCCTACTATCACGGCATTGAGGTGCAACAAGGGCTAGGCAGGATCGACATCTCCCAGTCGGCATATGCCCAGAAGTTGCTGGAGAAGGCAGGGATGGCCAGGACCAATCCCTGCCATGTGCCCACGGAGCCGCGCGTCAAGCTGTCCAAGTGCAACACGGGGCCTGCGAGTGATGCTGAGTACTCGAGCACCGACGGGAGTAGACAGGAAGACAGCCCAATTTGCACAGAATCAATTCCAAAAAAAAAGTGCGAACCAAACGAGCTGGACCGAGCCGAGCCTGGCTCGGCCCGAGCTTGCTGCGGTCCAACAAAATGAACTCGGCTCGGTCCAGTGGTCTAGCGGGCCGAGCCAAGCTCGGGGCGAGCCCTTAGTGCACACCCGACCGGATCTGACCTTCGGAGTAGGATTTGTGTCGTGCTTCATGGAGACTCCATGGAGGATCACCTCGCGGCAGTAAAGCGCATCCTTTGTTACATCGTCGGGTCCACGCAACACGGGTGTAGGTATGGAAGAGGCTTGGGTGCTGCGAGTCGGAATACGTGGCTACCGCCACAGCAACTTGCCAGGGATCTGGATGGCTCAGTTGCTGGCCGTGTTCAGCAACAGCGAAGCTGAGCAAGTGATGCTCAAGGTCGACAACAAGTCGTCTATCGCGCTTGCCAAGAATCCCACATGTTCCACGAGTGATCCAAGCACATCTCGTTCAAGTACCACTTCATTCGGGACTCCATGGAAACAAAGAAGATTGAGTTGGAGTTCGTGCCAACCGAACATCAGCTAGTTCATGCAAACCGAATACCAGCTCGCCGAAATGCTGACCAAGCCCCTTCGTTGACTCCGCGTTGCAGAGCTGCGGTCAAGCATCGGCATAGTGGAGATGTCGCCAGAACTCGAGCCTAGCAAGTGATTGTTAGAATAGGCCTGTGTTTCTAGGAGCATACTGACTCGGGGCCTGTCCCAAGTCAATTCAATATTAGCTGGCTCCCAAAGTCAGCGGTGTGAGTTGGCTATGAGCAGTTAGCTCAGACCCGAGTAGTGTGTCAGCATCTGTACAGCCAGGTACAGAGCACGTAGATTAGGACGTGTTAGGCGTCAGCTAAAGTGAGTAGGATGTGCTAGATGTAGCTACAGTGATTCGGCCGTGGTAGACCTCAGCGACCCGTCCACTCGGTGTCAGACTGGACGTTACCTTTTGACTTTGTGGTCACCCAACCCCTATATATATAGGGTTGAGAAATGAGAAAGTGTGGCAAATCATTCACTTGTTTTCGTTCACCCCTTTCTCTCCACCGCTCTCCAGTTCATCCGAGTCGGAGACTCGTAGTTTTAGGGCCAAAAGTCAGTAGTCAATGACTCTTTAAACTCTACAGCCGGTGCACATATAGGAACAGAACTCCTGGCTATTCACACAAACATAGACAGGAATCCATCCACAGATAATCACGAGCATCGGAGTTCTAGATTAGTTCTAACAAGGTTCGACTTGGAGAGTATCCACCACTGACCTGGAATATCCATCATCAGAACCGCGAGGCCTAGCCCATGAGCCACCCGTCCTTCTGGATCTCATCGAGTGAGCTGGGCTTGTGCGGGCTGAGGTGCTGGTAGTGCTAGGTAGTCCATGGAAACTGGGACTAGGGTCGTTCATGCAGTTATATTCATCTTTCGGTAATTCACCCTTGCTGAGCTTCTCAATCAACTCCTGTACAAAAGGAAGCTCATTTTATATGCACAAAAATGATAACTGAACTGCACATAGACATTCAATGTCTATGCTAAGGAGCTGTCAAGATGAACCCTGCAAAAATCTTGAAATAGCAAGAGATTTGTGAAATAAGTCCTGTAAATACAAACTTTTGGTGTGCCTTTGTATTAAATACTCTGCATCATTTTTGTAATTTCATCAAACAGAACTGAACATTATCTTGATATGTTATGTACAAATCTTTGTATTGTTGAACTGATCCTTCACAATGGTACTAAATAAAAAAATGGTTAAAAGTGAGGCTTGCAGCACGATGTATAGCCGTATAGAATAGTTGAGAATATAAGATAAGCGATATAAGGATTTTCTTTGTCAGATAGTGTCAAAATCCAAGGTGCATGTTCGGTCAAACGAGGTTACGCAAGCACAACACCGAGATTTGTTCACAAGGTTTGGTGAACTCACCAATTCCCCAGGGCATGACTATGGGCGCTTCTCCCCATGTACTAAATCGACATAGTACAACCGACGACAAAGACTGGCAGGGCCATCAGATGCATCTCAACCACCACGCCACGGCCAATCTGGTTACCCCTATGACCAGCACCATGGGCCGTCCCTCTAGTGACCTTATATCTGACGACTGGACTCAGGTAATTTTGTGTTGCGTAAAAACTTGCAACGTTTTCTGTATTCCTCTCCTCTCTTTATGCAACTGCTTACAACTGAAAAGCTAGAAACTAGGATCAACACCCGAGCCTACAGGGCAGTGCCATCCCACTACCGCTCAGATCCATCACCCCTACAAGATAGCTGCATGAATAGGTCGTGTCCATCCCCACGAGCATCCAAGACAGCCAAGACCAAGTCTAGATTGACTGAAACAAAACGGCTAACTGAAAACTAGTCTGAAACTGAAACTACTGCAGCTAGCCTGCTTATGTCTGACAAAAAACAAGACCTACACTAGCACTGCACTGAATTATTCAACAATCTCCCCTTAAGGCAGATGCAGTGCGCTTACTGAACCTTGACGACCTTGATCTTCTCACGGAGCATCTGGAGACGCACTCGGCCCAGAGCCTTTGTAAGGATATCTGCGAGCTGATCTTCAGTGCCAACAAAATGAACCACGACGGTGCCATTCTCAGCGCAGTTCCTGATGTAGTGGTACCGCACTTCAATATGCTTGCTGTGGTCGTGGAACACTGGGTTCTTGATGAGTTGAATTTCGGACTTGTTGTCCACATGTAGATCGGCGACCAGAGGATCAGTTCCTAGCAGATCACCGAGCAAACGCCCTAGCCAGACTCCCTGACAAGCTGCGGTTGCTGCTGCAATGTATTCAGACTCGCAGGATGACAGTGCCACAACCCTCTGCTTCTGGCTCTGCCAGGACACCAAACAATCACCGAAGAAGAAAAGTGTGCCTGAGGTACTCTTCCTGTCATCGATGTCGCCGGCCAAGTCTGCATCGCTGTAGCCGATCAGACGAGCTCCACCCGGTGCTGAGGTGTAGGAGCAGCCAGTGTCCATTGTCCAGAGACGTAGCGGAGTAAGTGCTTGACAGCACTCATGTGCTCAGTGGTGGGCGCCTCCATGAAGCGGCTCACCAAGCCTACGGCGAAGCTGATGTCGGGCCTCGTGTGTACCAGATAACGGAGGCTACCGACGATGCTGCGGTAGAGCGTGACGTCGACCGGTGGATTGGAGCTCTGCTTGGACAGCTTCAGCCTTGGCTCCATCGGCACCTGTGCTCCATTGCAATCCGCCATCCCTGCCTTCTCCAAGAGCTTGGCAGCGAAAGCACTCTGCTTCAGAGTAATGTGGCCGGGCTTCTGTGACACCTTGATGCCCAAGTACAGAGTGAGCAGGGCAAGATCGCTCATCTTGAACCTGTCACACATCTGCAGCTTGAAATCGGAGATCGCCGTGGTGCATGCGCCGGTGATGACGAGGTCGTCGACGTAGACCCCCAACAACAGCCGCGACTTGCCCTTTCCACGGGTGTACACAGCATGCTCGGAGGCGCTCCGTTCGAACCCGAGCGACACCAGGACGGCGTGGAGCTTGGTGTTCCAGGCACGTGGGGCCTGGCGAAGTCCATACAGCGCCTTGTGGAGGCGCAAAACCTTGCTGCTGTTCTTGCCATCGATGAATCCTGGTGGCTGGCTCACGTACACCTCCTCGCCCAACTCCCCGTTCAGGAACGCTGTCTTCACATCCATGTGGTGTACCTGTCACTGGAATTGAGCGGCTACGGCGAGCAGAAGCCTGACCGAGTCTAGGCGTGCGACAGGGGCAAAGACCTCATCGAAAGTCGATCCCCGGCCGCTGGACGTAGCCATTTGCGACGAGCCTGGCCTTGTGCTTGAGGATGATGCCGGTGGCGTCGCGCTTCAGCTTGTAGACCCACTTAAGGCCAATGGGCCTGTGACCGGCGGGCAGGTCCACCAGCGTCCAGGTGGAGTTCTGCTCAATCGAGACCAGCTCGTCGACCATCGCCAGCCTCCAGTCCTCATCGCCCTCAGCCTCGGCGAGCGTCGACGGCTCGCCAGTGGGGGTGAGTAGGAGGCGCTCCGGCTGCCCTAGGTTCTCTGCGTCGGGATTAACCAGATCGAGAACACAGCGGTAGCGGTGGAAGTCGTCTGGGTCAACACCAGCGTCGAGGTTGTCCACGTCTCGTTCAGCTGGTGGAGACACGAAGCGGATGGACTTGGGCTCGCTCGTAGCCACGGCCCTGACTGGGCTCGATGGTCCATCAGCCACAGGTGAGGCCTGAGGCGGAGGAACTGGGGCCGGAGATGGTGACGTGGCTGGCACGCTCGACGCCGGCATCGGCATGGTCCAATTCTCGACGGTGAACGTGGACGAGCCGCCGCCGGGCTCCCCCCAGTCCCAGCTGGTGCCCTCGTCGAAGAGGACGTCCCTGGAGACGACGAGCCTCTTCTTTGCTGGATCATACAGGCGATAGGCCTTGCTCCCATGCTCGTAGCCGATCATCACCATCGGGCGTGAGCGATCGTCCAACTTCTTGAGCCCTGGCTTTGTCTCTTTCGCGTAGGCCCAGCAGCCAAATACACGCAGGAAGTGTACATTTGGCTTACGGCCGTACCATCCCTCGTATGGAGTCTTGCCATCGAGGCTTCTTGTCAGGACCTGACCTGTTCAGCACGAACACAGCGGTCATCGCAGCTTCTCCCCAGAACTCTGCAGGCACGGGTATGGCCTTTAGCATGCTCCTCGTGGCACCAACGACCGTCTGGTTCCTCCTCTCCACTACCCCATTCTGTTGGGGAGAATAGGGGGCAGTGAGGTGCCGCTGGACACCACGCTCGGCGCACCACTCAGCGAAGTCCACTGCCGTGAACTCGCCGCCGCGGTCCGTGCGAAGCACCCGTAGTGGCTGTCGTGACTCCTTTTCAGCCTCTGCCTGGAAGCGACGAATTTCCGTCGCTGCTTCGTCCTTGGACTTGAGGAGGATCATCCACATGAACCGGCTGAAGTCGTCGACGAGCAGGAGGAAGTACTTCTTCCCTCCGTGCGTTGGTGGCGAGATAGGCCCGCACAGATCACCGTGTACGAGCTCGAGGGGCGCCGTGGCACGGAATTTTGCTGCTGCCGGGAACGGAGCGCGCCGGTGCTTGCCAGCGATGCAGGCCTCGCACAGCTGCTCGACGTGATCGACCACAGGGAGCCCGCGCACCATGCCTGTCCTGGACATCTTCCGGAGGCTGTCGAAGCCTTGGTGCACGAAGCGTGCGTGCCAGCGCCAGGCCTCGTCGCCGGTGTGCGCCGCCAGGCACACAGGTTGCACAATCTTCAGATGTGCTATGTACAGCATGTTCCTGGTCCGAGGGACCTTGGCGATCAGCAGCCTGTCTTGGTCCCGCACCGTCATGAAGCCATGCTCGACGTGGGTGGGGAAGCCGAGCTCGTGCAGCTGGCCGATGCTAACGATGCTGGACTTCAGCTTCGGTATCCAGTAGACGTTTGCGAGCTCATGATGCCGCTCGCCGTCGATGGCGAACAAGACGGTGCCGCGCCCGCAGATGTCGACGACGGAGCCATCCCCGAACCGCACCTTGCCTGACACGGCGCGGTCCAGCTCAGCGAAGACAGCCTCGTCACCAGTCATGTGGTTTGAGGCCCCCGTGTCGAGGTACCAGGCGGGGTCGACGTCGTTTGGCGCACGTTGGAGCACGACGCGTGCACGCTCTTCATTGAGGAAGACGTGCTCCCCCATCAGCAGCGAGGCGTCCAGTACTGGACCAGGCACAACAAGCCCGGCTGCCGTGGCATGGACAATCTCCACGACAGTGGCCATGTGGAGGCCAGGCTCCTCGTCGTCCTCATGCTGCGTGAGGTGAGCCGCTGCCGCCGCCTCGTCGCGCTGCTTCTTCCTGCACTCCCGGGCCCAGTGTCCCTTCTTGCCGCAGTAGCGACACTTTTCGCGATCAGGATCATCGCCGCCGCCGGACGGTGGCGTGCCCTTCTTTGGAGGTGGAGTGGTCTTCCGCGCGCCAGAGCCCTGGCCGCGGTCACGCCCACCACCAGCGCCAGCAGCACTCCCGCCGCTGGGCTTCTTCTTGCGCGCCTCCCATTGCTCCTCTGTCAGCAGCAGCTGGTCGCCGGCGTTCGGGCCGCCCGGCTCGCCATCGAGACGTTCCTCAACAACACGCAGGTGGCCCACAACCTCCTCGACAGTGAGGGCGGCTGGGTCCATCAGCGTCTCCATCGAGAATGCGATCTGGATGAAGCGGCGTGGAACCACAGACAGGAATTTCCGCACTACCTTCTCGTCCTCGCAGGCGTCGCCGAGGGAGCGCAGTGTCGCCGCCAAGGTGGAGATGCACATGCCGAAGTCCTCGATCTGCTCACCGGGCTTGAACGCGATCGACTCGAACTCGGTTCTGAGCCGTCGCAAGTATACCTGGGCATGTGTCGGGCCGGGCCGGGCCTCGGGCCGGCCCGAGGTAGGCCGCAAAAAAATACGGCCCAAGCCCGGCCGGCCGGCCAAATACCCATCAAGCCCGTCGGGCCGTCGGGCCGTGGCCCGTAGTGTTAATCGCTGTTTTCGGGCTACCGGCCCGGCCTCGGGCCAACATTTCTCGGCCCAGGCCCGAGTTTTTCGGGCCGGGCTCGGGCCGGGCCGTCGGGCCGGGCTGCCCATGGCCAGATATAGTCGCAAGCGAGTGTCGCGCACGCGATGGGTGCCCTGGTGCTGTACGCGGATGGCCTCCCATGCTGCCTTGGCGCTGCCCTTCCCGATCAGCATCGGGTGCATCTCCGGTGGCGTGGACCGCAGCAGCGCCGCGAGGGCCTGCTTGTCCTCCCGGCGTGAGATGGCGACGTCCTCGATCGTGTCCCACAGCGATGCCGCCTGCATGTTCACCTCCATGACCATGGCCCAGTTGGTGTAGTCGCCGCGCTTGAGCATCGGGAAGACCAGGCCCGCTCCGCTGCTGCCGCCGCCGGCACTCACCTCCCGGATCACCTCCCGTTGAACCACGACCTCGCCGCCGCCATGTCGTGCCCTGCTCCGTCCCCGGCTCAGCGAGCGCCGTCGCTGGTCTGCCGGAGGAGGGGTCTGCGACGCGCGCCGCTGGTTAAGCGGAGGTGGCGTCGGAGCGGCGCGCTGCTGGTTCAGCGGAGGTGGCGTCGGATCGGTGCGCCGCCCTGACATCTCCCAGGTTCGCTCTGATACCAATTGACGACTGGACTCAGGTAATTTTGTGTTGCGTAAAAACTTGCAACGTTTTCTGTATTCCTCTCCTCTCTTTATGCAACTGCTTACAACTGAAAAGCTAGAAACTAGGATCAACACACGAGCCTACAGGGCAGTGTCATCCCACTACCGCTCAGATCCATCACCCCTACAAGATAGCTGCATGAATAGGTCGTGTCCATCCCCACGAGCA
Organism: Lolium multiflorum; assembly: GCA_030979885.1. Lineage (NCBI taxonomy): Eukaryota > Viridiplantae > Streptophyta > Magnoliopsida > Poales > Poaceae > Lolium > Lolium multiflorum. Next base: position 104,904,815 of record CM061752.1, on the reverse strand, counting down.
TCCAAGACAGCCAAGACCAAGTCTAGATTGACTGAAACAAAACGGCTAACTGAAAACTAGTCTGAAACTGAAACTACTGCAGCTAGCCTGCTTATGTCTGACGAAAAACAAGACCTACACTAGCACTGCACTGAATTATTCAACAATATCTAGCTTACCAGCTTTCGTTTAGTCTAATTTTGCTACCCTGCCGCTGCCAGCGTTACACGTTCGACGTGAATACCTAACCCTCGCCCAGTTACAAGTCCCTATAGCACAACTTGTACACATATTCGACAAAATTTTAACAGATAGCTTAGCAGATCTTGGTGAAACCAGCACCAGCAGTAAGAAAGTGCATAAATACGAACTTGTACACGAAGAAATAATTATATAAAGCCCATGCCCAGAATCGGGATGAACATGTTTGGGTAGATACAAAGATAAAATTTTAAGTTCATACCTCCAAAACTGGATAAAATCGGGACAATGCCCATGCTGATTCTTCCCCTGTTCGCTCTTTTCTATGTCCATGTTTTTTCTGTTCTCAAAATGAACAAATGAGCAAACTCTGACATTCAAATTACGTATACAAATAAGTTACGATGGAAACTAGAGCTTTTGCCTTGTGAACATCAAATTTTAGAGTAAAACCTCCTCCTGAGGCCTTTTTTGTATCGGCGGATAAGCAACGCATATTATTCACAGCAATCATGTCATCAGCGGATAATCCTGCCAACTGCCAACAAACATAATAGCTTAAGGTTTCATCCCAAATGATCAAAGATAGAATCAGCATTGATATTAATAGGGGAATTCCAAAAACTACCACTCATATGCAAGTTGATACCACTGCATTGTCATTTCGTAGGTACGACCAGTTATGTGATTCTGAAAATAGTTTTGCTTAACAGTAAGATTAAAAGAGGTACCCCCAAGCTAAGCGACAAAGATAACAAAGCCTTTCGGAATCATGTGTCATTGAAATAAGATTCCACACATGCTAAGATTCACAGTTCCTTACTATTCACCTGTAATCAACCAAATACATGGTACTCCCTCCTTCCAAGTTCATAAGGACTGCACGTACCTTGAGATCAAACTGAGGACCTAAACGTATGTACCGGCCTTATAAACTCAGAAGGAAGGAGTACCAGGACAGCTATGCGTTGATACTTGTCCAGTATGAAAACCACATGTGCATGCATGATAGTGTCATATATTCAAGTGTTATTATTTATTTAGCAATATTATAGGAGGCAGATTTAGCATATCTCATAAATTACTTTAAATACTTCCCTAACCAAGAGTTAACTTAAATGTCACCATTGTGTTGTAGGCATTAAATTACAGTATGCATTGCTAAATGCTAAATTTTACAGTAACTGTATGCCAAGTTATAACCATTTTCTATAAGAGTGTACAATGCAGGTGGTTAGATGAGTGGCTAGAAAAAGAACACGGTTTTTTGCATCATCAAACTCACAGGGTGAGGAGAGCCTTTTATTTTTATTTTGCATCATCAGACTCACAGGGTGTTTCTGTTGGGTTTCATATCAACTTGCTTCGGAAAAAGAGGCTTTCATGTTGTTGATGGTGTTGTATCAGACTCACAGGGTGCTTAGACAGGGTCAGGAGAGCCTGACTTTGCTTCGGTGTATCTCAGGTGCTCCCGAAAGTTAACTTTTTTCTGTAAGGTGCTTTAGCCTGGTGCCCGAGATAATCATCACGGCTGAACTGCTGCTGGTGATTGCACGTGTGCTACTAGACCACAGAATAACTATACCTTTGTACTGTTTGTTTGGGTCTGGGACTGGGAGGTTCTAGTAACTCCAACAGAAGTAGCAGACTACCCTTTTGAAGAACCATATCAGATTGTCGATACCAAGAAAAATACATAACCATTCCTAAGCTAAAGCAATTGCAAGAAATTAGGGTCATTGCAGCACTATGGTACACATACAGCATAAGGATTCATGAGTCCACTGCCCTATGCAATTACAGGACTGCTGTAATCCAAATCAAATGGATGATGTGTGGACGTTGACATCACAAGTATAACTTGCTAGCATGGACATTAAAAAGCTTGAGCAAGTGCTCCGGAATTTAGGCACCTCCATAGAATTGGTAATATTGGTTAGACAAGTGCTTAGTGACATGGCAAAGTTCTGCCTCCACAAGCACTTGTGCAGAAGCACCTTGCGTTGTACATGCCCCAGAGCTACATAAAAAGGATGCCCCAAGAGAGTGCTACATCATCTCACTATTTTTTTCATGCCGTATGTCAAATATATGGGATGGATCTGCCTACTTCCTCCAACATTTATCACATCATAAAAATAATATTTTCGGCTCATTACAAGAACTGCAGACGTTCACTTACGAGAAAAGACAAAACAAAAACTCGCAACACTAAAGTGAAGGTCTAACCAGTTACCTAACTATGACTGCAAAGCACGTCCCAAACATAATATTTCAAGATATTAACCTGTGTTGTATATATCTAATAGAAAAGGAATATTTACACCGGAACTAAAGGGATACAGCAGCTGAAAACATAAGAATGCATTTAACCGAGAGGTTACACAAATTAAGCACAAAACATCGTGCGATTGGCCAATAAATATAGAACCAAAGATTACCTGCATCAATTTTGTACCCTTATCACTTTCAAACTTCTCTGGATTGATCGCTGCATAAATCATCAGCAAACGCAACTTATTTTCACGACTTACACCCTGCATTGAGTCAGTAAATATCTAAATATAATGTCCAAAGAAATCCAATATGTCATTCCATGTAGTTCAAATGAAAAAATACCAATTGCGTCCTAAAAAAATTGATTAATTCTTTTGTCCCAGCATCACCAAAAACAAGATCTTGCTCTAGCTGTCCAACATCTCGAAGACATTGCTCCCTTATTATGCTGTTGAGCTTTCCTGCAATCTGAATGAACAGAAATAGACACATTATTTTTTATGCTTCAACAATAGACACAAATATAACAAGTCAAATAGTAATTGTAGTACTATTTAATTATGAAACATACAATATAGCGCAAAAGCATTTCAGTTTCACACGATAAACACAACATGAGTGCGTCAGGGATTCATACGGGAGGGCCATAAAGATGATAATGGGGTAACATCCTCGTCAATTTGAAGCGCGCGCGCCGGCCAGTAGAGTATGGTGGGCTAAGTGCCCAAGATCTGGAGTGCGCCGGAGTTGCTCTGCACCTCTGTTGGTTGTGGTTTAGCCACACAGACAATGAGCAATCCTGGGGCGGCCTTGATCTGCAGTTCTCGGCGTTGGAGAAAACCATGTTCTTCGCCTCCACCTTCATGTGCGCAGGGAACAGCACCAAGTCCATCTTCTGGGGTATATGGTCATGTGACCAAGCGATTCAGCAAGCTGAGGGCGGTGGCCATCAGGGGCGTACCTAGGTAGTCCTACCATGGTGCTCCTTCATATTAGTCTTATGTGTAGTGTATGAGACCCAACTTAAATGAAGGATACATCTGATTTACACGAGTCCACCAGTTCCTCTTGGTTCTAGGTCCGCCACTGGTGGCCATGGCTGCGCAAAACCATTCTTGTGTCATCGACACCCATGGATCACTTTAGCTTGGAAAAACTCTTCCAGCTCCTGGAGCATTCATATGCCGTGTCCCAAGTGCAGTTCAATGACCAACCCAGCCGCCCTGTTTGGCGTTGGACTGAGAACGGCACCACGCGGCTCGATCTTGCTACAGAGCTTCCATATAGGGTTCCGCTAGACACAGAGCTTGGCAGCTTACCTGGCGCTCCTGGGCACTGCGCAATATTAAATTTTCTTCCTACTCGCTGCCCTTGAGAGGTGTTGGACTGCCGAACGCATAGCACACCATGACCTCCTTCGCCACTCGGCCTGTTTGTTTTGCAGCACATCACTTGAGACCATGGCGCACCTCCTGGTTGACTGCTCCTTCTTGAGGCATGAGTGGGACGAAGTCCTGTCCTGGATCAGATTCCCCTTCCGCCCTTCCTACCCCAGCGAGCCCCGTGTGGACTGGTGGCCACAAGGATCTTCGCAATGGTGCCTTGATGGTCCTGCTCACCTCCTGCATGCTGTGGAAGCATCGCAACAGTTGCACTTCCAAAGGTTCTGCTCAAGAAAGAAGCCTAACTTTGAGCCCGCACCATCGCCCTAGGGCTTAGGGTGTGTTTGCCTGGGAAGTGAGATGTCAACTAAACCCCCGTGTACCGTGTTGCCTTGTACTGAGCCCCTTCTTGGGGGTTTCTTAACTATTTTCTACTCGCTGCGTTCCATATTACTTGTCACAGATTCGGATGTACCTATACACAATGTGAATCAGTGACAACTAATAAGGAACGGAGGGAGTAACCTTTCCATCTATATACACAAGAATATATAGACGGATGCCTTGTGTTTCCTCAAATAAAAAATATGCTGCATAAGTGCTAGAATAAAAAAAATTAAAATATATTTGAGCCAAAATGCAGACCAAAACTTTTGGCAATCGTAAATCCTACTACCTCGGTGTCTCAAGGAATAAGGCGCACGCGTATTCCAAGACAAACTTTGACCATAAAAATTGAGCAACAAAATCTAGATTATATTATATGTAATTAGTATCGTTGGATTCATATTGAAAAGCACTTTCTAATAATGCTAATTTCATACAAACAATCTTTATATATTTGAAGTAATTCTTGGTCAAACAAAAAGCACGTAAAACGAGGGCGCCTTATTCATTGAAACGGAGGGAGCATAAAATACCTGAGAAAAATGGTTTTTAAACTCAGGATGTCAGCCTTGTTGTGGTGACATATAAGGGTGAGCAGCAGCAACGTGAAAAACCACAGCAGTGACGAGTCCAGGAGATCACGGCAACCGCATCCGAAACAAAGAACTCACTTGCAGTGATGGACAACCGCGGCGACGTCTGCTCAGGATGAAGAGCAGCAGTGGCAGAAGTAGGTCACAAGGACAACTGCGTTATGTGCGACCAATGCCCTGAAACGATGCAGCACCTACTCATTGACTGCCCGTTTGCTCAGCAAGTGTGGTTCAAGGTTCTAGCCTGGGTGCACGCCACCTGCTCCCCTCCACTGCAAGGCACCAAGCTCGTGGACTGGTGGCACCAAGCGCAACACCCAAACCATTGAGGTATGCTGCTCACCTCCTGGCTGATTTGGAAGCAGCAAAATGAATGCACCCTCGATGAGGCATGTCCAAACTGCACATGATTAGTACGATTAAGGCTGAAGCCAGTCTTTGGGCACGGGCAGGAGCCATAAGACTTGGGGTTCTTCTGCCAAACACATCGGATGTACACTAGTTGGGTCTTTGGACCAACTTGTACCCAGCCTGCATAGGCTTGTAAATACTCTTCTTCCTTTTCAATGAAACGAGACACAATCGTTTTTGTGTTTTTTTCAAAAAAAAAAATGACAACCAACTGCCACCGGTACCTTCCATTGATATCACAAACCGTATTAGGTGAACAACACATGATATCATATGGGCCAGGGATACTCTTCCCAGCAGCCAAATGCACCAAGCCCATCCAGCCGCTAGTTAAGGATTGGGGTCATTAGTTGGTATCTTTAACTGTCAGTTGCTATCCTTAAGGGATTCATATCTGAGAAAGGTCGTGCATCTTATACTGGCTAGCATGTGAGGACGTGAGGTGATGAGCTAGCTAGCCAGGGTTCGAGCCTCACTCCCACCTAACTGAATTTGGTCTCTAGTTCCTCCTAGGACCAACTATTTTTTTTAAGGAATCCATGTCTATCATTCCAAAAGAAAAGAAAAAAGGTCCTTTGCTATCAATTCAAATCAAGTCAAAAGTGATCAATCCCCTTGACGTGCAGCTGGCAGTGCCCGCCTCTTGTGTCCAGGGTTACCTCGGATAGGCCATATCCTGCCATGCTCATGACATAAATCTTTTGATTTCAGCATTTCTTAGGTTTGTTAAGTGGCAACTCTATTTCAACTAGTTTGATGAAGGAAATCGTGCTCTATTGACCCCACACATTCACACTGTAGATGTGCCACCACCATTGATTCTAGTAAAATCGTTCTTATTAAGTTTCATACACCAACCAGTACAACGAAAAGTGCAAATTAAGAGAGGTGGGCAATCCACATGTACTTTAACACCCCCTCTCACTGTGACTCGATGGCCTACACGTGGACAGAAAGAGGGCAAGAGCAATTTATATTTCAAAGTGCGAAAACTGAGAGATATCGATGAGGATGTTTGCCACCGGATCAAGGCAGGGTGGATGAAGTGGCGGTAAGCATCTGGTATCCTATGTGACAAAAAGGCCCCACAAAAGCTAAAAGGTAAGTTCTATAGGAGGGCAGTCAAACCGGTGATGCTATATGGGGCAGAAGACACATCCAACAAATGAGATCCGCATGCTACGATGGATGTCCGTCATACAAGAAAGGACCGGATTAGGAACGAGGTAATTCGCAATGGGCTAGGGGCGTCGCACCGGTCTACGAGAAGCTAGTCCAACACCTACTAAGGTGGTTTGGGCATATCCAGCGGAGGCCTTCAGTTAACCGTGGAATTCTAAAGAGTATGGAGGAGACTAGTAGGGGTAGAGGACGACAAAAGTTGACTTGGGCGGGGACGGTAAAAAGAGACTTGAGGGATTGGAATGTACCTAAAGTCTTGGCTCTTGATAGGACTGCATGGAGATCTGCGATATATGTGCCGGAATCTTAGTTTACTCTCTTTTTTCCTTTTCCTTCTTGTTTTGGTTTCCTTTTATTTCTGTTGGGTTTCATATCTACCCTACCCCAACTTGCTTGGGAAAAAAGGCTTTGATGTTGTTCGTTTGTTTGTGAAAGCCGAGACTTGAACTCAAGACCTCTGCTCCAATACCATATTAAGTTTCATGCACCAATCAGTAAAACCAAAAAGTCCGAACTGATGGAGAGGAGATGGGCAATCCACATATACTTTAACAGTTCCTTTGTGCTAAGTAGTTGATGAGTAGGGCCACAGAACACCAGATTCGAAAGAAAATCTAGAGCTAATACATTCACATGCATTGTTTTGTGTTCATACAAAAAAAAAACAGTCAACAAGTACTGATCTTAAGACTTTGAACAATATCACGTACAACATAACAACCAACCTCGACATGCAGAGAAAGCTTGTCAATTTGATCACTGTACTGTGGAAGAGCTTGAACCATTTTTTGCAGGTCCCTAGTTGATAACTCTGCTCCAGTTCTGAAATTTTAAACAGAAAGAAATGAGCACTAGCTAGAGAAGTCCAGACAAAACAAACAAAAATGGACACATTCAACTAAGCATAAGAAAAGAAAATTGAATCAATACATAGAATTTGTTAGGACATGTGCAACTTGTATTTCCTGAAGGCCATGGGCCAGTACATATACACGTACAGTTGTGGTAAATATGCAGACAGCCCCTTGTAGAACGGGGAAAATACATAACCCTTGTGGTAAATATTCTGAGGAAACGCAAAAGACTTTTGTGTTTCATTTCATTGAAAAGATAAGAGTTTGTTACAATCCTCCTAGGAGCAAGGTACATGTTTTTGAATTACATCAGTGTACGCCAGGCAGGGCGGCACTGCCGGCCACCCCCCGCGGCACTGCCGGCCTGTGACGGCGGCACTTCCAGCCTATGCCGGCGGCACTTCCAGCCTGGCCCCGCAAACCAGTTTGGCTGAACCCTATTCAGGTCGGTTTGTATCAGGTCTTGGTCGAACTTTTAGGTTCCAGGTCGCCCTGAACTACTATATAATATCCACGAGTGTCCCCAAATTAGGTTTAGACCAGGTATAAGATAAACACTAGTTCCAGACTTGTTTGCTTTGCATACAGCTGAAATTATACACATCAATTCGTGCATCGATCTGGTGTTTTGCTACTGAAAGTTTGTGTGATCTACTATTCCATTGGGAATTGGGAGGTCGGCGGCTACACGCGCAAGTGTGTGGAGTTGCAAATATTTGTAGGGTCGAGAGTTGTTGCATCGGCGACAGGGATCGATCGCTTACTGAGAAAGTTCATCAACGTCATACAAGTTATCTTCATCGACTACCATCACCATCCACCTCGCTTACTGAGAAATCGGGCCACCCCTCAAGGCTGGGTTGAGGCGATGAAAGCCCTGGCCACGGAGATCATACAGCTGCTGGAACACATTCATGAAGTCCTGTCAGGGCCCGGCGCCTTGCGGGTAGTCATGCGCTTCACAGCGTTCCAGATCTCATCGGCGGAGAAGTGAGCCTCTAGAGCATCCAAGCCATCGGCAGGGTCAATCAGCTGGGCAAAGTCCAGCAAGCAGTCGCAGCTGATGTCCGTGCCCAGCAAGCCGTCGTAGTGCATTAATGCAGCCTTGGCAATGTCCGCGAGCTCGGTAAGCGTTTGCCCCTCGACACGATGGCGTGGATCCTGTTCTTCTGCCTGCGGTAGGTGCACTGCTAGTGAAAGAATGTCGTATTGGTGTCGCCATCACGGAGGCAGGCGATCCGCGCACGCTAACGGGCAATGGTGCGATCAAGTGATGGCAGCCCCAAGTAGGCAACCTTGAGCTCCTTGTGTAGCCACGTCTCATGCAGCGATAGGTCCCTGTCTTCCTGTGCCTTGTCAAACCTCAGGACGAGCTATCTAGGGATTACCATTCGCAGTTTTACGCTGCCAACAGTTTCCCGATCCAGCTGGTTAGGAGGACAAGTACTCTAACAGAATTAAGTTGACAGAGACAGCTTTAAGTTTGTTGCGGGAACTAAGTTATCACTTGAAATAAGTTATTTCAATTAACTAAAAATCTAACTTTGTATCCTTTCTTTTGTTGCTAGGCACATCATATTGCACTACAGTACCTGCTTAATTTACAGTTATGAAAACAATACAGACAGACCAGATAGTTTGGTAAAAAACATATTTTTGCAGTTAATACTTAATAATGAGTTCTCAACAATCAACCTAATGTTGTCAAGGCATTTCATTTGAACTTGTTTGTTCACGAGACAGAAATGAAAGTCTAAGAAACGCATACGAATAACGGCACCAATGTGAACCTATTTTGATTAATAAAGAGCCACCGCACCTAGTTCTGTACTTTTTTTTTAAACTATATATGGACAAACCTTGCTTGATGTAGTTGGGCAGCTTTATTTTTCGAGACGAAATGTGTCATCTTATCATGGAGTCTTTCACTTGCCTGGAAATTATGGTCGTTAAGTGTACAGCTGTCACATTCTAGAACCACATAGAAAGGACTGAGAAGTAATCTCACATCTGCTATATGGGCATGTCGAAGTTCAAGCCAAACAGGATCATGGTCCTCCAACAAGACCTCTCTTTTTTCCGAGGCTGAACCATTTTTACTTGGGACCTTTTTCAGTCACATATAAAGATCCGGTAATCAACCAATGAAACAGCAGGAAAGAATTCCACATTAAAAAAGTTCTGGTTGCATGCTCACCTCATGTACATACTTGTTACCATCCATGAATAGCAGATCATGGCACATGGCATCATAAGTCCATTCATGAATTATTGGTGCAATCTGCAGAATACAGAAAAAGAGATGAAGCAGCAGAATTAATAGCATTGTATTACATGTAGAATGAATCTAGAAGTTGAACTCAGATATACATGTATGTTCAAATGTACCTGATCAACCGAACGGTCTACTATAAGCAGTTCACAAGTTTCTGTTTGCGGAAATTCAGGAATTGACGTTTTATATTTGGAGAGATTATTCCACACACCAGCAGCTATCTTTGTGGGCACCATGTCCCTAAGTGTTGTCATTGTAGAGGCATCAATGGTCTTGGCAACGCGGTAGTGCACACGAGGAAATTCCTATAGGTTATAGAACAATTTAAATAATAAGTGCACAGTTGCTCTGTACCAAGTTGCAACATGTCAGGCATTAGAGTTCTTGTTTAAGTTGAAAGAAACCAAACATGCAAAGAAATGAGGATCGTAACAAAGTTATTACAGTAACGCAGTTCAAACAATTGGTGGAGCATCCACATATTCTGCCTGCCCCTTTCCCTTCTCAGTGCATCAATTATCACCAAGATTATCTGTTGTTACTTTCACTACATTAGTCTCCCATGCATCAAGAGATGCTATTTCAAGTACTGATCCATGTGGGCAGGATCGGGACGACCCAGGATCGAGGCCATAGAGACGACGAAAGAAACTGTGGAGCATGTGTTGGGCAACATGTGCTGCGTTGCCAGTTTCACACATTGAACCGCTCATCATGGCTGAAGCGGCACAAGGTTGTGGAGGAACAACTATACTTTCCTGCTACAGTATGGAAAGCACAAAGGTTGAAGGAACTACTTCAACGTTCTCCTTCAGATATCGCTCTGGAGGCGAGGGACTGCCCAGAGCAGCAAGAGGTTGGTCCAAAATTCTGAACGCGAGAGATTTAAGACAGAATCAGAAAGTTCTATTCATTGATAGGTAGTGAGTACATAGTCTGAGTTCATTACCAGAGGATATCACCTCTATTTATAGGCTTCATGAGCCTTCACACTCAGCTCTACTCATAGCTAGAAGACTCTACAAAATACTTGAAGGCTAAGAAAACAAATACTCTTTCCGTCCACAAAAGAATGTCTCAACTTTGTCTAAATTTGTATGTATCTACACACTTAAACACTTCTAGATACATGCATAAGACCAGATGATTTAGAATGGAGCAGAAGTTTGTAAAAGTCGAAAAGGATTTGACTTCTGATTATCTTTTTTACTTTTCTTTTACTGTCCCTATCAATGGCCCAACCCATCCAGATGTTTGTTAACGCCTCCACAACAAGTTTATTGTCTAGCCTTTGATGCTACGGCAAGTCCAAACCCCGAGTGGTGTGCAAATCTGAAAGGTCGGCACTCTTCACTTTAAAATAAATTATGTTGGTACGGCAGGAAAGCAGATGACCCACCCCAGTTGCATCCCTAGTTTTAGGCAACCATCTCAGATGTGGTAAGGCAGTTGTTCCGCTCTTGTACCAATCCTCATAACACAAGGACCAGGTCAAAAGCACAGAAGCTTTTGCATGTAACAGATATATACATACCCTCATTGACGCAAATACTGTAGATATACGAGTAGCCATTGTGTTCAAACAAGCATTGTACTTGTTAAAGCCTTCCGCGCTCTCACAGAAAAGCTCCTCCAATGCCCTTTCATGGTCAGTTATGAAACCCTGCACACAATCACTGTGAGTGTGTGATACCAGACAAAAGGATTTAACACAAAACAGTTGACACATCCATCCAAGTAAGAATACTTTTAATGCATAATCGCATAGTACACAACTAGCAACACATAACTTGTACTAACTCCTGACTGTTACTACAAAATGGCCAATAATTAACATGCAGCAATTTAAAAGTTGTTTAGTCACTGTTTTCTACTCCCTCCGTTCCAAAATAAGTGTAGCTACTATTGGTAACCAACCAACTAGACCAATATTGAACACTGGTGATGTTTTCTACTACCGGTAACCAACCACTTGACCAATGTTGAACACTCTAAGCATTCAATTTTACAGTAACTCTGTAAGTGACTTCAATCTAGTATAAAAATGGCCATTCTTGTCCAACACCAATGTTGTCAGAATCTACAGAGGAATCTGGAAGTCTCGTGATTCTACTGTACAGTGGACCATGAATTTTTTAATGGGCAGAACAGGCAGATGTATGCATTTGCGATGGGCAATGGGGGCAATAAGCAAATAACACCATATAGCAATAAGCAAATAACACCCCATATAAGAGAAGTATACAGCACAGCTATGACAAATGACACAAGATACATAACTAAAATCTATGATCTGAGGTTCACTGGACCAATTCGAACCAAGGTAGCATCTTAATTATGTAGAATCTTAATATTCTGGTGATTCTAGCAAAAAAAAAACTGCAAAATCACATATGTGATTTACATATGATCGTCCACAGTTTGCACCGGCTTGCGCCCACAGTTTGGCCTCCTCCTTGACGCGAGCGACTAGCGCGTCGACGGAAGGGTGGGCTCCTTCGAACACGCGGTCATAGCGCTGCTTCCAGATCATCCAGGGCACCAACTGGGCTGCAGAGGCAGGGCCCTTGTGCATGGCTTTCAGGGTCTGGCATTCATCCACCACTCGTTGAGCATTTCTTCGCAGTCTGGGATGGTGCATGTCAGCCTTAGCCAGGCCAGGGTTTCATGCCAGACAAGATTGGAGACGGGACATTGGAGCATCAGGTGCTGCATCGTCTCGGGGGACTGATCGCAGAGAAGGCCAACGGGTTATGCTATAACCCTATGCGAGCGAGTCGGTTGGCGGTCCAGCAGCGGTCTTACTCTGCAAACCAGTGGAAAAAATTTACTCGCAGTGGTGCCCAGGTTCTCCAAATCGGCTTCCAAGCCTTGCTTGCAGTTCAACCCTGGAGCGTGGCCATGTAGGCAGATTGAGCAGTGTAGTCTATACTCCTATATAGTGTACCAGTTTTAAATTGTATATGCAGCATGAGTCCTAACCGTTGAACAGCTAAATCTAATGGCTGAAAATTGCGGGATTCGCTATGAACAGTACTCGCAGTTGGTCCTCATTTACCTAGAACCATCGTGTACCCTCTCTGAAAAATAGGCGCTTGCACGCCTGACACCGGCGGACAGCCCAGGAATGGCTCGCGAGCACACCCAGCGCTGAGCTGATTCTAGCCACAAGTGAACAATCATGGATGGGCAACGCTTATTTCAGCATGCGTGATTTTTTATTCGTCTGTGCGCGCGGTGACATCAACTCTGTCTCTTGAGGCATTGGCCATGGTCACATGGGGCCCATGAGGCCAGCCACCTTTGGTTGGCCATGCAATTGTTAATACTTAAAATACTTTGCTAAGACTGGAACAGTGAAGGACTATGACTAACTTATATGTAAAAATTCATTTCTATATTGTCTATTTTTTATAAATACATGAACACTTTTCCTGGAATATACAAATATTTGATACAAAATGAGAACATATTTTTGAGATGTATGGACATTTTTTATACAGAACAAATAGGTGAACAAAATTCTGAACCTTTGAACATTTTTTATCAAACGGGGGACAATTGCTTAATAAATTCAAATCTTACCAGTATATTAGTTACGAAAATAAAAAAATTAAGACACCAAAAATGTTTAGATATAAGAAAAAATTGTTCGATACAAAAAAAACTGGTACAAAAATATTTAATGTATTTTTTATAAAAATATCCATGTACAAAACTCATATGTTTGAGAAAAAAGATCTTGCTTTTAGAAAAATGTTCAAGGGTTCAAAATAAATGTTTCCGGGTAGGAACAAAAGGTTCACCCTTTGAAAATATTGTTCACAGGATGAAAAAAAAAAAGTTCACAGGTCCGAATATACTTATGCTGTGTTTGGTTGCAATTGAATTGGGCTCTGAATTGGGGAATCTAGAATTGAGGGCCCAATTCTGCTGTTTGGATGTGCTAGGTATTGATGTGTGGAATTGTTGCCCAATTCTAAGGAGAGGCCCGCGCGGGGCAACTTAACCCGTAGCCCAATTCGGAGGTCTGGACCTCCGTATTCGCTCGGAATCGAGCGACTGCTCGCTCGTCTCTCCCGAACCGAGCGTGGCTCCCTCCCCGTCGACCTCCAGGTACGTCGCCGCCCACCTCCGCCCTCCTCCTCCCCTCCGGCCCGACTCCGGCCGCCCTCCTCCGCCCTCGGCGGCCCTCCTCCGCCCTCGTCCGCCCTCCTCCTCCCCTCCTCCTCCCCTCCGGCCCGACTCCGGCCGCCCTCCTCCGCCCTCGTCCGCCCTCCTCCTCCCCTCCGGCCCGACTCCGGCCGCCCTCCTCTGCCCTCCTCCGCCCTCCTCCTCCCCTCCCGCCCCAGTCCGGCCGCCCTCCTCCTCCCCGCAGCACCCAAACCCTAGGTGCATCCCGTCGTCGGCCGCAGATGGTAGAGGAACGACGGCCGGCGGACGAGCGGCGGACGGCTGGACGATCGGCGGACGGCCGGACGATCGGCGAGCGACGGCCGGCGGACGAGTAGGGGACGGCCGGCGGACAGTCTCCAATTTATGTGTACTGACCAGCATTTTTATTTTTATTTTTGCAGATTTGAGGTGAACAAGTGCTATTTGTGAGCATAATTGTGCACTTTCTGCTATTTGTGCTATTTTCATTCATATTAGAGAGGTTGTATTGTTTAAAGTCAAAAATGCTCTCATTTCTACACATGTGACATCCAAACATGATTTGGTATTCCATTGAAACTTGAATTCTATAGCTGAATACCACGCGCATCCAAACACTCTTTGTGGTATTCCATTGAATTGGTTGATTTGGTTTTCCATTGCCAATTCAATTCAGAGCCCAATTCATTGCAACCAAACACAGCATTAGTTGCCTTAGCAAAGAGTCCAGATTTTGACGAATTCCTGTGTTCGCCACTGACACTTGATATGTCGCTAGAGATGCTCTTACAAATATACCAGCACTAAGGTACCAGATTTATTCTCTCGTTCGATCAATATGGCACCTGAATTTTGTAGGCTCAAAAGGAAGAGATTGTTGGATTCCTCCCCAGATCAAGTGGGTTCTTTTGCAGTTCTACACATGGCGTCCCGCTTGTCTTGGTGGTAAACTCTATACTGAAGAAGCATGTGTTGATGCAATACCCTGGCGGCGACATCAAGAGGGATCCGTGAGCGAACTCCATGGTGAAGGATTGCCTGTCCATGCTTACATGGGCGCAGACAATCCCGATTAGCGTGCCCTACTCCTCTTTTACTACATTCTAGGCATCTTAGTCAGTGCAATGAAAGAATTCAGGGACCAAGGATGTGGCTTACAACTAAAACCCCATTTTTTATCATAGGGTTCCATTTGATTGATATAGCTTGATCAGGTGAAATCTTCATAATGAATGGGATGTTATCATGTTCTTTGATGCCTCTAACCTACCCCTTCCTGATGCTGATGCGTGCATTGTTACTATGCCGACCACTCTGGATGTGGCATTGAAAAATGGAAATGAGGAAAGGAATTATTCTCTCTGCTTGGTTGAGGGAGGATTGTCAAGCGCCAAGTCATTCTAGATGATGGTATAACACTACTTGACACAGCGATAATAGCAGTGATGGGTAAAGCATGACAAGCTTGTTGTCTAACATAATCATGTAGACAGACCATGATTGAGGAGATCATAACCAGGAGAAAAAAAAGGCTGATATGTGAGCTTTAGCATTTGATAAACATATGTTCCCCTTCTAACATCTCTCTAAATCACTACTGTGTGCCGCACATCTTTCTAAATCACTTTTGCGTGCTGGAAGAACAACCAACATATGTTTATGCAAACTAGGTTCAGGATATTATGTTGGTGTCATTATTCTGTAACAATACTTGATGTTGTTGTGTACATTTTACTAATCCAGAAAACACCAAAGTTTACGGTGTAATTTACAATTGAACCTGAGTAGTGATATATACTTATTTCGAAATATGCCTGGACTCTAACATGGTCATGTACACATGATGTTTTTCATGGGCACACACACTTTTCGTGAATCTTGGCATCTCCGAGACACCCATTACATAGATTGTCGAAGCATGATTGTCTTTAAGTATACCTAGCCACCATTATCAGTTAAGATGAGCGTTCACCTTTTTTTCTCCATCTTTATTTCTACTAATGCTGAAGGGTATAGTATTGCCTCACTGTAATTTTTCCTTACATCTTGAGCTATAAAATGTTGGGAGATGTAAGAGTGCATGTTTTTTTGTGTGATGTACTTAATTCAAATCATTTTAATTTCATTGGTACAAGTTGCCAAATGGTTTTCATTGGTACACCACTTATTAACCAGATTATGGTAACAATATTTATTTATTTGTTTATAAATTTTTATTATTTTAATTTGTAACAGTTGACGTGCGTTGCACGTGCAAACTTAATTACTAGTTACCATCAGTGGTCCACTTCCAGACTAATTTGTCCAGCTCCACCATCAGGGTAATGTTCTGAGTTGCCTGCCAAAGCAGCAGATACTGCCAATTTCTTGAATGCCCAGCACGCCCTGAATGTCATGAGTCCAGAAGTGGTTCTGCAGGCCATCAGCAACTGTCCTGGCTTTGTGATGATGCCGCTTGGGGATGCAAGCATAGAGCTGTGGTGCGACCTCACTCACGGAGTGGCCGTCGAACCATCAGTCTTCCCAAAACAGCGTTGTGCGACCGTCGACAACCGCCACGGTGGTAGAGGCAAAGAAGAGGGATCGCTCTTCATCAGAGAATTGGAGTCCCATGTTGCTCCAAGCTCTGTTGGTGTCCGTGTAGTTGAATCATAGCCGATAGTTGAATCATAGCCGACGCAAGCGCAAGGCCAAGCCAGTTTGCTCCAAGTCTTAGACGCCGAGGCCGCCCAGAGCAATTGGTCTGCAAACATGCCTCCAGTTGACATGGCATCCTCGCGAGCCGCTCAGAGGAATCCACTTTCTTTGGCGGAGCAAGCACAAGGAGCTGATGAACAGGTATTGCATTCAGCACAGACTTTACCATGGCGAGGCACCCCAGCTTAGAGCTTGGCATTCCATGTCGGTAGCTTGCCACGAGCCTTCTCAATCAGGGGTTGGAGCTGCGCCGCCGTGAGCTTCCTGACCGAGAGAGGGATACCCAGATATACAATGGGGAATATGGGGAATTTGACGACAGAGCAGCCAATATGTTGGGTGACCACCGTGGAATGTGGCATTCAAGGAAATGCTCGGGATGTCATGCCAGGAATGGAGCTGTTGGAGAACTCCTAGGCCACCAGCACGCTCGATCAATCTCCCAAAGGTATACATGGCGAGGACGAAAAGCTGCGGTGACAACGGGTCACCCTGCTGGAGTCCTCGATGATGCCAAATTGGGAGGCCGGGCTCCCCATTCAGTGGCACCCTTGTGCTAGCTGAAGAGAGCAGGATGGCCAGCCACTCAAGGAAGCGATCCCCAAAGCAGTACTGACACGTGCTTCAAAGAGGACCTGCCACAACAGGGAGTCGAAGGCGCGAGCTAGGTCGAGTTTGAGTAGTACCCTGGGAGCTTTCAGTTGGTGGAGAAGGCAAGCTGACTGACGGACAAGCACAAAGTTCTCGTGGAGGCTGAGTCCGGATGACAAGGATGTCCAGCTTCGGCGCGAGGCGCAGCAAAAGGGCCTTGGCGAAGATCTTGGCCACGAGATGAATCAGGCTGATAGGCCTGTAATCGCCTAGGCTTGCAGCATGCCAGCATCAGCTCGCTTGGGCAGCAGCGTCAGGAGTGCTTGGTTGAGGCGACAGAAGCCACGTCCTCGCATCTCGAATAGTTGCTAAAACACCGCGGCGAAGTTGTCCTTAACCGTGGTCCAGCAAGCACGGACGAACTCAGTGGTGAAGCCATCGGGCCCTGACGCCTTGTGAGCCGGTAACCACTTGATGGCGTTCCAGATCTCGTCAGCACCGAACGGCGCCACAGTTTGTGCTCACAGTTGACAGCGATCTCATAGCGAAGGCTCGTGTGCCAGCATGCCGTGTCGTTTCCTGGGGCATGGCGACCTGGATAGTGGGATTGGTCTCGGAGAAGGAAGGCCCAGCATTGTGGCGTGCCATGTTGGTGTGATCAGCCTCGGATCCAGTGCTCTGCATGGGCGACTCAGCAGGAGTTCCAGAAGCAGCGAAGTCAGAGAGTGGCAGCGTCGAGTATTGTCCAAACAGCGGATCCGTCTCAGGCACAGCATATCACGGGATATGATGAGGGACAGTATATAAAGTAAAATTAAAATAAAACATAAGTAAGATCCAGTACTAGCTTCTACACACTTCTACTATATTCTAGGCAATATGGTACTCTAGTTATGTGTGTTGTAGTGGTTTCCAGAGTATTCTAGTATAAGTTGTAACTAGGATATTTGTAGTTCTTTCCCTAGCTTATGTAGTGTTCTCTAGAACACTCTAGTTGTAAGTAGGGCTAAGTAGTGAAGGCTCATGCAGCCTATAAATAGAGGTCCAACCTCTACCTATGTAATCGGACTATGTACCCCCTACCTATCAAATAAATGGAACCTTGTGTTCTGTCTTAGATCTTGGACTAGATCTTGTGTGTTGAGAGTTTTGGATTGAACTCTTGACAGCCCCGCCCCTAGAGCGATATCTAGGTTACGCCCCTAGAGCGATATCTAGCTCAGCACGTTGAAGCGGTTCCTTCAACATTTGTGCTGTCCACATTGTAGCAACACGGTGGAGCTGCCTTGCTGATCCGATCCAGCTGTTGGTCTCCTCATTGAGAGCTACACCAAGCAATGGAGGATTTGGGGAAAAGAGTGGATGTTGTAGATCAACAAATCCAAGCGCTCCGTGAAGATCTTAACCGCAGATTTGATCAGCTAGTTGAGATGGTAAGAAAAGGTGTTCCTACTGTTGCCAATGAAGAATCATCAAAGGAGGCAGATGATAGGCTTCGAAGAATGGGAGGTCGTCTTGAAGCAAAAACACCTCATTCACGTGTTCATCGTACTTCAAGGAGGCCAATGTATGCTGAAGCTTCTGAAGGTGACGAATACGACGAGGGCCTTGAAGACCCTGATCTCTATACATATCCGAGAGTACACAGCTCTACATATGCGAGGGATACATACAAGGTGAGAGCTGATGAGAGCTGAGATCCCCACTTTTAATGGAAATGTTGATATTGAGGGGTGCCTTGATTGGTTGTATGAGGTGGAGACTTTCTTTGAGGTCATGAATATTCCAGAAGATCGTAGAGTTTCTTTGGTTGCATACAAGCTAAAAGGAGGAGCTGGTGCATGGTGGCATCGCCTTCAAGAAGATCGTAGACTAAGAGGAGAACCTTGTGTGAGATCTTGGCGGCAGATGAAGAATCTTTTGAAAGGGAGATTTTTGCCTGCAGATTATGATCAGATCCTATTTATTCAGTTTCAGAATTGTGCTCAAGGAAATAGGACCGTTTCAGAATACACAGAGGAGTTCCTAAGGCTACAAGTGAGGTGCCACCTTGGTGAAACTGAAGATCAACAAGTTGCAAGGTACATCAATGGTCTCAATGATGCTATCCAGGATCGTTTGATGATGCAGCAAATTTGGTCCCTTGATCAAGCACAAGCTCTAGCATTAAAGGCAGAGAGATTGGTAAAGGCAAGAAAGGCAAGTAAGGCTCCATATTCTCATATGGAAGACTCATCTAGGATTCACTCCCACGGAATGGAAGAAGAGACCACTCAACCCAATGCAAAAGAAACTGTCCCAAAGCAAGCCGGAGGTAAGAGTAGGGCAAAGCCTGTGATAAAATGCTATAAATGTGGTGAAGAGGGACATGTATCTAGCAATTGCCCATTGAGGAAATTTGTCAACACAATAATCCATGATGGCAAAGATGGCGAAGAATATGAATCTGAATATGTAGAAGGACAAGATATTTGTGAAGAAGAGGGAGAAGAGGTGGTATGTGTGATTCAGCGCCCCTTGTGCTCAACACCGCAACCCGACAACACACAACAAAAGAAAATATTTGAGAGCAAATGCACGGTGAATGGCAAGGTATGCAAATTAGTGATTGATGGTTGCTGCTGTGAAAACCTTATCTCTCAGAATTTGGTGAACCATTTAAAGCTTGAGACACATGATCATCCAAACCCTTACACTATTGGGTGGATCAAGAAAGGAGTGAATATGAGGGTCACCAAACAATGCAACCTGCCACTCTCTTTGGGCAAGCACTATCACGCAAATGTGTTATGTGATGTTGTTGATATGGATTCCAGCCATGTTCTTCTTGGGAATATGATGTGAATACAACACACAAAGGGAAGGAAAATTCTTACTCTTTCACTTGGAACAAGCGGGAGATCATCATTCTACCAAATCAATCAAATCGTAATAGCTCCAAGGAGAAGGAGAAAAGTGACCGCAAACGGAGGCTAAAATCATTCCAGGTTGGTGATAAGGTGATGGTATACCTCCGGAAAGAAGGACCGCCGTTAGACATCAAAGAGAAACTTAGATGGTGGAAATACGGGCCCTTCTCTGTTCTAAGGAAGATAAATGATAATGCCTACATGATAGATCTTCCAGCTGAGATGGGAATATCCAACATATTCAATGTGGCAGATTTGGCTCTTTATCATCCAGAACAAGCACTCTATGAAGATAACTCGAGGTCGAGTTCTAAACAACCAGGGGAGAATGATGAGGGACAGTATATAAAGTAAAATTAAAATAAAACATAAGTAAGATCCAGTACTAGCTTCTACACACTTCTACTATATTCTAGGCAATATGGTCCTCCAGTTATGTGTGTTGTAGTGGTTTCCAGAGTATTCTAGTATAAGTTGTAACTAGGATATTTGTAGTTCTTTCCCTAGCTTATGTAGTGTTCTCTAGAACACTCTAGTTGTAAGTAGGGCTAAGTAGTGAAGGCTCATGCAGCCTATAAATAGAGGTCCAACCTCTACCTATGTAATCGGACTATGTACCCCCTACCTATCAAATAAATGGAACCTTGTGTTCTGTCTTAGATCTTGGACTAGATCTTGTGTGTTGAGAGTTTTGGATTGAACTCTTGACAGCCCCGCCCCTAGAGCGATATCTAGGTTACGCCCCTAGAGCGATATCTAGCGCAGCACGTTGAAGCGGTTCCTTCAACATTTGTGCTGTCCACATTGTAGCAACACGGTGGAGCTGTTCCTCCACAACCTTGTGCTGCTTCAGGATAGGTTAGAAATTGGGAACCTCGGGATTAGCCAGGTCGCGACAATGGTCGCCGCGGCTGCATCGGCTAAAGGTGGACCACCTCGGGTCTTCGTTGTCGTGCACATAAGGGTGGCTAGTTCAAACCTGCGGCGCCATCGGCGCTATCATGGGCTGGTGGTAGTTCGTTACCAACCAACGAGTTGTTGCCAGCTGGGCGGTTGCCAGCTACGGCTGGATCGGAAGCCAACGTCTTTGAAGCAAGGTTTGTCTGCCTAGGATATCAGCTTCATCAGCAGCAGCTCTTTTTTGCTGCATGACCCATTGTCCCCTCACTTTGGGAGAGTGACGGCGTGAGTGGTGGGCCTCACAGGTGGACCTACTTTGACTGGGCCAGGGGACCATGGAAAGGTCAATGGCAAGGGCAGTGGCGCATGTGGCGCCGCCGGCGGGGAGCACAGGCCAAGGTCCAGCCGGCGTCCACGGCCACACCATCAGCACGCAGGGCACGGTGTGTGCACGACCAGCTGGAGGAATCATCAGGGCACGGTGCGGCTAGCATCGACGGCCATGTGGTCTGCATGTCCCTCTAGTGCCGGGTCGCTGCGCCGCCGCTTGCGACCACGGCCACGTCGGCGATCCATTTGTGCCCCGTCCTAAGAGTTCCAGTTGTCGTGCTCGTCGCGATCAGCAGGAGGTCCTACGGCACCAGGCAGCTCTTCATCCAGCTCGGCCGAGATAAGCCGAACAAAGATGGGGTAGGAGAGCGTGGTGAGCGTGGCTCAGAGGCGTGATGGGACGCCCCAAGCTTAACGATCTCCAACTTGGGCGAATGCAAGCAAGGTTTCGACTGCCCGCCGAGAGCCGGAAGACGGCGAGGTCAGCACGCGACCGCGTCAGCAGCAGCTCGAACCCAAGATGTGCTCTGATGTGGAGAAGTGACAGGCCTACACAGGGATGCCAAGGAGCTCGAGCTCGACGTGGTGACCGCCTGCAGGTATCGGCGTGTGCCAACTTGCACCATGAGCGGGAAGCCGCGCCCATTGATGAAGTGCTCGCCATTGAGCCTGTCCATGGTGGCTTTGGAGGTGAAGGCGATAAGGAAGTCTTCTCTGAAGTTGGAGTGTGTCGGCAACTTGGTCCGGCTTGGAGGCGTCGAGGTCAAGCGTGTCCGCAGCGGCGCGGTGCGGCGGCGAAGGTGGCAGGGTGGCCTCGCAACGAGGAGCGGGCCTGGGCGGCTCCCTTGGTGCAGCGCGTGGCGGGGTGCCCACATAACTCTTCATGTCCAGCGCGTGGCTCCAGCCACGGTTGCGATCCTCGCAATCCTTGGACTCATGCCCAAAGATGAGGCAGATGCGGCAGCGCACATGGCCGCGGACGGCGTGGCCGGGGTCGAGGCAACGGAAGCAGGACGCGACGAGTGAGGCAGCGGAACAAGCGTCTCGGCTGCCAAAAGCCATCAGCATCAACCTCATCCGCCCAAGATACGCGGTGCACCTCGGAGGGAAGGCAATGCGTTCCTTGGTCGGCGTGCGGCGCATGTCCACCGTAGAGCTGGGCGCGGCACGAGGCACATCGCGAGGTGCCGCGGCGGAGCTGGGGGCGGCGCGGGACGGCGCGTCTGCCGGAGGGGGAGGTGTGCGGGTGACGTCGCTATAGGACCGCGAGCTCAAGGACTCAAGGGTTTAGGGGTGTGGGCGACGTGTCGCTACACTCCCAACAAAGCCAAAAGCCATCAGCATCAACCTCATCCGCCCAAGATACGCGGTGCACCTCGGAGGGAAGGCAATGCGTTCCTTGGTCGGCGTGCGGCGCATGTCCACCGTAGAGCTGGGCGCGGCACGAGGCACATCGCGAGGTGCCGCGGCGGAGCTGGGGGCGGCGCGGGACGGCGCGTCTGCCGGAGGGGGAGGTGTGCGGGTGACGTCGCTATAGGACCGCGAGCTCAAGGACTCAAGGGTTTAGGGGTGTGGGCGACGTGTCGCTACACTCCCAACAAAGCCATAGAAATTATGTTAATCAAAGGTCTGTTGACTCCCATTTGATCCTAGTGATCCTGTTGGAGCATCTCCAATTTAATGCTAGAACAAATAGTAGGAAAATCATAAACACACCTAGAGATATGCTTATGGGTCATTTCACAAGCACTGATGATTTCATGCAACTGACAAAGCAGGACCAAAGAATTAAAAGGAAAATGTGTGAGCTATCCAAGACTACTAATCGAATTCCGCCATAATCTAAAGAGCAGTATTTTCCCCTTTTTATTTGTGACAATTTCAAGACTCAAAGAGCAAGCTTGAAGCATCAAAGTCAGACCACCATCTGATGTTAATTTATTAATTATAGTCCATCATGTGTGAAATAATACCTATTGGGAAATACTTACTAGAAACAACATTTCTGGAACATGTATCAAGCAACATATTCTATCTGAAACCCATAATCTTTTAGAAGAACTATTGATACCTGGGAATCAATAGGAAAGTACTCCAAATTCATCTGGAAATGCCAAGGAGAACAAAGAGTGATTAGTCAACATAACACTTTTTCATCTTTAAAATACTTAAGTATAAGACAGAAATGAACAAGAAAACTAAGGTAACCTCACTAAGTGCACCAATACGAGGTAACACACTTAAATCTTTCTTTATTTGAGAAACCAAGTCTTTCTGTATTGGAGAGCTGAAAAACACATACGCCCTACAACACAAGCAACAATGTGTCAATAAATAAACCACAAAAGGAATTGTACATAAACGATGTGGGTGGTAGTTCCCGTAAAGATTGTGGGTAGTAGTTCATGTTAGTTTGAGGCGTACTTCTTATATAACGGGCTTCTTCCTGACATGTCAGAGAGGAACATAACAATGCTGCAATCACAACATGATGGTTAGAGAATGAATCAACAATGATGCATGAAAAATATTCAGAGTGAAACTATGATAACCAGGTACAAATAAATAACAAAGCAACACAGCGGGTGTATCAATAGATGGAATGTCTACATAAGAAAGTACACAGCATGTGATCAAAATCCGTTAGCGCCAGCCAAAGTTTCCAAGGTCAAGTGTTAGGGTGCAGCCAAAGTTTCCGCACTTTACTTTCTTACGTAGACGTTCCATGGTGTATCACACGCAAGACAAGGTGCGGATCTTCTTTACTTTCTTATTTAGACATTCCATCTATTGATACACCCGTTGTACCGACAACTATACAAATACTAAGACCTATCACTCGAGCTCGTGCCAAACAACTTAACCATCAGGTACTTTCGTTTCTCAGAACTATTCCTCACGATGCCGCCTAAATTAGGTGTGTTTGTTACTCTTAAGAATGATGGACCTAACATGGAGGAGGGGGACAAGCATTGGAGCATGATCGTGCATGGAGATGGCAGCAAGCATGTGAGGAATGAAGAGGACGCCAAAAGTGGAGATTTCCGAACTTTGAAGCCACCATAATGATGATTGAAGACTTGAACAAAATATTCAAGATTATACTTCATAATTTCATCCATAGCTTAATATGGTGCTACCTTGCACCTTCACGACACGCTCAACCACGACCTTGTGCCTTCCTGCATCGCAGTGGGGTGGTCGTCTCGGTGGCAGTGAAGGGGAACGGCGCCACGGCTAGCGAGGCGGACTTCCGGCAACACATTGAACCAGAGCTGACATCTCTCATGATCCTATCTTCACCAATGCTATGATACCAACTATTAGTCTTGTTAGTCACATGTATTGTGTAGGAAGTAGTCTAGTTGTGGCTGCAGAAAAGCTACTGCAGCTTGTATTTCGTAGTGCTATTTATAGGATACAAGCTAGGTACAACAGCTAGATTTCTAAAGCCTTCTAGAGCTTTCTTCTGCAAACCTTCTACAGCTTTCTACTGCTGCCTAAGGCTTACATATGAATAGTACTACTAGAACATACTAGTACTACTAGTACTAGCTTAACTCCTAAGCAAGGATTACTCTCACATCTACAGGGGTCTTGGGTTCAGTTTATTGCCGATGGTTGGGGTGTTAAATGATGACACAGATTTGGATTTGGTTTATAGACGATGAGCACGACAAGCAGTGTATTTTGATTAGTGATAGGTTTTCTTTGATCTATATGACAGTAAGTAATTACCAGCAGTACACATTCTCCTCTATTATATATCATCTTTGTGGCCACAAGAGAGTGAGTTCGAATTTTCAGAATATAACCCGCAGCAATGCATCCAAGTTTGTGAGAAATCGTCAATGGGGATTCTTTTCTGAACCACGTATCCTCCTCCCTGCCAAGAATGTATACATCAGGACATCAGGTTCTCTCGCTCTAATGTTAATTGTGACCAATTTGGTTGAAGCATCAACTTTTATGCTGCAACAAGAAAAGTTGTGAGTTTATCCATTCCTTCTCCATTAGCAGACTGGGCTATGTGCATTACGAAATATAGAAAAATAATTAATCAGAAGCAGGCCAGGGTAGTGTATAACCAATCATCGCAAAAACGTACTCAGAAGTTCATAACTGTATGGCAGAGGAAGTATTGTTAGCGGAACATTTTCTCCAACTGAGAGCTACATTATGATGTCTATCTTGGCTCTTCTACTGCGACATCAATTCCGTTAAGTGCTTCAACTCAACATCCAATTTCTCACTTCGACAATCTCATCTTGCAATATGCTCTGAATGTTCAGTCATGTTCTCACAGTCGACATACTACAGCATGGTTTTAAAGGCGCCAAGGCGTCCCAAGGCGAAGGGGGGGCACTCTGACGCTTAGGCGACGCCTAGGCGAACGCCTTGCGCGCCTAGGCGCCTAAGGTGGGCGTTTTTCTAAGGCGGAGGGGGAGCGCCTGGACGCTGAGGCGACGCCTTTAAAACCATGTACTACAGGGTTTTTTTTGCAGAAGTTGTGTGCTTATCCATTCCAAATATGATAATTCTTTTGCATTCTTCCTTTAGCCATTGTGATGCCTACGGACCAGATACTTATGTAGCTCTGTTGATTATTTATGAATTGCATCTAGCGTGCTTTTGATTAATCTAATTTTCTGCATTATTTATACCAGTGATTGTGCTTAACATTGCTTAACAATGTCAGTTGTTTTTTACTTAGTAATGTTGGTTGTACTTAGATGCACTGAACCTGTTGAGTATGACGACTTACCACATAAATGGCCTTTTTTGTATGATTTCCACATAAATGGCTCTATTTATCTTATTGTGCACCCCTTTTGCAAATCTTGACTGATATTGTTCCACCACAACGCGTTCATGCTAGGAATGGTTGATTTTATCAAATTTATCATGCTTTGCATCAGTTGCTACTGAACTATAGTGCCTATATCAGCCATTGTGATTGAAACAATATTTCGATGGGTCAAATTTCTTCAATGTGTTAGTCTATCTTAGTTTACCAGATTTTGGTGTAATGGTCAATGTTATGCAAGCTTCTGGCTTAGCCAACTTAAATAATTTTCTACGTACATCCATATATGATAATCAAATATCGGGATGGCATATTTTGTTTTCCCTTACTTGATCCACATGTCTTTTTTTGGAATATGGATGTGTTTCATCAATGTTACATATTCTAATTGTTTTTTAGCTCACATTTCAACTAAATGCAGTTAAGTTGTTGGCTATCAGTAATGTAATTTTTATACTGTGTATTAACATTTTACTATGGTTAAATGTCTCCAGATGTCACCGCTGCAATGCGCGGGAAATCATCTAGTTTCTAAATGGTTGCAGTCCTTTTTCCAGGGCCGTCAGTGAGTTTTTGACTGATACACTGTCATGATCAGTCTGATTTTGTACAAAAATGCTGAGGCCAATTATTGGTCGGATTGGGACAAACTCATAGCCTAAGACCTAGGGTTACATCGCAGGTTGCATTATTTATCTTTCGTAATTTCATTCATGAAACATCATCCGAAGCATTCTTACTGGTACGATTAGGGAAAGGCCAAGCTATGTAAAGGGACCACCAAGGTTATTGTGGATCCTGCGGTATGGCTACTACGTCATTGTGTTCCTTTTCACGACTAGCCTGTCATGCCGCTCTTCAGGGCGCCTCACTGTAATAGCAGGCAACGGAAGTATTATTTTATTTCTTTTTATACAAGCATATGTGTGGATAGGAGGAAATAAGTTTAGGCAAATTGTACATACCCTAATACAAACTTGCCAATCGATGTCCAACATAGACTCATAAGAGAGTATTCACTTGCACTGAATTAGATGATACAACCTGACCTTATTATACCCTAATACTAATTTGCCAACATTTTCTGAAGATAACAACAATATGTTCTAGTCTTTCAATAGATAGAGATTGTACCGAACAAATATTACTTCAAGCAAGATAAATAGTTGTACAGATAAAAACTTACTTTTCTTTGGTTGGTTGGATGAAATATATAGCGTCCATTGAAGGCAATGGCTGCCTCCGTTTGTATAAATCTTCAACCACTGGAAGAGAACTGCCATTGCTTAGACTCGGTATTAGATGATAGAACGTGCATCTAATGGAAAGTTTGTGTACAGTGAATAATGACTCAAGAAACCAGATTTTGACATAATATAAAGGTTTCAAGGTTCAAGCTCAAAATTGTTGAAATATATTGCCCATCCTTTCCCATTAGCTTCAGATTCTGGGTGAACTAGTTAGGTGCATGTACTTCAATATGGTAACAAAGCCAAAGAGGTCCCAAGTTCAGAACATAACATAGGCGCTACTAATAAAATAGCTGTGGCGTGACCTACATCGATCCCACATATAAGGCCTGAAGTACCCAAGATGTAAGTGGGGGGTGTTGAAATATGTTGCCCATACTTCCCCTACCTTCGAAGAAGCGACAAAATAAGAAATGTCTGCCTTTGCAAATAATAAATTGGCAGCAAAAAAAAAGCATATGCCAACTTACATGAAACTCCTTCTTCTGTAATATCTGCCATCTTACATGAGTATGACATTATCTTGACTGTGAACTTGTCCATGATAAGAACCTAGAAGACATCATAAATATTTATGTATACAGTAGTACACAGATTTATTAGGTTATTTTCTAGAGAATGTACAAAAAACAATATGGGAAAACGATCCGATGTTATCAAGAATTCAAGATCATTACCAAATGTCAACATATATCTGGTCTGATTCCACAAAAAATAAGTTGAAATGCATCGGAGGTCCCCGAACTGTTAAGAAAGCATCACCTATGTCCCTAAACTTTAAGAAAACTGGGGTGATTGAGGTGTATTTGCTTCTGCCCAGCAAGGAACTACGTGATTGGTTAAGAATTGTTGACTGTGATGCTGTGACAAACTGCATGACAACACTAGTGGCCTAGTGCCCAAGTTCAGGTGTTTCACATTCTATATGCAGTTATGCACAACAAGGATTGCGTTAAAAATATTGATCTGGATTATATAGCTATTACTGATGTTAGTTAATCTAGTGTGTCAGTAATAAGTGTCAAATTCAGTTTTCGTCAGTTTCGTCAGTTAGTTCAGTTTCGTCAGTTAGTTCAGTTAGTTGTTCCGTCAGCTATTTGCTAGGAACAGATAGGATAGGAGTTGGTCATAGTTTTGATCCGATCCTTGCGTTGTAAGCTCGTGTGCTCGGTCGTGGGATGGCACGATCAATGTGGGCAACGTGTGAGCAGGCACATAATTTTGTGATGGGTCTTTCGTTTTAAAGGCACGATCGTTGTTTTGCTGAATAAAAGGAAGAAGGAAACAGAAAAGCTGTAGGCATTACACAGCAACAAACTCACTGTCATTGTCTCCTCTCTGTTCGTGCACTAGTTCGTGAGTGTGATCGAGAGAGAAGAAAGGCTACAAGTGGTATCAGAGCCTGTCGATCATGGTAGGATCCAAGACGCCGCCGCCAGGGAGGAATGCGTCGGCGGGGAAGAAGAAGCCCACGGACACGGCGTCCGGGTCGGGATCAAAGTCTCCGAGGCGCACCTCTCTCTCACCGGTTCGCCGTGGTCGCGGGCAGCACCATGGGCGCGAGCTGAGGGAGAGGGTGGTGCGCGACGTCACCGGCGGCTCGCAATGGCCGACGCTGACGCGCACCAACTACGCGGATTGGGCCGTGCTCATGCGCGTCCAGCTGCAAGTCCACGGGCTGTGGGAAGCCGTGAACGAAGGGGACTACAACGAGCACGACGATCGCGCCGCTCTGTCGGCTCTACTCCGAGCCGTGCCGCCAGAGCTAG
The DNA here is from genome assembly GCA_030979885.1 of Lolium multiflorum. NCBI lineage: Eukaryota > Viridiplantae > Streptophyta > Magnoliopsida > Poales > Poaceae > Lolium > Lolium multiflorum. The sequence continues at coordinate 104,875,866 of CM061752.1, read as the reverse complement.
TGCCCGTCCTCGCCGCCAAGGACAACGCCAAAGCGGCGTGGGACACGATCAAGACGCTGCGCGTCGGAGCGGAACACGTGCGCGACGCCAAGGCCCAGACGCGTCGTCGCGACTACGATCGCCTCACGTTCAAGGACAGCGAGACGGTGGAGACCTTCGCGCTGCGCCTCTCCACGATCCTTAGTGATCTGGAGATGCTCGGCGACCCGGAGGACGAGCCCAAGGCCGTGAGGAAGTTCCTGCGCGTCCTCCCACGTAAGTACCGATGGCATCGTCAATTGAATCTTTGCTAGATATCAAGGCGATGTCGATCGAGGAGCTTAGCGGGCGGCTGCTCGTGGTGGAGGAGAACGAAGCCGTGGACGGAGAGGATTACTCCGGCAAGCTGCTCCTCACGGAGGAGAGGCGCGCACGTTTTGTGCGCGGCGCTCACGGTGGGAACAGTAGCGGCTCGGGCGGTGATCACCGTCAGGCCAGGAACCACGTCAAGGACCGCGACGACAAGTGATCTGCCTGGGAGGGCTCCAACGCCTCCAGCGGGTCCAAGAAGGACGACACGTGCCGCTACTGCGGCAAGATGGGACACTGGGCCCGTGAGTGTCGCAAGAAGAAGAGGGAGGAGGCGCAACTGGCCAAGATCGATGACGACGCCTATCCTGCGATGTTGCTCGCTGAACTCGAGCTCGACACCGCGTCGCCAGCTGCTGCATCCTCCAAGGCTGAGCAAGCTGGTGCCTCCATCACGGCTGCACCACCTGCGCTGACCGCGCCGTTGCCCGCGCCGGAGCGGGCGCTCATCTTCCTCAACGAGGAGAACGCCAAGATCGTCCCAGGTCCGGACGTCGACCCGCTCGACTCCACCTAGTACCTCGACACAGGGGCGTCGAATCACATGACAGGAGATCGAGCGGCATTCGCGGAGCTCGACGAGGCGGTGCGCGGCAACGTGCGCTTCGGCGACGGCTCCGTGGTGCAGATCATGGGGCGCGGCACCATCGGCTTCAGCATTGAGGGAGGACCACAGCGCGCCTTCAGGAACGTGTACTACATCCCCAAGCTCCGGAGTGGCGTGGTCAGCCTGGGCCAGCTGGACGAGCACGCCTGCGACATCAGGATCAGGCGTGGAGTGCTGACGATCCATGACAGGCGCGGCCAGCTTGTCGTCAAGGTAAAACGCGCGCCAAATCGTCTGTACAAGCTCACCATCCGCCCTGTGCAGCGGGTGTGCCTCGCCGTGCGCCATGACACGACGCCGTGGCGCTGGCATGGACGCTTGGGACACCTCCACTTCGAGGCGCTGCAGAGGATGGCGCGGGAGGGCCTGGTGCGCGGCTTGCCCAGCATCGAGCACGCCGGCGAACTCTGTGAGGTGTGCCTGGCCGGGAAGCAGCGTCGAGCACCTTTCCCCAGCAGGCGGAGGAGCCACTTGAGCTCGTGCGCGCTGACCTGTGCGGCGCGATCACGCCGCCAACTCCAGGAGGTCGCCGTTACTTCCTCTTGCTCGTCGACGACTACAGCCGCTATATGTGGCTTGTGCTGCTGTCGACGAAGGACGAGGCCGCCACGGCACTCAAACGCTTCAGGCTGAGGCACAGACGGAGGCACGCCGCCCGCTGCGCACGGACCGCGGCGGTGAGTTCACCTCCAGCGCGCTCGCCGCGCACTTCGCCGACACCGGTGTCAGGCGCCATCTGACGGCGCCGTACTCGCCGCAGTAGAACGGCGTCGTGGAGCGACGCAACCAGACCGTGGTTGGCATGGCAAGGAGCATGATGAAGGCGAAGAAGCTTCAAACCTTTTTGTGGGGAGAGGCGGTGACAACGACGGTTTACCAGCTGAACCGATCCTTCACCCGCAGCGTCGACGGCAAGACGCCGTACGAGGCGTGGCATGGGAAGAAGCCCTCCGTCGAGCATCTCCGCGTCTTCGGCTGCATCGCGCACGTCAAGTCTGCGCGCCCCTTCCTCCGCAAGCTCGATGATCGTAGCACCCCGATGGTGTTCATCGGGTACGAGCACGGAACAAAGGCGTACAGGGTCTACGACCCAACCACGCGTCGTGTCCATGTGTCTCGCGACATCGTCTTCGATGAAACGGCGAGCTGGCCTTGGGAGGAGGACGAGGAAACAGCTGTTGTCGATGGGGGCGAGTTCGCGGTCGAGTTCATCACCACGCCCGCACCACCCGCCAAGCCTCTGGTGGAGCCAGAGGTAGAAGAAGCTGATGCGGCGAGCCCTGCTGTCTCGCAGGGAGCAGCCACGCCGATCCAGCCCGCAACCATGGCGCCGCCCGTGGAGTTCGCCACGCCTCCATCAGCCCCAGATCCGGAGCTGCTTGATGAACTCGATGAGGGCGAGGAGCACCGCTACCGGCGGATCTCCAACATCCTAGGCGCCGACGCAGCGCTGCCAGAATGAGCGGAGCGGGTGCTGCTCACCACGGCGGAGGAACCAGGGAGCGTGGCCGAGGCGCTCCGCGACGCAAGCTGGAGCAGAGCAATGGAGGAGGAGATGGCCTCCATCGTGGAGAACTCCACTTGGTCTCTGGTGGGACCTCCCACCGGGCCAGAAGCCCATTGGGCTGAAGTGGGTTTACAAGGTTAAAAGGGACGAGAAGGGGAGCATCGTCAGGTACAAGGCCCGCCTCGTCGCCAAGGGCTACGTGTAGCGAGAGGGAGTTGACTTCGAGGAAGTCTTTGCCCCCGTCGCTCGGCTCGATTCCGTCCGGCTCCTCCTCGCCGTCGCCGCGCAGGAGGCCTGGGCGGTGCACCACCTCGACGTCAAGTCCGCCTTCCTCAACGGCGAGCTCGAGGAGGAGGTGTACGTGGCGCAGCCCCTTGGATTCGTCAAGGCCGGATCGGAGGGGAAGGTGTTGCGCCTCCACAAGGCGTTGTACGGGCTCCGCCAGGCTCCAAGGGCATGGAATTCGAAGCTGGACAGCAGCCTCGTCGCGCTCGGCTTCGCCAAGTGCCCTTCCGAGCACGCGATGTACACACGCGGCAAGGGCACGGAGCGGCTCCTGCTCGGGGTCTACGTGGACGATCTGATCGTCACCGGCGCCTCCGCCACGGCGATTGGCGAGTTCAAGAAGGAGATGATGGGGCTCTTCCGGATGAGCGACCTGGGGCTGTTGTCCTACTACCTCGGCATCGAGGTCATACAGCAGCCTGGGCGCATCAAGGTGGGGCAGTCTGCCTATGCAGACAAGCTGCTCGACAAAATGGGCAAGGCTAGCTGCAACGCCACCGCCACGCCCATGGACCATCGGCTGAAGCTGAGCAAGAAGGGAAGCGGAGCGCCGGTGGATCCATCCCTCTACCGCAGCATCGTCGGTGGGCTCCGCTACCTCGTCCACACACGCCTCGACATCTGCTACGTCAGCGGCTACCTCAGCAGATACATGGAGGCGCCCACGAGCGAGCACTGGAGCGCAGTAAAGCACTTGCTGCGCTACATTGCTGGGACGAAGGACTATGGGCGCACGTATGCACGCCAGGACACGAAGGCCAGGCTCGTTGGGTACAGCGACGCAGACTGGGCCGGCGACGTCAACGATCGGAAGAGCACGAGCGGAGTCCTGTACTTCCTCGGCAGTAGCCCTATCTCCTGGCAGTCAGCGAATCAGAAGATCGTCACACTCTCCTCATGCGAGGCAGAGTACGTCGCTGCAAATGCTGCCGCATGCCAGGGGATCTGGCTCAGGCGGCTCCACGATGAGCTGCTTGGTCGCAAGCATGGCGCGGTGGAGCTCCACGTCGACAACAAGTCAGCCATAGCTCTGATGAAGAATCTGGTCTTCCACGACCGAAGCAAGCACATCAAAATCAGGTATCACTTCATCCGTCAGTGTGTCGACAACAAGGACATCGACGTCCAGTTCGTGCGTACTGCGGATCAGCTCTCTGACATCATGACGGAGGCACTTGGTCGTGGTGCAGTTCCAGGAGCTGTGTCGTCGAATTGGCATCGTTAAGGTGAAGGACACATAGATTAGGAGGAGTTTGTTAGTTAAACTAGTGTGTCAGGAATAAGTGTCAAATTCAGTTTTCCTCAGTTTCGTCAGTTAGTTCAGTTAGTTGTTCCATCAGCTATTTGCTAGGAACAGATAGGATAGGAGTTGGTCATAGTTTTGATCCGATCCTTGCGTTGTAAGCTCATGTGCTCGGTCGTGGGATGGCACGATCAATGTGGGAACGTGTGAGCAGGCACGATTGTTGTTTTGCTGAATAAAAGGAAGAAGGAAACAGAAAAGTTGTAGGCATTACACAGCAACAAACTCACTGTCATTGTCTCCTCTCTGTTCGTGCACTAGTTCGTGAGTGTGATCGAGAGAGAAGAAAGGCTACACTGACACTCCACAGCTTCCCAAAGTTATTACCCCTCCAAAGTGAAAACAATCGGAGGGGGCAAAGAGCTAGGATGCACAATGTGATGCAATTTCGTGATGGATATTATGCTATTTCTTAAGAATTATTGTTGTCATTAACCAATGAGATTGCTTCTGTCAAATTTGACTTTATGCCTTGCAAAATCCTGTAACAAATTATTTCTCTCCGTTGCATCCAAATTTGACTCATTGTTCTCCGCATACACAGTTAATTTCACTAAAGCAATGTGCTAGTTTCAAGCGAAAGCAATCTCTTACAACTTGGCAGCTGGGATCTGGAGAAAAAACTATGAGGGGCCAAATGCAGGTAGGAAGCCATTTGAGGCCTTATACGGATTGAAGGGGTAATTTGTAAAAGGCCCCACTGATCCTGGCAGGAATAAATGCCGCCAAAGACTCTGGTCCAACATGGCACCAATCAGATGCGAAAAGAACCTAAGATAATCGTTTGATGAATTATCAGGACGAAAGTGTTAAGTTTTAAAGTTTAGGGCCAAGTGTTACTTTCTGAATAGTTCGAGCACGTCCGATGTATTTCACTAAAAAAAACATATATCTAGTCTCTAAACTTTTTATATAGGTTCCACACAAAAAAAAACTTATTATATAGGTGCATATATGCATTGCATCAACATATATAATGTATTTAGCACATGTGAACAATTGTATTGGAATATGATTTTGGTGCCAATAGGTGTCCATGCCCTGTTTGTCCCAGTACGAAATGACAGAATAGTGAATGTTGCACTTGCCTACCTGCCAATTATCAATGTCAAATGATAAGCAGCACATGCACTGCATATGAATAGTGGACGATGCAGTTCATTAGCATTTAGGTGTATGTAACTTTAGATATACACTACATGTAAAATTTGTATAGCTTCCCGTACTCATCAGAGTGTGTTCCTCGTTATTTATATTTCTAGTGGCCTTTGAATTTTTAGCAGATCTGGCTAAACCTAGTTAGGTTGATGTTGAAGAAGTCATTAATAAATTGAGAGCAGTACCAATAGTTTTCCTATTTTAATCGCTATGAGAAACTAAATTTCAAATGGCTCAATTATACTAAAGCCATCCATTTGAAGAAGTAATTGCCAAAGGTTTAAGCATAACAAGCAAATAACATTGAAACATTTCCATTAAAATAATTATCATAACAGTGATACAAAAGTATAATGAACAGTAAACAATAATAAGTGTAGTTACTAAAATATCAGGAAAAAACTCAGGGATAAATACTTGATAGAGCAGGAAACCATAGAAAAGATAGATTAACATGTACAATGGAAAATGATACCTTCCATGCTGATTTTGAATCCTTCCTAGTCGACCTGAGCATTTCAAATAACAAACCTGCATAATCACAAAACTAAACCATTTGAATGAATATAATAGACCACAGCACCAGGTTCTAAAGGTGCACCTACAAATGCAAAACCAGGAATAGAAATAACAAAGAATAAATGATGTTTTGAGCAATAGTGATCAGAATTCGGGGGATATATACATAAATTAAAGTGGTGGTCGTTGACAGGAAAATTGCAGGTTCCCACTATCCAAAACTGAGAGGAAGTTTCCTTTGTGGCGGCGTCAACAATGCATGACTGTTTCAACACAATATGGAAAACAACAAGATCTGTGTACTAAACATCAACCTTAGTAGACATTTAGGATTCGCTGTCATAACCATCTCTCTTAGACGGACAACTGAAGCAGAGAGGAAGTGAGAAGAGAATAGCAAAGGAAGAGTCAGGCGACAAGAAAAGAGGGAAGCAGAAAAAAGAAGCAGATCCGGGCAGCTGACAAGTAAAGGCGAGGGTGAACATGAAATCAAGCGTTAGGGTAGAGACAATGGGCTGGCCATGTAGCCCACACCTAGGCACAACTGTCCACCATCCACCTCATCTGCATGGCATATATATTCCCAAGGCCTGCCTAATCAGTGGTAAAGGGATTAGCGCCTCAGTGCACATTGTTGTACAAGAGGGGTGGGGTGAGTGTATGGGTTTCCAAATGACGCACCCAAGGCCACAAGTCTCAACATACTCCCTCCTCTCCGCCGCAACCGAAGGGCCGCGTCAGTGGGAACCAAGCAGGAACGGTGATCTTCTCTGCTAATAGCAGTTCCTCCTGCCCCCACCAGAATCTTGGGTTATCATTCCAAGCATGTAACACCAACGCTCCTATGCAGAATGCTCAATTTTACCTCCTCCACCAGCGCCCCACCCCCTTTCTGCAATGCACGAGTTCCTTGCTAGTACATACATATATCCAATTTGGAAATTCGTGGTAAAATGGCAGAAACAATCCCACACGCAGTTTACCAGATCCAGCAGTACAGCCGTAACAGTAACAGTAACAGCAAGCAAGCAAGCAAATCTAAAGCAAAAGTGGGAGGGGGAAAAGCGGAAAGGGGTGGTTACGGTCCCGCGTGATCTGGCGGAAGCTCCGGTGGTCGCCGCCCTGCGACGAGGAGTCCGAATCCAACGACATGGCGCCGGGAGGATCTCACCGAGTCCCTCCGTTGACGCCGCCCGCCTCTATTGGTGATCGTAGGTAGAGACAACCGTCGGGTTTAACTTGTTGGAGTAGGCCGCGATCGGAGGTAGAAGCAGAAAGAGGGATGTGGGGGAACGTGCAGCGACCTCGTGCGAGAGGAAGAAGAAATGGGGAGTAGGAGTCTCCCGAGACGAAGAGGTCGTCGGCCGCCACCAGCCCAGGAAATTACCACGCTGCCCAGCGTTGCATTCGATTTGACCCAAGTACAACGCTTGGTTGGGTCGATTTAGACAGATTTAACCCTTTTTCAAAACTTCAGCACGATTTAACCTTGTTTTGGAAATTTCAAAATATAACCCTTTTTTTTCTAGCGCCATTCACAGGGGACCTGTGAGGACCCAACGGCCACATGAAGCAGTCCAAGTGATGATATCTTAGCTTAAGTAATAGTATGAGCAGGGTCGGCTCTATCTTTTCTCTGGCCCTTGGGCAAGCTGATGAAAGTGGCCCCTAAAACTAATATGTATATACGTATATACAAATATATGTGTCTAGTTTTACTAGCAAAATATTAAAATTAACATTCATCGATGCATTCATAGTTTGAGTTTCTATAAATAACGACAGGAAGATAAAAGGAGTAGCAAAATATAGTTAGTATGTTACATACAAAATATAGTTAGTATGTTACATACATACATACTTATGCAAAAATCGATGCTAGTTAGTGACTTACTGTCCTCCAAGGGCTGTTCATCGATCACATGGTCTGCACTTAAACTTTGATAATCATCTTGTTCGGGGTCAAATTCTTGCCTTTGATTATCGCCATGGACATCAACACTAGTTGTTGCTGAAAATGCTTATTTATAGCACCTCTTTGTGATTCAATAAATTGATTCGCTCGCTTTTTTTCATTCCTTTTCGTAGCACCGGATTTATGTTTCCGCTTCGGCATTGTGAAACCTATTGTTTACACGGATGACAGATCAACATATGACACGAATACACAATATAATGAAAACACAATTTGCAATCTATAAAAAAAGGTAGAGCATAATACCTTAGTTGCAGGCAGTTAGGGCGCCTTTGCTGACTCCAGGAAGCAACCAGCAGCAGGGTCTCAGGCGGCGGGCGCTGTGACGCTGTCCGCTGGCGATCTACTGACTGCTGGGGATCCTGATACGTCTCAAACGTATCTATAATTTCTTATGTTCCATGCTACTTTTATGACAATACTTGCATGTTTTATACATACTTTACATCATTATTATACATTTTCCGGCACTAACCTGTTAACAAGATGCCGAAGTGCCGCTGTTTTCTGCTGTTTTTGGTTTCGAAAATCCTACAAAGGAAATATTCTCGGAATTGGACGAAATCAACGCACGGGGTCTTATTTTTCGCGGAGCTTCCGGAAGACCGGAGGGATACGAAGAGGGGCACGAGGGCCGGCACCATAGGCCGGCGCGGCCGGGGGGCCGCGCCCTATGGTGTGGGCCCGCCTACCTACCCTTCCGCCTACTTAAAGCCTTCGTCGCGAATACCCTGTGCGAGAGCCACGATACGGAAAAGACGCCGCCGCCGCCAATCCCATCTCGGGGGATTCGGGAGATCGCCTCGGCACCCTGCCGGAGAGGGGAATCATCACCGGAGGGCTCTACATCACCATGCCCGCCTCCGGATTGATGCGTGAGTAGTTCATCCTTGGACTATGGGTCCATAGCGGTAGCTAGATGGTTGTCTTCTCCGCTTGTGCTATCATGTTTAGATCTTGTGAGCTGCCTAACATGATCAAGATCATCTATTTGTAATGCTACATGTAGTGTTTGGTGGGATCCGATGAATATAGAATACTATGTCAAGTTGATTATCAATCTATCATATATGTGTTGTTTATGTTCTTGCATTCTCTCCGTTGCTAGTAGAGGCTCTGGCCAAGTTGATACTTGTAACTCCAAGAGGGGGTATTTATGCTCGATAGTGGGTTCATGCCTCCATTGAATCTGGGACAGTGACAGAAAGTTCTAAGGTTGTGGATGTCTTGTTGCTACTAGGGATAAAACATCGATGCTTTGTCTAAGGATATTTGTGTTGATTACATTACGCACCATACTTAATGCAATTGTCTGTTGTTTACAACTTAATACTGGAAGGGGTGCGGATGCTAACTTGAAGGTGGATTATTTAGGCATAGATGCATGCTGGATAGCGGTCTATGTACTTTGTCGTAATGCCCTGATTAAATCTCATAGTAATCATCATGATATGTATTGAATCTTTATTTGTCAATTGCCCGCCTTTGTTCACCCACATGTTATTTATCTTATTGGAGAGACACCACTAGTGAATGTGGACCCCGGTCCATTCTTTTACATCTGAATACAATCTGCAATCATTGTTCTCTACTGTTCTTTGCAAACAAACATCATCTTCCACCTGATACGCTTAATCCTTTGTTTTCAGCAAGCCGGTGAGATTGACAACCTCACTATTACGTTGGGGCAAAGTATCTTGATTGTGTTGTGCAGGTTTCACGTTGGCGTCGGTTTCACTGTGTTGCGCACTACACTCCTCCACCAACAACCTTCACGTGCTTCTTGGCTCCTACTGGTTCGATAACCTTGGTTTCATACTGAGGAAAACTTGCTTCTATACGCATCACACCTTCCACTTGGGGTTCCCAACGGACGTGTGCTTCAGGCGTGTCAAGCTAAATTTCTGGCGCCGTTGCCGGGGAGATCAAGACACGCTGCAAGTGGAGTCTTCCACATCCAATCTCTTTACTTTGTTTTTGTCTTGCTTTACTTTATTTTATTTACTGTCTTGTTTGCTTTATATCAAAAACACAAAAAAATTAGTTACTTTATTTACTGTCTTGTTTACTAGCTCTATATTAAAACACACAAAAAAATTAGTTGCTTGCATTTAGTTTATTTTGTTATCATGTCTAGCTCTGTACCTGTTACTTCTTCACCTGATGAATTAGTCTTTACTTTCAAACAAGGGGATGAGGAGAGTTTTAAAGATGCTTGGTCTAGAATTTTTGATTCTTATCGTAAAGCTGAACCTAAAATGACTCTAATTCTACTCCTTAGTAATTTTTATTTTGGGCTTATGATTCGCTATAGATATGCCTTGGATGCTGTAGTGGGAGGAGATTTCCTTCATTGCAATGGTGATCAAGCTTTTAATGCCATAAAAAATTGGTTGCATCACATAGTTCAGCTGATAATTTTAATTCATCTCTTGTTAGCATTTATAATAGATTAAACACTCTTGAGACAAATACATCTTGCTTGAAAGAAAGGTATAGTTATGTTCGTGACCGTCTTGATCAAGTTTTAGTAAACTCTGAACCTTCAATGTGGGACCCTACTATTAAAGTTATTATTGGTGGTGAAACTTTTCACGCCCATTGTGATATTATGTCTGAATTTTGTCTTATGCCTAAGAGTATTTATGAATCTTTGACACTGGGACTTGTTGAAGGTGGAGAAGGAATAACTCTTCTGATAACTCTGTTATAATTCCTAAGGGAATAGCCGAGGGTGTGACAACCATTCTTGGAAGAACGGTATCCACGATTATCTTGTTATTGAATGTGTAGGAACAGGACGAATCATAGTTGGAAGATCCCTGCTGAAGCTATTGGGAGAAATCATAGATGTGGGAAAAGGCACCCTAAAATTCACCTCTACACCGGGAACATGTATTCCCTAAACCAAAGAGTAAGAAAAAGAGTAAGAAGGGTAGGCGTAAAGCCCGAGGTAATAATGTTGATGCTTCTTCTCTAGAAAATACTTGATTTGCACTTTCTGCGCCTAGCTAAAAGGCGTTAAAGAAAAGCACTTCTTGGGAGATAACCCATGTTTTATTTTACTACTGCATTGTTGAGTCTTGGAAGTTGTTACTACGTAGCAACCTCTCCTTATCATGTTTTTGTGCCAAGTAAAGTCTTTATGGTAAAGTTGATGCTAGATTTGGATTGCTGCGAGAAACAAAATTGCTGTCTGTCACGAATTTGCGCAGAACTCTCGTAAAAAATCAAAACAATCTGCCAATTTACGTGCGTGATCCTCGATATGTACGTAACTTTCATTAGTTTTTGAGTTTTTCCATCGAGCAAGTTAAGTGCTTCAAATTCGTCTTTACTCTGTTTTTGGATTCTGCCTTTTATTTCGCATTGCCTCTTTTGATATGTTGAATGGATTTCTTTGTTCCATTAACTTTCAGTACCTTTGTGCAATGTCGAGAAGTGTTAAGAATGATTATGTCACCTCTGAATATGTGAATTTTTGATTATGCACTAACCCTCTAATGAGATTGCTTTAATTTTGGTGTGGAGGAAGTTTTCAAGGGTCAAGAGAAGAGGATGATACAATATGATCAAGAAGAGTGAAAAGTCTAAGCTTGGGGATGCCCCCATTGTTCATCCCTGCATATTTTAAGAAGACTCAAGTATCTAAGCTTGGGGATGCCCAAGGCATCCCCTTCTTCATCGACAACTTATCAGGTCACTTCTAGTGAAACTATATTTTTATTCCATCACATCTTATGTTCTTTACTTGGAGCGTCTATTTGCTTTTTTTTTGGTTTGAATAAAGTTGGATCCCGCCATCCTTATATTGGAGATATTACGCTCGGCTTTTTCATATGGAACATTTGTGTTCTTAGTTGTGCTTTAATGTTCATGGCGAAGGCTGAAAATTGCTTTGTTGATTGCTATTTGGTTGGAATCAGAAAATGCTTCATATGGTTTGGAATAACTTGAAACTTGGCAATTGTTTTGAGCTCTCATAGATCATGTTTAAGCTCTTGCATCATGTAGTTTAATCTATTAGTGGAGAACTACCGTAGAGCTTGTTAAAATTTGGTTTGCATGATTGGTCTCTCTAAGTCTAGATATTTTCGGTAAAGTGTTTGAACAACAAGGAAGACAGTGTAGAGTCTTATAATACTTGCAATATGTTCTTGTGTAAGTTTTGCTATACCTGTTCATACTTGTGTTTGCTTCAAACAACCTTGCTAGCCCAAACCTTGTACGAGAGGAAATGCTTCTCGTGCATCCAAACACCTTGAGCCAAAACCCATGCCATTTGTGTCCACCATATCTACCTACTATGTGGTATTTTTCTGCCATTCCAACGTAAATTACTTGAGTGCTACCTTTAAAATTTCATTCCTTTATCTTTGCAATATATAGCTCATGGGAAAATAGCTTAAAAACTATTGTGGTGATGAATATATAGTTATGTGTCTTATTTCTTATAAGTTGCTTGTTGAGCGGTAACCATGTTTCTGGGACGCCATCAACTTTTTACCTTTGTTGGATATCATGTGAGATGCTATGCATGTTCGTCTTGTCTGAAGTAAGGGTGATGTCATGATCAAATGGTTTGAGTATGCATATGTTAGAGAAGAACATTGGACCGCTAACCAAAGCCATGTATCATGGTGGAAGTTTTCAGTTTGGACATACATCCTCAATCTCTTATGGGAATATTATCTGTTGTTGAATGCTTAAGCATTAAAGAGGAGTCCATTATCTGTTGTTTATATTGTCCCGGTATGGATGTCTTAAGTTGAGATCTATTAAAAACGAGAAATCAAATGCAATTGATCTCCTTGGACCTTTGTACAGGCGGCATACCCCTTTGTGACACTTGGTTGAAACATATGTTATGCAATGATAATCCATGTAATCCAAGCTGATTAGGACAAGGTGCGGGCACTATTGGTACTCTATGCATGAGGCTTGCAACTTGTAGGAAGTATTATGCATAGCACATATGAATTATTACTACCGTTGACAAAATTGTTTCTATGTTTTCAAAATAAAAGCTCTAGCACAAAAACATTAATCCACGCTTCCCTCTGCGAAGGGCCATTCTTTTACTTTATGTTGAGTCAGTCTACCTACTTATTTCTATCTTAGAAGCAAACACTTGTGTTAACTGTGTGCATTGATTCTTACATGATTGCCTATTGCACTTGTTATATTACTCTATGTTGACAAATATCCATGAGATATACATGTTACAAGTTGAAAGCAATTGCTGAAACTTAATCATCCTTTGTGTTGCTTCAATGCATTCTACTTTGAATTTATTGCTTTATGAGTTAGCTCTTATGCAAGTCTTGTTGATACTTGTCTTGAAAGTACTATTCATGAAAAGTTTTGCTATATAATTCAATTGTTTAGTCATTATCTTTTGTTAGCAATCTTTTGCTTCGAATCACTCCATCCATCTCATATACTTTACAATAATGTTGATCAAGGTTATGTTGGTAGCATGTCACTTCAGAAATTATTTGTTGTTATCGTTTACCTACTCGAGGCGAGTAGGAACTAAGCTTGGGGATGCTTGATACGTCTCAAACGTATCTATAATTTCTTATGTTCCATGCTACTTTTATGACAATACTTGCATGTTTTATACATACTTTACATCATTATTATACATTTTCCGGCACTAACCTATTAATAAGATGCCGAAGTGCGCTGTTTTTGCTGTTTTTGGTTTCAAAATCCTACAAAGGAAATATTCTCGGAATTGGACGAAATCAACGCCCGGGGTCTTATTTTTCGCGGAGCTCCAGAGACCGGAGGGGATACGAAGAGGGGCCATGAGGGCCGACACCATAGGGCGCGGCCGGGGGGCGCGCCGCCTATGGCGTGGGCCTCGCGTCGCCTCTTGACCTACCCTTCCGCCTACTTAAAGCCTTCGTCGCGAATACCCCTGGAGAGCCACGATACGGAAAACCTTCGAGACGCGCCGCCGCCAATCCCATCTCGGGGGATTCGGAGATCGCCTTCGGCACCCTGCCGGAGAGGGGAATCATCACCGGAGGGCTCTACATCACCATGCCCGCCTCTGGATTGATGCGTGAGTAGTTCATCCTTGGACTATGGGTCCATAGCAGTAGCTAGATGGTTGTCTTCTCCGCTTGTGCTATCATGTTTAGATCTTGTGAGCTGCCTAACATGATCAAGATCATCTATTTGTAATGCTACATGTAGTGTTTGGTGGGATCCGATGAATATAGAATACTATGTCAAGTTGATTATCAATCTATCATATATGTGTTGTTTATGTTCTTGCATGCTCTCCGTTGCTAGTAGAGGCTCTGGCCAAGTTGATACTTGTAACTCCAAGAGGGGGTATTTATGCTCGATAGTGGGTTCATGCCTCCATTGAATCTGGGACAGTGACAGAAAGTTCTAAGGTTGTGGATGTGCTGTTGCTACTAGGGATAAAACATCGATGCTTTGTCTAAGGATATTTGTGTTGATTACATTACGCACCATACTTAATGCAATTGTCTGTTGTTTACAACTTGGAAGGGGTGCGGATGTTAACTTGAAGGTGGATTATTTAGGCATAGATGCATGCTTTGATAGCGGTCTATGTACTTTGTCATAATGCCCGATTAAATCTCATAGTAATCATCATGATATGTATTGAATCTTTATTTGTCAATTGTCCGCCTGTAATTTGTTCACCCAGCATGTTATTTATCTTATTGGAGAGACACCACTAGTGAACTGTGGACCCCGGTCCATTCTTTTACATCTGAATACAATCTACGGCAATCATTGTTGGACGTTGCTACCCGGCGGCGCCGCATATAGGTGAATCTGTGCGGCGGCTGCTACCACTATGCTCCGAACGATGGCAAACAAAAGGATGCACGAAAGTCACGAAACGGCACTGCCCTCTAAACACGTTGTTTCGGATGTCAGACAGCACTTCCTCTTTATACCGACACATGCAGTGACAGGAGGCAAAGTTGTCTTTTGCTGAATAAAATATGAGAACGCGAGAACGGATGAGCTGCACTAGGTTCGTTTGCCTGACATTTTGCAGGACCATTTACTACATGGCATAGCTGCCAGGTTTAATTCGGCATAGCTGCCAGGTTTACATGGGACGATATAAAACACACACTTTCTCCTCTGTATAATTACCTGATTAATTGACATAGCTGCCAGGTTTGCTAGTAATGTTACTGATTACCATACTATGTAGTAGTTCATCGCTGCCAGATTAATTAGCCCTAGTTGCCAGGTTTAACCGTTAAATAATGATCATATTAACTGGAGCCTACATTGCCGGATTAATTACAAACAGCTGCCAAGTTTACGTTTGCTAATTGCCAAATTAAATTATTTTCCAACGTAATTAGTGCCTCAGCTTCTCCCCAGCTCCTCTGGGTCACGGCAACACACCGCCTATGGCATCGCAAAGGCAAACAAGGCCATTGAGGAAAGGAGAAAAGAGATGGTCATCGAGAAGACCAGAGAAGACGGTGGGCGTCTCCTCCTTGCAGGAGTGGCTTCATGCGCTCTTGGCGCGAAGCTCCCCGCACGGCGCCGACGTTCCTCCTCCTCTCGAGTCTACGGGCGCCGTGTTCCTCCACCTCCCGGGCGCAGCTCCTCCCCACGGTAGTGCTCGGCGGCGGCGACCTCTCCCGGCGGCGGCCTCCGCGCGGAGGTGCTCGTCGGCGACCTCTCCCAACGGCGGCCTCCCGCGGAGGTGCTCAGCAGCGGCGGCGGCGGCGGCCTCTACGCGGAGGTGCTCGGCGGCGGCGACCTCCTCCGGTGGCGGCCTCCCCGCGGTGGTGCTCTCCGGCGGCGACCTCTCCGGCGGCGACATCGTGTGCTGCTCCCCATGGTGGTCTGAGAGGGATTGCGTGTGTGGCTACAAAGCTCATGGGGAAGAGATAAGGTGCGTGCGGGTCAGCTCCCGTGCCTATAAGGACGCGATGCGTTTCACCAATCGTAAGGCACCGCCGCACGCGGAGCGAATCGTGCGGCGCTTCTCCCTAGATTTTCCCATCATTGTTCTCTACTGTTCTTTGCAAACAAACATCATCTTCCACTCGATACGTTTAATCCTTTGTTTTCAGCAAGCCGGTGAGATTGACAACCTCACTGTTACGTTGGGGCAAAGTATCTTGATTGTGTTGTGCAGGTTTCACGTTGGCGCCGGTTTCACTGGTATTGCGCCGCACTACACTCCTCCACCAACAACCTTCACGTGCTTCTTGGCTCCTACTGGTTCGATAACCTTGGTTTCATATTGAGGGAAATTTACTTCTATATGCATCACACCTTTCCCTTGGGGTTTCCAACAGACGTGTGCTTCACGCATGTCAGCGAGGCAGAGCGAGAGACGAGAGGCGGAGAGGGAGGCGATGCGACCAGGGTCCAGGGAAGCGATCGAGGCATTGGCCGATGGAA
Organism: Lolium multiflorum; assembly: GCA_030979885.1. NCBI lineage: Eukaryota > Viridiplantae > Streptophyta > Magnoliopsida > Poales > Poaceae > Lolium > Lolium multiflorum. Next base: position 104,859,734 of record CM061752.1, on the reverse strand, counting down.
AAAACGTGGCGTCGTTTTCGTGACTTCCGTCCGTGCGCTCCTCTCCTTGGACCTGGACGCTTTCTTCTTTGCCGGCTGGGCTTTTGGCCTTTCTCTAAAAAAAAATCCAACAGCAAGGTATATTGTACTATATACAAAGAAAATAGATGTGCTGATGCTCCCCAGGCGGTGGCCCATGGTCATTGCCCATGGTCGCCTATAGCCAGAGTCGGCCCTGAGTATGAGTTAATTAATGAATTGCTAAACAATTAACGGTAGGGATTTGACTAGGATCTGCAAACGGTGGAGATTTCCAAGCCATATTGATCGACCAAAGCGCGATATTATACCGCCGCCATGGCCTTGCGCCGACATAAAAAAACGAACCCGAACATCTATCTGACGAAAGGAGGAACTATACCGCCGCCATGGCCTTGAGCCGATCGAGGGAGGCAACGAGAAAAGGACACTTCTCAAAGGCACAAGCGCGACCCTCCCAGGCGACAGCCAAAGGTAACTACGCAGCGCCGATCTGCAAACCATGGTCTGAGCTTTGGCCTTCCTCAATTCTCCACGGAGTTTCGGCGCTCATCAATTCAATCGAGATGTTTGGCAGCTCAGAAATTCCATCTAGAAGAGGAGATCCACCTAGGTAAAGATGTTCTTTGTATGCACTTGAAAAATCTACAGGTCTAGCGTTCAACAATTGCAACGAGAAGAGGAGAGAACAGCAGATGCCGTTCGTGGATGGTCATGCCCTTCAGGCGGCTCTCGGCAAGATGCACTAATTCTTGGTAAAGTAGTCCGCCTCATGTTTTTCTTTTTAGTACAGATCAGAATATTTAGAAGACGCTCTTGCATCTCTGAGTAAAATCCCCATGTTAATTGTCAGATTAGAGAAGAGCGCCTAAAAGTTATCGGCAGATCATGATACTGCAGATGTAGAACATAATCTTATCTCAACATACAAGGATCGAGACATCTCAGCAGGTTAGATGTAAAACACTGATTTAATTGTCAAGCTGCAACGATACGTTGATTTTTTTCTTGAGCAATTAGCACCGTAGGCGTATGGTGATTAGGAGCTGCTGTCATTCTCATCTCAGTTCTCACGTACAATATGGCGGTCATAGTCCTCCTTTTGGAATATGAGAATTGATGGCTTAAGAGGCACCAGCAAGGATCAGAACAGAGACTAACCCCACTCTTCTAAATAGTAAACTTGATCATTAAGTTCGTGTGGCATTCCAGGTTCATCAGGCACTACAAGATCGACTGACTGTTACTTCATCAGAGTGTGAGGTATGCGTTCAAGTTCATGAGGTGTAAAATCTCATCTATATTTTTAGGTTTATATAGAAATGGAAAGGGTATAATTACTATGCTAAACTTCGGTTCAAGGTCAAAGTTGAATCATGAAAACAAACAAGGTACCAAGAAGGCCCAACTTTCTCAACCAGTTTGTCTTGGGTAAGGTGGTTTTTCATCTCAGGCCTGATGAATGATGATGGTGGTCAATGGCCACATGGGAATTAGGTGAGTATATACGATATAAATAACTTTCAAGCTGCAGGCCTCCAAGACGTCTTCGATTGTTTCCGATCGACTGAGCAATGATCTAAACAGAGAGAAAATGTTGCCATGCAGATTTGGACCTTGCAATGAATGGTTTCTAAAAGAGCAGAACAATTTGTATAGCCAGCGTTCATGGCGGTAGGACTCCAGATGACGGAAGCGTGCAGTGTCTAGCAATCGGAGCAAGCTCGCTAAATCCGTCGGCCATGAACGATCCATATGGCAGGTGTTCATGGTGGCGGTCATATAACAGTTGTGGTGCATACAGAGGACATGGTCGCTGAGGCCACATCCCAACACACAGTCATATACTAATGCTTCTGGACGGCATGTTTCCTTTTAATCGCTTCTTATGTTAAATTGCATAGCGAAAATTAATCAGCTATGATCTCAAGCAAAAAAATAGTTAAATACTTTTAGAACTATAGGGGGAATTTCAGAACTTATGATTGTATCCGGCCAGATCGCTTACCAAAACTGAATCGGTATCCGCACACACTATAGTAGATCGATTCATCATATCCCGTCTTAACATCTTCGATTGCATCACAGATCGATCATCATGCAGTACGAATCTGCGATCCATTGTCCATCACACTAACCGAGCTGCGTGCATGCGATGCATCGACATCCCAGGCCAGTTTCAGCAGCGGAGATAAAGCGAAGTGCTTGGCTAAGTGAGTCAGTAAATCTAGACGTGGCAGAAAATCAGCGTTAGGTCATGGACAGTCGTACCATCAGCCTATTATCTCACACGGATTAACTTGACCAAACTATGTCGGGTCTACAAGCTAAGCACGACGGCCCATCAATAATCAATTTTATTGACAAGCGCACCAGAGAGACCGGACCATCTGCAGCAGCTCATCATGCAAATGCTTCCATTGTCAAAATCTCAATATAATGTTGAGCAAAACAAGATGCTAAGGTATTTTTTCTCTCTTCTCTTGGGCATTATTTTTCATTCACTGAATCGCCAGAGAGGGAAGTCTACAAGTAGGTTAACATATTTAATTTGTTGCAGGTTTCTTCGTATAATTATTATTTAGACTATGCTGATGTTGGATATATTTTATTTATTGTTCGATCATCTCAAAAGATCTCCAGTCATTCGTCGTGAACGGCTGATCCACGATCTGAAATACCGTTTAAATACAACTATGCAGAGCAATGTAAGATTTATTCTAAGTCTAGCACCAGAGATGACATTATAGATGACACACTAATTCCGCATGCAGGTAAGTATATGTTGTTTGTGATCCTAAAGTTGTAGTTCTGGAGGGAATTTTGGAGGTAGAAAATGCGTACGAATGGTAGAGGTAGAAGAAGATAATATATTATAAGAATATTCTGAATCAAATCCCAATACGGTACCCATTTTCCATGCCATCTTATATATAAAAAAGGTGCGAGAACATGGGAGATTTCAGAGTTGTGATAATCTTCTATCCTTTGATCTTTGCAAATGAGTTAAGGTATATTTATTCACTTACAATAGTTTCATACTCACAGATCATGTGCACGGTATTGCCACTTCAAATACAACAAAAATAGGATTACCAATCATAATTGGAAAATTCTGCTTATAATATATAGTTATCCAAATATAATGACACCTAAGTATTTACTTTCTTATGCTAACTGCTTCAGAAATCATTACAGTCAGACTGCGTAGTGCGCCATACTGTAATTCATATCAAAGTAAGATGTTGACACATACGAGTTCCACTCTCAATTGAATTATATTTTCTACTGCATGATGCTAGGACCCAAAATTTAACGAAGAACACAAGAAGATTGAGTATATATGTACACATAAAATATCGTGGATTTTGTTACTACAAATATTATCAGTTTTGTTAACAATATTATAATGCATTCGGTGAAGATAGATGGATCGGAAAGACCAATTTTATCACATGAAAATAAAACAAGTCTAGCCGTGCAGTATGCACGGGCCACAAGTACTAGGAAAAGTGCTTGTGCGTTGCATCGGGAGAAGACCAGATGTAGAAGTTGATTTTTGTTAAATATTTTTAGCCATAAAAAATTAATTACTGGAAATTCCATGACTCATCTGCCAAAAATATATTAATACTGGGTAGTAGTTTTCCTCATGGTTTGTATTTATGTTATAGTTAAAGTAAGAGCATGTCATGTCTTACTTAATGGATCCATCACTTGGTTGTCAAGGTTATACTACCCTTTTACAATATATAAGTTGTTCTAGTGAACTTAGGAAGCAAGGGTTCAGTCAACTACTACTGACACTAGATGAATGCCCGTGTGTTGCCACGGTCTCTCTAATTTATTTTCTCATCACATATATAAATATGATGCATGTGCGTTGCCACGACGAAGGGATGGAAACATATGGGTCATGTTTTTGCTGCATGGATCCTTTGGGTAGTGCAGAATGAAATTATTGCAACGATCTTCAACGAGGTGAACACCTCAAAATTCACCAAATTGTCCGGTGTATAGTCTTGCAAGTCACTATTTTCTGACTCACTTTGTCCTAACCACCGTCAACATTCCCGCATGTCATATTTTTCTCTCTCGCTGCTTTTTAGCCAACGTCAAACATGTCCCGGTCATTGCCGGAAGTTGCATGTTGTCTTTTTTCATTCAAAAAATAATTGTGGCATACACATATGAGTTATTACTGGAAGCTTGAACAACATATTACCATTGGAATTATAATGCTTCTTATTGGACTCATCATTTCAAATATTGCGAAGACAAATATCGGGAGGACTCAAGATCGAGATAATAATCCATTAAAACTCAATGGTATACTTTTTCACAAGGATCCATATAGTAAAAGGTTTAGTATGTGTTCAGTGCCATATAAATTTCTTACCGTGCAGAAAAGCCGACCATACATACTCGTTGCATAGATGTGCAAATTTTCTGAATGATACAAAGAATAAATGTATAGACACACATTGCCATAAACACGGCGAATGTTACGCCTCTACCTTCTACTCCGTCGTCATCTACCTCCCATCAGCACTACATCGTGTACCCTTCTGTATGAAACCCCTTTTTCTCTAAACAACATAACCAAAGGAATATCCAGAGCCACTACTGCTTCTATATGTATTTGTTTATTTTGATATAATAACAGTTATGACGTAAGAAGATCGCTCACATTTGTTTAATTTGATGGAATATATGTTTATATTCATCGATTGGTGAGGCCCGTGCTACGTTCCTCTTTTCAATGAAAAAGATTGATGGTATATATAGCAGACTTATGATTTATGAGCGTAGCCATCCACACATTATGAGAAATTCAAATCCTCCAACATTTGAACCTTGTATGAAAATGCTTGGGTAGAATTTTTTTAAGAACTACTCGCTCGTATATCCAATTCTAGTATAGCCAGGGAAACCAACCTTTGCAAATACTTCCACAAATGGACCACCTATTTCTTCCCTTAACTCTTTAACCGATAACCATGGGCTCTTCTCCTCCATCGACATAACTATGTTGCCAAACAAACCACATCAGACAATTTATGATATCATGAATTAAGAGTGCTGCTGTGATCAGTATAAGCAATAATTGCTGCAAGGCCAACCATACTCAAATGATATTTACCCCAATACAAAATCTCTACAATTTCTACAAACTCCATGATCTCATGACACTACAAGAACGGTTGCTGCAGATTTAACCCATTTACACGAATGCAGTTGTTCCTACCTAAAAGATATTTATTTAGTTTTTTCTTTGTAAGTAATGTCTCACAAAGCTTCTGGATAACCTCTAGTGATGTAGCCGAAGGAAGGAGAAACTGCAGAAGTTTCAAATGCCCTTCACCTGAAAATTTAACTCAAATGATTACCACTGTAGACAAAAACCAAACGATTTTATTAAGCTACTATCTATAGCTCCCAACATGTTTTTGAGTGGAAAAATATGAAATATCTTTTTCGAAACTAGCAAAGTGTGGTATGTGGTACCACCTCTTAGGTAAACTAGATTTAGATGTGCGCCTTGGCGCACGATCCCGTAAAATGCACGCCAAATTATGTTTTGTATAACAACAATAAAAATAAGGTGAAATTAGGTTTTAGTTTCAATGGTAATTCTTTTTTTTTGGATTTCCAGAAGTGAGGATGTAATTAGGATAACACACAAAATCATGAACTGAGTAACAAATGCATCACAAAAATAGAAAAATATAATACATTAACTACTATCGTTCTATTAAGAGCAACGCACATAAGAAAGGAATCAAAAGCCACATAGTAAGCTGCCTATGGGCATTGTCGCAGCATGGTCTATTGAGGTTAGCACAAAGGAAATGTTTGTACTTGCAACACCAAAAGTTAGCACCGATACCAAATGAAAAGATGAATTAACACCATTTAAATGTGAGAAAAATCAAAGAAATGCTAAGGAGTGGTGCTTGTCTTTTCGCATTGATGAAAGTTTTGTATAACATATATAATAATCTGAGAAAACAAAGATAATATCATAACATAATTGTTGGAACCAGACGAAATTACAAACATATTAACACATCGCGTGTCAAAAGTAACACTGGACTAAAGAGGCTATTAACAACCTTAGACTACATGAGCGTACAACAATTTTTATAGGTACAACCTTGGTAATAGGATCTCATCCTCATTTTCTCTACCCGTTTTTCCAAGCACTCACATGCAAGAGATTAAAGTTGATCAATTCAGCAAGAGATTCCTTGGATAGTCACCTGCTTAGTGACGCAGCGCAAAATTGATAACCAATGAATGATGAGTTCAGATTCGTTGACCACTGAAATAAGATAAAAGACCCATTTACCCTGAAAATATAGGTTAATAGGAAACCTAGAAATGATACCAGACTGGCATGACTAACAAAATAAACAGCGGCTAGCAGAATAATCTCAGATAGTGGAGCTAACAAAGATAACTACAGTTGACTTGGTTTTCCAAAAAAATCTCAACGTGTTTCCATTAAAGCACTATCACCTCAGAGATAAAATTTTAGCAGCTGGTTGCGGTAATGCAATATTTAGACCATAAATAGAATGAACATATGAACATAGAAAGGAAGCACGCGAGAAACATCAACGACCTTCTTTGAGCCAGAGAGGAATACATACCTCCTTGCTAAGCAAGGAATCCTTTTGGGACCATGAAAACAGCAACAACAAATATTGCTGAAATATTGCCAAGCACATCTAGACATAAGAGAAAGAGAATTATTTGCCTTTGGCCCAAGAGAATAACCACATAATTTATGACAGAAGTAAGCAGAAAGATTGGTGAGCACACACAATGTCGTTCAGAAGTCACAGCTGGCACATTGAGACAATATATTTCACCCAAAGAGGGAAATCATGGAGATTGCCATATTAACGTTCAATTACCATTGATGCACGAATAATTATAGTAAAACCTGCTGCAACCGGTCTAAGAATTGACCTTGGTAGCACCGGTAGGAATTCACTAATCTCATACGCTTCACCTTCATGCAAGATAACAATGAAGTTTTTAACAGGTACAAATATAGCACTATTGGTCTAAGAAAAAAGGAGATGGTAAAAAACTAGTTAAGAACATGTATAATACAGAGAAATACGATACACAATATTATTTTTCTGTCTTACTTCTTCGGTCATTTAACACCATATCTAAAGAAAGCTTTCTAGCTAATTGTACAATGGTGGCACAAATAAAGACATGGGCGTGCATCCAAACAGAAGTGAGAAGTGGTTTACCAGGATTGTTTCAAACTCTGCTCATACTAATTTTTTTTACTACTTGTTTACCAGCATTGTTTCAAACTCTGCTCATACTAATATTTTTTTCCTTTCAAGCTTGACCATCGAATTAATCGCATCAATGGAAATTTGTCAATTGCACTAATGTAACATAATAATATTTTCCATGCCTACCGGAGCATGAGATCTAATCTATCTTTTGCCCATTTTCATGGCAGGCCCAATACTACAAACTACTGAGAAGCCTGCCGACAGAAACCTTAGCACACAGTGGAAATAAAAAATAAAAAATATAGAGTTGAGATTAGGCAAAGCAAGTACCTATAGTAGCAAGAAAACCGGACCGTAAGAAACAATCTTAGAAACTGAAACAACCTATTGTCGCATTATAAGAGCAAGAGAAATGGTATCATTTGGGTTTAGGATTATCAAAAAAATACAACTACTAAATGTATTTTGTGAATATTAAAATATCTTAAATCATATGAATCATCATCATGTAGTTGGAAAAAAATCGAGGTACTAAAGCTTTTGACTTGATTTACCTTGGGCCACCTTTCCTCCTTGTATTTTGTACATAGGAGTAAAGTTGGCTCCATAGACTCCAGCCAAATCATCACTGCAACCTCTAATGTCAAGTTGAAACTTCCTGTATGATGTAACATTGTGAGAACTAACTAATGTGAATATCGGATGCAAACATAAGATAATCACAGCCTTACTCTAAAAAAAGCTTTAGAGTGAGGCTGTGCTTATTCAATCACCTACAATATTTTTTAACATATGCTCCATGTCCAAAGACATGTATCATGACTTGCCTAGAACATATCGAAAGTTGTTTGTACCAAAACACCAGGGATCGTATATATTGAACCCAAACTACTAAAGGAGAGAACAAGTCAAAGCCCGTCACCGTAACCCAGAAAACACTCTAGTTCTTAATAGCACTACGGAGCCTAAAACATTCTTCTCATGTGCAACAATATGGCATATCACACACACAATGACCAAGGCATGCCCGAGTGCTACAGGCAGGTTGCAGCCATGTTAGGTCCTAAAGCATTCATCAATATGTCTACGGAAAATATTCGTTTACTCACTGTTGTAATTTTCTTTGGCGAACATTCACTTACACATTGTTCTTATTTTCTTCAGAAAACATTCATTTACTCAAAATATTGTATACTCTAGAAACATGGCAGTGCCAAAATAATAACTAAGGTCGATTTTGTTATGTCTATAACCTGGAAATATGATGAACTCTTATGTCTATGTCGACCCATGGTTCTGAAAAATATCATGAAAATAAAATAGCATGGTATAAAATAGCAGTATCATGTATTTCGTCCACTGGTAGATAGACCATGGTTGTTGTGAGATTTATCACACAAAATCCAAAATATGTATTACCGATTAGTTCATTAATTAGAAAAAATGGAAGTACAAAATAAGAATGCATATAATATTGTTTACCTTTAGAATTGAATAACCGATGGTAACATGTGCTAGTCATAGGAAGACACAAAACTTCAGTCCCTCAGCAGAGAGAACGTGCATCTCAGAAACAATGTAGGAAACCTGAGCTGCAATAGTAAAAGGCAACACTGAATTAATCTTTGAAATGAGCCATTGGTGGCAACTGCAAGATTTCAACTTAGTCTTACCCTCAAAATATTTGGTTTGTGTGGAAATAATGCTTAAGGCTATCACAAGAATAATCCACATAGAAAGAGAACTGATAACCAAAATAAATAATGGATGGAGATCACACATAAATCTTGTGAAAAACCCCATGATTACATTGCTGCTGACCCCACGTGTCTTCTTTCACCCTATCTCTGCTCAATTTTCCCCTCAAGAGTACCTACAGAAACTAAAATGATTTTGCGTATAATTACTGAATAAATTCTAATAAAAAGTGGTCTTTACATGTCCTCGCTGTGGTGGAAGCACAAACAAGTTGCACAAAAATGAAGCTACACACCAATCAGTTTCAGTTTTGTATTTGGGATTTTAATCCTTTTAGAAACCATTGATTACATCATATCTGAGAATTGTACGTAGATATGGTAAATTATGTACTAAAACTCTAGTACTTTCAAGGAAAGCAAACCAAAATCTTTTATTCCAATTTCGTTTCTGGGATCATTGGAGCAAACATAGTTGATACAAAATATAATAATATTAACTTGCCGCATTCTATTCTCTTATGGGTGTTTTCTCAAACAACTTGTCGCTGCTAAGAGCATCAGATATGTGCATCTTTTACAATCATTTCATAGAACATATTCTATTGGCCACTAAATACTCATCTATAATGGTTGTAACAGAAGAGCTCTTCACCTTGTAAACTCAGGGTCCTTCTCCTCTACTTGTACCATTTAGGGAGGGACGCGTGGCAGCATAGCAAATTGACAGCCAGATTGTGGTAGTGATGAATGGGCACCTCAAAACATGTTCAGTTAATAAGCATACATAATAGCTTTCCTAACCCAATGGGAAATATTTTCCCTTGCATATATTGATGGATTGAGAAGGCCATCACCATGAGGTTCATTCAATTATTTCATGGGTAAAACAATTGGTTCCACTAACTGAATGAATGAATTCAGGAATATGGATTCATGACTCGAGAGAAAAATACCAAGACCATTACTTTATCTCTAAATATGCAAGCTCTTCTCCTCGGGAGGATTTAAGGAAAAGATCAAAACCAAGACCATTACTTTATTTCTAATCTACGAATATAAGAGGAAATTGCAAACTTTCCCCCACCACTGGAAGGAGTAGCTTCTGAGAAAATAATTTTAGCTCATGAAGGTAGTCATCAACAATGGATATGTTAGCATTTACAATCAACACTGATAAATATCAAGGTTGTATACTCGATTATTGCAGAGCCTTGTTCATCTGTTGTCTCCTATTTAACCACCCTCATCATTTCTTCTTCCCCTTCCTATCCCCCTCTCTAGCAGCAACGAATCACTCAAACAACTGAATGCATCAGGAAATAAAGCAAGGAAAAATAGCGTGAGAGAGAGAGAGAGAAAGAGAGAGAAATGATTAGTAAAAAGTGCACTATTGTCATATTACTTTTATTTTCAGCAACTAAAATCCCAAGGGAGCAACTATGGGATCAAATTAGCTTGTGCCAAAAGTTCGATGAGATCTATAACAGTAGTTGATTCTTCCTTTTATTTTGTTCCCTAGGTAAAAAAGAGCAAGATAGACAAATGAAAGATTAGTGATATGGTAAAAACCTGAATATACACTCCGAAGTTAAAAGAAAGTGTATCTACTTATAAGAGACAAAAATGATAGAGGGTAGAACCTTCAGGACCTCAACGAAGAAGAGACAAAGGAGGGTAGGCAGATATACTGTTGGTCGGCGTCCTCTGCACTTCTCATCCTCAAGAACTGGGGATAAGCATATCACGTCATAGGTTACAGAAAGCACCGTTACACCGCATGTCGTGCGGCCCGGGAGTCAAATGAAAGGGTCCAACTGCACCCTGGCATGTGGTTCGTCGGCGCGGCAGAGTTTTATTACGATACTGGCCATCGTCCTCAATGAGGATGAAGAAAATTAGTAGAAAACAGAAAATAGTACTAAGCGACCTGCATAACCGAGGATGATTTCCAAATATCAGAAGAAAATTCGTAGTTTTTTACATCGAGACTGCAATTTTAAGCCATTCTATTTATTGCAGCTAGTTTGTAGGCGCTATCTACATTCTGAAATATAGCATACCAAAACATAGGTTTTGGGGCCAGATGGCTTGATTCTCACAGGGTTTGATGTCAATAAACCAACGAACTGATATGCACGTGTGGCTGCTATCGGAAGAATGCATTTTTTGGTATTCAAGTCACACTTTCGCATTAACACATTGAGGCTACAAATAAAACTTCAAAGTTGCAAACACCACACAAATTACTGAGTCGGTATGTGGTATCATATCACTTCTAGTCTGATCACACTTGTCAAACAAAAGAAAATTATTTGATTCCAAAGCTTTGAAAGAGAACATGAGCATCTAGGTAGGCGAGGCAAAACCCATAGATAAATTTTCCGGTTGTTTATCCATATAAAGTTTGTACAGGAAAAGTCACATACCACAGCTATATTTAAGAAATAAATTACTCAATAGATAATAGAGCATAAAAAGGAATTAATATCCTTCATAGTCTCCGTGGATTTTCATCAAACACATCATGGGCATGATTAAAAATAAGCTGTGGAAGCGAAGATGCAGAGATATATGAATTGAATCGAAATAGAGTTGAAGAATAGACTCTCCTCCATCATGTCATCTTGGTTCTGTCTCCTATTTTCCATGCCTCGTATCTCTCATGGTTAGATAATTATGTTTGCCTTGAGCAGCTCTTGGTTACGTGGCTGCATCTTTTAGGGAAGATGAGGCAAGGTAGAAAAGAGATGGATAGATGGTGAAGGATGGTGTGTACGACTGTACGTACCTACAGGTCAGACATAGACACCCAAGAGGCGGAGCGTTGCAGCCCACACGCAGAGGAAAACGGCAGCGACCACGTGAACATCCCCACCTCCTCCTGCGCCCCTTTGCCTGCTCGTAGGTTTTGGCCATCGCCTAACGAACCTGTGCCGAGAAACACCACTGGGAGAGGAGGGGGTGGACGACGAAGAGAATTTGTGGACCTGCTGCGAGGAGGAGGCGCAGTATGGCACGAGGGCGCCTCGCCGGCCACGGCCGCCGTCGTCGAGCTGCTCGGCTCGCTCGAAGTCGTCGCCTTCCTGGCCCCCTACCGTGCGGAAGGAGGTGACGAGGAGATCCCGCCGGCTCGTTGCGGCGGCCGGCGCTCTGGAGGAGAGGCACGCGAGGTGGCGGCTGGCATGGGGGAGCGAGGGGAGAGGAGGAGAAGGACCCGAGGTGGCGTAAGGATAGGGTTTGCCTGCGGGCACTGGTTTTGTCTCACCTATGACCCAACCGGCCGAAACGGTGCGGGAGGAAAACCCCAATCCACCCCTGCGGTGGAGATCTTTTCGACCAGCCGACGACACGTCCTACCTAACCGAATCCCACTCAGCAGCGACTGACAAGCGGTCCTAGGCAAACTTTGGACCCACTAGCAGCCGGAGGTGGGTAAGAAATGTCCGTTACATGAGGTTAGCTAGTGGAGGAAGGAGCGTGGAAATGCCCACACGCGAGGAGGGCCAACCAACACGCTTGCTATGAGCCAACAACGAACGGACAAGATGGGCCAGATGAGAAAATCAAACGGTTCACAAGCGCTAATCGCTTTGAGACCCCCTATGGGGGGCATCTATTATACCTTTAGATTTTACATTTGAAAGAGAGCCTTAATGTTATCTGCAAAAAAAGAGAACCTTAATGAAGTGCTCTTGCCAAATAATATGTGTGGTGATGCCAAGATTAAGTTGACTAAGCTGACAAGAATACAAATGAAAATACTGGTGACCCAGTGCATCAGATCGCCACCCTTATGTACGCACCAACGGTCTCATAGAATAATATCATGATACACAACAAATTGAGGATCAATGTAAACGAATAAAATGTGTGATCATGGACCACTTGTAAATAAACTATGGTAGAGGCTAAGATGTAAAAAAGACATTCCAGAAGTAAATTTGTGGTCATGGACCAGATATTTGTCTGATATTCAACGGCAAATAGTTGCAGCCAAAACTGGCACTCTCCTCACATGAACAATTAATATAAAATATTTAAATTTAATGCCAGATTTGCTCTATTACGATGGAAATAATGGAAAATGATGAAACGTATTTCTTATAGACATTTCATCAAGTTGCATCAACTAATAAAAGGAGAAAAAAACAGGTCTGTCTGCTTGGACCGAGGATTCTTCCTGCACAATCGAGCTGGAGGCGCACATATAGTAGTCAGCGTACCTGGACATGGATGTTGTCCTGCACCGAGAACGTCCCCACCGACATGCACGTTGTTCATCTCAACGTGTTGTTGCAACAACTCTTTATCGCCCGCGCCAGCAAAGGTGACATAATCATCATCAATAATCTACTCGTTGTCTTCAGCCTGTAGGATGCTGAACATGAGCACGGGAGAGAGAATCATAGAAATCAAACTGGTCTGAAAACAAGAAACGATACGCGCTAAGAGCATCTCTAGCAGATCCCCCAAACCGCAAACCCCAAATCCGCCTATCCAGGCCACCCCAAACGCGTTTCGGATATGTTGTTATGCGGGCCGCGTTTGGCACGTCTGGACTGCGCAACCCTTTTTCGGTCTGCAACCAAAAACCGCAAACACATGGTTTATCCAAATTATTCGATAATTCTCAAATGCAGCAACATAATCATGCAAAATAGATTGTTCAAAGTACTCGATCATACATGAAACACGGCACCAAAAAAAGATCGAACATCACATCATGAAAGAGGGAAGTGATCACACGTCACCGTCGCTTGCCGGCGCATCAACATGGCCGCCGCCTCTCGCCGTAGCGTCTCCACCTCCGACAGCCATCGCGACAGCCATGGCAGCATGTGCAGCTTCCCTCCTCCGCGCCAAGAACTACGTCTTCGTGAGCTTCCACCACTCAAGGGTATCCTCATCCATGGCGGTCGGGTTCATCAACATAGTGGCATTCTCCACCACGATGAGCTCCGCCATGGCAGGGTGCTCCTCGGCGTGTGCTCTCTTCTCCTCACACTAGTAACATATGGGGCTTCAATGACGGTTTGGGGCTGACGTTTGAGAAATCCATCAGCGATTGTCTTTTTCTATGACGATATAGCGTTTTCGCGTCACAAATGGCTTTTTGGGCCGCTCGGCCCGAAAAATTAGTGACGGACGAGGTCTAAACGTCAGCGATTGTGCAGAAATGAGCGTCGCGGGTGGTTGGCGGCCCGAACTGTGGAGTCAGCAGGGGGCGTCACAACAACTGGGCTTCGGGCCGGTGGACACACCTGACCCATACTCCACATGCTTCTATTCACGTACTTTTCTGTCTGCCCGCACAACAGTTCAAGGCTTGCAGCACTGGGACCCATATTTGTAAGGGGAGACAACCACTGTCTGCATACATGTACCTGGCCTGCAGCACTCGGGCCCGCATGTCAACAACCGACACGACCCACCTGCGTGGGGCCACCCATTCTGACGGCCTCCCAGCATGCGAAGTGGACCAGAACTGTCAGTACCACCAACATGGGTTCCACATGTCAATTGCCATGCCAATTTTTTTGCGCATGTGTCAGCACAAGTGTCTGCCTGCCGTCAATTCTGGACGCATGGCCCCGCAGGTCAGAGCTTGCTGGGCCTACATAATACGTCGGGCCTACGTGGGTCCCAGGTTCCATTCCCGTCGGGCCCACATGGAGATGTGGCATGGCCCCGCATGTCAGAGCTTTGGTGGGCCCGCATGTCAGAAATTGGTGGGACCGCGTGTCAGAGCTTGCTGGGCCTACATACTTTGTGGGTCTTACATGGGTCTCAGGTGCCATTCCCATCGAGCCCACATGGAGATGTGTCAATTCTCGACGCGTGGCCCCGCGTGCCAGAGCTTGGTGGACCTACATAATATATCGGGGCTACATGGGTCCCTGGTGCCATTCCCGTCGGGCCCACATGTACAAAATAAGCAGGTTTGATGACAATGAATGCTTATTTTGGTAAAACTATTTTGGGTTTGGCTGTTGACGACCTATTTGTATTGGATGGGGGGCTACTTCTGAATCTTTTGGGCCAGATTTAGGTGTGGACAAATACTTCATTGACTCTGGGGAATGTCACTCAGTCTAGAACACTGTTCTACTGGACCAAGTTAGCAGGCTTTGTCTTCTTTCTCAGTAGCATGCCTTGGTCGAACAAGTTGTTTACCCATGCGCCCCAGCTCGTGAAAGAGGCGGGAGACACCTTGAAAAAAGACACAGTGTTCGCGTCTTACAAACAGTATTCGGCGGGAGGGGAGTTCACCAAATTGTTTAGTTCATGGTTCACCACATTGTTTAGTTCACGGCGGGAGAATAGCCAGGGACAGTGAGCTAAGTAGATCCATTTCCGGCCGCGCCGCCGTATCACTTTGACGCTCTCTGGCACGCGAGAGCGGATCTATTGCCGTCGCCCGCCATGGCGTGCACCTCTTGACTATCGCCAGACTGCCCCCGACAAATCTCTATTTTCGCTCTCCGGTAGCCACAGTAAGTCCCTAGCATATAGTCCCTCGATCCATTATTTATGGAGTAGTATATTACATTATTACTGTACTCCCTCTATGCCAAAATATTTATAAGATTTTTGAAGTCAAACTACCGGGTGAACTTTGACTAAATTTATGCCAAAAACTATCAACATTTAGAGTCTCAAATTAACACCATCGTATCCATCATAAAGTATATTTTAATACGATATAGATTATGTATGTAGATATATATAATTTTATCAATAAAATTCTGACATGTGAAGCATTCTACAGTATGAACATTAATTTTGACCAGATGGATAGAAGATGGGTGATGAATTGTATACTATTTACACCCAACTAGGTGGCTGGTGTGAATAGTTTTGTGGACTTCATCAGTGCTAGATACAGTCCTACTAAACTCATATACTGCCCCTGTAACTTGTGTTGTAATCAGTGTCGCAGATCTCAGAGTGTTGTGCGGAGACACTTGTTAATAAACGGCATGGCTTCAACCTATAGTCGGTGAATATATCATAAAGAAGATGCTGGTGCAGTTATTACTGAAGGTGATGTCGGAGTGCATTCTCCTTTCAATGCACGATTAGATGACTTACTAGCAGACCAGGATGCTTGGGCAAATGGGTACGGAAATGGAAATGGAAACAACGATGATGAAGATGACTCAAATTCTATTCCCAATACTATGGAAGAAAAGAAGTCATTCTATGAGGATTTGAAGAAAGAGGCTGAACTTAGACTTTATCCTGGACTAGTTGAATGCCCGTGCGTTGCTACGGGTTCTCTTATTTCTCGCAATATGTTAATCCATAGATGTAAAAAAATTCTTATATTAAAAAGACAACCACAAGATATTTTAAAACCTAATAAGATTCTAGCCGGCCTGGAGTGTATTTCGACAACCATTATAATTGACATCATTAAATATGAAATAATCACTTGACTAATAATTCTACTCCTCTATTGTCGTACAATATTGGATAAGTAATTATATTAAAAATACTCTTGATGCTCCTTAGATACTTTCAAATTAAAGGGGCAACCGTTAAAACACATATAATGTGACAATGATTGGATATGTACGTGAATATCTTCACAAATTTGATGGAAGAGATTTTGTAGTCTATCACAAGCTATCGAACAACGTTGCCAGCGACTGGTATTTGGCTTTACTCTCCATTTGTGACAGTTTGGCGCCTCGTGCGAATAATCTGTTTACTATTAGTGTGTAATCAATGGAGATAAAAACCTGCGTCGTTTTACTGCACTCGCTTCTATTTTCCTGATTCTGCGGCTCGGGTTTCTTTCGTTGCTCGCTAAAAATGGGGTGCATAAAAATCTTACTCTTGGAATATGAGAGAAAATAGATAGGAAAAATCCTCAAAAGGAAAGAAACGGAAAATGCATTAATTAAGCAATTGCAATTCTTCATTCTTTTCCATCTAGGTCTTCTCCATGGATGCATGTCACATACTGGGAATTTCATCAAGCACCTTAGGAAGCACAAAACAGCCAAAGAAAATGAAAGATGAGCGGGCGAGAAATAACGCTAGAATAACACACATAGTAGAAAGAGAAAGACAATTCTATGGCCGACCTTGGGAAGGAGATGCTTCTGGCTCCGTGGAGGTCGAGGATGAAGGTGTGAGCTATAAACTGAACGGGTCGGACACAGAGGGACGACTCCGGACAGGGCTGTCAACAATGGCGCTGGTTGATTCGGTTGTGGTCGTGTTGATGTAGCATGTGGGTTACACCCTCGACGTGGTCGTGCGCGGAAACTCGGCGGGCAAACCAAGAATGGCGGGCGGCACGTCAAAACATCGGTGTGCAATTGAGATATGATTTGTCACCGGGTCCGAATGGTTTTTGGCAGGTGAGATATGATATGATAGCGTGCTAAGCCTAAAGATAGAGATTTAGGCAAGAATTAATGATAATTAGAAAGACTTTGGTTCATAAGGATTGACGGAAGGAGTTATAATCCCTTGATTCATATGTATTGATGGGGTGATTGACTGAAACCGCACTTCAGATTTTTGTACGGTGATTAATGATTAATGTCGTGAGCGCTAACAAAGGAAGGAAAAAAGCGACTTGCCATGAAATTACATTGCCGGGAAATGTTTGAAGCTAGTTTACAAAGTTGTTTTTTTGCGAGCAATCCAAGCATCCATACATGGTTAGCAGGAAGGGAAGATACCCCACTTAATTGACGGTCCCTTTATTATTGGAGAGACCTGAGTTAATAGGAAGGGCTGATCATGTTCCAATATTTGTGAAGATATCTGCGATAGCAAAAATGAGGAGATCACGTACCTTTTTTTTGGAGAAATCTGCCTAACAAAAGGCGTTTTTTTCTTTAGCAAGGAAATATATCTTTCCTAATTAATTGATGCCATGATTGATACGGTGAAATTAGATCGGACGTAGCGGAGACCGTGAGATTGATTGGACGGACAGGATGCTTTCAATGACGACCACCAAAGTGCGTTGAGTGTCAAACGACCAACTCCCATTTAATAGTAAAGATGTTCCTCGTTCACGAGATTCTCCTTTCTGGTTACAATTTTTCAATGAAATTCAAAACATCACCAATTCTGCATTTACTGACATCCTTCAGATCTTGTGTGAAGCATTTTCACCTGCTAATACACTCCCAAGAACATACCGTGAAGCAAAGGTTGTTATCGATAAATTAGGGCTTGGATACATTTCAATACATGTGTGCATCAAAAATTGCATTCTCTTCAAAAGGAATATGCCGACTTTGATAATTGCCCCAAGTGCGGCGAGTCAAGATGGAAAAATGTTGAAGCAAAGAAGACTCCGAAGAAAGTGTTGAGGCATTTTCCATTGATAACTAGGCTGTCGAGAATTTCTCTACGACAAAATCATCAAATGAAGCACAGTGGCACAAGTTATACAGAAAGCCTAAGGTAGGAGAAGATTTGGGTGAAATGATCCATCCAGCTGATGGCGAGGCTTGGGAAGACTTAGACAAAAATTGGCCAGACTTTGCTGCAGATGCCAGGAACATTAGACTTGGTCTTGCTACTGATGGGTTCAATCCCTATAACAACATGGGCACAAACTACAGCATGTGGCATGTCTTTGTTATTCCATACAACTTTGCACCTTGGGGTTGTATGGAGCAGTCAAATTTCATGATGTCGATTCCAGGCCCTGAATCACCTGGGAAGGACTTTAATGTCTTTCTAGAGCCTATTATGGAAGAATTATAGTTACTTTGGAAAGGTGTGGATACAACTGATGCTCTATCAGAAGTTGGGGATAAAATGTTTTCTCTCAAAGCAGCAGTTCTTTGGTGTATTCACGACTACCCAGCTCTGTGCACTCTTTCAGGACGTACTACAAAAGGCTATGTTGCTTGTATTGACTGTGACAAAGATCCTCTTTCAAAATCACTAAAAGGAAATATTGGGTATTTTGGGCACTTTCGTTTCCTTCCAAAGAAACATTGTATGTGCATAGGCAATATGTATCTAAAGGCTCATAAGAATTGTGAGAAGCCAGGTCGTTTCACTTCAGTTGAGCTAAAATAATTGTTGGAGAAGGTTAAACAGCTTTCGCCCGAGGAATTACAAGTGGCAGCCATGAAAAAGAAGGAACAAGCAGCCATGAAAAGGAAGGAAAGTGCAGCCATGAAAAAGAAGCAGAAGTCTGTAGGGATTCGTAGCATAGAAAACAAAAAAATCCTACCGCAAGAACAAATAACAAGCCAAGATCTAATCTAGTAGATGGTAGCAACGAGGTGAAGATCAACATACCCTCGAAGATCGCTAAGCGTTAACGAGATAAATCTCGTGGTGGATGTACTTGTTGGAGATATGCCCAAGAGGCAATAATAAAAGTGGTTATTATATATCTTTATGTTTATGATAAATGTTTATATACCATGCTATAATTGTATTAACCGAAACATTGATACATGTGTGTTATGTAAACAAACAAAGAGTCCCTAGTAAGCCTCTTAACTAGCTTGTTGATTAAAAGATGATTAGTTTCATAATCATGAACATTGGATGTTATTAATAACAAGGTTATATCATTGTATGAATGATATAATGGACACACCCAATTAAGCGTAGCATAAGATCACGTCATTAAGTTATTTGCTATAAGCTTTCGATACATAGTTACCTAGTCCTTATGACCATGAGATCATGTAAATCACTTATACCGGAAAGGTACTTTGATTACATCAAACACCACTGCGTAAATGGGTGGTTATAAAGGTGGGATTAAGTATCCGGAAAGTATGAGTTGAGGCATATGGATCAACAGTGGGATTTGTCCATCCCGATGACGGATAGATATACTCTGGGCCCTCTCGGTGGAATGTCGTCTAATGTCTTGCAAGCATATGAATAAGTTCATAAGAGACCACATACCACGGTACGAGTAAAGAGTACTTGTCAGGAGACGAGGTTAAACAAGGTATAGTGTGATACCGATGATCAAACCTCGGACAAGTAAAATATCGCGTGACAAAGGGAATTGGTATCGTATGTCAATGGTTCATTCGATCACTAAAGTCATCGTTGAATATGTGGGAGCCATTATGGATCTCCAGATCCCGCTATTGGTTATTGGTCGGAGTGAGTACTCAACCATGTCCGCATAGTTCGCGAACCGTAGGGTGACACACTTAAAGTTGGATGTTGAAATGGTAGAACTTGAATATGGAATGGAGTTGGAATATTTGTTCGGAGTCCCGGATGTGATCCCGGACATCACGAGGAGTTCCGGAATGGTCCGGAGAATAAGATTCATATATAGGATGTCATTTTATATGAATAAAATGTCGCGGAAGGTTCTATGGAAGGTTCTAGAAGGTTCTAGAATAGTCCGGAAGAAACCACCAAGGAAGGTGGAGTCCACAAGGGACTCCACCTCCATGGCCGGCCAGCCCTAGATGGGGTGGAGTCCCAAGTGGACTCCACCATAGGGGGCCGGCCACCCCACATGGGAGGTGGAAATCCCACCTTTGGGTGGGAGTCCTAGTTGGGCTAGGTTTCCCCTCCTATGGAAGGTTTTTGTTCGGGTCTTATTCGAAGACTTGGACACCACCTCTTGGGGTTCCACCTATATAATGAGGGGCCAAGGGGAGGGGGCCGGCCAACCAAAACCACCAAGGTGGCCGCGCCCCCTCTCCCCAAACCCTAGCCGCCCCGCTCCTCCACATCCCGCATAGCTTAGCGAAGCTCCGCCGAACTTCTACACCGCCACCGACACCACGCCGTCGTGCTGTCGGATTCAAGAGGAGCTACTACTTCCGCTGCCCGCTGGAACGGGGAGGTGGACGTCGTCTTCATCAACAACCGAACGTGTGACCGAGTACGGAGGTGCTGCCCGTTCGTGGCGCCGGAACCGATCGTGATCAAGATCTTCTACGCGCTTTTGCAAGCGGCAAGTGAACGTCTACCGCAGCAACAAGAGCCTCCTCTTGTAGGCTTTGGAATCTCTTCAAGGGTGAGTCTCGATAATCCCCTCGTTGCTACCGTCTTCTAGATTGCATCTTGGCTTGGATTGCGTGTTCGCCGTAGGAAAATTTTTGTTTTCTATGCTACGTTATCCTACAGTGGTATCAGAGCCGTGTCTATGCATAGATGGTTGCACGAGTAGAACACAATGGTTTGTGGGCGTTGATGCTCTTGTTATCTTTAGTTGAGTACTTTGCATCTTTGTGGCATAGTGGGATGAAGCGGCTCGGGCTAACTTTACATGACCGCGTTCATGAGATTTGCTCCACGCTCGACATGCAACTTGTATTGCATAAGTGGCTTTGCGGGTGTCTGTCTCTCCTACTATAGTGAAGATTCAATTTACTCTTCTATTGACAACACTAGTATCACCGTTGTGGTTCATGTTCGTAGGTAGATTGGATCTTACTCGAAAACCCTAAACCACGTAAAATATGCAAACCAAATTAGAGAACGTCTAACTTGTTTTTGCAGGGTTTGGTGATGTGATATGGCCATAATGTGATGATGACTATGTATGAGATGATCATTATTGTATTGTGGCAACCGGCAGGAGCCTTATGGTTGTCTTTAAATTTCATGTTGAGTAGTATTTCAAAGTAGTTGTAATAGTTGCTACATGGAGGACGATCATGAAGACGGCGCCATTGACCTTGGTGCTTCGCCGACGATGATGGAGATCATGCCCGTTGATGATGGAGATCATGTCCGTGCTTTGGAGATGAAGATCAAAGGCGCAAAGACAAAAGGGCCATATCATATCACATATGAACTGCATGTGATGTTAATCCTTTTATGCATCTTATTTTGCTTAGATCGCGACGGTAGCATTATAAGATGATCCCTCTCACTAAAATTTCAAGATAATAAAGTGTTCATCCTTAGTAGCACCGTTGCCAAGACTTGTCGTTTCGAAGCATCTCGTGATGATCGGGTGTGATAGAATCAACAAGTGCATACAACGGGTGCAAGTCAGTTTTGCACAAGCGGATACTAAGGTGGCCTTGACGAGCCTAGCATGTACAGACATGGTCTCGGAACACGTGATACCGAAAGGTAGAGCATGAATCATATGATTGATATGATGAACACTTTGAGTGTTCGCCATTGAAATTACATCTTGTCTCGTGATGATCGGGCATAGGTGTGATGGATTTGGTTCGTGTGATCACTAAGACAATGCGAGGGATATTGTTTTGAGTGGGAGTTCACCTAGATTTTTAATTATGTTGAATTAAAATTTGAACTCAATTTGTCATAAACTTAGTCTAAACTATTGCAAAAATGTTGTAGATATGGCGTCCCCAATCAATTTTAACCAGTTCCTAGAGAAAGAAAAGCTTAAGAGCAACGGTAGCAACTTCACCGACTCCGTCATGTGAGGATCTTCCTCAATGGCGGAAATCTGCAATATGTGCTTGATGCACCGCTAGGTGACCCTCCTGCAGAAACTGAAACCGATGAAGTAAAGAATGTTTACGCGACTCGGAAAACTCGGTACTCTCAAGTTCAGTGTGCCATCTTATGCAGTCTGGAATCCGATCTTCAAAAACGTTTTGAGCACCACGATCCTCATGAGTTGATGAAAGAGTTGAAGACTATTTTTGAGACTCATGCGGCCGTGGAATGCTATGAAGCATCGAAACATTTTTTCAGCTGTATGATGGAAGAAGGCAGCTCCATTAGTGAGCACATGCTCGTCATGACCGGGCATGCGAAGAAACTCAGTGACTTGGGAATAGTGATTCCTAACAGGGGGGATTAATCGTGTCCTTCAATCACCGCCACCAAGTTACAAGAACTTTGTGATGAACTACAATATGCAGAACATGAACAAGGAGTTTCCTGAACTCTTTGGCATGCTAAAAGCTGCTGAGATTGAGATCAAGAAAGAGCACCAAGTGTTGATGGTCAACAAGACCACCATTTCAAGAAACAGGGCAAGTCTAAGGGAAAATTCAAGAAGGGTGGCAAGAAAGCTGCCACGCCTCGTGAAACCTAAGTCTGGCCCTAAGCCTGATGCTGAGTGCTATTACTGCAAGGAAAAGGGACACTGGAAGCGTAATTGCTCCAAGTATTTGGCGGATCTGAAGAGCGGCCTTGTCAAGAAGAAGAAAGAAGGTATATATGATATACATGTTATAGATGTTTATCTCACTGGTTCTCGTACTAGTACCTGGGTATTTGATACTGGTTCGGTTGCTCATATTTGTAACTCGAAACAGGAACTAAAGAATAAACGAAGACTACGAAGGATGAAGTGACGATGCGCGTTGGAAATGGATCCAAAGTCGATGTGATCGCTGTCGGCACACTTCCTCTACATCTACCTTCGGGATTAGTTTTAAGCCTAAATAATTGTTATTTTGTACCCGCGTTAAGCATGAACATTATATCAGGATCTTGTTTAATGCAAGACGGTTATTCATTCAAGTCTGAGAATAATGGTTGTTCTATTTTTATGAATAATATCTTTTATGGTCGAGCACCTGAAAAGAATGGCTTATTTCTGTTAGATCTCGATAGTAGTGATACACATATACATAACATTGATGCTAAGCGAATTAAATTGAATGATAATTCTACTTATATGTGGCACTGTCGTCTTGGTCATATTGGAGTGAAACGCATGAAGAAACTCCATACCGATGGATTACTTGAATCACTTGACTTTGAGTCACTTGATAGATGCGAAGCATGTCTGATGGGAAAAATGACTAAGACTCCATTCTCGGGTATGATGGAGCGAGCTACGACTTATTGGAAATCATACATACGGATGTATGTGGACCAATGAGTGTAGCATCGCGCGGTGGTTATCGTTATGTTCTAACCTTCACAGATGATTTGAGTAGATATGGGTATATCTATTTAATGAAACATAAATCCGAAACTTTCGAGAAGTTTAAGGAATTCCAAAGTGAAGTAGAAAATCAACGTAACAAGAAGATTAAATTTCTACGATCTGATCGCGGAGGTGAATATCTGAGTTATGAGTTTAGCATGCATTTAAAGAAATGCGGAATACTTTCACAATTGACACCGGGAACACCACAACGAAACGGTGTGTCCGAACGTCGTAATCGAACTCTCTTAGATATGGTTCGTTCTATGATGTCTCTTACTGATTTACCTTTATCATTTTGGAGTTATGCATTAGAGACAGCCGCATTCACTTTAAATAGAGCACCATCAAAATCCGTTGAAACGACACCGTATGAATTATGGTTTAATAAGAAACCTAAGTCGTTCCTAAAAGTTTGGGGTTGCGAAGCCTATGTAAAAAAGTTACAACCGGACAAGCTAGA
This sequence comes from Lolium multiflorum, assembly GCA_030979885.1. NCBI lineage: Eukaryota > Viridiplantae > Streptophyta > Magnoliopsida > Poales > Poaceae > Lolium > Lolium multiflorum. Next base: position 104,835,437 of record CM061752.1, on the reverse strand, counting down.
ACCCAAAGCGGAGAAATGCGTCTTCATAGGATACCCTAAGGAAACTATAGGGTACACTTTCTATCACAGATCCGAAGGCAAGATCTTTGTTGCTAAGAACGGAACCTTTCTTGAGAAAGAATTTCTCACTAAAGAAGTGACTGGAAGAAAAGTAGAACTCGATGAGATTGAAGAATCTCTACTCGTTGATCAGAGTAGCGCATACGGAAAATGTTCTGTACCACCTACACCGAACAGAGGAAGCTAATGATAATGATCATGAAACTTCAAATGAGACAGCTACTGAACCTCGCAGATCGACAAGGGATCGTGCCACTCCAGATTGGTATGATCCTTGTCTAAATGTCATGATTGTGGATAACAATGATGAAGACCCTGCGACGTATGAAGAAGCGATGATGAGCCCAGATTCCAACAAATGGCAAGAAGCCATGAAATCCGAAATGGGATCCATGTATGATAACAAAGTATGGACTTTGGTAGACTTACCTGATAGCCGCAAGGCTGTCGAGAATAAATGGATCTTCAAAAGAAAAACAGATGCTGATGGTAATATTACTGTCTATAAAGCTCGACTTGTCGCAAAGGGTTTCCGACAAATTCAAGGTGTTGACTACGATGAGACTTTCTCACCGGTAGCGAAGCTAAAATCTGTGAGGATTTTGTTAGCAATAGCTGCATTTTTCGATTATGAGATTTGGCAGATGGATGTCAAAACGGCGTTCCTTAATGGTGACATTGAGGAAGAGTTGTATATGGTACAACCCAAAGGTTTTGTCGATCCTAAAAATGCTGACAAAGTATGCAAACTTCAGCGTTCAATCTATGGACTGAAGCAAGCATCGAGAAGTTGGAACCGACGTTTTGATAAGGTGATCAAAGACTTCGGGTTTATACAGTGTCATGGAGAGGCCTGTATTTACAAGAAAGTGAGTGGGAGCTCTGTAGCATTCCTGATATTATATGTAGATGACATATTATTGATTGGGAATGATATAGAACTATTAAGCAGTGTAAAGGGTTATTTGAATAATAGTTTTTCAATGAAAGACCTTGGTGAAGCTTCATACATATTAGGCATCAAGATTTATAGAGATAGATCAAGACGTCTAATAGGGCTATCACAGAGTACATACCTGGACAAGATTCTGAGAAGTTTAGAATGGACGAAAGTAAGAAAGGATTCTTACCTATGTTACCAGGCAAAGTCTTGAGTAAGACTCAAGGACCGGCTAGAAGAAAGAGAAAGGATGAGTCGGATCCCCTATGCCTCGGCAGTAGGCTCTATCATGTATGCCATGCTATGTACAAGACCGGATATAGCACATGCGTTAGTTTGACTAGCAGATATCAAAGTGATCCAGGAATAGAACACTGGACAGCGAAGAATACTTGAAAAGAACTAAGGATATGTTTCTTTGTTATGGAGGTGACCAAGAGCTCGTTGTAACAAGTTACACCGATGCAAGTTGGAACACTGATCCTGATGACTCTAAGTCACAATCAGGTACGTGTTTATATTGAATGGTGCTGCAGTAAGCTGGGCAAGCTCGAAGCAGTGCACGGTGGCGAAATCCTCAACAGAATCGGAGTACATAGCGGCTTGAGGCTTCATCGGAAGCGGTATGGATGAAGAGGTTCATTGTAGAGCTCGGTGTGGTTCCTAGTGCATTGGACCCATTAGTCATCTACTGTGACAACATGGGTGCCATCGCCAATGCACAAGAACCAAGGTCACACAAGAGGCTGAAGCATATCAAGCTGCGTTACCACTCGATTCGCGAGTACATCGAAGATGGAGAAGTAAAGATTTGCAAAGTACACACTGATCTGAAGAGATCCGTTGACTAAAGCTCTCCCTAGGGCAAAGCATGACCAACACCAGAATGCCATGGGTGTTAGGTACCTTACAATGTAATCTAGATTATTGACTCTAGTGCAAGTGGGAGACTGTTGGAGATATGCCCAAGAGGCAATAATAAAAGTGGTTATTATATATCTTTATGTTTATGATAAATGTTTATATACCATGCTATAATTGTATTAACCGAAACATTGATACATGTGTGTTATGTAAACAAACAAAGAGTCCCTAGTAAACCTCTTAACTAGCTTGTTGATTAAAAGATGATTAGTTTCATAATCATGAACATTGGATGTTATTAATAACAAGGTTATATCATTGTATGAATGATATAATGGACACACCCAATTAAGCGTAGCATAAGATCACGTCATTAAGTTATTTGCTATAAGCTTTCGATACATAGTTACCTAGTCCTTATGACCATGAGATCATGTAAATCACTTATACCGGAAAGGTACTTTGATTACATCAAACACCACTGCGTAAATGGGTGGTTATAAAGGTGGGATTAAGTATCCGGAAAGTATGAGTTGAGGCATATGGATCAACAGTGGGATTTGTCCATCCCGATGACGGATAGATATACTCTGGGCCCTCTCGGTGGAATGTCGTCTAATGTCTTGCAAGCATATGAATAAGTTCATAAGAGACCACATACCACGGTACGAGTAAAGAGTACTTGTCAGAGACGAGGTTAAACAAGGTATAGTGTGATACCGATGATCAAACCTCGGACAAGTAAAATATCGCGTGACAAAGGGAATTGGTATCGTATGTGAATGGTTCATTCGATCACTAAAGTCATCGTTGAATATGTGGGAGCCATTATGGATCTCCAGATCCCGCTATTGGTTATTGGTCGGAGTGAGTACTCAACCATGTCCGCATAGTTCGCGAACCGTAGGGTGACACACTTAAAGTTGGATGTTGAAATGGTAGAACTTGAATATGGAATGGAGTTGGAATATTTGTTCGGAGTCCCGGATGTGATCCCGGACATCACGAGGAGTTCCGGAATGGTCCGGAGAATAAGATTCATATATAGGATGTCATTTTATATGAATAAAATGTCGCGGAAGGTTCTATGGAAGGTTCTAGAAGGTTCTAGAATAGTCCGGAAGAAACCACCAAGGAAGGTGGAGTCCACAAGGGACTCCACCTCCATGGCCGGCCAGCCCTAGATGGGGTGGAGTCCCAAGTGGACTCCACCATAGGGGGCCAGCCACCCCCCACATGGGAGGTGGAAATCCCACCTTTGGGTGGGAGTCCTAGTTGGGCTAGGTTTCCCCCTCCTATGGAAGGTTTTGGTTCGGGTCTTATTCGAAGACTTGGACACCACCTCTTGGGGTTCCACCTATATAATGAGGGGCCAAGGGAGGGGGCCGGCCAACCAAGAACCACCAAGGTGGCCGCACCCCATAGTGGCCGGCCTCTCCCCAAACCCTAGCCGCCCCGCTCCTCCACATCCCGCATAGCTTAGCGAAGCTCCGCCGAACTTCTACACCGCCACACCACGCCGTCGTGCTGTCGGATTCAAGAGGAGCTACTACTTCCGCTGCCCGCTGGAACGGGGAGGTGGACGTCGTCTTCATCAACAACCGAACGTGTGACCGAGTACGGAGGTGCTGCCCGTTCGTGGCGCCGAACCGATCGTGATCAAGATCTTCTACGCGCTTTTGCAAGCGGCAAGTGAACGTCTACCGCAGCAACAAGAGCCTCCTCTTGTAGGCTTTGGAATCTCTTCAAGGGTGAGTCTCGATAATCCCCTCGTTGCTACCATCTTCTAGATTGCATCTTGGCTTGGATTGCGTGTTCGCCGTAGGAAAATTTTTGTTTTCTATGCTACGTTATCCTACAGTACTTGATCACTTGCCGCTTTCAAAAGCGCGTAGAAGATCTTGACGGTGCCACAATCGGGCAGCACCTCCGCACTCGGTCACACGTACGGTGTTGATGACGATGTCCTTCTCCCAGTACCAGCGGGCAACAGATGTAGTAGATCCTCCTCGGAATCCCGCCAGCATGACGGCGTGGTGGCGGTGGTGGTGGAGAAATCCTGCAGGGCTTCACCATAGTCGTGCAAGAGGGAGGAGGAGGAAGGGGCGGCTAGGGTTTGGGGAGAGGGAGCTTGGGCTGCGACTTGTGTACCTCTTGGGGCTCCCCTTGCCCACCTTTTATAGGTGGAAAAGGTCCTTGGGTCGTCCAAGACCTGCCCCCAAAGTTTGGGAGAGTTCCGGTAGGTTTCTGTCAGTCGAAACCTACTAGAACTAGAACTCTTTTGCCAAATCTGAATCTGCCTTAGGGGAACTCCTTAACCCATAAGGAAAACATGAATACACCTATTATGGAACCCTCCGAACATCCTTGGACAGACCGGGTCGTCCCGGACACTTCTGGAACCTTCCACAATATTCCAGACTATTCCGGTCCTTCCAAAACCTTCTAGAAGCTCCGGTCAAAACACCGGACTTTTTCCGAACCCCGGAAAATGACTTCCCATATATGAATCTTATTCTCTGGACCATTTCGGACCTCCTCGTGATGTCTCGGATCCCATCCGAGACTCCGAACAACATTTGAGCTCCATTCCATATTCCACATCTACTTAAAACGACATCGAACCTTAAGTGTGTCACCCTACGGTTCGAGAACTATGCGGACATGATCGAGACTCTTCTCCGATCAATAACTAATAGCGGGACCTGAAGATCCATAATAGCTCCCACATATTCAACGATGACTTCGTGATCGAAATAACCATTCACATAAAATAACAATTCCCTTTGTCTCGCGATATTTTACTTATCCGAAGTTTGTTCGTCGGTATCTCCATACCTAGTTTAACCTCTTTACCGATAAGTACTCTTTACTCGTACCGTGATATGATATCCCTTGTTAACCAGTCACATGCTTGCAAGCTAATTGGATGGCATTCCACCGAGAGGGCCCAAAGTATATCTATCCGTCATTAGGATGGACAAATCCCACTATTGATACAAGTGCATCAACCCTATATTTTCTGAACACTTAATGCCACCTTTATAACAACCCATTTACGCAGTAGTGTTTGGTGTCATCAAAGCATCCATCCGGTGTAGGTGATTAACATGATCTCATGGTCGAAGGATTAAGTTACTATGCATATTAAAGCTTGAAGCACAAAGAACTAAATGACTTGATCATATGCTACGCTTACTATGGGTGTATGTCCATCACATCATTCACCTAATGATATGACCTTGTTATTAATAACATACAATGTTCATGATCATGAAACCATGATCATCTATTAATCAACAAGCTAGTTTAACAAGAGGCTTAATAGGTACTCCTTTATGTTTACAAAACACACAAGTATTAATGTTTCCGGTTAATACAATTATAGCATGGGATGTAAACATTTGTCATGAACACTAAGATATAACAATAAACACTTTTATTATTGCCTCTTGGGCATATCTCCAACAGTCTCCCACTTGCACTAGAGTCAATAATCTAGTTTACATTTGTAAAGATATAAGACCTTGGACTTATGGTGCTTTATCATGTTTGCTTATGGGAGAGGTTTCAGTCAACGAATCTGACATACTCAGAAACGTATGTATTTTGCAATTCATTTGCGTCTCTACGCATTACTCAGTTTTTCAAAATGAGTCAGTATCAATCGTATATGTTTGGTCTTCTGGTGTAACCTTAATTCCGCGGTCTGAAATATGTTACCAATATTGTCACATACAATATAGTTTCATAGTTCTGACACTACCGGAACTACACCAAGTTCTCAAAGAACTCCTCGACTCAAACACCCTCAATCATTGTCAAAACAATGAGATACTCTGCCTTCGTTTGTAGATTTCGTCACAATATTTAGAACTCATCTAAATCTAGCATAGACTCTTTCTAGCCCATTGTGCTACCTTTTAATGAACACATTTAGCCTAATTGAGATTGAAATTTATTTTATATGTGACCAAACTAATATCGGTGTAACACCTTACAACGATTTGTTTGTCATTACCTTATATAAAACTATATATATATATATCCTCGGCTCTAACAAAGCACTCAGGGATATTCTTACTGTTGTCCAATGATCATCTTGTGAATCATTCTAATATATGCTCGTAACATTTTTAGAGCATAGGACATCTGATTGTGTACATATTATTCGTGATCTAAAATCACTCATGTGTTTTTACTCATTGAGTGTCACACTCTTTTTTTTTTGAACCAGGAGCACCCCGAAGGGTGTAGAAGCATTCATTATAACCAAGCGGTGGGTGTACAATAAGTTACAAAGGACCCCATAAAATCTACAATTACATATGGATCCCTGGTACATGTAGAAAGGACCTCAACAGAAAATCTTAAAATGCAATCAGGTCCTTCTCTATCCCCACCGGTGAGCAAGAGGCCTGAGATGCCGCCGTCGAACTCCGACGCGGGGACTGCACCACTTGCTTCGAAGCCGCCGTAAAATGCGACACCAGACCTCTGGAAGGGCCTCCGAAGGAGGTTGAAATTTCGCCGGAAATCCTCGGCATGGATAACGGCCAGCAAAGACGCCGCCGATGTGCTGCTCAAAGAAGATGCTTCAGATAAACTCCTTCGCCTCCTCCACGCATCACCCACTCCGCCATCTCCTCCGCTTGTCACCGCCTCGACGCCCATAGCGAGAGAGAAGACCAGAGAAAGCCAAATTGAAGAGGAGGCGGGCTCGTGCCTGCACCGCGCCGGAGAAGATGACCCACCATTAGACCCGAAGAACCTGCCACGGACTCGGGGAGGCGAGCAGAGAAGATGGCGATGTCGACTGAGCCAATGGAGCAGCTTATTGAAGAAGCCATCCTTGGATCTTCCCCTTCCTTCAGCCGTCCGCCATGGACGAGCTTCCAGAGGCAAAATCTCCACGATTTGGTTGCTGCTCCGACGCAACCAAACCAGATGACAAGGGGGAAACGAGGGGGCCTTATTTGGTGAGATGCCACTCCTCCTCATCGCCGCAAGCCACCATTCCTGCCACCAGAGAAGGGCCGTCACGAGGAAGAAGAAGATGATGGGCTGGATCTGGCCGAGGGGATCCAGCCGCCTACCCACAGACTCCACAAGGGTAAAGCACAGGAAGACGCCTAGACTACTATATACATGATGCCTGGCACCTCTCCATCCTCCACTCCGGCCGGCGTCGCTGACAGAGAGGATTCCGGATCGGCCCGGCGAAGAAGGCGACGAGCAGTGGACTCTCAAAATAGGCAGACTACTGTAGCGGCTTGAGAGGGGGAGAGGGGAAAAGTCTGGCGTTGAACTGATTTCCATTGAGTGTCACACTCAAGTCTTGTTTAAACATCCAGATGGAAAAGAACACCTTCTTAACGTTTTGATATTTAACTACTTTAATATTCATTCCATGTACTTTGACTTGAAATTATTATGCGTTTCAATCTATCTTCATAGATCCTAACGCTAAATATGTTTTTAGTCCATATCATTTCATTGAAGTTAATTTTCAATGAAACCTTATAATCATATCAAGTACATGATTACATTATTTATAATCAATGATATGTCATCTACATAAAGTATTATAAATATGTCTCAGCGCTCCCACTTAATTTCTGGCAAGCTTCTTCATCGTTTCTGATGAAATCATAACTCTTTGTTTATTTCATCCGGTGAAGATTCCAACTCCGTGATACTCACTTCATCCAGTGAAGTTTGTATATCTTTCTAGCATTCTACGGACTAGCAAAACTCTCAGTTGTATCTTATATACACCTTTAATACACACTTCTAATGAGGAATGTATTTATGCCATCCTACTAACATATCCCATAAAAGAAATATGTAGTGATTACTAGAACAATCCGTATAGACTACAAGCATCGCTGCTGAAGATCTAATCTTATCGCAGTCAACTCTTTGAACTTTGTCGTAAACAATCTTTTGACAAGTCGAGCTTCTTCAAGGATATTATATCCAAGTCTATTAATTTTATAGATTCATTTACTTTCAAAAAGTATTTATTCCTTCAAAAGGTTTACCAAGCTCCAAGCTTGATTTTAGATACTATCTTGGATTTCATGGCTCTTAGCCATTTTAACGGACTCAGTGCTCATCATAGCTTTTTTTTATGTAGTTGGTTTATCATTGTTCAAAATTAATCATTTGTTCACAAATCATTTATTTGCTCACAAAGTAAACAATACCTAAAAGGTTCAATAGGTACTTCGATCTCCATGACTATAACACTTTGTAGACATGGGAGCCATGATCGTCGTGGCCGCTTCCGGAACCATTTCCGATGCTGCGCTACTCTGATCATCATGCTCAGGTTCATCAACCTTATCAAGTTCCATTGTCCTCCCACTCAAATACTTCGCTAGAAACAATTTCTTGGAAATAAGCAAGTAACGTCGACAAACACTTTTGTCTTTGACTTCATAGTGGAAAGAATTCCCAAATTGTTCTCTAGGATAACCAACAAAGACATTCATCCGATTTTTGTTGTAAACTCATTTACTTATGCTATGCATACCAAAATTTAAGAAAGGACTATTAGGGTTTATACCCATGCCATAACTAATATGGTGCCATTTCAACGAATTATGATGGCGCTCTATTTAGTGTAAAATCGGTAGTCTCTAAAGCATAATCTACAAAAATATAATGGCATCATTTTATTTTATATAATCATTAATCCAACAAGGTTTGGATACGTCTCTCAAATACTCCATCATAACTATGGTGTTCCGAGAAACGTGAGTTGTGGAATAATTTCATAACTCTCTTAGATGTTCGCTAAAAATCACAATTCAAATATTTCCACCATGATCCAATCATAGATATTTGACTTTTCTATTACGATGATTTCCACTTCATGCTGAAATTTATTTGAATCTATTCAAATGTTTCAAACTTCTTCCTCATCGAATAAATATATCCATATATATATACACTCAATTTATTGTTGGAAGTTTTCATGAAGTAGAAGAATCTTCCGCACACAACTATGCCCAATGAACCACATATATCATCATGTATGTTTCCACTAAGTTAGTTGCCCGTTCAACTCTTGGCCTATGAACGGTATTTTAGTCATTTTCTTTAGAAAAGATTTGCAAGTGCTAAACGATTCAAAAATAAAATGACTCCAAATATGCATTTGCACGGAGTTTCTTCATGCATTCCTTTCTAACATGACCTAAATGGCGGTTCCACAAATGAGTGGAATTCAAATCATTTACCTTATGGCATTTTAGGTCAGTGTTATGCATGTTTGTTTCACCATTAAGATTTATAATAACTTATCCATCGTACATGGAGTAAGGTCATCATTTGAACAACTCATTGTTTTCATTTGACCAGAGCAAAATAACAATTATTAAGTTCTTAATTATAAATCTGAAGGGCTAGGTAGAATGCCAACGACGAACATAATAACACTTTATTTTGTTCCAGACGTGTATTATTACCACATTCCTTACCAGTCACTTAGGCCATTGTATTCTTGTATTGCGTTGTGTTGTATGACATCTCATACCAACCAATATGGTACAAATACCCAAGAAGTTCATTGTGTGACCTATCAAAGAATACATTCATAACATGTATATCATCTATATACACATGAGCTAGACTTTCTAGTCTTTTCTTTCTTTCTGCCAAAATACTTTTGTAGTTTCCCTTTCGACTTTCCTCATATTTATGAAACCACTTCAACATCAATAACTTCTAGGCTTGTTGGTCAAATATCAATAACCTTGAGGTTCGCACTTTGAAGTTGATCATCACATGACAAGTGTTACGGATTTCACTATTAGTAATTTTTTAATGTGATGAACAATTTCACTCATAATTTTATCCATCAAATCATGAAAACTTCATGATGAAGCTACTATGGCTTACATGGATATGTGAATAACGTTAGTGCCCAACTAGTTGGAGGATCGGGACGCCTAGCGTTTTCAACCTTCGTACATTCCCATAAAACTTATGAGTTTATGTAGTCTCACTAAATTATATTCTATCATCTTGTAATAAGGTCTTAGATATCATATATATCTCACACCTTGCTTATTTTTGAAAACAAACTTTTCAGCTCCTTACTTTTCAAACATATTTGAACATCAAGTTTCACGGAGACAAAATAATTTTAGATACTAATTAAAACCATTGCTTTTCAAATAAGAAATTTGAGGATTACCAAAAGTTTGCAATAGTACTTAATCATTATTGATTCTTTAACATTATTTCTATCTCAATTACAAGCCTATCACAAAGTAGAAAACGGATGCCAATTCTATAAAATTTAATTCAAATACAATTTAGACTATGTTCAGGATAAATTGAGTTTACTATTAATTCTTAAATTAACTAGGTGAACTCCCACTCAAAAAAACATGCCTCATGTTGTCTTAGTGATTACACGAACAAAATCCACTACACCAAGTCCGATCATCACGAGAGATGATGTAGTTTCAATGGCGAACATCAACATGTTCATCATATCATCTATATGATTCATGCTTAACCTTTCGGTCTTCCGTGTACCGAGGCCATGTCTGTACATGCTAGGCTCGTCAAGTCAAACCCTAGTTTCGGCATGTGCAAAAATGGCTTGCACCCGTTGTAATCACACCCGATCATCACGTGATGCTTCAAAACAACGAGTCTTAGCAACGATGCTAACTAAGGACGAACACTTTATTATCTTGATTTTTAGTGAGAGGGATCATCTTATAATGCTACCGTCGCGATCTAAGCAATATAAGATGCATAGAAGGATTAACATCACATGCAATTCATAATGTGATATGATATGGCCCTTTTGTCTTTGCGCCTTTGATCTTCATCTCCAAAGGACGGACATGATCTCCATCATCAACGGTCATGATCTCCATCATCGTCGGCGTAGAGTCAAGGTCAATGTCGCCATCTTCATGGTTGTTCACCACATGTAGCAACTATTCCAACTACTTTGAAATAATACTACTCGTGAAATAATACATAACAAGGGACAACAAAAGCATCAACGCCCACAACCATTGTGTTATACTCGTGCAACCAATCTATGCATAGACACGGCTCTGATACCACTGTAGGGATCTGTAGCATAGAAAACAAAAAAATTCCTACCGCAAGAACGAATAACAAGCCAAGATCTAATATAGTAGATGGTAGCAACGAGGTGAAGATCAATATACCCTCGAAGATCGCTAAGCGTTAACGAGATAAATCTCGTGGTGGATGTACTCGATCACTTGCCGCTTTCAAATGCGCGTAGAAGATCTTGACGGTGCCACAATCGTGCAGCACCTCCACACTCGGTCACACGTACGGTGTTGATGAAGATGTCCTTCTCCCCGTTCCAGCGGGCAACGGACGTAGTAGATCCTCATCGGAATCCCGCCAGCACGACGGCGAGATGGCGGTGGTGGTGGAGAAATCCTACAGCGCTTCACCATAGCCGTGCAAGAGAGAGGAGGAAGGGGCGGCTAGGGTTTGGGGAGAGGGAGCTTGGGCTGCGACTTGTTTACCTCTTGGGGCTCCCCTTGCCCTCCTTTTATAGGTGTAAAAGGTCCTTGGGTCGTCCAAGAACTGCCCCCAAAGTTTGGGAGAGTTACGGTAGGTTTCTGTCAGGCGAAACCTACTAGAACTAGGACTCTTTTGCCAAATCCGAATCTGCCTTAGGGAAAACTCCTTAACCCTTAAGGAAAACATGGATACACCTATTATGGAACCCTCCGAACTTCCTTGGATAGCCCGGGTCATCTCGGACACTTCCGGAACCTTCCACAATATTCCAGACTATTCCGGTGCTTCCAAAACCTTCTAGAAGCTCCGGTCAAAACACCGGACTTTTTCCAAACCCCTGAAAATGACTTCCCATATATGAATCTTATTCTCCGTACCATTCTGAACCTCCTCGTGATGTCTCGGATCCCATCCAAGACTCCGAACAACATTCAAGCTCCATTTCGTATTCCATATCTACTAAAAACAACATCAAACCTTAAGTGTGTCACCCTACGGTTCGAGAACTATGCGGACATGATCGAGACTCTTCTCCGATCAATAACTAATAGCGGGACCTGGAGATCCATAATAGCTCCCACATATTCAATGATGACTTCGTGATCGAAATAACCATTCACATAAAATAACAATTCCCTTTGTCTCGCGATATTTTACTTATCTTTGATCGTCGGTATCTCCATACCTAGTTCAACCTCGTTACCGATAAGTACTCTTTACTCGTACCGTGATACGATATCCCTTGTGAACCAGTCACATGATTGCAAGCTAATTGGATGTCATTCCACCGAGAGGGCACAGAGTATATCTATTCGTCATTAGGATGGACAAATCCCACTATTGATACAAGTGCCGCAACCCTATACTTTCTGAACACTTAATGCCACCTTTATAACAACCCATTTACGCAGTAGTGTTTGGTGTCATCAAAGCATCCATCCGGTGTAGGTGATTAACATGATCTCATGGTCGGAGGATTAAGTTACTATGCATATTAAAGCTTGAAGCACAAAGAACTAAATGACTTGATCATATGCTACGCTTACTATGGGTGTATGTCCATCACATCATTCACCTAATGATATGACCTTGTTATTAATAACATCCAATGTTCATGATCATGAAACCATGATCATCTATTAATCAACAAGCTAGTTTAACAAGAGGCTTACTAGGGACTCCTTTATGTTTACAAAACACACAAGTATTAATGTTTCCGGTTAATACAATTATAGCATGGGATGTAAACATTTATCATGAACACTAAGATATAACAATAAACACTTTTATTATTGCCTCTTGGGCATATCTCCAACAAAGTCAATCAGCCAGCAAGATACAAATAAAGAAGCAAACATTAGTAAAAGGAAGCGATCCTGCCACTCCGAGCCCCAGGGCAGCCCAACAAAAACAAACAAAAGTAATATTTTAACACTGCCAAAACAGTTTATTGACTTGGCCTCAAAACCATCAAGGATAAGGGGATATATGATTGATCTGTTCAAGGGCATTGGTAGGGTTAGGAAGTGCACAAGACAGGGTAGGACCAGGGCTAGGTGTGATAACGCGTGAAGCACACGTGTTTCCCTAGGTTATCGAACCAGTAGGAGTCAAGGAACACGTGAAGGTTGTTGGTGGAGGAGTGTAGTGCGGCGCAACACCAGTGAAACCGGCGCCAACGTGGAACCTGCACAACACAATCAAGATACTTTGCCCCAACTTAACAGTGAGGTTGTTGATGTCTACGGGTGCTTCTATTCTTGTAGACAGTGTTGGGACTCCAAGAGCAGAGGTTTGTAGAACAGCAGAAAGTTTTCCCTTAAGTGGATCACCCAAGGTTTATCGAACTCAGGGAGGAAGAGGTCAAAGATATCCCTCTCAAGCAACCCTGCAATCACGATACAAGAAGTCTCTTGTGTCCCCAACACACCTAATACACTTGTCAGATGTATAGGTGCACTAGTTCGGCGAAGAGATAGTAAAACACAGGTGGTATAGATGGTGGTAATATTGCAGAAAGTAAAGATGCAGAAAACAGTAAACAAGCGGCGCCAGAAAATACTGGCGTGGGAAGCAATTCTTTGTGGTGGAAACAAGGCCTAGGGATCATACTTTCACTAGTGGACACTCTCAACATTGATCACATAATAAATAAGTTCTCTTCCTTGTGCTACATATACTCTTGTTTGATAATGAACACCATTCGTGTAGGATTACACGAACCCTCAATGCCGGAGTTAACAAGCTCCACAACATTCGATATTCATGTTTAAGTAACCTTAGAGCATAATAGATCTTTGCAAAATAGACCGAGTACTAACATAGCATGCACACTGTCACCATCACACTATGAAGGAGGCATAGATCACATCAATACTATCATAGCGATAATCAACTCCATAACCTACAAGAGATTATGATCATAATCTACGACAAACCACACGATGCACACACTGTCACCATTACACCATGTAGGAGGAATAGACTACTTTAATAACATCACATGAGTAGCACATAGATAAATAGTGATACAAAACACATTGCAATCATAAAGGGATATAAATAAGCACTTCAATATGCTATCCATAACAGTGAATAAGTATTCTGTGAAATATAGCCTAAGAGACCCACACGGTGCACACACTGTCACCTTTACACACGTGGGACAAGGAGTCTCCGGAGATCACATAAGTAAAACCCACTTGACTAGCATAATGACATCTAGATTACAAGCATCATCATATGAATCTCAATCATGTAAGGCAGCTCATGAGATTATTGTATTGAAGTACATAGGAGAGAGATTAACCACATAGCTACCAGTACAGCCCTTAGCCTCGATGGAGAACTACTCCCTCCTCATGGGAGACATCAGCGATGATGAAGATGGCATTGATGTCGATGGAGAAGCCTTCCGGGGGCACTTCCCCGTCCGGCGGCGTGCCGAATAGAGACTCCCCCCAGATCTTGGCTTCGCGATAGCGCGGCTCTGGAAGGTTTCGCGTACCGTGGCTTATTCGTATCGAGGTTTTAGGTCGGGGACCTTTATATAGGCGAAGAGGCGGAGTCGGAAGGTCGACGAGGCGGTGACACAACGGGGCGCGGCGGCCCGGCCGCGCCACCTATCATCCGTGGCCTGTGGCCCCCTGACTCTCGGGTGTTGGAAGCTTCCGGTGAAAATAGAAATCGGGCGTTGATTTCGTCCGATTCCGAGAATATTTCCTTACTAGGATTTCTGAAACCAAAAACAAGAAAACAGGAACTGGCACTTCGGCATCTCGTCAATAGGTTAGTTCCGGAAAACGCATCAAAACGATATAAAGTGTGAACAAAACATGTAGGTATTGTCATAAAACAAGCATGGAACATCGGAAATTATAGATACGTTTGAGACGTATCAGCATCCCCAAGCTTAGTTCCTACTCGCCCTCGAGTAGGTAAACGATAACACAAATAATTTCTGGTGACATGCTACCATCATAATCTTGATCAACATTATTGTAAAGCATATGACATGAATGGAGTGATTCAAAGCAATGATCTATAGTTTGCTAACAAATAGATAACATATAGCAAAACTTTTCATGAATAGTACTTTCAAGACAAGCATCAAAAAGTCTTGCATAAGAGTTAACTCATAAAGCAATAAATTCAAAGTAAAGGCATCGAAGCAACACAAAGGAAGATATAAGTTTCAGAAGTTGCTTTCAACTTTCAACATGCATATCTCATGGATAATTGTCAACACAGAGTAATATGATGAATGCAATAAGCAAGTATGTAAGAATCAATGCACAGTTAACACAAGTGTTTGCTTCTAAGATGGAAGGAAATGGGTAAACTGACTCAACATAAAGTAAAAGATAGGCCCTTCGCAGAGGGAAGCAGGATTAAATCATGTGCTAGAGCTTTTCAAGTTTTGAAATCATATAGAGAGCATAAAAGTAAAATTTTGAGAGGTGTTTGTTGTTGTCAACGAATGGTAATGGGTACTCTAACTACCTTATGAACCAGACTTTCAAGAGCGGCTCCCATGAAGGACGTTATCTCTACCAGCAAGGTAGATCATCCCTCTTCTCTTTTGTTTACACATGTACTTTAGTTTTATTTATTAGGTGACACTCCCCCAACCTTTGCTTTCACAAGCCATGGCTAACCGAATCCTCGGGTGCCTTCCAGCATTCACATACCATGGAGGAGTGTCTATTTGCAAATTTAAGTTGCTTACTGATAGATCAGGGCAAAACATGTGAAGAGAATTATTAATGCAAGTTAATTAATTGGGACCGGGAACCCCATTGCCAGCTCTTTTTGCAAAATTATTGGATAAGCGGATGAGCCACTAGTCCATTTGAAAGTCTGTCAAAAGTAAATGACAAGATCGAAAGATAAAACACCACATACTTCCTCATGAGCTAAACATTGACACAAATAAGAGATAATAACTTTTGAATTGTTTAAAGGTAGCACATGAAGTATTTACTTGGAATGGCAGAAAAATACCACATAATAGGTAGATATGGTGGACACAAATGGCATGGGTTTTGGCTCAAGGTTTTGGATGCACGAGAAGTATTTCCTCTCAGTACAAGGCTTAGGATAGCAAGGTTGTTTGAAGCAAACACAAGTATGAACCGGTACAGCAAAACTTACATAAGAACATATTGCAAGCATTATAAGACTCTACACTGTCTTCCTTGTTGCTCAAACACTTTTACCAGAAAATATCTAGACCTTAGAGAGACCAATCATGCAAACCAAATTTCAACAAGCTCTACAGTAGTTCTCCACTACTAGATTTAAACTACATGATGCAAGAGCTTAAACATGATTTATGAGAGCTCAAAACAATTGCCAAGTATCAAATTATTCAAGACCATATGAAGCATTTTCTGATTCCAACCAAATAACAACAAGTGAAGCGATCAACTTTCGCCCTTGAACATTAAAAGCATGAATGAAGAACACTAGTGTTCATATGAAAAAGCGGAGCGTGTCTCTCCCCACACAAGGATGAACTTATTCAGAGAATGAAAATAACACAACGAAAATAAAAGCACACAGACGCTCCAAGTAAAGTACATAAGATGTGATGAATAAAAATATAGTTTCAATAGAAGAAACCTAAGTTGATGAAGAAGGGGATGCCTTGGGCATCCCCAAGCTTAGACGCTTGAGTCTTCTTGAAATATGCAGGGATGAACCACGGGGGCATCCCCAAGCTTAGGCTTTTCACTCTTCTTGATCATATATCACCCTCTTCTCTTGACCCTTGAAAACTTTTGCCACACCAAACTTCAAGCGAACTCATTAGAGGGTTAGTGCATAATAAAAATTCACATGTTCAGAGGTGACACAATCATTCTTTACACTTATGGACATTGCACAAAGCTTCTGAAAGTTAATGGAACAAAGAAACCCATTCAACATAGCAAAAGCGGCAATGCGAAATAAAAGACAGAATCTGTCAAAAACAGAACAGTCCGTAAAGACGAACCTGGAAGGGGCACTTAACTTGCTCAAACGGAAAAACTCAAAACTAATGAAAGTTGCGTACATATCTAAGGATCACACACGTAAATTTGCAGATTTTTTTGATTTTTTTACAGAGACTTCTGCTCAAATTCGTGACAGACAGCAATGCTGTTTCTGCGCAGCAATCCAAATCTAGCATCAACTTACCATAGAGACTTTACTTGGCACAAAAACATGATAAGGAGAGGTTGCTACAGTAGTAAACAACTTCCAAGACTCAACAAAACAAAAATTGCTGTAGTAAAATAAACACATGGGTTATCTCCCAAGAAGTTCTTTCTTTATAGCCATTAAGATGGGCTCAGCAGTTTTAATGATGCACTCGCAAGAAATAGTATTTGAAGCAAAAGAGAGCATCAAGAGGCAAATTCAAAACACATTTAAGTCTAACATGCTTCCTATGCATAGGAATCTTGTAAATAAACAAGTTCATGAAGAGTATAGTGGCAAGCATAGGAAGACAAAATAAGTGTAGCTTCAAAAATTTCAGCACATAGAGAGGTGTTTTAGTAACATGAAAATTTCTACAACCATATTTTCCTCTCTCATAATAACTTTCAGTAGCATCATGAGCAAACTCAACAATATAACTATCACATAAATCATTCTTATCATGAGTCTCATGCATAAAATTATTACTCTCCACATAAGCATAATCAATTTTATTAGTTGTAGTGGGAGCAAATTCAACAAAGTAGCTATCATTATTATTCTCATCATCAAATATAGGAGGCAAAGTATCATAAAAGAAAATTTTCTCCTCAATGCTTGGGGGACCAAAAATATCATGCTCATCAAAACCAGCTTCCCCAAGCTTAGAATTTTCCATATCATTAACAACAATGGTGTTCAAAACGTTCATACTAATATCATTGCTACTAGCATGCAAATAAGATTCCATAGGTTTTTTAATTTTGGCAGCAAACAATCCATGTCTTAACTCAGGAAATAGAATAAGAAGCTCATTGTTGCATTCCATTATGCCTAACTAGTGTAAACAAGAAACCAAAAGATGCAATTGCAGGATCTAAAGGAAATAGCTTTGAGTACTTACAACGGCACCGGAAAATAGCTTAGTAGCCGAGATCCGGAGTGTGAGTACCTTTTACCTTTCCTCCCCGGCGGCGCCGAAAATAGCTTGATGTCTACGGGTGCTTCTATTCTTGTAGACAGTGTTGGGCCTCCAAGAGCAGAGGTTTGTAGAACAGCAAGTTTTCCCTTAAGTGGATCACCCAAGGTTTATCGAACTCGGGGAGGAAGAGGTCAAAGATATCCCTCTCAAGCAACCCCAATCACGATACAAGAAGTCTCTTGTGTCCCCAACACACCTAATACACTTGTCAGATGTATAGGTGCACTAGTTCGAAGAGATAGTAAAACACATGTGGTATAGATGGTGGTAATATTGCGAAAGTAAAGATGCGGTAAAACAATAAACAAGCGGCGCCAGAAAATAGCTTGTTGGCGTGGGAAGCAATTCTTTGTGGTGGAAACAAGGCCTAGGGATCATACTTTCACTAGTGGACAGTCTCAACATTGATCACATAATAAATAAGTTCTCTTCCTTGTGCTACATATACTCTTGTTTGATAATGAACACCATTCGTTGCGTAGGATTACACGAACCCTCAATGCCGGAGTTAACAAGCTCCACAACATTCGATATTCATGTTTAAGTAACCTTAGAGCATAATAGATCTTTGCAAAAAGACCGAGTACTAACATAGCATGCACACTGTCACCATCACACTATGAAGGAGGCATAGATCACATCAATACTATCATAGCGATAATCAACTCCATAACCTACAAGAGATTATGATCATAATCTACGACAAGAACCACACGATGCACACACTGTCACCATTACACCATGTAGGAGGAATAGACTACTTTAATAACATCACATGAGTAGCACATAGATAAATAGTGATACAAAACACATTGCAATCATAAAGGGATATAAATAAGCACTTCAATATGCTATCCATAACAGTGAATAAGTATTCTGTGAAATATAGCCTAAGAGACCCACACGGTGCACACACTGTCACCTTTACACACGTGGGACAAGGAGTCTCCGGAGATCACATAAGTAAAACCCACTTGACTAGCATAATGACATCTAGATTACAAGCATCATCATATGAATCTCAATCATGTAAGGCAGCTCATGAGATTATTGTATTGAAGTACATAGGAGAGAGATTAACCACATAGCTACCGGTACAGCCCTTAGCCTCGATGGAGAACTACTCCCTCCTCATGGGAGACATCAGCGGTGATGAAGATGGCGTTGATGTCGATGGAGAAGCCTCCGGGGGCACTTCCCGTCCTGGCGGCGTGCCGGAACAGAGACTCCTGTCCCCAGATCTTGGCTTCGCGATAGCGGCGGCTGGAAGGTTTCGCGTACCGTGGCTTATTCGTATCAAGGTTTTAGGTCAGGGACCTTTATATAGGCGAAGAGGCGGAGTCGGAAGGTCGACGAGGCGGTGACACAACGGCGCGGCCTGGCCACGGCCGCGCCACCTGTCATCTGGTGTTGTGGCCCCCTCTGCGACTCTCGGGTGGAAGCTTCGGTGAAAATAGTCTTGGGCGTTGATTTCGTTCGATTGAATATTTCCTTACTAGGATTTCTGACCAAAAACAGCAGACAGGAACGCACTTCGGCATCTCGTCAATAGGTTAGTTCCGGAAAACGCATCAAAACGATATAAAGTGTGAACAAAACATGTAGGTATTGTCATAAAACAAGCATGGAAAATCAGAAATTATAGATACGTTTGAGACGTATCAGTTGTCAATCTCACCGGCTTGCTGAAAACAAAGGATTAAACGTATAGTGTGGAAGATGATGTTTGTTTGTGAAGAACAGTAGAGAACAATGATTGCAGTAGATTGTATTCAGATGTAAAAGAATGGACCGGGGTCCACAGTTCACTAGTGGTGTCTCTCCAATAAGATAAATAACATGATGGGTTAACAAATTACAGGTGGGCAATTGACAAATAAAGATTCAATACATATCATGATGATCACTATGAGATTTAATCAGGGCATTACGACAAGGAACATAGACCGCCATCATGCATCTATGCCTAAATAGTCCACCTTCAGGTTAGCATCCGCACCCCTTCCAGTATTAAGTTGCAAACAACGGACAATTGCATTAAGTATGGTGCGTAATGTAATCAACACAAATATCCTTAGACAAAGCATCGATGTTTTATCCCTAGTAGCAACAACACAACCTTAGAACTTTCTGTCACTGTCCCAGATTCAATGGAGGCATGAACCCACTATCGAGCATAAATACCCCCTCTTGGAGTTACAAGTATCAACTTGGACAGGGCCTCTACTAGCAACGGAGAGCATGCAAGAACATAAACAACACATATATGATAGATTGATAATCAACTTGACATAATTCTATATTCATCGGATCCCACCAAACACAACATGTAGCATTACACATAGATGATCTTGATCATGTTAGGCAGCTCACAAGATCTAAACATGATAGCACAAGAAGAGAAGACAACCATCTAGCTACTGCTATGGACCCATAGTCCAAGGATGAACTACTCACGCATCAATCCGGACGCGGGCATGATGATGTAGAGCCCTCCGGTGATGATTCCCTCTCCGGCAGGGTGAGGCGATCTCCTGAATCCCCGAGATGGGATTGGCGGCGGCGGCGTCTCGGAAGTATTTCCGTATCGTGGCTCTCGGTAATAGGGTTTCGCGACGAAGAGTATAAGTAGGCGGAAGGGCAGCGTTGGAGGGCGCGGGGCCCCACACAATAGGCCGACGCGGGCCCCATGCAGGCCGCACCGCCCTATCGTGTCGGCCCCTCGTGGCCCCACTTCGTATCCCCTCCGGTCTTCTGGAAGCTTCGTGGAAAAATAAGATCCTGGGCGTTGATTTTGTCCAATTCCGAGAATATTTCCTTTGTAGGATTTCTGAAACCAAAAACAGAAAACAGCAACTGGCGCTTCGGCATCTTGTTAATAGGTTAGTGCCGGAAAATGCATAATAATGATGTAAAGTATGTATAAAACATGTGAGTATTGTCATAAAAGTAGTATGGAACTGTTATCACCGGATTTTGGCCAAATCAGGAGATGGGCCGTAAGTGAAGATGGGCTTGAAGGATATACACGTGGAGCGACTTTGAAGCGGCCTTGCACGAAGAGTTTGGGCTAGATTGCCCGTGTATCTGTAAATTATAGCGATTTACATCTTAGTTTAGAACTAAAAGATAGAGTTTAACCCGTGCACGTCCAAATTAGAAAGTCCCTTGGACTATAAATATGTATCTAGGGTTATCGAGAAAGGAGGACAATCACGTTCACAACAAACACAAACCAGGCGCATCGCCACCCCTTGTTTCGAGGGTTTCTTCCGGGTAAGCATCATGCTGCCTAGATCGCATCTTGCGATCTAGGCAGACACGTTTATTATCTTGTGTTACTCGTGTTGAAGCGTTGTTGATGGCGAGTAGCACTATTTATCATAGGTGTTTTGGGGCTTGCATGGATGTTTTTCTTATGCATATTTGCTTAGCTATGCTGTCCCTCGATATCTAGCTGCCCTTATACCTATCTAGGTGTAAGGGCAGCACCTTGCTTGTTTGTAATTTAGTAGATCCAATCTGTTATAGTCGCTCCTTGATTCTTCAAGGATTGGTTTAATATCTGTCTGGTTAGGCCTTGCAAACGGGTTGAACGATCCGGTAGTGCGTAAGGTATGGTTTGTTAGTCCTAAGAGGGATGTTCCGGGAATTGATTTAATGTTGGTTTTTAGGCCTCTTTTAGGGTTAGTTTTCCACTATCTTCCGTGTCTATTAGGCTCAACTACGCGTAGGATGTTCCGATCATGCGGTGAAAACCCTAAACTGTCGTAGATTGGTTTAACTTTATATTGATCAAGCAGGAGCCCCATGTCGTCGTAAATCCAACGTGGACCATGGGGCGATCGGCTCTTTGAGCCGATCCACGGGCAACCTGAGAGCCGATCGGGCTCGTATTTAATGTTTACGTGTCTACCATGCAGGAGACTAATCGAAGCAATCCAACACCTTCGACCAGGTATAGGTCAGGTGGCACGCCTGCAACCGCTAGGACGTGTGCCGGAACATTGCGGGACGACGTCGAGGGACCAGGCCCACCCGCAGTCTTGGCAGCCTCCGGCTCTTCGTGTTGCTTAACCACTGCTCGCCGGTGGGTTTTGGCAGGCAACACATTCTGGCACACCCGGTGGGACCATCTTCTACAACAACCACGTCAACACCTGCATCCGAGATGGCGGACGAAGAGATCAAGCATGAAGATCTGCCTCCAGAGCACAAGAAGAAATACGATGAGCTCAAGGCCATCTTCGAAGCCGATCTCATTGGCTCTTTCGAGAAGACCCGTTCGCACGGGACTAGGTTCAAAGGGTTCCAACCCGAAGGCGTGTTTGAAGGAGTAGATCTGTCTCTCCCTTCGGAGGACCGTACCAGAGCCCTACGCCAAGAAATTAACTATGTTGTGGCTCATTCTCTACATCGGCATTCTAAGAGCCTGGTGAACACTCTGGAGCGTGTCGCGCTTCGTGTGGTTCAAGAAATCATGAAGCATCAATATTCTCCGTCGGGACCTGCTCTAGGAACTCACCAGGGAGAAATACCATTCTACACTAGGCCACCACTGCCATACACGTTTGCAGCTCCACAACAACAAGGTTCACCGGCGTACGTCGTCTACAAGGTTGGAGGCGATCCTGGCGATTACCAATTCTGTATGAGCCGCCCAAGGAGATTCCATATGGATACGTGTGCACGTACGTGCCGATGCAACAAGCTGGCGAACATTACAGCGGAGGGGTTCTTGGACGGGAGTAGTTCTGGAGCAGAGAGTTCTGGAGAATCTTGAAACAGTGTGGCTAGCAAAATATGCCACCGAACGAGTCATGAAAGCTCAACCTCTGCAGCTCCTACGGTGGATCAGATTACGCAATCTTGAGAGACCAGTTCGGTATCTGCCGAAGAAGAGAATGATCGGCTATTCCAAGCCGTATCCCAACGAGTATGACCTAATCCCACTACCGCCTAAGTATCGGCTCCCTGACTTCACGAAATTCAGTGGATCAGAAGGGTCTAGCTCAATTGAGCACGTGAGCCGATATTTGGCGCAGTTGGGCATGGTCTCAGCTTCAGACCAGCTACGTGTGAGGTTCTTTTCACAATCTCTCACGGTTCCAGCCTTTGGGTGGTACACCTCGTTGCCACCAGATTCGGTTCGAACATGGAAGCTGGAAGAACAGTTTCACATACAATATCATTCGGAAGCTACCGAAGCTGGCATTGCCGATTTGACTCAAGCGGCAAAGGCGAGGAGAGACGGTGTCCGAATATATTCAGCGTTGGGACCGTCAGGAACCGATGTTATTCGGTTCGTTTATCCGAGAGGAAGCAGAGAGCGGCAATAGCAGGCCTTTCGGCGCCGCTCAAGGATCGACGTTCCAAGCAGACTACAATTCAGCGCATATGGTTCAGAAATTGACATCGTATGAACAGCGCCACCCGAATGTACCAGGACAAGTTCAAGCGCATCGCCCTGGTCGAGCCGAAGAAGATGAAGATTCGGATGATGGTCGCCGTGGCTGAATGGGCTCGGGCTACCCGTGTCCTGCAAATGGGTGAAACAACCAGGGCCAGCAAAAGGGTTTGACTTTGACTTAAGCAAAACGGAGCAAATTTTTGATTTGCTGCTGAAAGAAAAACAGCTGAAGTTACCCGAAGGCCACAAAATCCCCACGTTACAAGAGATGTACGGCAGGCCATACTGCAAATGGCATCACACGTTCACCCATGCCACCAATGACTGCAAGGTGTTGCGCGGACAGATTCAAATGGCGATAGAACAAGGCCGATTACTCTTCGGTCAGTTTGCCATGAAAGTTGACTCACATCCGTTTCCTAACGTCAACATGGTGGATCTCACCTGCATAAGATACGAGCCAGGTTTCTCTTGTGATATCAACATGGCAGGGCTTGTAGACCACCGTGGCAAGGATAAGACAGTCATTCCGTGGCAAAGATAAAGAGGAGGCCGATCCACGCGACCGGCCCGCATGATGACAGAGACGGTACTTGGTGAGGAAGAGGTGAGAAGCGTGCGGTATCAACGACCACTCTCCGCACATCTCCTTAACAAATATGAGCAGCAGTACGACCGACGTCGGCGCTACGACGTAGATGATGAGAGATATCGTCGGTCCGATGCAGATGACAGGAAGTATCGTCGATATGGTAGAGACCAAGAAGGGTATGAGCGTCACGCTAGAGGGAGGTCAAGAGAGCAAGAGGACATGGATAGGCATTGGAACTGTCCTTTCTTCAAACACTGCTGGGACTCAGGAATGAGCCGATTGCCTACAATCGAGAACTGCCCAGAATGTAGACAGAAGAGGAAGGGAACAAATGAAGTTTCGGTGTTCAAGCGTCTAGGACCTCTCCCACCTCGGAACAAACGAGCTGAGTCATCTCAAGATGAAGACTTCGAGGAGTCAGATGAAGAAGATAGATATCACCGGCCAAGGTGGTGTCCTGATGGACTCATCCACTCCCAAAAGCGAAGAGTGCAGCGGCTACGAAACCTAGAGGAAGCCGAGGCGCAGTACCTGTACACGTTGAGGAAAGCACGGCCCGATCTGGCTGTGAAAATTCAGCAAACATTGGAGACAGAGGCACGACCACAGAAGAAAGTGTGGCGCCCCAAGCAAACAAGAGCCGATGCAGAGGCATCGGCTGATACAAACATGGTGTTTATACTCCCGTCAGAATTTTGTGCTCCAAAAGACGAGGAAGTATCGGTGGCACAATTTGACTGCGGTCCACAACCATTATCTTTGAGAAGCCACGAGAGAGGAGCTACAGGCATCTGAAAGCCCTATACCGAGAGGTTACATCAATGGGCAGCCTATTGGCAAGATGTTGGTTGACACGGGAGCGGCGGTCAATATAATGCCGTACTCCATGTTACGACGTTTGGGACATTCCAATGAAGATCTGATCAAGACCAACGTCACACTAAGCGATTTCAACGGCCAAGCGTCGAAGCCAAGGGTGTTCTGAACGTAGATCTAACCGTGGGCCGAAAAACCATCCCTACGTCATTCTTCATCGTCGACAGCAAAAACACTTGCTGTCCTGCTAGGAAGGGATTGGATCCACGCTAACTGTTGCATTCCATCCACAATGCATCAGTGCATCATACAATGGGATGGAGATGAAGTGGAGGTTGTTCATGCAGATGACTCAATCAAGATCTCATTATCTGGCATGAACATTTGGGATGCAGACGACAAAGAGCCGCTTTCAGGAATCAATTTGGACGGCTGTGAGCGCATCGAAGCTTCAAAAACGGGGTGAGGCTGGTCTTATCCAGGCCCTGACAGAGTAGCAAGATCCAAGTCTGTGGACCTACGTGGCAAGGCCGATCCCGGTGATCGGCCCCAAAAAATAAAAAGCAAAGATCTCACCTCAAGCATGTCACGTAGCTATAGCAGAGAACCAATATGTTGTAAACCCTCATTGAACATTGCAATGAAAAAGGAGGCCGATTCTAGCAATCGGCCAAAATTATCCTCAACATGCCTTTCGCCTGTGTGCAGCATTGATTTAGCAGGCGATGGATGGGTATGGGTTTACATCAGGTGATGAGCTAGAAGAGATTGACATTGGTCCTGGGGATAAGCCACGACCAACATTTATCAGCAAAAAGTTAGATCCGCATCTGAGGGACCTGATGATATCCTGTTGAAAGAGTACCCAGATTGTTTCGCATGGGATTATACAGAGATGCCGGTTAGACAGGAGCATCATTGAGCATCGACTCCCTCTGAAAAAGGATTTCGGCCGTTGCGAGCACGACAGATGAAGGCCGAAATCTTGGTGGAAGTCAAGAAAGAGATTCAAAAGATGTTGGACGCCGGGTTCATCAGGCCATGCAGGTACGCTGAATGGATTTCCAATGTCGTACCTGTGGAGAAAAAGGATGGCCGATGGCGCGTCGCCATAGATTTTCGGAATCTCAATAGTGCCACTCCAAAGGATGAATATCCGATGCCAGTAGCAGAGACATTGATCAATGCGGCTGCTGGTCATAAGGTTTAAGTTTCATGGATGGCAATGCTGGCTACAACCAAATCTTCATGGCTCCAGAAGATATAAACAAGACTGCATTCAGAGTGCCAGGCTTAGTGGGCTTGTTTGAATATGTAGTCATGACATTTGGACTGAAGAATGCCGGCGCAACCTACCAAAGAGCCATGAATTACATCTTTCATGATTTAATCGGCAAATTGGTGGAGATTTACATCGACGACGTGGTGGTCAAGTATGTTTCGATGGACGGACAATTGGAAGATTTGAGACACGTCCTGGACCGAACTAGGAAGTTCGGACTAAGAATGAATCCAAAGAAGTGTGCCTTTGGGGTGACGGCTGGTCAGTTCCTGGGATTCTTGGTTCATGAGCGTGGAATCGAGATCGGCCTGAAAAGTCAAGAAGTAGTGCGAACAATGAAGCCACCCACCACGAAGAAGGAGCTCCAGTGTCTCATCGACAAAATCAATTTCGTCAGAAGATTCATCTCCAATCTGTCAGGGCGAATTGAGCCGTTCATGGGATTGGTCAAAATCAAGTCTGATGAGGAGTTTCGCTGGGGCAGAGCAACAGCAAGCATTTGACGATATTAAGGAGTACTTAACGAAGCCACCTGTGTTGGTTCCACCGTAGCAAGACAGGCCATTCTACATTTACTTTTCAGAGCGACACCTCCATCGCGTCGTGGTGCTGCAGGTCTATGATGGTCTGGAAAAGTGGTTTTCTACCTCAGCAGAAGGATGTTGGATGCAGAAACGAGGTACCCGAGATCGAGAAGTTGTGCCTCTGTCTGTTTTTCACCTGCACCAAGATCTTGCTGTCAGCAGAAATCATCGTCATATGCAAATCGGATGTCATCAAGCACATGCTGTCGGCTCCTGTATTGAAAGGCCGACTCGGCAAATGGATGTTTGCTTTATCGGAATTTGATATCCGGTATCAGCCTGCGAAAGCAGTCAAAGGACAAGCGTTGGCCAATCTTATTGCAGAACGAATAAACACGGGCGTAGCAGCACTATCTGTGCGTGCATGGACCATGTTCTTCGATGGATCGGTCTGTGAAGATGGTTGTGGCATCGGCATGCTACTCGTGTCACCTCGTGGGGCAACATACTCCTTCTCCATCAGGCTATCTACACCTTGCACTAACAATGTTGCTGAGTATGAAGCAATATGCAAGGGAATGGAATTGCTACTGGACGCTGGGGCAGAGGCAGTTGAGATCTTTGGGGATTCCAAATTGGTGATTTCTCAACTCACGGAGGAGTACAAGTGTGAGAGCGAGTCGCTCTTCCCATTATGGATGCAATGTCGTGAACTGATGGCCCAGTTCAGGTATATAAACTTCCATTGGATCCCAAGGTCGCACCGAGGCGAACGACCTCGCACAGACAGCATCAGGATACAAAGACGTGGTAGATGGAGCCGATTTTCAGGTGCAGCTCATGGAACCCGATGATTGGAGAGCCGATATCTTCACTTACTTGAAAGATCCGGCTCGGGGGCACCTAAACGGATAAGATACAGGGCCATGAAGTACGTCCTGATTGGTGATGACATGTTCTACAGGACTTTGGAAGGGTTACTTCTCAAATGTTTGGGACCAGCCGAGTCCAATCGGCTCTTGCATGAGGTGCATGCGGGTGTGGAACTCACCAATCGGCTCATAAGATGAAGTGGCTGATCAGGCGATCGGGATTTTATTGGCCCACCATGCTTGAAGATTGTTTCCATACTATAAAGGGTGTCAAGCATGTCGGAAGTTCGGAGCATTCAGATGGTACCCGCATCGGCGATGAATCCTATCATCAAGCCGTGGCCGTTGAGGGTGGGGCATGGATATGATCGGCAAAATAATCCTCCTTCGAGCAAAGGTCATGTATGGGTTCTGGCCATTACAGATTATTTTACTAAATGGGTAGAGGCCGTCCCTATGAAGGCAGTGGCAGCGTCAGATGTTGTCGATTTCGTGAGGGAGCATGTTATCCACAGATTCGGAGACTATCACGACCGATGGAGGTTCGGTCTTCGTGTCTAAGGAGTTTAGAAAGTTCTGTGAGGATATGGGAATCAAGCTGATCCGATCGTCTCCATACTATGCTCAAGCAAATGGACAGGCTGAAGCATCCAACAAAAGTCTGATCAAGCTGATTAAGAGGAAGATCGACGAGCATCCTAGACGTTGGCACGAGGTATTGTCAGAAGCGTTATGGGCTTATCGCATGTCGTGTCATGGAGCAATAAAAACCTCGCCATACCATCTGGTCTATGGACAAGAAGCTGTGTTACCCTGGGAAATCAAGGCTGGGTCGAGACGGGTCACATTTCAGAATGATTTAACTACTGAAGAATATGCATGATGAGTGACAGTATTGAGGATGCAACAGAACTCAGAATTTGGTCACTTGAGAAAATCAAGGAGAATAAAGCCAAGGTGGCTCGCGCATATAATAAGAAGGTGAAGCCAAAGAAGTTCCAGGTTGGTGATCTGGTATGGGAAGCTGTATTGCCGTTGGGGACTGAGGATAAAATGTATGATAAATGGTCTCCAAATTGGCACGGCCCGTACAAAGTCGACCAAGTTTTAAAGGGTAATGCATACATGCTCAAGCAAATGGATGGTGTGAAGTTCCCAGTGGCTGTCAATGGCCAGCATCTCAAGAAGTACTTCCCAAGCATGTGGGATGATGAGCAGTAAGATATGGAGGCCGATACACGAAATCGGCCAGTAAATTTTTTAAATTTTTTGGGAAACAGCCGATGCACAGACATCGACTTTAGAATAAGAACAGCCGATGCGCAGTCATCGACTTTAGAGGTGCAAAGTATCATGGTCAGGTATCAAGTTATTGTCTGAATGTGAGGATTGTGCTTGAACTGTCTAATTGGTTATCAGATTAGCTTTATGGGCGTCTGATGGTACAAAGCCGATACGGTGCTATCGGCTCTTGGGGCGTTGACCACCTTTGACAATCGGAAAGTAAGAGGATGTGAAATCGGATGATTGGAAATTAAATTGGAATAACATTTTCATTGATTCAAAGGGGGATTGTACAACAAAGAGCTAATTGCTCTCAAAAGGGATGATCTAGGGCCTAATGCATTACTGCTAGCCCTATTCTAGCTCCTAATCTACGGGCCATCGCTGCCCTCGTCGTCGCCGTCGTAGCTGCCGTCGGCGCTGCTTCCGGCGAAGTCCTCATCGCTGCGATGAAGCCATCGGCGGGAGCTTCATCGTCGTCGTCGTCGTCGTCATCGTCATCCGACCCGCGCGGAAGCGCTTGGCCGGTGGGTACCCCGCGGAGGAGGAGTCCTCTTCCTCCGATTCCTCCGCCTCCTCTTCCTCCTCGTCGGAGGAGAAGCCCCCGTCCCAGGGGAAGAGGTCG
This sequence comes from Lolium multiflorum, assembly GCA_030979885.1. Lineage (NCBI taxonomy): Eukaryota > Viridiplantae > Streptophyta > Magnoliopsida > Poales > Poaceae > Lolium > Lolium multiflorum. The sequence continues at coordinate 104,805,964 of CM061752.1, read as the reverse complement.
TCGTCGCTTGCTGCCTCCAGCTCCCCATTGACGAGGAACTGGAGGTCTTCCTCCCCGTCAGTGAGGGGTTCGTCGTCCTCCGATTCGGCGGAGAAGTCCCAGTCCCACGTGTCCCAATACTTTGGGGCGTAGAATTCGTAGATGGCCATCAGGTCGACCTCCGGCTCAAGCTCGCTGGAAGAGGAGGATTGGAAGGATAGGCCGGAGGAGACGGAGGAAGAAGAGGAGTCCATGGCGGCTGAGGAGGGTTTTTTGTTTGCCGATGGCTACTGTGGAGCAAGGGGATGAAGAAGCCAGCCGTTTGGACGAGTTTAAATAAAGGGATATAATGAAAAAACGGTTTAATGCTGTGGCAGTTTCGAGGATGCGTTGCTAAAACTGACAGATCGTGCGGTCGAAGAAGTTGAGAAGGCAAGGCGTCATGATGAAAGGGCACTGGAGCGGTTCGGCTCTGCAATGCAGTTTTGCTCTGTTGTGTCAAATCATGGTGAAGAAAAAACAGAGTGGTTCGGTTCTGCTCGCCACGACATGACCCTTCGAAGGAAAAACAGTGGTTTTGAAATTATCATTACCAAAACCAGGGGGCATGTGTTATCACCGGATTTTGGCCAAATCGGGAGATGGGCCGTAAGTGAAGATGGGCTTGAAGGATATACACGTGGAGCGACTTTGAAGCGGCCTTGCACGAAGAGTTTGGGCTAGATTGCCCGTGTATCTGTAAATTATAGCGATTTACATCTTAGTTTAGAATTAAAAGATAGAGTTTAACCCGTGCACGGTTAGGTGCACGTCCAAATTAGAAAGTCCCTTGGACTATAAATATGTATCTAGGGTTATCGAGAAAGGAGGACAATCACGTTCACAACAAACACAAACCAGGCGCATCGCCACCCCTTGTTTCGAGGGTTTCTTAGGGTAAGCATCATGCTGCCTAGATCGTGCGATCTAGGCAGTACACGTTTATTCGTTATCTTGTGTTACTCGTGCTGAAGCGTTGTTGATGGCGAGTAGCACTATTTATCATAGGTGTTTTGGGGCTTGCATGGATGTTTTTCTTATGCATATTTGCTTAGCTATGCTGTCCCTCGATATCTAGCTGCCCTTATACCTATCTAGGTGTAAGGGCAGCACCTTGCTTGTTTGTTATTTAGTAGATCCAATCTGTTATAGTTGCTCCTTGATTCTTCAAGGATTGGTTTAATATCTGTCTGGTTAGGCCTTGCAAACGGGTTGAACGATCCGGTAGTGCGCAAGGTATGGTTTGTTAGTCCTAAGAGGGATGTTCCGGGAATTGACTTAATGTTGGTTTTTAGGCCTCTTTTAGGGTTAGTTTTCCACTATCTTTCGTGTCTATTAGGCTCAACTACGCGTAGGATGTTCCGATCATGCGGTGAAAACCCTAAACTGTCGTAGATTGGTTTAACTTTATATTGATCAAGCAGGAGCCCCATGTCGTCGTAAATCCAACGTGGACCACGGGGCGATCGGCTCTTTGAGCCGATCCACAGGGCAACCTGAGAGCCGATCGGGCTCGTATTTAATGTTTACGTGTCTACCATGCAGGAGACTAATCGAAGCAATCCAACACCTTCCGACCAGGTATAGGTCAGGTGGCACGCCCCGCTAGGACGTGTGCCGGAACATTGCGGGACGACGTCGAGGGACCAGGGCCCACCCATCTTGGCGGCCTCCGGCTCTTCGTGTTGCTTAACCACTGCTCGCCGGTGGGCTTTGGCAGGCAACAGGAACATAAGAAATTATAGATACGTTTGAGACGTATCAAGCATCCCCAAGCTTAGTTCCTACTCGCCCTCGAGTAGGTAAACGATAACAACAAATAATTTGAAGTGACATGCTACCAACATAACCTTGATCAACATTATTGTAAAGCATATGAGATGGATGGAGTGATTCGAAGCAATAGATTGCTAACAAAAGATAATGACTAAACAACTGAATCATATAGCAAAACTTTTCATGAATAGTAGTTTCAAGACAAGTATAAAAAAGAATTGCATAAGAGCTAACTCATAAAGCAATAGATTCAAAGTAGAAGGCATTGAAGCAACACAAAGGATGATTAAGTTTCAGCAATAGCTTTCAACTTGTAACATGTATATCTCATGGATATTTGTCAACATAGAGTAATATAACAAGTGCAATAAGTAAACATGTAAGAATCAATGCACACAGTTAACACAAGTGTTTGCTTCTAAGATAGAAAGAAGTAGGTAAACTGACTCAACATAAAGTAAAAGAATGGCCCTTCGCAGAGGGAAGCATGGATTACTATTTTTGTGCTAGAGCTTTTATTTTGAAAACATAGAAACAATTTTGTTAACGGTAGTAATAATTCATATGTGTTATGCATAATACTTCCTACAAGTTGCAAGCCTCATGCATAGAATACCAATATTGCCCGCACCTTGTCCTAATCAGCTTGGATTACATGGATTATCATTGCATAACATATGTTTCAACCAAGTGTCACAAAGGGGTACCTCTATGCCGCCTGTACAAAGGTCCAAGGAGATCAATCGCATTTGATTTCTCGTTTTTAATAGATCTCAACTTAGGACATCCATACCGGGACAACATAGACAACAGATAATGGACTCCTCTTTAATGCATAAGCATTCAACAACAAATAATATTCTCATAAGAGAGTGAGGATGAATGTCCAAACTGAAAACTTCCACCATGATACATGGCTTTAGTTAGCGGCCCAGTGTTCTTCTCTAACATATGCATACTCAAACCATTTGATCATGATAAATCACCCTTACTTCAGACAAGACGAACATGCATAGCATCTCACATGATATCCAACAACGGTAAAAAGTTGATGGCGTCCCCAGAAACATGGTTACCGCTCAACAAGCAACTTATAAGAACTAAAACACATAGCTACATATTCATCACCACAATAGTTTTTAAGCTATTTTCCCATGAGCTATATATTGAAAAGACAAAGGAATGAAATTTTAAAGGTAGCACTCAAGTAATTTACTTTGGAATGGCAGAAAAATACCACATAGTAGGTAGATATGGTGGACACAAATGGCATGGGTTTTGGCTCAAGGTGTTTGGATGCACGAGAAGCATTTCCTCTCAGTACAAGGCTTTGGCTAGCAAGGTTGTTGAAGCAAACACAAGTATGAACAGTACAACAAAACTTACACAAGAACATATTGCAAGCATTATATGACTCTACTTGTCTTCCTTGTTGTTCAAACACTTTACCAGAAAATATCTAGACCTTAGAGAGACCAATCATGCAAACCAAATTTCAACAAGCTCTACGGTAGTTCTCCACTAATAGATTAAACTACATGATGCAAGAGCTTAAACATGATCTATGAGAGCTCAAAACAATTGCCAAGTTTCAAGTTATTCCAAACCATATGAAGCATTTTCTGATTCCAACCAAATAGCAATCAACGAAGCAATTTTCAGCCTTCGCCATGAACATTAAAGCATAACTAAGAACACAAGTGTTCCATATGAAAAAGCGGAGCGTAATATCTCCAATACAAGGATGGTGGGATACAACTTTATTCAAACCATAAACAAAACAAAAGCAAAAAGACGCTCCAAGTAAAGAACATAAGATGTGATGGAATAAAAATATAGTTTCACTAGAAGTGACCTGATAAGTTGTCGATGAAGAAGGGGATGCCTTGGGCATCCCCAAGCTTAGATGCTTGAGTCTTCTTAAAATATGCAGGGATGAATCACGGGGGCATCCCCAAGCTTAGACTTTCGCTCTTCTTGATCATATTGTATCATCCTCTTCTCTTGACCCTTGAAAACTTCCTCCACACCAAACTTAAAGCAAACTCATTAGAGGGTTAGTGCATAATCAAAAATTCATATATTCAGAGGTGACATAATCATTCTTAACACTTCTGGACATTGCACAAAGCTACTGCAAGTTAATGGAACAAAGAAATCCATTCAACATAGCAAAAGAGGCAATGCAAAATAAAAGACAGAATCTGTCAAAACAGAACAGTCCGTAAAGACGAATTTTTCTGAGGCACTTAACTTGCTCAGACGGAAAAACTCAAAACTAATGAAAGTTGCGTACATATCTGGGGATCACGCACATAAATTGGCAGCTTTTTTTGATTTTTCTACAGAGAGATCTACGCAAATTCGTGACAGACATCAATGCTGTTTCTGCGCAGCAATCCAAATCTAGTATCAACTTTACTATAGAGACTTTACTTGGCACAAAAACATGATAAGGAGAGGTTGCTACAGTAGTAAAAACTTGAAAGACTCAACAAAACAGTAGTAAAATAAAACATGGGTTATCTCCCAAGAAGTGCTTTTCTTTAACGCCTTTCAGCTAGGCGCAGAAAGTGCAAATCAAGTAACATCAAGAGAAGAAGCATCAACATTATTACCTCGGGCTTTACGCCTACCCTTCTTACTCTTTTTCTTACTCTTTGGTTTAGGGAATACATGACCGCCCCCCGGTGTAGAGGTGAATTTTAGGGTGCCTTTTCCCACATCTATGATTGCTCCCAATAGTTTCAGCAGGGATCTTCCAAGTGTGATTTGTCCTGTTCCTACACATTCAATAACAAGATAATCAGTGGATACCATTCTTCCAAGAATGGTTGTGAACACACCCTCGGCTATTCCCTTAGGAATTATAACAGAGTTATCGGTAAGAGTTATTCCTTCTCCACCTTCAGTAAGTCCCCAGAGTGTCAAAGATTCATAAATACTCTTAGGCATAAGGCAAAATTCAGACATAATATCACAATGGGCATAAAAAGTTTCACCACCAATAATAACTTTAATAGTAGGGTCCCACATTGAAAGTTCAGAGTTTACTAAAACATGATCAAGACGCTCACAAATCTGACTATACCTTTCTTTTAAGCAAGATGCATTTGTCTCAAGAGTGTTTAATCTATTATAAATACTAACAAGAGATGAATCAAAATTATTAGCTGAACTATATGATGCAACCAATTTTTTTATGGCATTAAAAGCTTGATCCCTGATGTCTACGGGTGCTTCTATTCTTGTAGACAGTGTTGGGCCTCCAAGAGCAGAGGTTTGTAGAACAGCAGCAAGTTTTCCCTTAAGTGGATCACCCAAGGTTTATCGAACTCAGGGAGGAAGAGGTCAAAGATATCCCTCTCAAGCAACCCTGCAACCACAAAGCAAGAAGTCTCTTGTGTCCCCAACACACCTAATAGGTGCACTAGTTCGGCGAAGAGATAGTGAAATACAAGTGGTATGAATGAATATGAGCAGTAGTACGGCGCCAGAAAATATCTTGCTGGCGTGCATTGATGGTAGTAATATTGTAGGAAGTAAACAAGCGGTAACGCGCAGTAAAACAGTAAACAAGCGGCGATAGCGATATTTAGGAACAAGGCCTAGGGAATAGACTTTCAGTGGACACTCTCAACTTTGATCACATAACAGAATAGATAAATGCATACTCTACACTCTCTTGTTGGATGATGAACACATTGCGTAGGATTACACGAACCCTCAATGCCGGAGTTAACAAGCTCCACAATTAAATGTTCATGTTTAAATAACCTTAGAGTGCATGAAAGATCGACACGACTAAACCAAGTACTAACTTAGCATGCACACTGTCACCTTCACGCCATGTAGGAGGAATAGATCACATCAATACCATCATAGCAATAGTTAACTTCATAATCTACAAGAGATCATAATCATAGCCTATGCCAAGTACTAACACGAGTGCACACACTGTCACCATTACACCATGAAGGAGGAATAAAACTACTTTAATAACTTCACTAGAGTAGCACATAGATAAATTGTGATACAAAACACATTGCAATCATAAAGAGATATAAATAAGCACTTCACTATGCCATTCATAACATTGAATAAGTATTCTTTGAAATATAGCCTAAGAGACCCACACGGTGCACACACTGTCACCTTTACACACGTGGGACAAGGAGTCTCCGGAGATCACATAAGTAAAACCCACTTGACTAGCATAATGACATCTAGATTACAAGCATCATCATATGAATCTCAATCATGTAAGGCAGCTCATGAGATTATTGTATTGAAGTACATAGGAGAGAGATGAACCACATAGCTACCGGTACAGCCCCGAGCCTCAATGGAGAACTACTCCCTCCTCATGGGAGCAGCAGCGGTGATGAAGATGGCGGTGGAGATGGCAGCGGTGTCGATGGAGAAGCCTTCCGGGGGCACTTCCCCGTCCGGCGGCGTGCGGAACAGAGACTCCTGTCCCCCGGATCTTGGCTTCGCGATGGCGGCGGCTTTGGAAGGTTTCGCGTGCGTGGCTTATTCCGTTCGGGGTTTTAGGTCGGGGACCTTATATAGGCGAAAGGGCAGCGTCGGAAGGTCGAAGGGCGACGACACCATAAGGCGGCGCGGCCGGGGCCTGGGCCGCGCCGGCCTATCATCAGGGCTGTGTGGCCCCCTCGGCGACTCTCGGGTGTTCGGATGCTTCCGGGCAAAATAGGAACAGGGCGTTGATTTCGTCCAATTGAGAATATTTCGTTACTAGGATTTCTGAAACCAAAAACAGCAGAAAACAGGGCACGGCATCTTGTTAATAGGTTAGTTCCAGAAAATGCACGAATATGACATAAAGTGTGCATAAAACATGTAGGTATCATCAATAAAGTAGCATGGAACATAAGAAATTATCGATACGTCGGAGACGTATCAGCATCCCCAAGCTTAGTTCTGCTCGTCCCGAGCAGGTAAAACGATAACAAAGATAATTTCTGAAGTGACATGCCATCATAACTTTGATCATACTATTGTAAAGCACATGAGATGAATGCAGAGATTCGAAGCAATGATGAAGATAATGAGTAAACAAATGAATCATATAACAAAGACTTTTCATGAATAATACTTTCAAGACAAGCATCAATAAGTCTTGCATAAGAGTTAACTCATAAGCAATAAATTCTTAGTAGAAAGCTTTGAAACAACACAAAGGAAGATATAAGTTTCAGCGGTTGCTTTCAACTTTAACATGTATATCTCATGGATAATTGTCAACACAAAGTAATATAATAAATGCAATATGCAAGTATGTAGCAATCAATGCACAGTTCACACAAGTGTTTGCTTCTTGAGGTGGAGAGAAATAGGTGAACTAACTCAATCATAAAAAGTAAAAGAATGGCCCTTCGCAGAGGGAAGCATTGATTGCTATATTTGTGCTAGAGCTTTGATTTTGAAAACATCAAGAGAGTATAAAAGTAAAGTTTTGAGAGGTGTTTGTTGTTGTCAACGAATGGTAGTGGGCACTCTAACCCCCTTGCCAGACAAACCTTCAAAGAGCGGCTCCCATTTTATTTTTATTTTTGTGTGGCACTCCTTCCAACCTTTCTTTCACAAACCATGGCTAACCGAATCCTCGGGTGCCTGCCAACAATCTCATACCATGAAGGAGTGCCTTTTTATTTTAGTTTTATTTAGATGACACTCCTCCCCACCTTTGCTTTCTCAAGCCATGGCTAACCGAATCCTTCGGGTGCCTGCCAACAATCTCATACCATGAAGGAGTGCCTTTTTATTTTAGTTTTATTATGATGACACTCCTCCCCACCTTTGATTTCTCAAGCCATGGCTAACCGAATCCTTCGGGTGCCGTCCAACAATCACATACCATGGAGGAGTGTCTATTTTTGTTAATTAATTTGGGACTGGGAATCCCATTGCCAGCTCTTTTTGCAAAGTTATTGGATAAGCGGATGAAGCCACTAGTCCATTGGTGAAAGTTGCCCAACAAGATTGAAAGATAAACACCACATACTTCCTCATGAGCTATAAAACATTGACACAAATAAGAGGTAATAACTTTTGAATTGTTTAAAGGTAGCACTCAAGCAATTTACTTTGGAATGGCGGAGAAATACCATGTAGTAGGTAGGTATGGTGGACACAAATGGCATAGTGGTTGGCTCAAGGATTTGGATGCATGAGAAGTATTCCCTCTCGATACAAGGTTTAGGCTAGCAAGGTTATTTGAAGCAAACTCAAGGATGAACCGGTGCAGCAAAACTCACATAAAAGACATATTGTAAACATTATAAGACTCTACACCGTCTTCCTTGTTCTTCAAACTCAATACTAGAAATTATCTAGACCTTAGAGAGACCAATTATGCAAACCAAATTTTAGCATGCTCTATGTATTTCTTCACTAATAGGTGCAAAGTATATGATGCAAGAGCTTAAACATGAGCACAACAATTGCCAAGTATCACATTATCCAAGACATTTTACCAATTACTACATGTAACATTTTTCAATTCCAACCATATAACAATTTAACGAAGAGGAAACTTCGCCATGAATATTATGAGCTAAGAACACATGTGTTCATACGAACCAGCGGAGCGTGTCTCTCTCCACACAAGGATGAACTTATTCAGAGAACTAAGATAACAAAACAAAAATAAAAGCACACAGACGCTCCAAGTAAAGTACATAAGATGTGACTGAATAAAAATATAGTTTCACTAGAAGAAACGATAAGTTGTCGATGAAGAAGGGGATGCCTTGGGCATCCCCAAGCTTAGATGCTTGAGTCTTCTTAAAATATGCAGGGATGAACCACCGGGGCATCCCCAAGCTTAGACCTTTCACTCTTCTCGATCACATTATATCACCCTCTTCTATTGACCCTTGAAAACTTCCTTCACACCAAACTTCAAGCAAACTCATTAGAGGGTTAGTGCATAATCAAAAATTCACATGTTCAGAGGTGACACAATCATTCTTAACACTTCTGGACATTGCACAAAACTTCTGAAAGTTAATGGAACAAAGAAACTCATTCAACTTAACAAAAGCGGCAATGCGAAATAAAAGGCAGAATCTGTCAAAAACATAACAGTCCGTAAAGACGAATTTTAAAATGGCACCAGACTTGCTCAAATGGAAAAACTCAAAACTAATGAAAGTTGCGTACATATCTGAGGATCACGCTCGTAAATTGGCAGATTTTTTCGAATTTTCTACAGAGACTTAGGCCCAGATTCGTGACAGACAGCAATGCTGTTTCTGCGCAGCGATCCCAAATATAACATCAACTTTGACATAGAAACTTTACTTGGCACAAAAATGCAACAAAACTAAGATAAGGAGAGGTTGCTACAGTAGTAAACAACTTCCAAGACACAAATATAAAACAAAGTACTGTAGTAAAAAAACACATGGGTTATCTCCCAAGAAGTTCTTTCTTTATAGCCATTAAGATGGGCTCAGCAGTTTTAATGATGCACTCGTAAGAAATAAGAGTTGAAGCAAAAGAGAGCATCAAGAGGCAAATTCAAAACACATTTAAGTCTAACATGCTTCCTATGAAAAGGAATCTTGTAAATAAACAAGTTCATGAAGAGCAAAGTAACAAGCATAGGAAGATAAAACAAGTGTAGCTTCAAAAATTTCAGCACATAGAGAGGTGTTTTAGTAACATGAAAATTTTTACAACCATATTTTCCTCTCTCATAATAACTTTCAGTAGCATCATGAGCAAACTCAACAATATAACTATCACATAAAGCATTCTTATCATGAGTCTCATGCATAAAATTATTACTCTCCACATAAGCATAATCAATTTTATTAGTTGTAGTGGGAGCAAATTCAACAAAGTAGCTATCATTATTATTCTCATCATCAAATATAGGAGGCATAGTATCATCAAAGTAAATTTTCTCCTCAATGCTTGGGGGACTAAAAATATCATGCTCACCAAAACCAGCTTCCCCAAGCTTAGAATTTTCCATAGCATTAGCAACAATAGTGTTCAAAGCATTCATAGTAATAACATTCCCATTAGCATGCATATAAAGTTCCATGGGTTTCTTAATTCTTTCTTCAAACACATCATGTCCTAATTCAAGATAAAGTTCATAAAGATCTCTCATATTTTTGTTGTTTTCCATTATGCCTAACTAGTGTAAACAAGAAACCAAATGTCGCAATTGCAGAGTCTAAAGGAAATAGCTTTGAGTACTTACAACGGCGCCGAAAAATAGCTTAGTAGCCGAGGTCCGGAGTGTGAGTACCTTTTACCTTTCCTCCCGGCAACGGCGCCAGAAAATAGCTTGATGTCTACGGGTGCTTCTATTCTTGTAGACAGTGTTGGGCCTCCAAGAGCAGAGGTTTGTAGAACAGCAGCAAGTTTTCCCTTAAGTGGATCACCCAAGGTTTATCGAACTCAGGGAGGAAGAGGTCAAAGATATCCCTCTCAAGCAACCCTGCAACCACAAAGCAAGAAGTCTCTTGTGTCCCAAACACACCTAATAGGTGCACTAGTTCGACGAAGAGATAGTGAAATACAAGTGGTATGAATGAATATGAGCAGTAGTACGGCGCCAGAAAATAGCTTGCTGGCGTGCAGTTGATGGTAGTAATATTGTAGGAAGTAAACAAGCAGTAGTAACGCAGCAGTAGTAACGCATAAAACAGTAAACAAGCAGCGATAGCGATATTTAGGAACAAGGCCTAGGGAATGGACTTTCACTAGTGGACACTCTCAACTTTGATCACATAACAGAATAGATAATAAATGCATACTCTACACTCTCTTGTTGGATGATGAACACATTGCGTAGGATTACACGAACCCTCAATGCCGGAGTTAACAAGCTCCACAATTAAATGTTCATGTTTAAATAACCTTAGAGTGCATGAAAGATTGACACGACTAAACCAAGTACTAACTTAGCATGCACACTGTCACCTTCACGCCATGTAGGAGGAATAGATCACATCAATACCATCATAGCAATAGTTAACTTCATAATCTACAAGAGATCATAATCATAGCCTACGCCAAGTACTAACACGATGCACACACTGTCACCATTACACCGTGAAGGAGGAATAAAACTACTTTAATAACTTCACTAGAGTAGCACATAGATAAATTGTGATACAAAACACATTGCAATCATAAAGAGATATAAATAAGCACTTCACTATGCCATTCATAACAGTGAATAAGTATTCTGTGAAATATAGCCTAAGAGACCCACACGGTGCACACACTGTCACCTTTACACACGTGGGACAAGGAGTCTCCGGAGATCACATAAGTAAAACCCACTTGACTAGCATAATGACATCTAGATTACAAGCATCATCATATGAATCTCAATCATGTAAGGCAGCTCATGAGATTATTGTATTGAAGTACATAGGAGAGAGATGAACCACATAGCTATCGGTACAGCCCCGAGCCTCAATGGAGAACTACTCCCTCCTCATGGGAGCAGCAGCGGTGATGAAGATGGCGGTGGAGATGGCAGCGGTGTCGATGGAGAAGCCTTCCGGGGGCACTTCCCCGTCCGGCGGCGTGCCGAAACAGAGACTCTGTCCCCCAGATCTTGGCTTCGCGATGGTGGCGGCTCTGGAAGGTTTCGCGTACCGTGGCTTATTCCGTTCGGGGTTTTTAGGTCAGGGACCTTATATAGGCGAAAGGGCAGCGTCAGAAGGTCGAAGGGGCGACGACACCATAAGGCGGCGCGGCCAGGGCCTGGGCCGCGCCGGCCTATCATCGGGGCCTGTGTGGCCCCCTCGCGACTCTCGGGTGTTGGATGCTTCGGGCAAAATAGGAACACAGGCGTTGATTTCGTCCAATTCCGAGAATATTTCGTTACTAGGATTTCGAAACCAAAAACAGCAGAAAGGCACTTCGGCATCTTGTTAATAGGTTAGTTCCAGAAAATGCACGAATATGACATAAAGTGTGCATAAAACATGTAGGTATCATCAATAAAGTAGCATGGAACATAAGAAATTATCGATACGTCGGAGACGTATCAATCCCCATCGCAATGAAGGAAATCTCCTCCCACTACAGCATCCAAGGCATATCTATAGCGAATCATAAGCCCAAAATAAAAGTTACTAAGGAGCAGACTTAGAGTCATTTTAGGTTCAGCTTTACGATAAAAAAAAAATTCTAGACCAAGCATCTTTAAAACTCTCCTCATCCCCTTGTTTAAAAGTGAAGATTAATTCCTCAGGTGAAGAAGTAACAGGTACAGAGCTAGACATGATAACAAAATAAACTAAATGCAAGTAACTAATTTTTTTTTGTGTTTTGATATAGAGCAAGTAAACAAGACAGTAAGTAAAGCAACTAATTTTTTGTATTTTTTATATAAAGCAAACAAGACAGTAAATAAAATAAAGTAAAGCAAGACAAAAACAAAGTAAAGAGATTGGATGTGGAAGACTCCCCTTGCAGCGTGTCTTGATCTCCCCGGCAACGGCGCCAGAAATTTAGCTTGATAACGCGTGAAGCACATGTCCGTTGGGAACCCCAAGTGGAAGGTGTGATGCGTATAGAAGCAAGTTTCCCTCAGTATGAAACCAAGGTTATCGAACCAGTAGGAGTCAAGGAACACGTGAAGGTTGTTGGTGGAGGAGTGTAGTGCGGCACAACACCAATGAAACCGGCGCCAACGTGGAACCTGCACAACACAATCAAGATACTTTGCCCCAACGTAATAGTGAGGTTGTCAATCTCACCGGCTTGCTGAAAACAAATGATTAAACGTATAGTGTGGAAGATGATGTTTGTTTGCGAAGAACAGTAGAGAACAATGATTGCAGTAGATTGTATTCAGATGTAAAAGAATGGACCGGGGTCCACAGTTCACTAGTGGTGTCTCTCCAATAAGATAAATAACATGATGGGTGAACAAATTACAGGTGGGCAATTGACAAATAAAGATTCAATACATATCATGATGATCAATATGAGATTTAATCAGGGCATTACGACAAAGAACATAGACCGCCATCCAGCATGCATCTATGCCTAAATAGTCCACCTTCAGGTTAGCATCCGCACCCCTTTCAGTATTAAGTTGCAAACAACAGACAATTGCATTAAGTATGGTGCGTAATGTAATCAACACAAATATCCGTAGACAAAGCATCGATGTTTTATCCCTAGTAGCAACAGCACATCCACAACCTTAGAACTTTCTGTCACTGTCCCAGATTCAATGGAGGCATGAACCCACTATCGAGCATAAATACCCCCTCTTGGAGTTACAAGTATCAACTTGGCCAGAGCCTCTACTAGCAACGGAGAGCATGCAAGAACATAAACAACACATATATGATAGATTGATAATCAACTTGACATAATTCTATATTCATCGGATCCCACCAAACACAACATGTAGCATTACAAATAGATGATCTTGATCATGTTAGGCAGCTCACAAGATCTAAACATGATAGCACAAGAGGAGAAGACAACCATCTAGCTACTGCTATGGACCCATAGTCCAAGGATGAACTACTCACGCATCAATCCGGAGGCGGGCATGATGATGTAGAGCCCTCCGGTGATGATTCCCCTCTCCGCAGGGTGCCGGAGATCTCCTGAATCCCGAGATGGGATTGGCGGCGGCGTCTCTGGAAGTATTTCCGAATCGTGGCTCTCGGTAATAGGGTTTTCGACGAAGAGTATAAGTAGGCGGAAGGGCAGCGTTGGAGGGCACAGGGGCCCCACACCATGGGCGGCGCGGGCCCCATGCGGCCGCCGCCCTATGGTGTCGGCCCCTCGTGGCCCCGGTATCCTCGGGTCTTACGGAAGCTTCGTGGAAACATAAGACCCAGGCGTTGATTTCGTCCAATTCCGAGAATATTTTCTTTGTAAAATTTCGAAACCAAAAACAGAGAAAACAACTGGCGCTTCGGCATCTTGTTAATAGGTTAGTGCCAGAAAATGCATAATAATGACGTAAAGTATGTATAAAACATGTGAGTATTGTCATAAAAGTAGTATGGAACATAAGAAATTATAGATACGTTTGAGACGTATCAAGGTGCATTGTCTCAGATGGCAAAGGATATATATAGCTAGATCTCCAAAATTGAATCCCATAATAGTTTTTTTGACTTAGCCTAATTTGGGGTTGTCCCAAGGTTGGTGGCTAGGGTTCAAGATATAAAAAGTATTAGGGAGTAGATGGTTTTCAAAACTTGAATGAAGGATGGGGTGAGCTAAAGTGCATCACATAGATGATCTCAGGATAGGTGCATTCTTGGTTCCACAAATGGAAGAGTTTTATTTGGTGATTTTCTAGTTGGTTCCATCTCTAGGAGGGTTTTGCTAAGAGGTAGCTTAACAAGATTTTTAAACAAGCAGATCAAGGCAATTCATCTTCAGCAATAGATTAAGACAATTCACCTAACAAGCAGATCAACACAAATCATCTCAACAAACTATTCAGAAAAAGTTTTTGTTCCCCCTGATTTTTGCACTCTGGACACTTAAACAAGGTTGCAAAAGTTGGGGCGTTACAACATTCATTAATTATCCAATGAAGATATGATGGAAGCTTCAAAGTCTCCCAAGGATAAGGGCATTAAAACTTCTGAGTTCAAGAAATGCTCCGAAGATGGCTATAAATTTACTACTAATGTACCATGTTTTCCTATTCAAGTACATTTTATAAACTCTGGTAAAGGTAATGAAGAGGTATCATTCCCTACTTAAGTTTCTTTTGTTAATGGTTCTACTTATGATAGAAGGAGTTTTGATTATGATATTAAAAGGGACATACTGGAAAATTCTCGCAATATAGAAATTATTCATAAAAATCTGAGCTCATGTGTGTAGATTCTCTTAAAATGAGTGTCAAACATTATCATATGATGCATAATCAACTTGAGAAAATGATTTATCTTCAAAATAAATTGTATGAGAAGCTTCTTGATGAGAAAAGACATGTTTGTGGAGTTAATAATAGAGGAGGTTCAAGTACTCAGGACCCTGATTATCCTGAAGGACATCCTAAGAGAAAAGAACAAGAAGCTCGCAAGAAGAAATCTATTGAATGGAAATCTCCCAATGAACATCAAGAGAATGAGAATTCTGAAGATGAAGATAATGATGTATCTATTTCTGATGCCGAGACTGAAGATGAGAATAATGAAGAAGATGTGGAAATGTCTCAACCACAAGAAGAACCACCCGAGGACACTGCTGATAAAGAACCCGAGCCTACAATAACTGAAGACCCTCAATCATCTACATATAAAAATAACAAGAAGAAGGCTCCACCGCAACCAAGAGGTAATGAAAGTGATCCATGGGTTAATAGAACTATAACATATCCCCAAGAGGTAACTAAAACTCTAGAGAATGAAAGATTCGACAAGTTTATTGATTTGATAAAGAGTTTATATTTGCAAATTCCTCTTTTTCATGCTATTAAATTTCCTCCATACTCAAAGTATATGAAACATATTGTTAAAAATAAGAGGAAAATACCTAATGAAGCTATTACTGCTATGCTTGCTGATTATTCTTTTAAAGGGAAGTTACCAGAAAAGAGTAGAGATCGAGGTATTCCCACTATTCCTTGCACTATTCAAAATACGTATGTGAAATATACTCTATGTGATTTAGGAGGAGGGGTAAGTGTCATGCCTTTCTCTCTTTATAAGAAGCTTAACTTGAATAAATAAGTGCCTACCGAGGTTTCACTTCAAATGGCTGACAAATCCACTGCTATTCCAATTGGTATATGTGAAAATGTTCCTATTATGATTGCTAATGCGCAAATCCCCATGGACTTTGTGATATTGGAAATGCCGGAAGATGATAACTTATCTATTATTCTTGGTAGACCTTTTCTTAATACTGCATGGGTTGTTATAAATTGCATTGAAAGCAAGGTTACTTTCCATGAGAAAGGAAAGGAACATACTATTAATTTCCCGAAGAATAATTGTATTGAGCTATCTAAGGAAAGTATTAATGCTATTGAGCCCAATTTTCTAAAAATTGGAAGGTTTGAAATACCTATTCCTCCTCCGAAACCAAAGTACCAAATACTAATGGTTGGAACAATTGCAATCTGTTATGAGGTACCATGAAGTTTCCTTTATTATTTTCCTTGAATCATTGTTTCTGTCCTTGTCATAGTAATAATGAGACTTGATCAACCTCATTCTTAACATGATAATGATAAGATTATGATTCCTAGTACTCTGTTTTGTCATTAGTATTAAAGTTACTTTCAAGTTCTTCCATTTAGCATTTTATCTCTTCATTTAATTTCTACCAGCTTTTAACAGTTTTTGAGTTTCGAAAAAATATATACGGAAAATGTTCTCAGAAAAATACACAGGTCATTTTTTCTTCAGAGAGGATCCACCAGGCAAAAGAACGAGGCAAAACAGCAAACATGGGATGAAAGAGCATGGGTGGCGCGGCCCAACTTTCTGGCCGCGCCACCTATCCTCTTTGGCCCCACAGAGGGAAAAAGGCCCAGGTGCTCCCCCTCGACTCAAAACCCAACCAGGTATTTTTCAAAAAAATTCCTCTGCCCCATTTCTACTCCATCTTCAATCTATCAATTTGGGCAGCCATTTGCAAATTCCTTTGGAGGAATTACTCATTGGTATGTGACTCCTCCACCCATCCAACAAGTTTTTGATATGATGCTTTATATTTGTTGAGGATGTTGTTCTTGGTGTCATATATTTTGGTTGAGAAATTCCAAGATTTGCAAGATTTAGGGTGAAATAATTTGTAGTTTTGCTTGGTAGAGCCTCTATGAGTATTCTTGAGAGTGTGTTTTGGTTAAAGGGCTGTAGGTATTCATCCTCATGGAGAAGGGCAAGATCTTGTTTAGTAGCTTTAGGTCAAGAAGGAATGCAAGGGTGTCCCTAAACATGGATGATGGACATGATTTTGAGGACAAGATGCTATATCAAGTAGGAGCTCTTCATGTCCATGCCACTAGGTGGCAAGACCCTAAGATGTTAAAATCATTGCATATTGAAGAAGATTTTTTCTTCTTCCTGGAGTATACTTGGCCGGAAGGATTTGCAAGCTGGCCATACAAGACATATGCCGAACTAACTCAGGAGTTCCTTGCCACATTCAGGTTTGTGCATACCAAGACAAGGACATGTAAGAGAGGTAAGATTATCCCCGCAAAGTTTGATGTTAAATTCACCATGCAAAATAACAGATATGTTATGTCTATTGTGGAATTTTGCAATGCCATTAATGTTTCGAATGTTGGTAGTTGGGAGGAAATCCCTGGTGATTCCAATGAGGACCTCCAAATATTTTGGAGGAGCATTAGTGTGGGTATTCCAAATGATATCCATAGAAGACAACTTTCTCATATTCAACACCCAGGGTTGAGGTATTTTGCTTTGCTCCTAGTTAGGGGATTTCTAGCTAGAAATAATGGAACTGCTTGCACTGGGCCTATTGTCTATTTGTTGAAATGTGCTAAGGCTGGAACTTATCCTACATTTAACTTGGGAGTAATTCTTGCTAGAACCTTGTCTTATGTTGTTTGCCACAATGAATCTAAGCCACTCTTTGCAGGTGTCATTGCCACTAAGGTCTATGAGCACATTAAAGAAGAACAGAAATTCCGTAACATTGGTACTGAAATTGTAGAGTCCAACTTGTTGGATGCTCCAATGTTGATTACTATGGATATTCTTGTTGGACCATGGTGGATAGATTTCTACAAGTATAAATTTATGGTTAAGAAAGGTGTTTTTGCTTGCACTGTGCTTCCTCGTCCTAAGTATTTTCATAGGTCAACAAATAGATGGACCATTGAGGAAGAAGAGCATGAGTGGGAGTTGGCGCCCGGTACTCCACATGACGATGCATGGCCTGAGGAGGCCCCTGAGCCTCCTCATCAGGAGGAGTTGGAGGAGGTACCTGTGCAGCCACAAGCGGAGTGGCACGAGCCAGCACCGCAGCAACATGAGTGGTACGTGCCCGTGCCACCGCAGCAAGAATGGCATGCACCGCCTCGACAAGAGTAGCAAGCACCACCGCAGCAAGATTGGCAGACACCGCCTGCACCGAATGCTTGGGGGTTCGCGCTTGTCGCGCCCTACTACCAGCATGGGGAAGGATCTTCTTCCCAATGGGGGAATTAAGGTGCGTCTTGAAAGTGGGGAAAGGCCGGACCCTTCTTCAATGATCGATCACACGGTTGGGGTCCCGGCTCCGACCATCCTGGCTACTAGCTTCACCCCAAGCTTGGGGGAGTATGTGTCTTTCGCCTTTCTCCATTGTATATTGCCATGCTAGTTTTTATATCAGTATTGTTGCACTATAGTTTTTGTTTAGTTCACCTTTTGAAAAACCCAAAATGATTTCTCCTTTTTAGTTGTTGCATTTTGTTTTCTTTCAAACAAAAAACTAAAAAATCCAAAAAGATTTATGTTTTCTAGTTTCTTGCATTTTGCTTTCTTATCAAACAAAAATATTACAAACCAAAAAGATTTGTTTTGTTTCTTTTGCTTTCTTTCTGCACCTTTGTTTTGTTTACAACTCCAAAACTTCTAAAACACAAAAATATTTTCGTTTCGCTTTCAAAAGAGAAAACGAGTTGCAGATTTTTGCATGATAGTGTTCAGCGTTTGATTTTTAATTCATAGCATGTAACTCTGATTGGGCTAAAACTTTCGCTGAAATTTAAAACTTTTCATCCACTACTCTCACAAAAATTGGTTATAATTTCTGGGATGTTTAAGTGGGGATAAAAAGGGTTGCGGAGCTTCTAGATTTTATTGATAGATTTAGTTTTTCATCACTTAATTGGCTAGTTGAGTTTTCTATTGATCCAAAATGAACTGTAGTACTTTTACATAGATGCCAGCCACATGGTACACATTATTTACATCATATTTTCAAGGGTGCTACTGTAAGAATGAAATGCTTTGAGTGCACCAAGTTTAATTTTTTTTACTTCTATATGTGAGCTTGTTGCATAGTTCCAGTTGGGAGAGGAAGAACAACTATGATGATAATGTACGTGATGATCGATAAAAGAGGTATGACACATTTTCTATATTCATGTATGGAATTTAACAATAGCAAATACTTGTGCATAGTTTCATCAATACTTGGGAAAGTGATATTAGATGTCTACTATCTTTGTGAAGATATGTATAAATACTTGCCATGTTAAATTGTTTATGCATGCATAGAGCAAAGTTCTTGTCAAAGACTTTTATCGCTTCTACACTGCGTTTGAGTTATTGAGGACAAACAACAAGCTAATCTTGGGGGAGTTGATGCATCCCAAATGTATCTACTTTTCCAAGCACTTTTCTCAATGAATTACTATGGAATCTCACACTACAACACAACAAGCATGTAGAGACGCTAATTCTATGAGCTAAAGACGCGTTATTTCATCTCTATAGGGTTGTTAAGCCGTTCCAACAAAGCGTCCTTGAAACGTCTCCTTATGCACCGTCTCAAATAACATTAGAACGCTAGGCTAAGCGTGCTTAGATATCATAGAGACATTTCAAAGGGACGCTTGAAAGCGCGTCTATATGAATCTAAAGACGTTTTAGTAAGTACACATTTATAACATTTCTTATAATTTAGAAATACCGTATTTGCTGACATCAAATATTTAATACGTTTTCTAGCGATGTCAGCGATTAGGATCATCATACAGGAAAGCGTCTCCACTTGGATCCAAGGCTGGTGTCATTCGTTTCTATTTAGAAAGCAATATCTTCAAAACTAACAACAACACAAATTTTACCTAAAAAAACAACACAAATTATAGAGCTAAACAGGCTCCATACAAACAAAAAAATGCATCTATTAATACAGAATAGTGTTAACAATCGACTGAAATATCCATGTAAAAAATGATTACATTGATTGCAGCCACAAAGATCATGAACTAGAAAAATCTAAAAGTGTCACATATGAGTGTAGTCTAAGTCAAATGTAATTCCGTCCGTAGCTTGTTCAGGCCATAACAAAGATGTTATCTCCTCCATCTTCAGTGCATTCTGGTTTAGCTGTCCTTTCACCTGCAAAGTAACTTGTGAAGATGAGAAATTTCTTCGAAATAATCTAGAATGATGCAGCATGAAAAATATATTTGAAGAAATCAAAAGAATTGAGATGGGACTGCCGCAGCACGATAAAACAAAACAGTTTGATGTGTTCTAATCCAGGAATGACTCAATTGAAGAAATATCATACATTCATACATAAGAAATATTTGTCATGTATTATGTTCCAAATTGACCCAGAAAAGCACATAGTCCATCGGTTCTTCCCAAATATGCCTTGAAATAAAATATCAAAATAATAAACAGATCAGGTCGTTCGCTTGCCTGGGTTGAAAGCCTCAAATACTTATCATGATCAATCCCTAAAGTTTCAACCTTCTATTGCATGTACACTATTAGAAACTTCACTGCAATCTTCTGAGAAAGACTTCATGCTTTATCTAATTTCCTTTAGCTAATTTTGCATGAGTTGTACCTATCAAATAAACACAATGTTATGTACTGAACTAAAAATATATTTCTATTGCAAACATATATAATAAGTAAATGTGCAACATATTGTCTTAACATTCTCAGAGACGTAATTACCGTCCTATTTTTATGGCCCTGATGACATAGTTCAATCTTGATGACCTAACCAATCCTTTCAGTTCCTGTACACCAAAGTAAATTAGCTGGTGTAGTAATCATTCATATAGAAGATATTTAGTGTGTCCAATAACAAAAACTTGAAGAGGAAAAAAATAACCATCTCATATAGAAGATTATTTATATCACATTTCTCTAGCTGGGCCTCGCATGTGGAAACATCACAATGCTGCATATATAAGTGGAAAAGGACAACCATATGTATCTATGAAAATATAAATAAATAAAAAATTATGTAAACTAGATGAGACCCTAATGCTATGAATCCAGAGATTGTAGATGCCTGTCAGATTTATGTCAGATTTATATTTGTAACAGAGAGAATCAATGAAAGAAAAATCAGCAACTAAACGGTTAATAGTTTGACATGCTTGGAGGGGCAAAATGCAACCATCATCACCCCCAATGCCTCTACTTGTCACTACTTGCTGGAAGAGAATGAGATTAAATGAAGGAGTGATTAAACATCCATGTACCAATGTCAAAAGCTATCTATACTACCCTCAAAAAGAATTCTATCTATACTAGTACTAATCTAAGTGACACGCACAGATCCAAAAATAAAGGGAGAACAAAGTACTTATTTGTTTCAGAAGGAATCGAATGAAAGAAAAAAAAATCACCAAGCGAGGCATATGCAGTTCAGTCCACGTTGCTGTAACATTAGCTGGGCCTAGTGGTTATCCAAATTGATACGCACAACGGATTAGTACTTTTGACGGGTGAAGTTCAACAACTACAAGAACCGTAGCACGAAAGGAGTTAGTACCAACAGATTGCATAGGAGTTAATAAATAAATAAATAAGATAATGGTGGTTCCATACCGAGTTGATTGAGCACTTCTATAAAATCCATGTTCCAACGAAGATCCTCAACAGGGGGATTGATCACGATGAACCCAAAACATAAAAGAGGGGATCAATTGCGATGCTTCCTGCAGTAGGCAGACCTAGATTGATATAACATCTAAATGATATTGATCTGACGGAGCCCAAACCAGAGCGGAGGAACCGGGCCGGCCGATTCGATCTTGGATGAGCCTGTCAGGATCCCGGTGGATCCTTGACGAACTGGATCACGAAAAGGAAGGATTTGGGGAAATCAATAGAGAAAATAGATAATTTGCTGAAACTAAAATAAAGTAAATTGCAGAAATAAAAGATAAATTTAGGGTTCATATTTCTTGGTTGATTGCAAGGGGATACAAGGGTAGGCTTATATAGACCTAACCAACTACAACATGACAGCATAGATGGAATACCGATACTACCCTTACAGCTAATAACCCACTAGTAACCCACTACTCCATAACACTACTAGTCCCTGACATTACTCCCCCCTCAAGACCATTGCTCAGCAATGGACAAGTTTCTTCAGAAACTTTTATCATTTGTAAATTATCCTTCCGAATGCATTCACTATATCAAGGAGGGAGAAATGTAATGAAGATAATATCTATTTCACATATCTGAGGATACTTCTGTGGAGCTAGCAGATTCTTTGCATTGCAATTCTTCTGAACACCTTGTTGATGTAGAGACTTGTCTTCACTGCAATAAGTTTTGCTCATTGGTAATGGACATTGTAAATAATTGAGCACTGGACTTGGTAATCGAGTTAATGTCTTCACTACTATCGTTTCCAGCCAGCTATACAGGTATGAGGAAGTTGCAATTCTAAGGTCCCATATACACACGACTGAATGATTTGGCCAAGCTGCTAAATCCGGTGCACGTGTGCAAGACAATGGTTTATCAGTTTCACTCCATGCTTTCAACATATCCAACCAGCCTAAGGACACTCTAACTCCAGGATCCCATTGTAGTCTTGTCGACAGATTCATTGAGAACTCTGGGCAATATTCAGTTTTTAGCCCATTGTTGAAGTACAAGGAACACATGCAATTACCTTGAGATAAACGTGCATCCCTTTGCATGACGAGGACACTAGCATGGAGTACAGGGTTAATTCCATTGGAAGCAATATATTGCATGCAGTCTGTCACTTGCACTGCTGTGGTTGCACATAGAGATTGCAAGAACAGATTTAAAATAGATTGACTTGGCCTGTTATTGCCACCACTTGACAGCAACAGAGAACGCTTAGCTGCAGATGTGCTTTTAAAACATGGAACAACTGGAACAAATTGAACTGATGCATTCACTTTTGTCCATGCCAAACCAAAAGCACTGGAACACTTGAAACCCTGAGAGAAATGTGCAGCCCGTTGCAGGATGAAAGAGGTATCATGGAGTACAGAATTAATGTCATTGATGGCAATGCATTGTATGCAGCCTGTCAAACTAAGAAATAAGAGATCTGTTGTCCGCTGGCCGAACTGAACCTGTTGGTTCACTGTATATTTATCAAGCATCATATCTTTGACATTCAGAATACCAGGATCCCAAGGAGTGTATGCTGCCATACCATTTCCTGATATCTTGCAGACATAGATATTGTTTTGGATCCAACATTTACACTCACTGCAAGCACTTGAACAAGCAAGCATTGTTCCATGTGTTTCCAATTGTAAAGCTTGATCAGGATGTTGGGTCTTGCTTGAGGTAAAATGTATTAAAGCTCCTGGATCCCATTTTTTTCTTTTCTCTTGAACTACCAACACATTCAACTGTGGAGATCTCAAATGCTGGTGTTCCTTGACTGACTCACCATCTTGTTGCTGCTGCTCAAGGGCATAATCAAAGACATCAGAGATGTAACTGAGACAATCACTTGTTTGTTCAGTTTCTGGTGCCTTGTCGACACACTTGAGAAGCTGTTCACTGCCTTGCCTCTCTTCTTCATATGGCTGCTGCTCAGGAGTGGTACTGAACACGTGAACATACTCATTGGAGCCGCCGTCTGACCCGTCATCATCAACAGCAAACACCGGCTCAGGAACAGCTTGCTCTAAGGGATAATCCGCCGGCAGAGTAAAGTAGCTGCGCTCGGTTCCATCTGCTAGGAATACGCTTTGGCGATTAAGATTATGGAAACCATATGATTGTAGCCTTCCATCCTCACTGAAATTGGGGCTTTCACCATGTACTGAACTTTGAATTGGATTTGGATTCCCAGAGGAATAGTTCTCATACTCAGACCGTGGTGTTGGCATTTCCTCAAGCACCTGGGGGGCAACATAAGCAGGAGCTGTGGAGATTTTTGCTGCACCAGTATTAGAGAGCACTGACGTAGCAGACTCCACCATTGCTATGCTTGCTGATGATTGTGTGAAGCCTACAGATGGTGCCGGGGCAGTTGTGGTGCTCGACTTGGATGTGGGCACCCTGTCTACTTGTTTGGAGATACCACGTTTCAGTGATGCAAATGAACTCTTTGATTGAGCCTGGTACTCATCCAATCGCCGACTCATGTCGAGGAGTGACTGCTGAGCAAGCTTGAGCTGCAGCGCGAAGTCGTTGAGGCCCGCGGACACGCAGTCCGGCTGCCTGTCTGGCTGCATCCGATTGGTGATGGCTGGGGACGCTTGGTCGTCTCCATTGTTAGGCTTGGGAAGGAACGTGCGCACCTCGTCAACAACATGGACGCAAGCGGCCTTGGAGTAGGATGGCTCGGCGTGTGACGTTGATGTAGGGGCGGGGGCGACTCTCGGGCTGTGGGTGCTCTCCGGCGACAAGATCTTTCTCATATCCTTGGCGGCGGGCGTGGGGAGGTCCGAGGTGGAGGCGCCCACAGAGCTGCTGTTGGGGAAGGTGAAGGCGGTGGATGGGGTGGTGGAAGGCCGAGTCTGGAGCAGGCGGTGGCCAAGTTGGCCAATTTTGGGAGAAGCCCGCCGGGGATGGGAAGGTGGGCGTGTACATGGAGGCGGGATGCGTGTAGGGGAAGGACGGTGGGTTGTTGTAGAAAGGGAAAGGGGAGGTGTAGTAACCGCCGGGAAAAGGAGGAGATGGGTAGGCGGCGGCGGGAGGAAAGCTGCAGGGGGCGTACGGTGGTGCTCCGCAGCCACACGGGGGCGGGGGAACCACGGTGGTGGGGAAGAAGGGGGTAGGCGCGGTTGCCATGGACGCGAATCGAAGCAGACAGTAGCTGATTTCGGGAAGGGAGGGTGGGAAATCGCGAATCGAATCACAGAAAAGAGCCGCCGGGGAGAAATTTGGTCAAGAAATCGCTCGCTCTGATACCACTTTGTCAGGATCCCGGTGGATCTGACCGGAAGAGGATCACGAAGAACACAAATTTGAGGAGAATTCGAGATAAAAGAGATAAATTGCTAGAACTAAATAAAAGGTAAATTGCAGGAAAGTAAGATAAAATTAGGGTTCATATTTCTTGGTTGATTGCAAGGGGATACAAGGGTAGGCTTATATAGACCTAACCAACTACACCATGACAACATAGATGGAATACCGATACTACCCTTACAGCTAATAACCCACTAGTAACCCACTACTCCATAGCACTACTAGTCCCTGACAGAGCCAGCGGCTGGAGAGATGGAGGCGATGGGGGAAAGGTGGGCGGAGTATATACTTGGGATTATTCCAAAATAAAACTCCAAAGGCTTTTCTGATAAGCGGCAAAACTAGAAATATTAGCGCCAAAACGAAAATATCCGTCAATTTTGTATCTCAGGCGGGTATATTATGCTTTCCTATTTTCCCTCTAAAGGGATAGTCTAAAGCGTCTCATGATTCGTCTCCAATTAATTAGAAGTTAGCAAAAATAATAGTTTTTATTTAATCATAGATAAAAAAATTGTGACGCTAGGTTGAACATCTCAGGAAGCGTCCCTACATTGAGGTGGTCTACCAATATAGAGACGAAGATAAATGCGTCACATAAAAGACGTCTCTACGTGATGATTTTCTTGTAGTGTCATCATATTTGGATAAAAACTACTAAATCTGATGCTGTTTTTAGCAAAGTCTCCTTTTCGTCAAGTTTTCGCAGGAAATAAAATTGGGGAAAGATACCACGGAAGTTTTTCACCAAAAGGAGGCACCTGGAGCTTTTGATCACGATGTGGGGACCCCGGACTAGCTGTCCGAAATACCCTGTTATGTATACAGTTCACGTTCCCATGATCAGTGTGCCGTGAACACCTAACCGAACTGATATCAAATTACATCATCCTTTACAAAACGGAATAAGAAAATTACAATAAGGTCACATGACCCATCTTTACATAATAGCCTCGAAGGGCCTATCCTAATCATCAGAGTCGCGGAATCACTTCAATCAGCATAGAGCCCAAGTCATCTGCCATAACCCTACAGACAACTGACTGGGAAGACGTTCCTAGCTCGCATAGACGTCGTCAACTCCTTCTTCATCCGTCGAATTCCTCCAAGTCTGGCCAAGTAAATAGCCAGGGACAAAGCCGTGAGTACATTGGAATTGTACTCGCAAACCATCAAGAAAGGTGCTAACAATGCTAACTAAAAGAGACAAGAGAGGAAGAATAGTTTCTCTTGTGGGTATAGCATGTGAAAGAGAATCAGTTTCTCTTCTGGATATAGCATCCCACATCGCAGTTGAAGGGGACACTAAGAGGTTTCTATGACATCTCTATATCTTTATTGAAGAAGATACTTCAAAAGATAGACTACATCATCTCTATATCTTTGCTAAAGAAGATACTTCAAAAGAGTTCTTCAACATAAAACACTAGGATGGGGGTAACCCTTTTTAGTTCCTTTCCGACCATCTTCACATGGTCATCAACTTTCCCGTACCTTTCCGGTACTCCGAAAACAACTTTCTTTTTTTTTTGTTCTTTGTAAAGCCTTTTTAAAACAAAACTCGACACAGCTCGGTAACGGCCATCCCAACCGTCCATGACCGCGGACGCGGCTATTCGAATAGTTTTAACTCTGCAGAGTGTGCGCACTTTCACCACAAGAACCAACAAATCCGCCGGGATCATCCCCGGTTCGTCATACAAAAGTATGCGAGTCTCGGACAGTCAGTCATAGTCTTTTGCTCGCCTCCGTTGACATGAGCTCCTTCCCTGCGGGCTTACCCCTTCCCGGCACCCCGGCAGCATACCTCCTTATTTGAGCGTATCTCCGGCGCCACGACGGAAGACCCTCAGTAATCGTCCGGCTATAGACAACTACAGTGTATTGCCTCCTTCAGAGCGCAACCCGGCGTCAAAGGTCATCGTGACCCTCCTAGAGAGTTGTGAAGGTGTCTCATGTCAACTTTGACAAACTACGGAATAAGCCCGTGCCCACTTTGGGTGATGTGGCTGCGCTGTATAGTTGGTCCGGGCGAATACAAAGAAACGTGTGTCGTTTTTCTCAAAAACCCAAGTCACAAACACTTTCCTCTTTCCAACCATCTTTGTCAAGATCCTTTCCTTTCATAAACCATACTCTTGGGTAAGGTCGACTCACCCAAGGTTTTTCTCAAAACTTTTACAACAAAGTAAACCTTGAGGGGTTCCCAACCTAAGATACAACAATGGCATGATGCTAGCCGTCATACCACTAAGGAGATGATAATTGAGGTGTCAAGGGGGAATCATACATGCTTAGGATAAGCATGCATGGGGTCAACATAAGTAGGAGGATTCGACAAAGGGTCATGATGTTGATCATCATACCACTAAGAAGATGATACAATAGGTGGTCAAGGGGGCATACATGCTCAGGGTAAGCATGCATAACAACAACAAGGGGTTCAACATACTTGAGAGTAAGTATGCATAACATCAACAAGGGGTTCCACATACTCGAGAGTAAGTATGCAGAGCATCAATCAAAGTAGAAGATATAACAAGGGCATGATACTAATCATCATACCACTAAGGGGTGCAAAAAGGGTGTCGAGAGGTCGACACACTCAAGGTAAGTGGGCATACCATCACACTTAGAGGGTACACCAAGATAATGGTGATGACCACCATTTACCAAAAAGGGGAATTGTAGGTGAGGTGTCAAAGAGAATCAACATGCTCACGGTGAGCATGCTCCATCAACTTAAGTAGAAACAACACAAGATAAAACGAGAGACAAGAATAATAACAAGTAACCACAATATGTGATTCAACATTCAGAGATCAAAGATGGCTTGCCTTGGCTTATTTGTCCCTGGACTTCTTCAACTCCATCAAATAAGAATTCCAACAATATAAACAAAATCCTTGTCCGATCCACTTCTTCTTCTTCTCCGAAATTGTTCGCATCTATCGCCAGAAAATATAAAAGAACACAATCAACATATTGCACCAATCATAACAAGCATGCAACAATCAACAATCAAAAGCTAATCACTCTTCTATGGCTAACATATTAAAGACTTGTAGATACTACAAAGCATCTAAAAGAAAACCCATTTCATTTACCTAGTAAAGGTATGAGAGTATCACACTTAGCAATTGCCCCTCTCGGTATCACCATGGCACAAACTAAGTATCCCCTGGTAGATAGCATCATAAAGAGGACAAGTGCATAAGTTTGGCATCACAAACATTCATATTATAATTTGAAATATTTTTGGAAAAGTGGGAAATCATTCTCTCTATTTTGTAGAGCTTACACAACACTACACAAGAATAGGAAGTAAATGATATGCCACACCATTTGAAAACTTAAGCCAAACAATATAACTAAGGTTAAGTTGCAGAGGTTTTGTTTTGCAAGAATAAAACATTGGTTGACCAATTTTAATACAAAGAGGTGGTTAAAGTTCTCAAATAAACCAAAAAGTTTTGCTCCAACAATCCATGTCACACATACACATTACTAACAGTAACAAATATGCATGAACAGAGACTAACAATATTTTTCCTTGATGGCCAGTACTAATACAAGACTAACCCAATTGGATTCACTCAAAAATATTAATCCTACAAATTTAGGAATTTGTTTGAATCTGACTGTACAGAAAACAAGATCTGTAAGCCATAAATCGTATAAAAATCCTAAAAATATGAGACCACTGACATTTGAAAGATATTTAAACAGAGATGCATACACAATTGGATTTGGGTTCAAATTATTTTTAGAACTCTCAGAAATGAATTAACAATGTTACTGCATGTCTTTACCATTAGCTTTATCTCTGGATTTACAGAACAGCTACATGTTTGAAACTTGTTTGAGATGATTAAGAAAACATCCAGCAGTCCTACAAAGTTGGAATCACTCAATTAGGTTCAAAGATGGATTTTTGGTGATTTAAAAGCTAACAGCCATGTCTGCAGAACACCCAGAACAAGTTTAATTCACCACAATTCGTACATAAATCACAAAAATATGAGGTCAGTTGCATCTGAAAGGTATTGAAAAGGTGGTTCCTACCCAATTTGTTTCATTCAAAAATTCGTTCCCAACCTCCTGGTTTAATTCGACAAAGTCAGATCTGACCAGATCTTGATCTGTGAACCATTTCAGTTTCACGAGGTCAATCGAAGTGAAACCACCGCCAAAATGAAGGTATTGAAGAGTGCTTTCACCCATAGTTGAGTTTTCTCAAAAAGGGTTTTTTAAAACGGAGCATATTTAACAAACAGTGATTTTGCATGTTTTCAGAACTTTATTTACCAAGGAAAATCTGTAACGAATTTGAGAATGAGACCAACGCCAAGTTGTAGATCTTTTCAATATCTATCTGCGGAACTTTGAATCACTCGATTTGGATCTGCACACGAGTTTTGGTGGATTTTACAAATTCGTACCAGAATCTGAAACAGCAAGATTACAGAAATTACTGCAAGGTTTGGGACGAACTTTGGTCAAGGATTTCAGATCTGAGGATTGCTCAACCTTCTCCATGCTTGGACCAACATGCACCTGCATCAAGATCCAATCTTGTGAGAGGGGAAAAGAGAAAGAGAGCTGGATTCATCTAGGGTTAGGGGAGAAGAGAGTGAGAGGGATGCTCTCATGGTGAGGGGGAGCTTGAGGGAGGAGGGAGCTTCCTCTTGGAGTTCTTTCCATGGCCATGGCCGGCCATGGGAGCAAGGGGAGCACCATTTTCGTGGGGAAGTGGAGGAGGAGAGTGTGAGGGAGTGGAGAGTGAAAAGAAATGAGCAAAGGAGGAGGAAGTGGCCGGCCAAGCTCCTTAAATAGAGGGAGGATGGTGGCTGCCTCCTTTTTTTGATTGGATAAGGTGGGTGGCTGCCCATTTAGTGATTGGGTTAGGTGGGAGGCAAGTCTTGTAGAGGAAGAAAAAGAAGAGGGAAGGAGCTGGCCGAAATTCTTGCCATGGCCGGCTCTTCTCCTTGTGCCGTGCCAAAATGAATCATCAACATGGAGCTTTCATCAAGCATGTTGATCAAGGTGGAGCCACATAATTCTTTGCCAAGATGGTGGCTTAGATGATGTGCTTAAATTAGGAAGAGAGATGATAATAAGTATTGGTGCCAATGTTGATGAATAAAGCAACTTGACCAAATTATCAGATTGGCCAAGAAATGATGGTGGTGATGGTGGGTTAGACAATTGCAGGGCAAGACTAAAAGAGATGGTGAGTGAAATAACCATACTCACAAGGATGAATATGGTGGAATGAGTCATCAATTCATGAGATCAAGGTGACGATGGAAAAGAGTAGGGGAGTGAGATAGGTATGATGAATATAAGTTGCTCTTCAAATAGGAGGTCAATTGGGAGTGGTTTGAAATACTCCCTGAGTCAAGGGTTTAGTTGAAGGGAGAAGGGAGTCCATTTGGAAGTATCAAATGATCACCCATTAGATCAAGAGTTGAAGGATGAGGGAAATACAATGTGGTAGATTAGAGATGTGCATAAGATGGGCAAGAGTTGTCATTTGAAGTAGAGTTCAATGGAAAGGTATAGGACACACCTCAATTGTCTAGGGACAATTGGGCATGAACTCAAGTGGAATGGATTTTGGAAATGTTGAGAGGAAACTAGTTGGAACATAAGAGGTCAAAATGCTCTACTTACTTTCTCAAGTAAAGTAGAGTTTTTCTCAAATGTATAATAAGCAAGAGAAAAACAAGAAATGGTAAAGGTACCATAAACAAGCTTTTTGTTAACACAAAGCAAATAGAAAATAATGTTTTAGAAATCAGTGCTTGGTAGAAATGGGATGAAAAACAAAACCCATTTCAGTTCTTTATTTTCTTTGAAGAAATATCTTGAAAAGAGTTTAATAAATCTAGAAGTAGTTTTGTGATCAAAACTAGAGTAGGAAAAACAATAGGGTTTTTGAGAAAGAAAACTTATTTAGGGAGGAGTGTTCTCAAGAGTAGATGGTGGCTACAAAATGTACCCATCATTCCCACTCTTGGTTTTGTGAAGATTAAACTTGAATAGAAACAAGAGGTAAAAGTGAAGGAAGTGATCTTGAGGCTAAACATTGGATAGGATGCAGGATCAAGTGAATATAAGAGTTGCAAGTGGAGGATGTGACAGGCAAGGCGTGGAAGTTGCAGATGGTGATGCATGGATGAGATCCATGCATTGAGATCACCAATAACAGTTGAGGGTGCTTAGAGATCAACTGCCAAAAATTGGAACTTTTAAGACTACCAAAACAGATGGTTGACTTGGCTTCAAAAACAACCAAGATGATTGGGTATAAGAGAAGGATGTGATGAGGGGTAGATGATCCCAAATTTTTGAATCAAGGATGATTTGAGCTAGCTTAAACACAAAGAGGAATTATAGTTAGGCACACTCATGTTGCCATTAGTGGAAAGGTTTGATGTAGTACAAAGGAAAACAATTCTTCCTAAGTCACACATGTGTTTTATTAGGTGAGTTGTTTATTTTACCACTAGAGGTGTTGTTCTTTGGGTTATGTGGTGACCCGGCATACCACTGCATGGTGTAGTATGCAAGTCTGATATAACACCAATGAAACACCGTTCCACTAGTATTATATCGCTCAAAGTGGTACAATAGAAACATATGCGGGTCCAAGGTATGTCTAAAGAATTACAACATTGACTCTGTTACATAAGATCATCACAGCCTCCTACTTTACAATGAGGTAAAACTGCAAATAAACTCCAGAAGAACGACTCGTAGTCTAATCCTAACACGAACTCTATTTGTAGAGTATTTAACTAGCTACAGAGGCTATGAACAGATTCTAGCTAAATAGGAGCTAAGTTTAGGAAGCTAGTTCCTTTCTATTGCTAATCTAGGTTTTCTCCTTATTGAATGTGGTATCTGACTCTCCTGACATGGTCCTGTCTCTTGAAGTAGTTGATGACTTCTCGGCCTTCGAGTTGCACCGTAGATCCTCCTTCGATGCCTCCATATCTAAGCAGGGGATTTAAGAGTGGGATGAGTACGAGCGTACTCAACAAGTTCATTATAGGAAAGAGGTGTTTAATGCACTAGCTACAACCATAGACCAGAAAGTCATAGGCATGCAAGTTTTTGTAATCATTTCTTCAAAAGGGTTGCTTTTATTCTGAAGAGCTATGTCCGTCAGCCTTCACCGGTTGACTAGAACTTCATGGAGTTCCTTTCCCGTTCGCATTCCATATCCCGAACAGGGAGTGACTGTCACGATTCGTTACACTCTGCAGAGGTGTGTTGCTTTACCCATAAGAGATCTTAACCTTGGTGCCAACCGGGCATATTCCCGTCCACACTTCCTGTGGTGTGAGGCCCGGTATAAGGTCCTAGTCAATCATGTTCCTCCGCTACCTCGAACGCCCACCCTTTGTTGCATGCCCCGACCCTGGGTCCACGCCGGTTCACTTACGCCAATTAAGGCTGGGCCCCGACCACGACAACATGCTGGGCTCTACCATACACTCCTACGCCGGTAGCTGCAACCCATCATAGACCGCATTACCGTGGGGAATTAGAATGGGATCCCCACCCTCCGGTTGTTCCGCAAGACACAACTGCTACGGTAAGCATTGCATTACCGTGGGGAATTAGAATGGGATCCCCACCCTCCGGTTGTTCCGCCAGATACAACTGCTACGGTAAGCGCATCCGTTGATGAACGAGAGGTGGAAACACTTTTGACTACTCCGTCCCACTCCGGATCTTATGGTTAACACGGGTATTACGGCACAAGAATCACTGGACGACATTTGTTGTTTAATCCTAGATGGATATAAACCCTTGCAATGGAACCTCCACCATATCAACACAATCCATGGTTCCATTGCCCACCACATAGTCATATTCATAGTTATGAAAATAGTGGTTTTGCTTTTTATGCAATAGTGATGAATATAGTACTTTGCAAGTAATTTGGTAAAAATAATCAAATGACATGAGCAAGCGATGAACTTGCCTTTCTTGTCTGCAAGATTATGCAGACAAGGTCTTCGATACGCAATAACTCCAAATTCTGAAATAACATCATCGTCCGATAAGGACGATGTTTAAAAGATTGGCAAGTATGCAATAATGCATAAGTATGAGATGCAATCGCTCTAATCGTGACCTAACCCCGATGATTTAGGATCAGTGAGTTGTAATGATTGTTTCAGGGTGTTGCACTTTTAGAGTGATTCCCAAACAAGGTTCTTATTAAGGTTTGATTACTTGGTATCATGTACAAATTATATAATGAAGCAAAGTAATCAATTGAGCACACAAGGAATGATAATTTGCATAATGTTAATATGTAAAGAATAGTTGTCAGTTTTAGTACTATATGGCATGGTTAATGATTATTTGTTATATTCTTCAAAAGAATAACTTTTGAAGAACATATTCTTTAATAAAGAACAAGTATGACAATTGGGCTTGCGGGGTCCTTTGGTTTCCTATGGTTTATCATGGTTCTCAATTGAGTTTCCTAATCAAGTATTATAGGGATCACACTAAGGTGGAATTGCGTTCCTAGTCATATAAAGGGTGCCTAGTTTGGGGTTAAACCAGGAAAGACTAAGTAATTGAATATAATTGATTGCTACCATGGTTGTTCATATCTTACTAGTGATAGCTAGCTAAGGTTTATAGGTCCTTATAAGTAGGGTTGGTAACTACTCCCTATTTACTTCAAAAGAATAACTTTTGAAGAACATACTTCTTAAGTAGTAAGAAGTATAGCAATTAAGGTTAAGGTGGTCTAGGTTTTGCTATTGGATTCACTAGGTAAAGAATAGTTGGTTCCTAAATAGGATAGTGCATAAATATGTATTATCAGTAGGGTTTAGTGTGTATGGAATATGATGCACAATATTGGCATGATTGCTATTAGGGTTCATCACCATGGTGTGATGCTAAGCATGGATGAATAAGGATGATGGTTTTGGCATTAGAAACTAGGTTTTAGACTTGGGTTATCCTAATTTGATCATGTAGGTTGGATAGGTGTGCATACATGGAATACTGAATTATGGATAATAGGATCTAGGGTTTACACTTGGTTGACCCTACTTGATCATCTAGGTCTGATGAAGATAAACACATGAGATACCCATATATTAGTGACAGGTCTTCTACATTTTATGTGGACATGACAAGAATCTAGGTTCTATATGGTTCTATGATTTAAAAGAAAGTAGGATGATCACATGGTATAACCTAGGGTTTAAGTTTATAAACAAATTAAGGTTCACATGAAGTAGTGGACCTAGGGTTCCTAAATGAATTAGGGTATTAGGGTTCCACAAAAATTATGAGGTTATAATTTTATTCAATATGGAACTAGGTTTCCTAATCTACCATATAGTTCTATGATTAATAACTTCATTTTAAAGTTGAAGTTATTAATAACTTTGAAATAAAAATAATATTGAATTTGGCATTTTATTTAATGAATTAATTATTAAGGTAATTATTATTTAGGATTTTAAATCCCTCTAATAAGGATTTAACAACATAATAAATAAAGAAATTAGTTTTAAAGTTTTCTTTATTTATTTAATGGTTTCTATTTAATTTTTAAAGTTTTCCTTATTATTGAATTTTTAATTCAATTAAGAATAAAAAGAAAAGGTTTAATTATTAAGTTTAAAACAATTAAATTTTTATTGAAAATAAAATTTTCATATTATATTTTTATTAGATAGATCTTATTTTTAGGATCATTTTGATATCTCATTTGTATTTTTCTGAGTTATAATGAATTTTCTAAATTCATGTGAAGTTACAGCAATATTCTGAGTTTTAAATTTAAAGCGGAATTACTAAATGTACCCGGGCAGAACACACCCACAGTCAGTGACTGGTGGGCCGTGTCCACGCTGGCGGCCACGTGATGCCGACGTGGCAACCATGTGCCTCACCGGCGGCCAGTGTTGGTCGCCGCCGGCGATTCCGGGTTCCCGCGGGGGCGTGCGCATGCTTGCTGGAAAGAGGACGCCGAGGCGAACCTCCTGGTGGTGGCGCCGCTCCGGTTTGGTCACCGGAGCGTGCCCGACGGCGAGGTGTGGCGGCGGTGCTCACGGGCTAACGACGCGGCGGCGCTACGGCGGGTAATCGAGCAGGGCGAGCTTGCCACGAGATAGAGTGGCTCACCGCGAACACGACGCGCGTGACGGCATGGTCGATGGAGGTCTGGTTCGCCGGATTTCATGGCGCCGGCCGTCGGAGAGATGAGCTCGTCGGAGACGTTCCGGGGCCTTCCAGCTCGATTCCTCGCGTGGGTTAGGCATGTCGAGGATGCTGAAGACGATGGTGACCACGGCGGTGGTCGGGGAGGCTCCAGTCGTCGGCGATAGGTGGTGGCCGGGCGAACTAGGGTTTCCTTCTGGGACGAAATTGAGCAGAGGAAGAAGAAATGGAGGCTAGGGTTCGTCCAGGGGATTTTATACTGCGCGGGAGCAGGCCTCATCACACCATCGAGCAAGGAGGAGTCGCCAGCGCTGAGGAGAAGGGGAGCACGTCGTCGTGCTGTCCTCCATGCGAGCGAAGAGGATGAGGACGAGCTCGTCCTCGATATTTTGGACGAAGGGTTATGCGGGCCGGTGTTGGACTGCGTTGATGGGCTACTGCTGGGCTGGTGCGGCTGGGCTTCTGGTGGGCTGCCATGGCCAGGTAAGGTCTGGTAAGGTTTTTCCCCTTTTTCTCTTTTATTTATTTTCTGTTTTGTATTTCTAATTTTTGAATTCAGATTTGAATTCAAAGTTTAACTCTTTTCTATTTTGCAGATATTTCAATATGTTAATTTTGTTAATATCTGGTGTAATGATTATTACACCACTATTTCATTTTAAACAATTATTTTATATTGGATTATATTGCATACTTGTGGGTTTATTCAAAATAACAAATAGGCATGAGTTTAAATTCTCATTTTAAATTTCCTTTTTCTTGTGAATCAAATCTATTTGGAATTATTAGAGTTGGTAATTTCAAATCAAAGTATTTTAGAGGTCGTTATTAGGACTTGATTTCTATTTGAGAATTGGATGACTTACATATGATTTTATGTGAGCACCTATTTATTAGTTTTTTATAATTTCCATTGTAACCCCCTTGTAAGATTAACACTATCATTATCTTAGAAAGTATCTAAGGTAGGTATGGTTTCCATCATGGTTTGATCTTAATCATAAGGATAAGTGGTTGATATAAGTGGTTAATCACCACCCATGGGTTTTAATTATGGAATTTAGCACTAGGTGTTTCTTATATTCCATAATTGAAGTATAAGATTTGACTAGTGAGTACTTTTAGGGTTCTAATAATATTCATCTAATGACATATGGTTTGTAACTCAATTATGGCCTAGGGTTTGAATTGTGATCACCCAAGTGATACACATACTAGAATTGGGGTATGGTATAGGGTTTTACTTGTGGTCATCAATTAATTCACAAGTTAGTTGGAGATATGGGTATAGGTTATATATGTGATTTAACACCATATTACTTTGGCTAGGGTTGCTCTTCCTCACTACTCATAGAGTTGTTCAATCAAAATCCTTTTGATTGATATAGGGCTGAACTATGCAAGGTTTGTTACTATCCAATATTGTCTCTCTAATTATCCTATGGAAAATGGTTTTGAGTTTCTAGTAGTTCCCCTATGATTTAATGTACTGGATTATATCTGCTTAACCCACTAAGGTTTAACTGGTAATTATATATCTCTAAAGCATGGTCATGGGTTAGGCATGATCAACTAGTTTTTAATATATTCTACCTCAAGTTCTTAGGGTTTATGATCATTACCCAATGGTGATGAACATGCATGGTATGGCTTCACAAAGTATCACTTGATGTGTTTAGCTAGGGTTATACCTATTACCTCTCTCACTCCACAAGGACCTGGATTATAATCTAAGGTTCTACTCAAGGAATGATGATGTGATTATCTGAACATGTGGTTTGCCTAAGAATTCTACCTTGCTATCTTCTGAAGCTTGTTCTTCAGGAATTCTGCTAACCTGCTTCTTGTGGTATGCCTCCACCTCCTAGCTGCTTCATCTTGATCCTATCTAAATTATGGATTGGCCCAACTCTTTGGTTTGCTTGTATCATGGTACAAGATGATAGAATGAATGAGGTAGAGGGTTCCTTTTATAGGCTTGGGCATGCTCTAATATCATGACACATAGGTGGGTGACTCTTGCTTTGATTTGATGAGTAAGGTGCTTGGGTGTCATACTCTCATCCATAGCAATCCTTTAAGCATGAGGTGGCATAGCTTAGGATTCAAGCTATGTAGATATTTCCATCCTATGTGGCATGGTATTATCCTCTCATGGGATTTGTTTTTGGATAGCCAAGTGGCTTTTGTTACTAAATATCTTGTGAAGGATTTTATACTTGTGGTTGAGCCACTATATCATATGTGATTGAATTTATGTTGTAATTGGGATCAAAATGTCAAAGACAAGTATTATACCCCAATTTTGAATGGTGATGTTTGATTTCACCAAGGCATGATCATATGAGTTTCAAAATACTCATAGTTTATTTTATTCAAATAGTTTGAACTATAATTCGTAATGTAAACAGATTTAGTTTTGTGATATTCCACATATTTAATAAGTTATGATTAAAATCAGAATGTGTGGCTTTTATGCACTTAGGTCCTTGTGTTTTACCATATTTGATAATAAGTTTTAAAGTGAATTAAATTATACCCCAAAGTTAGTTGCTCAACTTTTAAGTGTTAATAATTTAGATTTTGTTTATTATCTCTTTGATGGGTATATACCTCTCCCATCTCTAGGGTTTAATGATAAGCTTGTGTTGGTGTTAAATTCACAAGTTTAATTCAAGAAATACCATGAGGTTCATGGTAGAAATATTTATTTGTTAAAGATATGGAAAAGATAAGTGAAGAATGGTTTCTCCATTTTATTGTTACTTGATTTGCAATTGAATAGGTGTTCATATGTTATGACATGGATTACCATATTATAATCTTTTATAAGATCAAGCAATTTATCATTGAGTAAAATGTTGTTGTGTTGATCATTAGTTCCATTTGATCTAACCCCTTAGATCAAATCATCTCTACCCAAAGAACAAGGTTTTAACAAAGTCACATTGAGGTTTATAGCGCTTGACTTGATGAGCTACTTCAATTCCACCAAGATCAAGTGAAACTTCATTCTGTGACTATTTTACTTTAAAGCGAAAATTCCCCGGATTTTCTATGCATGAATGCAATGCACACATCTGTTTCCTCTATTTCTGTAACCCCAATACCTGGGATATTACAGTCTCTACCCCTTAAACTAAACTTCGTCCTTGAAGTTTGAACTCTCTCACGTTTCCGGAGTGTGGATCTGACTTGTGCAGACTACGACTTTTCTCGAACTCCGTATTGATCTTGTTGGATATATTTGAATATATCCCTTGTCCAGATTCTTCCTGGAATCCATTAGTATCTGTCTCTGAACAATGGTTCTTACTTTGATTCTTTGATTTCTTCCAACTCTATAAGCTTGTTTCCTTTCTCATTGAAGATTCAATGATCGAGACTTCTTCTGGTGTTGCTGGTCTTATTTGAAGGCTAATTTGATAATAAACTCCTAATTGGTGAGATAGGTCTTTGTTTTCCCTTACCACCAAAAGTGCAATAATGGTACTTAGTAAGGTACTTACCATGGAAATTATTTTGCTGGTTTCTTTTACTAAGAAGGTTAGACTCATTTAGCCTATCCAATCATGGTTTATAGTTGATACCTATAACTATTTTGGGTTATTTAGGTTCCATGAAAGGAATCATTCTATTAGTCTGTGGTTCTGGTATGGTCAATTTCCTTCGGTCTTTGGCCTTCTTGAGCTGTATTTGGTCTATGGTAATTTCTTCGTCCAACTTCTTTATGCTTAACTTACTTGAGCTTTCGTACTTCTGAGTAAATACTACTCACTTTCTCAAGTTATAGTCCACTTCTTACTTCCTCGAGGTATAAACCTCGGCTTCTGGTCTGACATACTTCTGAAAGTAGTGTTCAACAATCTTATGAAAATAAGATCGAACTTCCCCTCAGTTCAGACCTTCATCAACTATCTTGCTCAAAATATTGAGTTATTATACAGCCAACTCAATCTTTACTCTACCCCTTAGAGTTTTCTTATGGTCTTCAACTTCTTTTCTTCCAACTATTGGACTTATGGTTAGAACATTGGTCTAGGTCTAGCTTATGGTTTATACTTCTTCTAAGGTCTCGCGAATAATGTTTGTGGTGTATCCACTCAATTGTGGACATCCAATGTGAATCATTTGATTAAATAATTATAGGTCATTGTTATTTGGCTAACACAATTTTATTTGTTCACAACTTCTTGGTACAAATAGTCCAATGGTGGACTACTTGATACCAATTGTGGCTATTTGTTATCTAAAAATGGATTCTATTATAGGTTCTGATCAACTGGACGAGACATCTTCTACTTTATCTCGCAGTATTGATCCTATACCACAATTGTGGTCTTCTAATACCAACTGTGGTCTTCTTATATCTGCTATGGTTTCATAAGTCATCTTCCTTTTTCGAGGGTTTATTTTGCAAGAAAACCACTAGCTGACACTATGAATATAGTATCCTAAGTGATTTCCCATGCATTCCCTCTTCTATAATGACTATGGTTCTACTTCTTCTTCAGCATAATCACCATATTTCTCACCTTCATGCTTCTTATGTACTAAAGTACTCCTCTTTTGAGGTAAAGCATGAGTTTTAGATTGGTACTTCCTTCAGAGTATTGTGGTTACTTCCCACAATTTTGCTTCCATTTACTGATGATCCTTCATCTTGTCTTCAGAATCTTGAGAATTCGTCACTTCCTCACACGAATACCATTACCCTCTAGATCTATAGCATCAAGTAAGAACTTGATATTGCAACATGCATTTGCATATCGAAGTCAAACTTCATGTATGGATCTAGTCAAACAATGAAAATCCAATAAAATCCAAGAAGATTCAGCTTTGTGCATATAATACACACCATCATAAGCCTGAATATAATAGTTGAGTAAGACATCTCTAAACATCAGGCTCTGATGTGTAGTATACAACACCACATAAGATAGGTTTATACCGTGATACTTAGCACGAATATGTGGATTTCTACTATTTGTCTCAACATTTATCTTAATTTGCACATTTTTAATGAGACAAACTTGAAACAAAGTGGTCTAGGATAGTTAAGGTTAACCTAATCTCCTTAGGAAGTATTTGATCAACTTCCATTTTGTTGAGGATTACCTCACATGATATCTTTAGATTCTAACATCTAATCTAAACACATGACTATTGGAATATAGCTCCTATACTTCCATGTGCTTGTACAATGTGTCTATGGTCCTGGCATACCCTTGGCATAGTTGCCATGATTGTAGGGTATGAATTCTTGTACTAACATCTACCTTCTCATTATACTTCACCTAAATATATATGATGTTCTAGTCCATCACATAATGATTCTCAGGTGAATCATATATGATTACTACCTCTACTCTGTAAGTAGACATGTTTTATTCCTATCTCTCTTCCTTACCTCCCATGATTGACTCATCATGGTCTAAACTACCTCATATAACTCATATTTTTATCCTTACTATCAGTTGTTACACAGGTTTAGATAAATTTTACTTACCCTATTACTTGTACTGGTTTACACCTTCTAATAGGATATCTTACTTATCTTTATCACTTGATATTACTCCTATTATAGGTCTAAATACTTTTATTTAATCATAATAGGTGTTGGTACACATCTTCCAATAGGATATCTTCCTTATGGTTGTATCCTCTCTTTGGACTACCAAGTATTGTATACCAACTGTGATCTACTCATCTATTGTTTTAGAGACTTAATGGTATGCTACAAACTTGGGATTAGCTACCTAACTTCACTTAGAAAAGATAGGTAAGAAAGTTGACTCAAGTGTGTCAGGATTATTCTCAAGTGAATATCCATCTCAAGTCATAAGAAGATTTGGTTAAACTAAGACAACTTCCTATAGACACTACCAATCCTATAGGTCTCCTTTAAAGGGTTTTAATCCTAGGGTCAAAGCATTTGCTCTGATACCAACTGTGGTGACCCGGCATACCACTGCATGGTGTAGTATGCAAGTCTGATATAACACCAATGAAACACCGTTCCACTAGTATTATATCGCTCAAAGTGGTACAACAGAAACATATGCGGGTCCAAGGTATGTCTAAAGAATTACAACATTGACTCTGTTACATAAGATCATCACAGCCTCCTACTTTACAATGAGGTAAAACTGCAAATAAACTCCAGAAGAACGACTCGTAGTCTAATCCTAACACGAACTCTATTTGTAGAGTATTTAACTAGCTACAGAGGCTATGAACAGATTCTAGCTAAATAGGAGCTAAGTTTAGGAAGCTAGTTCCTTTGTATTGCTAATCTAGGTTTTCTCCTTATTGAATGTGGTATCTGACTCTCCTGACATGGTCCTGTCTCTTGAAGTAGTTGATGACTTCTCGGCCTTCGAGTTGCACCGTAGATCCTCCTTCGATGCCTCCATATCTAAGCAGGGGATTTAAGAGTGGGATGAGTACGAGCGTACTCAACAAGTTCATTATAGGAAAGAGGTGTTTAATGCACTAGCTACAACCATAGACCAGAAAGTCATAGGCATGCAAGTTTTTGTAATCATTTCTTCAAAAGGGTTGCTTTTATTCTGAAGAGCTATGTCCGTCAGCCTTCACCGGTTGACTAGAACTTCATGGAGTTCCTTTCCGGCAGCGTTCGCAGTTCCATATCCCGAACAGGGAGTGACTAGTCACGTTCGTTACACTCTGCAGAGGTGTGTTGCTTTACCCATAAGAGATCTTAACCTTGGTGCCAACCGGGCATATTTCCCGTCCACACTTCCTGTGGTGTGAGGCCCGGTATAAGGTCCTAGTCAATCATGTTCCTCCGCTACCTCGAACACCCACCCTTTGTTGCATGCCCCGACCCTGGGTCCACGCCGGTTCACTTACGCCAATTAAGGCTGGGCCCCGACCACGACAACAGTGCTAGGCTCTACCATACACTCCTACGCCGGTGCAACCCATCATAGACCGCATTACCGTGGGGAATTAGAATGGGATCCCCACCCTCCGGTTGTTCCGCAAGACACAACTGCTACGGTAAGCATTGCATTACCGTGGGGAATTAGAATGGGATCCCCACCCTCCGGTTGTTCCGCCAGATACAACTGCTACGGTAAGCGCATCCGTTGATGAACGAGAGGTGGAAACACTTTTGACTACTCCGTCCCACTCCGATCTTATGGTTAACACGGGTATTACGGCACAAGAATCACTGGACGACATTTGTTGTTTAATCCTAGATGGATATAAACCCTTGCAATGGAACCTCCACCATATCAACACAATCCATGGTTCCATTGCCCACCACATAGTCATATTCATAGTTATGAAAATAGTGGTTTTGCTTTTTATGCAATAGTGATGAATATAGTACTTTGCAAGTAATTTGGTAAAAATAATCAAATGACATGAGCAAGCGATGAACTTGCCTTTCTTGTCTGCAAGATTATGCAGACAAGGTCTTCGATACGCAATAACTCCAAATTCTGAAATAGCATCATCGTCCGGACGATGTTTAAAAGATTGGCAAGTATGCAATAATGCATAAGTATGAGATGCAATCGCTCTAATCGTGACCTAACCCCGATGATTTAGGATCAGTGAGTTGTAATGATTGTTTCAGGGTGTGTTGCACTTTTAGAGTGATTCCCAAACAAGGTTCTTATTAAGGTTTGATTACTTGGTATCATGTACAAATTATATAATGAAGCAAAGTAATCAATTGAGCACACAAGGAATGATAATTTGCATAATGTTAATATGTAAAGAATAGTTGTCAGTTTTAGTACTATATGGCATGGTTAATGATTATTTGTTATATTCTTCAAAAGAATAACTTTTGAAGAACATATTCTTTAATAAAGAACAAGTATGACAATTGGGCTTGCGGGGTCCTTTGGTTTCCTATGGTTTATCATGGTTCTCAATTGAGTTTCCTAATCAAGTATTATAGGGATCACACTAAGGTGGAATTGCGTTCCTAGTCATATAAAGGGTGCCTAGTTTGGGGTTAAACCAGGAAAGACTAAGTAATTGAATATAATTGATTGCTACCATGGTTGTTCATATCTTACTAGTGATAGCTAGCTAAGGTTTATAGGTCCTTATAAGTAGGGTTGGTAACTACTCCCTATTTACTTCAAAAGAATAACTTTTGAAGAACATACTTCTTAAGTAGTAAGAAGTATAGCAATTAAGGTTAAGGTGGTCTAGGTTTTGCTATTGGATTCACTAGGTAAAGAATAGTTGGTTCCTAAATAGGATAGTGCATAAATATGTATTATCAGTAGGGTTTAGTGTGTATGGAATCTGATGCACAATATTGGCATGATTGCTATTAGGGTTCATCACCATGGTGTGATGCTAAGCATGGATGAATAAGGATGATGGTTTTGGCATTAGAAACTAGGTTTTAGACTTGGGTTATCCTAATTTGATCATGTAGGTTGGATAGGTGTGCATACATGGAATACTGAATTATGGATAATAGGATCTAGGGTTTACACTTGGTTGACCCTACTTGATCATCTAGGTCTGATGAAGATAAACACATGAGATACCCATATATTAGTGACAGGTCTTCTACATTTTATGTGGACATGACAAGAATCTAGGTTCTATATGGTTCTATGATTTAAAAGAAAGTAGGATGATCACATGGTATAACCTAGGGTTTAAGTTTATAAACAAATTAAGGTTCACATGAAGTAGTGGACCTAGGGTTCCTAAATGAATTAGGGTATTAGGGTTCCACAAAAATTATGAGGTTATAATTTTATTCAATATGGAACTAGGTTTCCTAATCTACCATATAGTTCTATGATTAATAACTTCATTTTAAAGTTGAAGTTATTAATAACTTTGAAATAAAAATAATATTGAATTTGGCATTTTATTTAATGAATTAATTATTAAGGTAATTATTATTTAGGATTTTAAATCCCTCTAATAAGGATTTAACAACATAATAAATAAAGAAATTAGTTTTAAAGTTTTCTTTATTTATTTAATGGTTTCTATTTAATTTTTAAAGTTTTCCTTATTATTGAATTTTTAATTCAATTAAGAATAAAAAGAAAAGGTTTAATTATTAAGTTTAAAACAATTAAATTTTTATTGAAAATAAAAATTTCATATTATATTTTTATTAGATAGATCTTATTTTTAGGATCATTTTGATATCTCATTTGTATTTTTCTGAGTTATAATGAATTTTCTAAATTCATGTGAAGTTACAGCAATATTCTGAGTTTTAAATTTAAAGCGGAATTACAAATGTACCCAGGCAGAACACACCCACAGTCATGACTGGTGGGCCGTGTCCACGCTGGCGGCCACGTGATGCCGACGTGGCAACCATGTGCCTCACCGGCGGCCAGTTTTGGTCGCCGCCGGCGATTCCGGGTTCCCGCGGGGGCGTGCGCATGCTTGCTGGAAAGAGGACGCCGAGGCGAACCTCCTGGTGGTGGCGCCGCTCCGGTTTGGTCACCGGAGCGTGCCCGACGGCGAGGTGTGGCGGCGGTGCTCACGGGCTAACGACGC
Organism: Lolium multiflorum; assembly: GCA_030979885.1. NCBI lineage: Eukaryota > Viridiplantae > Streptophyta > Magnoliopsida > Poales > Poaceae > Lolium > Lolium multiflorum. Next base: position 104,761,511 of record CM061752.1, on the reverse strand, counting down.
GGCGGCGCTACGGCGGGTAATCGAGCAGGGCGAGCTTGCCACGAGATAGAGTGGCTCACCGCGAACACGACGCGCGTGACGGCATGGTCGATGGAGGTCTGGTTCGCCGGATTTCATGGCGCCGGCCGTCGGAGAGATGAGCTCGTCGGAGACGTTCCGGGGCCTTCCAGCTCGATTCCTCGCGTGGGTTAGGCATGTCGAGGATGCTGAAGACGATGGTGACCACGGCGGTGGTCGGGGAGGCTCCAGTCGTCGGCGATAGGTGGTGGCCGGGCGAACTAGGGTTTCCTTCTGGGACGAAATTGAGCAGAGGAAGAAGAAATGGAGGCTAGGGTTCGTCCAGGGGATTTTATACTGCGCGGGAGCAGGCCTCATCACACCATCGAGCAAGGAGGAGTCGCCAGCGCTGAGGAGAAGGGGAGCACGTCGTCGTGCTGTCCTCCATGCGAGCGAAGAGGATGAGGACGAGCTCGTCCTCGATATTTTGGACGAAGGGTTATGCGGGCCGGTGTTGGACTGCGTTGATGGGCTACTGCTGGGCTGGTGCGGCTGGGCTTCTGGTGGGCTGCCATGGCCAGGTAAGGTCTGGTAAGGTTTTTCCCCTTTTTCTCTTTTATTTATTTTCTGTTTTGTATTTCTAATTTTTGAATTCAGATTTGAATTCAAAGTTTAACTCTTTTCTATTTTGCAGATATTTCAATATGTTAATTTTGTTAATATCTGGTGTAATGATTATTACACCACTATTTCATTTTAAACAATTATTTTATATTGGATTATATTGCATACTTGTGGGTTTATTCAAAATAACAAATAGGCATGAGTTTAAATTCTCATTTTAAATTTCCTTTTTCTTGTGAATCAAATCTATTTGGAATTATTAGAGTTGGTAATTTCAAATCAAAGTATTTTAGAGGTCGTTATTAGGACTTGATTTCTATTTGAGAATTGGATGACTTACATATGATTTTATGTGAGCACCTATTTATTAGTTTTTTTTTATAATTTCCATTGTAACCCCCTTGTAAGATTAACACTATCATTATCTTAGAAAGTATCTAAGGTAGGTATGGTTTCCATCATGGTTTGATCTTAATCATAAGGATAAGTGGTTGATATAAGTGGTTAATCACCACCCATGGGTTTTAATTATGGAATTTAGCACTAGGTGTTTCTTATATTCCATAATTGAAGTATAAGATTTGACTAGTGAGTACTTTTAGGGTTCTAATAATATTCATCTAATGACATATGGTTTGTAACTCAATTATGGCCTAGGGTTTGAATTGTGATCACCCAAGTGATACACATACTAGAATTGGGGTATGGTATAGGGTTTTACTTGTGGTCATCAATTAATTCACAAGTTAGTTGGAGATATGGGTATAGGTTATATATGTGATTTAACACCATATTACTTTGGCTAGGGTTGCTCTTCCTCACTACTCATAGAGTTGTTCAATCAAAATCCTTTTGATTGATATAGGGCTGAACTATGCAAGGTTTGTTACTATCCAATATTGTCTCTCTAATTATCCTATGGAAAATGGTTTTGAGTTTCTAGTAGTTCCCCTATGATTTAATGTACTGGATTATATCTGCTTAACCCACTAAGGTTTAACTGGTAATTATATATCTCTAAAGCATGGTCATGGGTTAGGCATGATCAACTAGTTTTTAATATATTCTACCTCAAGTTCTTAGGGTTTATGATCATTACCCAATGGTGATGAACATGCATGGTATGGCTTCACAAAGTATCACTTGATGTGTTTAGCTAGGGTTATACCTATTACCTCTCTCACTCCACAAGGACCTGGATTATAATCTAAGGTTCTACTCAAGGAATGATGATGTGATTATCTGAACATGTGGTTTGCCTAAGAATTCTACCTTGCTATCTTCTGAAGCTTGTTCTTCAGGAATTCTGCTAACCTGCTTCTTGTGGTATGCCTCCACCTCCTAGCTGCTTCATCTTGATCCTATCTAAATTATGGATTGGCCCAACTCTTTGGTTTGCTTGTATCATGGTACAAGATGATAGAATGAATGAGGTAGAGGGTTCCTTTTATAGGCTTGGGCATGCTCTAATATCATGACACATAGGTGGGTGACTCTTGCTTTGATTTGATGAGTAAGGTGCTTGGGTGTCATACTCTCATCCATAGCAATCCTTTAAGCATGAGGTGGCATAGCTTAGGATTCAAGCTATGTAGATATTTCCATCCTATGTGGCATGGTATTATCCTCTCATGGGATTTGTTTTTGGATAGCCAAGTGGCTTTTGTTACTAAATATCTTGTGAAGGATTTTATACTTGTGGTTGAGCCACTATATCATATGTGATTGAATTTATGTTGTAATTGGGATCAAAATGTCAAAGACAAGTATTATACCCCAATTTTGAATGGTGATGTTTGATTTCACCAAGGCATGATCATATGAGTTTCAAAATACTCATAGTTTATTTTATTCAAATAGTTTGAACTATAATTCGTAATGTAAACAGATTTAGTTTTGTGATATTCCACATATTTAATAAGTTATGATTAAAATCAGAATGTGTGGCTTTTATGCACTTAGGTCCTTGTGTTTTACCATATTTGATAATAAGTTTTAAAGTGAATTAAATTATACCCCAAAGTTAGTTGCTCAATTTTTAAGTGTTAATAATTTAGATTTTGTTTATTATCTCTTTGATGGGTATATACCTCTCCCATCTCTAGGGTTTAATGATAAGCTTGTGTTGGTGTTAAATTCACAAGTTTAATTCAAGAAATACCATGAGGTTCATGGTAGAAATATTTATTTGTTAAAGATATGGAAAAGATAAGTGAAGAATGGTTTCTCCATTTTATTGTTACTTGATTTGCAATTGAATAGGTGTTCATATGTTATGACATGGATTACCATATTATAATCTTTTATAAGATCAAGCAATTTATCATTGAGTAAAATGTTGTTGTGTTGATCATTAGTTCCATTTGATCTAACCCCTTAGATCAAATCATCTCTACCCAAAGAACAAGGTTTTAACAAAGTCACATTGAGGTTTATAGCGCTTGACTTGATGAGCTACTTCAATTCCACCAAGATCAAGTGAAACTTCAGTTACTGTGACTATTTTACTTTAAAGCGCGAAAATTCCCCGGATTTTCTATGCATGAATGCAATGCACACATCTGTTTCCTCTATTTGTAACCCCAATACCTGGGATATTACAGTCTCTACCCCTTAAACTAAACTTCGTCCTCGAAGTTTGAACTCTCTCACGTTTCGGAGTGTGGATCTGACTTGTGCAGACTACGACTTTTCTCGAACTCCGTATTGATCTTGTTGGATATATTTGAATATATCCCTTGTCCAGATTCTTCCTGGAATCCATTAGTATCTGTCTCTGAACAATGGTTCTTACTTTGATTCTTTGATTTCTTCCAACTCTATAAGCTTGTTTCCTTTCTCATTGAAGATTCAATGATCGAGACTTCTTCTGGTGTTGCTGGTCTTATTTGAAGGCTAATTTGATAATAAACTCCTAATTGGTGAGATAGGTCTTTGTTTTCCCTTACCACCAAAAGTGCAATAATGGTACTTAGTAAGGTACTTACCATGGAAATTATTTTGCTGGTTTCTTTTACTAAGAAGGTTAGACTCATTTAGCCTATCCAATCATGGTTTATAGTTGATACCTATAACTATTTTGGGTTATTTAGGTTCCATGAAAGGAATCATTCTATTAGTCTGTGGTTCTGGTATGGTCAATTTCCTTCGGTCTTTGGCCTTCTTGAGTTGTATTTGGTCTATGGTAATTTCTTCGTCCAACTTCTTTATGCTTAACTTACTTGAGCTTTCGTACTTCTGAGTAAATACTACTCACTTTCTCAAGTTATAGTCCACTTCTTACTTCCTCGAGGTATAAACCTCGGCTTCTGGTCTGATACTTCTGAAAGTAGTGTTCAACAATCTTATGAAAATAAGATCGAACTTCCCCTCAGTTCAGACCTTCATCAACTATCTTGCTCAAAATATTGAGTTATTATACAGCCAACTCAATCTTTACTCTACCCCTTAGAGTTTTCTTATGGTCTTCAACTCCTTTTCTTCCAACTATTGGACTTATGGTTAGAACATTGGTCTAGGTCTAGCTTATGGTTTATACTTCTTCTAAGGTCTCGCGAATAATGTTTGTGGTGTATCCACTCAATTGTGGACATCCAATGTGAATCATTTGATTAAATAATTATAGGTCATTGTTATTTGGCTAACACAATTTTATTTGTTCACAACTTCTTGGTACAAATAGTCCAATGGTGGACTACTTGATACCAATTGTGGCTATTTGTTATCTAAAAATGGATTCTATTATAGGTTCCGATCAACTGGACGAGACATCTTCTACTTTATCTCGCAGTATTGATCCTATACCACAATTGTGGTCTTCTAATACCAACTGTGGTCTTCTTATATCTGCTATGGTTTCATAAGTCATCTTCCTTTTTCGAGGGTTTATTTTGCAAGAAAACCACTAGCTGACACTATGAATATAGTATCCTAAGTGATTTCCCATGCATTCCCTCTTCTATAATGACTATGGTTCTACTTCTTCTTCACCATAATCACCATATTTCTCACCTTCATGCTTCTTATGTACTAAAGTACTCCTCTTTTGAGGTAAAGCATGAGTTTTAGATTGGTACTTCCTTCAGAGTATTGTGGTTACTTCCCACAATTTTGCTTCCATTTACTGATGATCCTTCATCTTGTCTTCAGAATCTTGAGAATTCGTCACTTCCTCACACGAATACCATTACCCTCTAGATCTATAGCATCAAGTAAGAACTTGATATTGCAACATGCATTTGCATATCGAAGTCAAACTTCATGTATGGATCTAGTCAAACAATGAAAATCCAATAAAATCCAAGAAGATTCAGCTTTGTGCATATAATACACACCATCATAAGCCTGAATATAATAGTTGAGTAAGACATCTCTAAACATCAGGCTCTGATGTGTAGTATACAACACCACATAAGATAGGTTTATACCGTGATACTTAGCACGAATATGTGGATTTCTACTATTTGTCTCAACATTTATCTTAATTTGCACATTTTTAATGAGACAAACTTGAAACAAAGTGGTCTAGGATAGTTAAGGTTAACCTAATCTCCTTAGGAAGTATTTGATCAACTTCCATTTTGTTGAGGATTACCTCACATGATATCTTTAGATTCTAACATCTAATCTAAACACATGACTATTGGAATATAGCTCCTATACTTCCATGTGCTTGTACAATGTGTCTATGGTCCTGGCATACCCTTGGCATAGTTGCCATGATTGTAGGGTATGAATTCTTGTACTAACATCTACCTTCTCATTATACTTCACCTAAATATATATGATGTTCTAGTCCATCACATAATGATTCTCAGGTGAATCATATATGATTACTACCTCTACTCTGTAAGTAGACATGTTTTATTCCTATCTCTCTTCCTTACCTCCCATGATTGACTCATCATGGTCTAAACTACCTCATATAACTCATATTTTTATCCTTACTATCAGTTGTTACACAGGTTTAGATAAATTTTACTTACCCTATTACTTGTACTGGTTTACACCTTCTAATAGGATATCTTACTTATCTTTATCACTTGATATTACTCCTATTATAGGTCTAAATACTTTTATTTAATCATAATAGGTGTTGGTACACATCTTCCAATAGGATATCTTCCTTATGGTTGTATCCTCTCTTTGGACTACCAAGTATTGTATACCAACTGTGATCTACTCATCTATTGTTTTAGAGACTTAATGGTATGCTACAAACTTGGGATTAGCTACCTAACTTCACTTAGAAAAGATAGGTAAGAAAGTTGACTCAAGTGTGTCAGGATTATTCTCAAGTGAATATCCATCTCAAGTCATAAGAAGATTTGGTTAAACTAAGACAACTTCCTATAGACACTACCAATCCTATAGGTCTCCTTTAAAGGGTTTTAATCCTAGGGTCAAAGCATTTGCTCTGATACCAACTGTGGTGACCCGGCATACCACTGCATGGTGTAGTATGCAAGTCTGATATAACACCAATGAAACACCGTTCCACTAGTATTATATCGCTCAAAGTGGTACAACAGAAACATATGCGGGTCCAAGGTATGTCTAAAGAATTACAACATTGACTCTGTTACATAAGATCATCACAGCCTCCTACTTTACAATGAGGTAAAACTGCAAATAAACTCCAGAAGAACGACTCGTAGTCTAATCCTAACACGAACTCTATTTGTAGAGTATTTAACTAGCTACAGAGGCTATGAACAGATTCTAGCTAAATAGGAGCTAAGTTTAGGAAGCTAGTTCCTTTGTATTGCTAATCTAGGTTTTCTCCTTATTGAATGTGGTATCTGACTCTCCTGACATGGTCCTGTCTCTTGAAGTAGTTGATGACTTCTCGGCCTTCGAGTTGCACCGTAGATCCTCCTTCGATGCCTCCATATCTAAGCAGGGGATTTAAGAGTGGGATGAGTACGAGCGTACTCAACAAGTTCATTATAGGAAAGAGGTGTTTAATGCACTAGCTACAACCATAGACCAGAAAGTCATAGGCATGCAAGTTTTTGTAATCATTTCTTCAAAAGGGTTGCTTTTATTCTGAAGAGCTATGTCCGTCAGCCTTCACCGGTTGACTAGAACTTCATGGAGTTCCTTTCCAGCAGCGTTCGCAGTTCCATATCCCGGAACAGGGAGTGACTAGTCACAGTTCGTTACACTCTGCAGAGGTGTGTTGCTTTACCCATAAGAGATCTTAACCTTGGTGCCAACCGGGCATATTCCCCGTCCACACTTCCTGTGGTGTGAGGCCCGGTATAAGGTCCTAGTCAATCATGTTCCTCCGCTACCTCGAACACCCACCCTTTGTTGCATGCCCCGACCCTGGGTCCACGCCGGTTCACTTACGCCAATTAAGGCTGGGCCCCGACCACGACAACAGTGCTGGGCTCTACCATACACTCCTACGCCGGTAGCTGCAACCCATCATAGACCGCATTACCGTGGGGAATTAGAATGGGATCCCCACCCTCCGGTTGTTCCGCAAGACACAACTGCTACGGTAAGCATTGCATTACCGTGGGGAATTAGAATGGGATCCCCACCCTCCGGTTGTTCCGCCAGATACAACTACGGTAAGCGCATCCGTTGATGAACGAGAGGTGGAAACACTTTTGACTACTCCGTCCCACTCCGGATCTTATGGTTAACACGGGTATTACGGCACAAGAATCACTGGACGACATTTGTTGTTTAATCCTAGATGGATATAAACCCTTGCAATGGAACCTCCACCATATCAACACAATCCATGGTTCCATTGCCCACCACATAGTCATATTCATAGTTATGAAAATAGTGGTTTTGCTTTTTATGCAATAGTGATGAATATAGTACTTTGCAAGTAATTTGGTAAAAATAATCAAATGACATGAGCAAGCGATGAACTTGCCTTTCTTGTCTGCAAGATTATGCAGACAAGGTCTTCGATACGCAATAACTCCAAATTCTGAAATAGCATCATCGTCCGGTAAGGACGATGTTTAAAAGATTGGCAAGTATGCAATAATGCATAAGTATGAGATGCAATCGCTCTAATCGTGACCTAACCCCGATGATTTAGGATCAGTGAGTTGTAATGATTGTTTCAGGGTGTGTTGCACTTTTAGAGTGATTCCCAAACAAGGTTCTTATTAAGGTTTGATTACTTGGTATCATGTACAAATTATATAATGAAGCAAAGTAATCAATTGAGCACACAAGGAATGATAATTTGCATAATGTTAATATGTAAAGAATAGTTGTCAGTTTTAGTACTATATGGCATGGTTAATGATTATTTGTTATATTCTTCAAAAGAATAACTTTTGAAGAACATATTCTTTAATAAAGAACAAGTATGACAATTGGGCTTGCGGGGTCCTTTGGTTTCCTATGGTTTATCATGGTTCTCAATTGAGTTTCCTAATCAAGTATTATAGGGATCACACTAAGGTGGAATTGCGTTCCTAGTCATATAAAGGGTGCCTAGTTTGGGGTTAAACCAGGAAAGACTAAGTAATTGAATATAATTGATTGCTACCATGGTTGTTCATATCTTACTAGTGATAGCTAGCTAAGGTTTATAGGTCCTTATAAGTAGGGTTGGTAACTACTCCCTATTTACTTCAAAAGAATAACTTTTGAAGAACATACTTCTTAAGTAGTAAGAAGTATAGCAATTAAGGTTAAGGTGGTCTAGGTTTTGCTATTGGATTCACTAGGTAAAGAATAGTTGGTTCCTAAATAGGATAGTGCATAAATATGTATTATCAGTAGGGTTTAGTGTGTATGGAATCTGATGCACAATATTGGCATGATTGCTATTAGGGTTCATCACCATGGTGTGATGCTAAGCATGGATGAATAAGGATGATGGTTTTGGCATTAGAAACTAGGTTTTAGACTTGGGTTATCCTAATTTGATCATGTAGGTTGGATAGGTGTGCATACATGGAATACTGAATTATGGATAATAGGATCTAGGGTTTACACTTGGTTGACCCTACTTGATCATCTAGGTCTGATGAAGATAAACACATGAGATACCCATATATTAGTGACAGGTCTTCTACATTTTATGTGGACATGACAAGAATCTAGGTTCTATATGGTTCTATGATTTAAAAGAAAGTAGGATGATCACATGGTATAACCTAGGGTTTAAGTTTATAAACAAATTAAGGTTCACATGAAGTAGTGGACCTAGGGTTCCTAAATGAATTAGGGTATTAGGGTTCCACAAAAATTATGAGGTTATAATTTTATTCAATATGGAACTAGGTTTCCTAATCTACCATATAGTTCTATGATTAATAACTTCATTTTAAAGTTGAAGTTATTAATAACTTTGAAATAAAAATAATATTGAATTTGGCATTTTATTTAATGAATTAATTATTAAGGTAATTATTATTTAGGATTTTAAATCCCTCTAATAAGGATTTAACAACATAATAAATAAAGAAATTAGTTTTAAAGTTTTCTTTATTTATTTAATGGTTTCTATTTAATTTTTAAAGTTTTCCTTATTATTGAATTTTTAATTCAATTAAGAATAAAAAGAAAAGGTTTAATTATTAAGTTTAAAACAATTAAATTTTTATTGAAAATAAAAATTTCATATTATATTTTTATTAGATAGATCTTATTTTTAGGATCATTTTGATATCTCATTTGTATTTTTCTGAGTTATAATGAATTTTCTAAATTCATGTGAAGTTACAGCAATATTCTGAGTTTTAAATTTAAAGCGGAATTACTAAATGTACCCGGGCAGAACACACCCACAGTCAGTGACTGGTGGGCCGTGTCCACGCTGGCGGCCACGTGATGCCGACGTGGCAACCATGTGCCTCACCGGCGGCCAGTGGTGGTCGCCGCCGGCGATTCCGGGTTCCCGCGGGGGCGTGCGCATGCTTGCTGGAAAGAGGACGCCGAGGCGAACCTCCTGGTGGTGGCGCCGCTCCGGTTTGGTCACCGGAGCGTGCCCGACGGCGAGGTGTGGCGGCGGTGCTCACGGGCTAACGACGCGGCGGCGCTACGGCGGGTAATCGAGCAGGGCGAGCTTGCCACGAGATAGAGTGGCTCACCGCGAACACGACGCGCGTGACGGCATGGTCGATGGAGGTCTGGTTCGCCGGATTTCATGGCGCCGGCCGTCGGAGAGATGAGCTCGTCGGAGACGTTCCGGGGCCTTCCAGCTCGATTCCTCGCGTGGGTTAGGCATGTCGAGGATGCTGAAGACGATGGTGACCACGGCGGTGGTCGGGGAGGCTCCAGTCGTCGGCGATAGGTGGTGGCCGGGCGAACTAGGGTTTCCTTCTGGGACGAAATTGAGCAGAGGAAGAAGAAATGGAGGCTAGGGTTCGTCCAGGGGATTTTATACTGCGCGGGAGCAGGCCTCATCACACCATCGAGCAAGGAGGAGTCGCCAGCGCTGAGGAGAAGGGGAGCACGTCGTCGTGCTGTCCTCCATGCGAGCGAAGAGGATGAGGACGAGCTCGTCCTCGATATTTTGGACGAAGGGTTATGCGGGCCGGTGTTGGACTGCGTTGATGGGCTACTGCTGGGCTGGTGCGGCTGGGCTTCTGGTGGGCTGCCATGGCCAGGTAAGGTCTGGTAAGGTTTTTCCCCTTTTTCTCTTTTATTTATTTTCTGTTTTGTATTTCTAATTTTTGAATTCAGATTTGAATTCAAAGTTTAACTCTTTTCTATTTTGCAGATATTTCAATATGTTAATTTTGTTAATATCTGGTGTAATGATTATTACACCACTATTTCATTTTAAACAATTATTTTATATTGGATTATATTGCATACTTGTGGGTTTATTCAAAATAACAAATAGGCATGAGTTTAAATTCTCATTTTAAATTTCCTTTTTCTTGTGAATCAAATCTATTTGGAATTATTAGAGTTGGTAATTTCAAATCAAAGTATTTTAGAGGTCGTTATTAGGACTTGATTTCTATTTGAGAATTGGATGACTTACATATGATTTTATGTGAGCACCTATTTATTAGTTTTTTTTTATAATTTCCATTGTAACCCCCTTGTAAGATTAACACTATCATTATCTTAGAAAGTATCTAAGGTAGGTATGGTTTCCATCATGGTTTGATCTTAATCATAAGGATAAGTGGTTGATATAAGTGGTTAATCACCACCCATGGGTTTTAATTATGGAATTTAGCACTAGGTGTTTCTTATATTCCATAATTGAAGTATAAGATTTGACTAGTGAGTACTTTTAGGGTTCTAATAATATTCATCTAATGACATATGGTTTGTAACTCAATTATGGCCTAGGGTTTGAATTGTGATCACCCAAGTGATACACATACTAGAATTGGGGTATGGTATAGGGTTTTACTTGTGGTCATCAATTAATTCACAAGTTAGTTGGAGATATGGGTATAGGTTATATATGTGATTTAACACCATATTACTTTGGCTAGGGTTGCTCTTCCTCACTACTCATAGAGTTGTTCAATCAAAATCCTTTTGATTGATATAGGGCTGAACTATGCAAGGTTTGTTACTATCCAATATTGTCTCTCTAATTATCCTATGGAAAATGGTTTTGAGTTTCTAGTAGTTCCCCTATGATTTAATGTACTGGATTATATCTGCTTAACCCACTAAGGTTTAACTGGTAATTATATATCTCTAAAGCATGGTCATGGGTTAGGCATGATCAACTAGTTTTTAATATATTCTACCTCAAGTTCTTAGGGTTTATGATCATTACCCAATGGTGATGAACATGCATGGTATGGCTTCACAAAGTATCACTTGATGTGTTTAGCTAGGGTTATACCTATTACCTCTCTCACTCCACAAGGACCTGGATTATAATCTAAGGTTCTACTCAAGGAATGATGATGTGATTATCTGAACATGTGGTTTGCCTAAGAATTCTACCTTGCTATCTTCTGAAGCTTGTTCTTCAGGAATTCTGCTAACCTGCTTCTTGTGGTATGCCTCCACCTCCTAGCTGCTTCATCTTGATCCTATCTAAATTATGGATTGGCCCAACTCTTTGGTTTGCTTGTATCATGGTACAAGATGATAGAATGAATGAGGTAGAGGGTTCCTTTTATAGGCTTGGGCATGCTCTAATATCATGACACATAGGTGGGTGACTCTTGCTTTGATTTGATGAGTAAGGTGCTTGGGTGTCATACTCTCATCCATAGCAATCCTTTAAGCATGAGGTGGCATAGCTTAGGATTCAAGCTATGTAGATATTTCCATCCTATGTGGCATGGTATTATCCTCTCATGGGATTTGTTTTTGGATAGCCAAGTGGCTTTTGTTACTAAATATCTTGTGAAGGATTTTATACTTGTGGTTGAGCCACTATATCATATGTGATTGAATTTATGTTGTAATTGGGATCAAAATGTCAAAGACAAGTATTATACCCCAATTTTGAATGGTGATGTTTGATTTCACCAAGGCATGATCATATGAGTTTCAAAATACTCATAGTTTATTTTATTCAAATAGTTTGAACTATAATTCGTAATGTAAACAGATTTAGTTTTGTGATATTCCACATATTTAATAAGTTATGATTAAAATCAGAATGTGTGGCTTTTATGCACTTAGGTCCTTGTGTTTTACCATATTTGATAATAAGTTTTAAAGTGAATTAAATTATACCCCAAAGTTAGTTGCTCAACTTTTAAGTGTTAATAATTTAGATTTTGTTTATTATCTCTTTGATGGGTATATACCTCTCCCATCTCTAGGGTTTAATGATAAGCTTGTGTTGGTGTTAAATTCACAAGTTTAATTCAAGAAATACCATGAGGTTCATGGTAGAAATATTTATTTGTTAAAGATATGGAAAAGATAAGTGAAGAATGGTTTCTCCATTTTATTGTTACTTGATTTGCAATTGAATAGGTGTTCATATGTTATGACATGGATTACCATATTATAATCTTTTATAAGATCAAGCAATTTATCATTGAGTAAAATGTTGTTGTGTTGATCATTAGTTCCATTTGATCTAACCCCTTAGATCAAATCATCTCTACCCAAAGAACAAGGTTTTAACAAAGTCACATTGAGGTTTATAGCGCTTGACTTGATGAGCTACTTCAATTCCACCAAGATCAAGTGAAACTTCAGTTACTGTGACTATTTTACTTTAAAGCGCGAAAATTCCCCGGATTTTCTATGCATGAATGCAATGCACACATCTGTTTCCTCTATTTTTGTAACCCCAATACCTGGGATATTACAGTCTCTACCCCTTAAACTAAACTTCGTCCTCGAAGTTTGAACTCTCTCACGTTTCCGGAGTGTGGATCTGACTTGTGCAGACTACGACTTTTCTCGAACTCCGTATTGATCTTGTTGGATATATTTGAATATATCCCTTGTCCAGATTCTTCCTGGAATCCATTAGTATCTGTCTCTGAACCATGGTTCTTACTTTGATTCTTTGATTTCTTCCAACTCTATAAGCTTGTTTCCTTTCTCATTGAAGATTCAATGATCGAGACTTCTTCTGGTGTTGCTGGTCTTATTTGAAGGCTAATTTGATAATAAACTCCTAATTGGTGAGATAGGTCTTTGTTTTCCCTTACCACCAAAAGTGCAATAATGGTACTTAGTAAGGTACTTACCATGGAAATTATTTTGCTGGTTTCTTTTACTAAGAAGGTTAGACTCATTTAGCCTATCCAATCATGGTTTATAGTTGATACCTATAACTATTTTGGGTTATTTAGGTTCCATGAAAGGAATCATTCTATTAGTCTGTGGTTCTGGTATGGTCAATTTCCTTCGGTCTTTGGCCTTCTTGAGCTGTATTTGGTCTATGGTAATTTCTTCGTCCAACTTCTTTATGCTTAACTTACTTGAGCTTTCGTACTTCTGAGTAAATACTACTCACTTTCTCAAGTTATAGTCCACTTCTTACTTCCTCGAGGTATAATCCTCGGCTTCTGGTCTGTCATACTTCTGAAAGTAGTGTTCAACAATCTTATGAAAATAAGATCGAACTTCCCCTCAGTTCAGACCTTCATCAACTATCTTGCTCAAAATATTGAGTTATTATACAGCCAACTCAATCTTTACTCTACCCCTTAGAGTTTTCTTATGGTCTTCAACTCCTTTTCTTCCAACTATTGGACTTATGGTTAGAACATTGGTCTAGGTCTAGCTTATGGTTTATACTTCTTCTAAGGTCTCGCGAATAATGTTTGTGGTGTATCCACTCAATTGTGGACATCCAATGTGAATCATTTGATTAAATAATTATAGGTCATTGTTATTTGGCTAACACAATTTTATTTGTTCACAACTTCTTGGTACAAATAGTCCAATGGTGGACTACTTGATACCAATTGTGGCTATTTGTTATCTAAAAATGGATTCTATTATAGGTTCTGATCAACTGGACGAGACATCTTCTACTTTATCTCGCAGTATTGATCCTATACCACAATTGTGGTCTTCTAATACCAACTGTGGTCTTCTTATATCTGCTATGGTTTCATAAGTCATCTTCCTTTTTCGAGGGTTTATTTTGCAAGAAAACCACTAGCTGACACTATGAATATAGTATCCTAAGTGATTTCCCATGCATTCCCTCTTCTATAATGACTATGGTTCTACTTCTTCTTCACCATAATCACCATATTTCTCACCTTCATGCTTCTTATGTACTAAAGTACTCCTCTTTTGAGGTAAAGCATGAGTTTTAGATTGGTACTTCCTTCAGAGTATTGTGGTTACTTCCCACAATTTTGCTTCCATTTACTGATGATCCTTCATCTTGTCTTCAGAATCTTCAGAATTCGTCACTTCCTCACACGAATACCATTACCCTCTAGATCTATAACATCAAGTAAGAACTTGATATTGCAACATGCATTTGCATATCGAAGTCAAACTTCATGTATGGATCTAGTCAAACAATGAAAATCCAATAAAATCCAAGAAGATTCAGCTTTGTGCATATAATACACACCATCATAAGCCTGAATATAATAGTTGAGTAAGACATCTCTAAACATCAGGCTCTGATGTGTAGTATACAACACCACATAAGATAGGTTTATACCGTGATACTTAGCACGAATATGTGGATTTCTACTATTTGTCTCAACATTTATCTTAATTTGCACATTTTTAATGAGACAAACTTGAAACAAAGTGGTCTAGGATAGTTAAGGTTAACCTAATCTCCTTAGGAAGTATTTGATCAACTTCCATTTTGTTGAGGATTACCTCACATGATATCTTTAGATTCTAACATCTAATCTAAACACATGACTATTGGAATATAGCTCCTATACTTCCATGTGCTTATACAATGTGTCTATGGTCCTGGCATACCCTTGGCACAGTTGCCATGATTGTAGGGTATGAATTCTTGTACTAACATCTACCTTCTCATTATACTTCACCTAAATATATATGATGTTCTAGTCCATCACATAATGATTCTCAGGTGAATCATATATGATTACTACCTCTACTCTGTAAGTAGACATGTTTTATTCCTATCTCTCTTCCTTACCTCCCATGATTGACTCATCATGGTCTAAACTACCTCATATAACTCATATTTTTATCCTTACTATCAGTTGTTACACAGGTTTAGATAAATTTTACTTACCCTATTACTTGTACTGGTTTACACCTTCTAATAGGATATCTTACTTATCTTTATCACTTGATATTACTCCTATTATAGGTCTAAATACTTTTATTTAATCATAATAGGTGTTGGTACACATCTTCCAATAGGATATCTTCCTTATGGTTGTATCCTCTCTTTGAACTACCAAGTATTGTATACCAACTGTGATCTACTCATCTATTGTTTTAGAGACTTAATGGTATGCTACAAACTTGGGATTAGCTACCTAACTTCACATAGAAAAGATAGGTAAGAAAGTTGACTCAAGTGTGTCAGGATTATTCTCAAGTGAATATCCATCTCAAGTCATAAGAAGATTTGGTTAAACTAAGACAACTTCCTATAGACACTACCAATCCCTATAGGTCTCCTTTAAAGGGTTTTAATCCTAGGGTCAAAGCATTTGCTCTGATACCAACTGTGGTGACCCGGCATACCACTGCATGGTGTAGTATGCAAGTCTGATATAACACCAATGAAACACCGTTCCACTAGTATTATATCGCTCAAAGTGGTACAACAGAAACATATGCGGGTCCAAGGTATGTCTAAAGAATTACAACATTGACTCTGTTACATAAGATCATCACAGCCTCCTACTTTACAATGAGGTAAAGCTAAAGAAGAACGACTCGTAGTCTAATCCTAACACGAACTCTATTTGTAGAGTATTTAACTAGCTACAGAGGCTATGAACAGATTCTAGCTAAATAGGAGCTAAGTTTAGGAAGCTAGTTCCTTTGTATTGCTAATCTAGGTTTTCTCCTTATTGAATGTGGTATCTGACTCTCCTGACATGGTCCTGTCTCTTGAAGTAGTTGATGACTTCTCGGCCTTCGAGTTGCACCGTAGATCCTCCTTCGATGCCTCCATATCTAAGCAGGGGATTTAAGAGTGGGATGAGTACGAGCGTACTCAACAAGTTCATTATAGGAAAGAGGTGTTTAATGCACTAGCTACAACCATAGACCAGAAAGTCATAGGCATGCAAGTTTTTGTAATCATTTCTTCAAAAGGGTTGCTTTTATTCTGAAGAGCTATGTCCGTCAGCCTTCACCGGTTGACTAGAACTTCATGGAGTTCCTTTCCGGCAGCGTTCGCAGTTCCATATCCCGGAACAGGGAGTGACTGGTCACGATTCGTTACACTCTGCAGAGGTGTGTTGCTTTACCCATAAGAGATCTTAACCTTGGTGCCAACCGGGCATATTCCCCGTCCACACTTCCTTTGGTGTGAGGCCCGGTATAAGGTCCTAGTCAATCATGTTCCTCCGCTACCTCGAACACCCACCCTTTGTTGCATGCCCCGACCCTGGGTCCACGCCGGTTCACTTACGCCAATTAAGGCTGGGCCCCGACCACGACAACAGTGCTGGGCTCTACCATACACTCCTACGTAGCTGCAACCCATCATAGACCGCATTACCGTGGGGAATTAGAATGGGATCCCCACCCTCCGGTTGTGTTTTACCATATTTGATAATAAGTTTTAAAGTGAATTAAATTATACCCCAAAGTTAGTTGCTCAACTTTTAAGTGTTAATAATTTAGATTTTGTTTATTATCTCTTTGATGGGTATATACCTCTCCCATCTCTAGGGTTTAATGATAAGCTTGTGTTGGTGTTAAATTCACAAGTTTAATTCAAGAAATACCATGAGGTTCATGGTAGAAATATTTATTTGTTAAAGATATGGAAAAGATAAGTGAAGAATGGTTTCTCCATTTTATTGTTACTTGATTTGCAATTGAATAGGTGTTCATATGTTATGACATGGATTACCATATTATAATCTTTTATAAGATCAAGCAATTTATCATTGAGTAAAATGTTGTTGTGTTGATCATTAGTTCCATTTGATCTAACCCCTTAGATCAAATCATCTCTACCCAAAGAACAAGGTTTTAACAAAGTCACATTGAGGTTTATAGCGCTTGACTTGATGAGCTACTTCAATTCCACCAAGATCAAGTGAAACTTCAGTTACTGTGACTATTTTACTTTAAAGCGCGAAAATTCCCCGGATTTTCTATGCATGAATGCAATGCACACATCTGTTTCCTCTATTTCTGTAACCCCAATACCTGGGATATTACAGGTTAGCTCAAGACAAAACTCAACGAGCAAATCAAGACAATTCATCTACCAGTAGATCAAAGCAATTCATTAAAACAAACAGATCAAGGCAATTTATCTTAATTAGTCTATAGAAAAAGTTTTTGTTCCCCCTAATTTTTGCATTATGGACAAATAAACAAGGTTGCAAAAGTTGGGGCGTGACAGACTCTTCCACCCTTAAAATAATCTCGTCCCGAGATTACTAAGCGTAGAACTAGAGGGGTTGTAAAGTTTAACTAAAGTTAGACTCCATTCTTCTGTAGATGTGCCATTGTTGAGAAGGTCGTTGCTTCATCTTCTGGGAGACATGATGGATTCCTGCCGATGGCGAGCTTCATGAAGAGGTTGACTACTCCATGTATGTGTTAGATCTGTAGCTTCTAAGCGATCCTAGGGGGGGTCAGGATTCTGGTAGAGTTAGTGCACTCCAGCGGTGCTTTAGCATGGTTGAAAACTTTTTAGAGTTAGCTTTAAAATTTTAGTGGAAGACGACGTCTTCCACCCTTAAAATTGTTCACCGGGGGTTTGGAAAAATCTAAGCTTCGGTCACGGGTCTTGTCGGGCGCCTTTTTGGGGAAGTCATTGATCTCTCGTCTTGAGTCGAACATCTTCAGGGGGCGAGGTGCAGTCCACAGCTTCAAGGGAGGTTAATGCAGCCCAACAAGTTTTCGACGGTGTTTTAGAAAGGTTTAAAATTTTAGGGTCAGCTCCAATTTTTAGAGGAAGACGAAGTCTTCCACCCTTAAGATTTTTCGTCGGGGTTTTCAGAAAAACTCTAAGCTTCTTCCTTGTGGCTCTGTCTGGGCTTCTGACGAAGTCATCGATCTTCTGTAATCTGTTGAAGGATCTTCATGGGCGATGTGCAGACCACAACTTCAAGAGGCACTCACGGTGTTTACTAAAGCATAGGATGCGCGGTAAGTTAGTAAGTTGATGAAGCGCCTGGTCGTTGTCCATATGAAGCAGCAACAAAAGTCGTCGAAGACAATCTTCAGCTCGAGGGTCGGTGCTGACTTATACCAGTTAAGAAGTGAGCGGGTAAATTACGCCTAATCTTGAGTCTTGAGGTATCTTCATGAGCTTCACTTGATGAGGACTAGATGAACCATGTGATATAGCTTGGCTTTGACGCTAATGTTCTCTCAGCTTGTTAGACGGTGTGTTATAGGGTAGTTTCAAAAAGGTATCCACGAGGTTAGCGCGATTAAACTCCAAGGTTAGATCAAGTTAGTATGTCTCCTCGTAGAGGTGTAGTCACTCCTGAAGGTAGGGCTTCTGCTTTCTTGGCGTCATAGAGATGCTTCTGCTGAGCTTGAAGGTAGTTGGCGTAGATCGAGGTGGGGTTAGTTCCTCTGAAGGTTGAAGATCGATGGTTAACAGGGTTAAATTATCCGATAACTAGCAGTTGGCATTTTATCGGCGAGGTAGATGAGGGTGAAAACATATTAGGGAGGCTTTCTACACTGGGTTATCACACCAAGAGTGTTCTCCAAACCGAAAGAGCAAGACCATCATACACACAACAAACAGATAAAAACACACAAAACCACACACTTAGGGAACTACAAGCAATCATCACACCAGACATGGTACTCTAAGTAGTTAGGGATATCTAATACGTGGGGGTATCTTAATCAAAGTGATTGAGTTTTTCCTATCCATCCTATAGGTTTGGGGCTGGTCACATATGTTGATTTCTTCATCTTGCTGACATTGACTTCAACTAGGATTCTCGGAGCACTTGGTGGTGATGCGGCCTGGTGTTGAGTCGTCGATGTTGAGGCAGAGGCTAAAACTGTGTAGTCTTCTTGCTCAACATCCCGAGGACGTGAGGTCTTCGAAGGGGTGGCTGTTGAGGTACTCCCGAAGTCGAGATCTTCTCATGGCTGGCCTAAAAATTACTAGTCAAGAAACTGAGGACTTGATCCCTGACGACTGCAAAAGTGCAAGTCCACGGAGGAACAAGGTCAGCTCCTTGACAGACTTTGGTGTTAACCAAGACATGATGTTATTATCCCTTTATGTGCACGACTAAATCGGCATCCAATCTTCCATAACTGTCGTGGGAGATACATGAGTCTTCATGAGGGAGTGATTCATTCTTGAGTTCGAGTCTCCGGTCTGAGTTGGGGACATCGTCCGATATGTAGGTTTGAAGTGGATGAGACAATAGAGTAAGACTTTTCAAACCTTTTTATAAAGCGGAGAGATAAGAATTTAGAAGTTTTGAAGAAACAAGAGGAGTAGAAGCTATGCTTCCGACTAAAGAAAGAATTTGTTTGGTAAATAATTTTGCCCAAGTACTTATTTCCTAACTAACGTCCATGCTAACTAAGGTCTCCTACAGTCAGGATGCTCTGATACCAGCTCTGTGGGGACCCCGGACTAGCTGTCCGAAATACCCTGTTATGTATACAGTTCACGTTCCCATGATCAGTGTGCCGTGAACACATAACCGAACTGATATCAAATTACATCATCCTTTACAAAACGGAATAAGAAAATTACAATAAGGTCACATGACCCATCTTTACATAATAGCCTCGAAGGGCCTATCTAATCATCAGAGTCGCGGAATCACTTCAATCAGCGTAGAGCCCAAGTCATCTGCCATAACCCTACAGGCAACTGACTGGGAAGACGTTCCTAGCTCGCATAGACGTCGTCAACTCCTTCTTCATCCGTCGAATTCCTCCAAGTCTGGCCAAGTAAATAGCCAGGGACAAAGCCGTGAGTACATTGGAATTGTACTCGCAAACCATCAAGAAAGGTGCTAACAATGCTAACTAAAAGAGACAAGAGAGGAAGAATAGTTTCTCTTGTGGGTATAGCATGTGAAAGAGAATCAGTTTCTCTTCTGGATATAGCATCCCACATCGCAGTTGAAGGGGACACTAAGAGGTTTCTATGACATCTCTATATCTTTATTGAAGAAGATACTTCAAAAGATAGACTACATCATCTCTATATCTATACCTAATAATAAAAGCAAAAGGGTTTCTCCCTCGGTCATTCGTCGCTTTTAAAACTGCCCTAAAAGTTGGTACAAATTACCCACCACTGCCACCCGTAAGTTAAAATCTATACCTTGGTACCGTTTTATCTTTCTTTTTCCCTTCACCCGTCGCCTCCTCCGGACATTATTTGCTCGCACCCCCAATCCAATCCGACCATGCTTTTCACCGTTGGTTCCCTCGTCTATCGGATCCGACCAAAAATTTACCAGGCACGACTCCTCTTCTTTCCTTCTAGGAGCCTTTATGTATGGAGGGATCCGTGCATCAGATCGATTGGCAATCCAGATCGAAATCGCCAAGATACTCCATCAATCAGCCCAGATCTAGACGGAATCAAAATTGTGCCGGGATAGAGAGACCCAGGACGACGATGAACAGCCTCACCGGCGCGGCGCTCCGGCGGAAGACGGAGAGAAGGCACAGAAGTACGGTTGTCGCCCATCCTCGTGCTACACAAAATCAAACATAAGGGGGTGGGGACGCGCAACGGGCCTGGGATCCGGCACCTCTATGCGAGCTCGGCGGATAGAGCACGGTGGACGGAGCCGCCAACATGGCGCACTCGTCGCGCCCCTGCGCGCTGCCTGCCTGCAGAATCAAAGGCCACACGCTCGCGCAGCTCTGTTGTCTGCAGCGGCGGCCGCCCTCGCAACGCCTCTACGCGCTGCCCACGGAATCCAAGGACACGCTTGAGGCTGGCGGTGGTGATGGCAGAGTTGGAGGGCACAACAACAGACGGCTCGCGCTCAACCTTCAGTTTCGCGTGCGAGCTCCCGCGGGACAGGCTCATCTCCTCGTGCGCGCTCTAGCTCTTCGTTGGCTTGACCGTCATCGTCAGTGGAACATATTCCTATCTAATCCAAATCAAGCCACGGCAAGTGAGCCAGTCAACAAGAAGAACAGAGCCGTATGGAAAGTTTTCTGGTTCTACTTCCACCTCACGGGAAGGGGATTAAGCGGTTGGCAAAAAAGGCCAAGTTGGCCCAGCTTGAGGCCAATTATTTTGTCTAAGCATTGTTGTGGATTTTAACCTGCATGAATAAAACATTAGAGGTGCTTTTTTAGACACAACGGCAACAAAGGTGGAGACAATAAAAAGTTGGAATAATTATTCTTGCGCGGTGCAGAATTACCACGGGTTAGAAACACAATTATTAGCACATATATTTTATTATCGAGCAGAAAGAGCACGGAACCTAAAATATCATAACAAAAATCCCCAAATGTTGCAGGTCACACTAAGCCGATCTGACGGACGAGTCGTCTCCGCGAAAGTCACGAAAGTATATTTGATCGACTACAACACCTGTATTGTGCACCATATAACGTAGCAGTGGGAGACTTCAACCGGAGGGAGGGAATCACGCACAGGGGGAGAGAACTCTAGCTGGAGACGCTGGCCAGAGGGATGTAGCGGGTGTTGGGCTGCTTGAGAAGGCCACATTGTTGTCGGCTCGCCGTGGCAAAGGACGATGGGTTGGTCATGAAGTTCACACCGCCGGCAGCTCGCTATGGCAAGCGACAACAAGTACTACGAGCCTGCTACTACGACGGGCTGCTTGAGTGGGCCACACTGCCACCGGAACAACACTATAAGATCTAGGATCAAGCCCATAATAAGTGGGGATTGTAGCTGAACGAGGACAATTTGGGCTGCTCGAATAGGCCATGCTACCGACGGATCACCATGGCCAAGACTAGGACGAGGAAGAATTGGAGCTGACGAGGACAAATAGGAGAAGTTTCAACACAGAAGATTTGCTCGAGCGTTTGAGTAGTTGTTCTCCAGTGCAACGCACGGGCACTTTTGCTAGTCTTTGCTAAAGAAGATACTTCAAAAGAGTTCTTCAACATAAAACACTAGGATGGGGGTAACCCTTTTTAGTTCCTTTCCGACCATCTTCACATGGTCATCAACTTTCCCGTACCTTTCCGGTACTCCGAAAACAACTTTCTCTTTTTTTTTCTTTGTAAAGCCTTTTTAAAACAAAACTCGACACAGCTCGGTAATGATGCGCGTATATGTACACGTCCGTTGGGAACCCCAAGAGGAAGGTGTGATGCGCACAGCAGCAAGTTTTCCCTCAAAAAGAAACCAAGGTTATCGAACCAGTAGGAGCCAAGAAGCACGTGAAGGTTGTTGGTGGAGGAATGTAGTGCGGCGCAACACCAGTGAAACCGGCGCCAACGTGGAACCTGCACAACACAATCAAAGTACTTTGCCCCAACGTAACAGTGAGGTTGTCAATCTCACCGGCTTGCTGAAAACAAAGGATTAAGCGTATCGAGTGGAAGATGGTGTTTGTTTGCAAAGAACAGTAAAAGCAGTAGAATGTATTCAGATGTAAAAGAATGGACCGGGGTTCACTAGTGGTGTCACTCCAATAAGATAACTAACATGCTGGGTGAACAAATTACAGGCGGGCAATTGACAAATAAAGATTCAATACATATCAACGATGATTACTATGTGATTTAATCAGGGCATTACGACAAAGTACATAGACCGCTATCCAGCATGCATCTATGCCTAAATAATCCACCTTCAGGTTATCATCCGAACCCCTTCCATTATTAAGTTGTAAACAACAGATAATTGCATTAAGTATGGTGCGTAATGTAATCAACACAAATATCCTTAGACAAAGCATCGATGTTTTATCCCTAGTAGCAACAGCACATCCACAACCTTAGAACTTTCTGTCACTGTCCCAGATTCAATGGAGGCATGAACCCACTATCGAGCATAATTACTCCCTCTTGGAATTACAAGTATCAACTTGGCCAGAGCCTCTACTAGCAACGGAGAGCATCCAAGAACATAAACAACACATATATGATAGATTGATAATCAACTTAACATAATATTCTCTATTCATCGGATCCCGCCAAACACAACATGTAGCATTACAAATAGATGATCTTGATCATGTTAGGCAGCTCACAAGATCTAAACAATGATAGCACAAGCGGAGAAGACTACCATCTAGCTACTGCTATGGACCCATAGTCCAAGGATGAACTACTCACGCATCAATCCGGAGGCGGGCATGATGATGTAGAGCCCCTCCGGTGATGATTCCCCTCTCCGGCAGGGTGCCGGAGGCGATCTCCTGAATCCCCCGAGATGGGATTGGCGGCGGTGGCCTCTCAGTAATGTTTTCCGTATCGTGGCTCTCGGTACAGGGGGGTTCGCGACGAAGGCTATTTGTAGGCGGAAGGGTAGGTCAGGGGGCGTCACGAGGGGCCCACACACTAGGGCCGCGCGGCCCAGGCCGCGCCGCCCTGGCGTGTGGCCACCTCGTGGCCCCACTTCGTCTCCCTTCTTCTGGAAGCTTCGTGTAAAAATAGGCCCCTGGGCGTTGATTTCGTCCAATTCCGAGAATATTTCCTTACTAGGATTTCTGAAACCAAAAACAGCAGAACTGGCACTTCGGCATCTTGTTAATAGGTTAGTGCCGGAAAATGTATAATAATGCTGTAAAGTATGTATAAAACATTCAAGTATTGTAATAAAAGTAGCATGGAACATAAGAAATTATAGATACGTTTGAGACGTATCAAGCATCCCCAAGCTTAGTTCCTACTCGCCCTCGAGTAGGTAAACGATAACAACAAATAATTTCTGAAGTGACATGCTACCAACATAACCTTGATCAACATTATTGTAAAGCATATGAGATGGATGGAGTGATTCGAAGCAATAGATTGCTAACAAAAGATAATGACTAAACAACTGAATCATATAGCAAAACTTTTCATGAATAGTACTTTCAAGACAAGTATCAAAAAGACTTGCATAAGAGCTAACTCATAAAGCAATAGATTCAAAGTAGAAGGCATTGAAGCAACACAAAGGATGATTAAGTTTCAGCAATTGCTTTCAACTTGTAACATGTATATCTCATGGATATTTGTCAACATAGAGTAATATAACAGGTGCAATAAGTAAACATGTAAGAATCAATGCACACAGTTAACACAAGTGTTTGCTTCCAAGATAGAAAGAAGTGGGTAGACTGACTCAACATAAAGTAAAAGAATGGCCCTTCGCAGAGGGAAGCATGGATTACTATTTTTGTGCTAGAGCTTTTGTTTTGAAAACATAGTAACAATTTTGTCAACGGTAGTAATAATTCATATGTGCTATGCATAATACTTCCTACAAGTTGCAAGTCTCATGCATAGAGTACTAATAGTGCTCGCACCTTGTCCTACTTAGCTCGGAAGACACGGATTATCATCGCATGACATATGTTTCAACAAAGTGTCACAAAGGGGTACCTCTATGCCGCCTGTACAAGTGTCTAAGGAGAAAGCACGCATTGGATTTCTCGCTTTTGATTATTTTCAACTTAGACATCCATACCGGGACAACATAGACAACAGATAATGGACTCCTCTTTTAATGCTTAAGCATTCAACAACAGTTAATATTCTCATAAGAGATTGAGGTTGTATGTCCAAACTGAAACTTCCACCATGATACATGCTTTAGTTGGCTGCCCAATGTTCTTCTCTAACATATGCATACTCAAACCATTTGATCATGAAATCGCACTTACTTCAGACAAGACGAACATGCATAGCATCTCACATGATATCCAACAAAGGTAAAGTTGATGGCGTCCCCAGAAACATGGTTACCGCTCAACAAGCAACTTATAAGAATTAAGACACATAACTACATATTCATCACCACAATAGTTTTTAAGCTATTTGTCCCATGAGCTATATATTGCAAAGGTAAAGGAATGAAATTTTAAAGGTAGCACTCAAGTAATTTACTTTGGAATGGCAGAAAAATACCACATAGTAGGTAGATATGGTGGACACAAATGGCATGGAGTTTGGCTCAAGGTGTTTGGATGCACGAGAAGCATTTCCTCTCAGTACAAGGTTTGGGCTAGCAAGGTTGTTTGAAGCAAACACAAGTATAAACAGGTACAGCAAAACTTACACAAGAACATATTGCAAGCATTATAAGACTCTACACTGTCTTCCTTGTTGTTCAAACACTTTACCCGAAAATATCTAGACTTAGAGAGACCAATCATGCAAACCAAATTAAACAAACTCTACGGTAGTTCTTCATTAATAGATTAAACTACATGATGCAAGAGCTTAAACATGATCTATGAGAGCTCAAACAATTGCCAAATTGCCAAACCATATGCAGCATTTTCCGATTCCAACCAAATAGCAATTTAACGAAGCAATTAGCTTTCGCCATGAACATTAAAGCACAATTAAGAACACAAGTGTTCCATATGAAAAAGCGGAGCGTAATATCTTCAATATAAGAATGGTGGGATCCAATTTTATTCAAACCAAAACAAAAATAAAAACAAACCGACGCTCCAAGTAAAGAACATAAGATGTGATGGAATAAAAATATAGTTTCACTAGAAGTGACCTGATAATTTGTCGATGAAGAAGGGGATGCCTTGGGCATCCCCAAGCTTAGATGCTTGAGTCTTCTTAAAATATGCAGGGATGAACCACCGGGGCATCCCCAAGCTTAGACCTTTCACTCTTCTTGATCATAGTATATCATCCTCTTCTCTTGACCCTTGAAAACTTCCTCCACACAAACTTCAAGCAAACTCATTAGAGGGTTCGTGCATAACCAAAAACTCACATATTCAGAGGTGACACAATCATTCTTAACACTTCTGGACATGGCACAAAGCTTCTGAAAGTTAATGGAACAAAGAAACTCATTCAACATAGCAAAAGCGGCAATGCGAAATAAAAGGCAGAATCTGTCAAAAACAGAACAGTCCGTAAAGATGAATCTGGCAGGGGCACTTAACTTGCTCAAATGGAAAAAATCAAAACTAATGAAAGTTGCGTACATATCTGAGGATCACGCTCGTAAATTTGCAGATTTTTTCGATTTTTTTACAGAGACTTGCGAGAATTCGTGACAGATAATGCTGTTTCTGCGCAGCAATCCCAATTATAGTATCAACTTTAACATAGAAACTTTACTTGGCACAAAAACATGATAAGGAGAGGTTGCTACAGTAGTAAACAACTTCCAAGACTCAACAATACAGTAAATAAAATAAAACTTTGGTTATCTCCCAAGAAGTGCTTTTCTTTAAGCTAGGCGCAGAAAGTGCAAATCAAGTAACATCAAGAGAAGAAGCATCAGCATCATAACTTGTTCTACTAATAGAATCAAAAGGCAACTTCATTCTCTTTCTAGGGAAGTGTTCCATACCTTTCTTGAGAGAAAATTGATATTTAATATTACCTTCCCTCATATCAATAACAGCACCAACGGTTCGAAGAAAAGGTCTTCCCAACACAATAGGACAAGATGCATTGCATTCGATATCCAAGATAACAAAATCAACGGTGACAAGGTTATTGTTAACCGTAATGCGCACATTATCAATCCTCCCCAAAGGTTTCTTTTTAACATTATCAGCAAGATTAACATCCAAATAACAATTCTTCAATGGTGGCAAGTCAAGTATATCATAAATCTTTTTAGGCATAACAAAAATACTTGCACCAAGATCACATAAAGCATTACACTCAAAGTCATTGAATTTCATTTTAATGATGGGCTCCCAACCATCTTCTAACTTCCTAGGAATAGAAGCTTCAAGTTTTAATTTCTCTTCCCTCACTACAAGAAAAGTTCTGATAGACAACGTCCCAAAATCGTCCACTAAGGGGTATTTTTCGTCGCCTATGGGCCTAACCCGACGATATGGGTTCTGTTGTCGAAACTGCGTGCAAAGTCCTACGACGTTTTTTCCGTCGCGTTTGGGCGCCCTTCCGCCACGGAAAATCGGACCGTTGCGCATGTGTTTTCGGGAGCCCGTTGACTGCTGACGTCATGCAAACGACACGTGGTTAACTGGCGTTAACGGCGTTAACCTGAAACCCCGTGGTAGATGGTAGGCCCACACGAGGCCTGCCACGTCTTAAGCGGGCCGGGCCAGATGACATAGTTTGACCGGTCAACTATATAGCTGGGATGGTCCATTAGTTACGTGGGCCGGGCCTAACCTCTAAGGTTGACTGGTCAAACTTAAATGGGCCGGCCCATTTAACATGTGGGGTCCACCTTACAACAACTGGGCCGGCCCAAGAAGCAAGTGGGCCGGGCCAAAAACACAGGTGGGTCCCACTTTCCTCTTAAAGGGCCGGCCCATTTAGTGTGTGGGGTCCACCTTATAGTGGGCCGGCCCAACAAGCTAGTGGGCGGGCCAAAAACACAGGTGGGTCCCACTTTCCGGTTAAAGGGTCGGCCCATTTAGTATGTGGGGTCCACCATATAGCAAGTGGGCCGGCCCAACAAGATAGTGGGCCGGGCCAAAAACACGTGGGTCCCACTTTCCGTTAAAGGGCCGGCCGTTTAGTATGTGGGGTCCACCATATAGCAAGTGGGCTGCCCACCAAGATAGTGGGGGCCAAAAACACAGTGGGTCCCACATTCCTTAATGGGGGCCATTTGGTATGTAGGGTCCACCATATAGCAAGTGGGCCGGGCCAAAAACACAGGTGGGTCCCACCTTCCTGTTAAAGGGCCGGCCCATTACCATGTGGGACCACCATATAGCAAATGGGCTGGCCCAACAAGATAGTGGGCGGGCCAAAAGCACAGGTGGGCCCCACTTTCTGTTAACGGGCCGGCCCAATTAGTATGTGGGGTCCACCATGTAGCAAGTGGGCCGGCCCAACAAGATAGTGGCCGGGCCGAAAACACATGTGGGTCCCACTTTCCTCTTAAAGGGCCGGCCCAAGGATAGTGGGGGCCAAAAACACAGTGGGTCCCACTTTCCTCTTAAAGGGCCGGCCCATTTAGTATGTGGGGTCCACCACAAAAGCAATTGGGCTGGCCCAACTAAGTAGTGGGTGGGGTCCACCTTAAAGCAAGTGGGCCAGCCCAATTAGAGTGTGGGGTCCACCGTAAATCAAATGGGCTGGCCCAATAAGTAAGTGGGCCAGCCCGTTTAGTTGCTGTTTATATGCCGGCATAATAGGCGCTTTAGGAATTTGCGGGCAGGCACATATGTGATTTCGCTTAATTGGGCCGTTTAAGGGATGGGAATTCGTGATTTAGATACTGAGAATATTTACGCAGCATTGATTTCTGTCGGATAGCGTCACTTACCACAAGCACCAAAGAAAAAATGCGTGAAAGAACTATAAAAACTAACTAAATATTACATCAGCTGCAAGGCATTGAAAAAATATTACAGAACCCAGAGAAATTGAATGGTAATTAAACCTAGCAATACAATGAAGCGATCCGGCAATCTTTTAAGTTGTCCATGCAGCACCTATATCTGAAACAAAGACATTACAAGTTAAGACAACAACAATGGAAAGGCAAAGACACTACAATATTGTTTGCCAAAGAATTTGGAACTCATCATTTCGTCGTTATAACAAGATCATTGTAATGCGCACAATAAGCAAACAAAGAGTGCATGCCGCATACCAACAGCCAATATAACAGAGCATGTTAGAATGAAACAGCAGACTTACTACTGTCGAGTCCCATGCAAACCAACATGTTCAGGGAGTACAAAATTGGCATGAACAACATAGTAGCAGGCTATAAATTTTGTAACAACGACTGAGCAAGATGAAGTTATGATGGCTACATCTACAGAGCAGGGAATGTAAACCAAAAATAGAAGTTACGATGGCAAAAGCTAAAGAGGAGGGAATGTGAACCAACATGTGCCAAGTGCAATTACTTCATTTTGGCCGTGAACTAAATAATACTCCTGAACTTATAGTGAAGGGGATGCAAATCAAGATGTTTCGGGATATAAACTTGTAATGAGCAACACATAGAGGATAGTTAATGCTGGAGCTTAGGATGGACCAGATACAGAATATAGTGGGATCACCTGTGAACTTGTATAAGAGGGAATGCAAACCAATATGTTCAGCTTTCCATATGTGAGCGTCATGCCAAGTCAGAGAAACAAGTCAATAATGCAGCTTTTGAAGAACAAGATGGCACACAAAATTATTATCTAGTAGTATGACAAGTTTATTTGTACTACAGGCTAGATAGCAGAGTGATAGCATGCCAAACTAAGTCCTTACTTTGTTAGCTTACAATGAACTAGATACAAAACAATGGCATCACCTGTAGTACAGGGAATGCAAGCCAACATGTTCATGGAGTAAAAAATTGGCACAAACAACATAGTAGCAGGCCATAATTTTTGTAACAACGACTGAGCAAGATAAAGTTATGATGGCTAGATCTACAGAGCAGGGAATGTAAACCAAATATAGAAGTTACGATGCCAAAAGCTATAGAGCAGGGAATGCGAACCAACATGTGCAATTACTTAAAATTGGCCATGAACTAAATAATAGCAGGATGTTACTATAATACCTATAATTTTTGTAACAACGACTGAGCAAGATAGAAGTTATGATGGCTACATCTACAGAGCAGGGAATGCAAACCAAAATGTTCAATCGCTTAAAGTTAGCAATGAAGTAGAAAATAGCAAGGTGTTACGGTCATAGCTAGGAATGAACTAAAAGAGCTTCAGACAAACAAGCATCTGAACCCAGAACATGGCGCTAAAACAAGGGACTTACATTAGGAGAAGCACTCTGTGGGAGTCACAGCAGATCTTCCTGGGGTTGATAGATCCGGTGATGAAGTACGCTACATGTGCTACTTGGGGTTGGAGAGACGGCCATTACACTTCATGGTTACTCATCTCATCTGCAAAAACGTAACGGCGCGTCGTTAGCACAAACAGGTTCCCCCAAGATTAAACAAGAACTTGCAGGCAAGCAATAGAAAAGCGACAGTAGAAGAGTTTAGATCATGCACGGCGCCGGTGAAGCAGATCCGGTTCATGCACAGCGGTGTCGGTGAGCAAGATCCGATGCGTTGGACGACGGATCCGGCGAAGCGGCTCCGGTGGGGTGGACTGATGAGGTCTAAGACCCCGTGTGTGGCCCGATCTCGCGAATGACCCAAGAATCAAAGGGGGAAAGAGAGGGAGAGGCGGAAGAACACGAAGAACACGAACACGAAGAACACAACGCACACCAACCCGATACAATCGATACTTACCCTCGTGGCTCGATGGACCACGCCAATAGAATCACCACGGGAGAGACTCGAGGTAGAATCCCGGAGTGAGAGATCGGTGTTGGGGACGGAGACCGGTGAGGGAGAGAGAGTGGGCTACACTAGAATCTCACTCACATAGATCCAATCATCCAACATGGGGTGCCTTGATACAAAGGGGATGAAACCCTAGGGAGACAAAGCTCAAAGTCATGTTTAAGCCTAAATCTTGTCTAACCAGCTATGGGGGCGAGCTGGGGTCTTATATAGGCATACAAGGCAACATGGGTCGAAAAGGTACAAGTGGGTGGGTCAAACCCGACGGATCCGGTTTGGGGCCGGTCAGACCGGGCTGTGGACCGGGTGGTCCGGTCACGGTCCGGTCGGCCGCAAACCGGAAACCTCGCAGATTTCGTCCGGTTGGCTTCCGGTGCGATGCTGGGTGCGCCCGGTCTGTGGCCCGGTCTGACCGGCCTCTGCGCCGGCCTGTCCGGTCTGTGGCCCGGTCTGACCGGCCTCTGGGCTGGCCGGCCTGTTCCTCCCTCCTCTTCTTCCTCTTCCTTCTCCTCTTCTTCCCTTCTTCTTCTTCCTTCTTCCATGCACCATGGGGGTTCCTTCTCTCTTGGTCCTTGTCGACGTCGGCACCTATAGACATCATGATGATAGGCATGAGGTAGCGTGCCATTCAAGTTGGTGTTGAGATCGACCATAGAGAGGAAGGAGTTCACCTTGACGTATATGGCGGGGTTTTGTGTTGTTGGTCCACTTGGGGGACTCCTTGGCCATGGTGTAGCGTCGACGATAGGCGGGGCTGCATCATCTCCCCCCCCTTGGGGAAGAGTCGTCCTCGACTCTTGCTCCTCCTCACCGATGAGGTAGACGGGAAGGACTTGTATAGGTGCCCTTGTGTCCTTAGGGATGCTCGTCGTAGTGCGGGCGTCTTTGTTGTAGTCCATAACGGGTCTCCCATGTAGTGGTGGAGGGGCCAAGTCTCGGTCGAAGAAGAACAAGGGGAAAAACAACTTGCAAAAGGAAAGCTTGTGGATGCCAATTTGGTGACCGGCGAACAAGAGGCTCTCAATCAAATACGAAGCATCAAGTCGTTTCTCCAAAAGGCATTGGGCAAAAATGGTGATCACAAGAGTGTCGATGTATCCAAAATGTGGGAGGACAAAAATTTGTGCAAGTAAAAGTTTGCTTTGGAAAGTGTCAAAAATGTTGTTTGTAGCATTGTCCCACACAAATGGAACAATCAAAAGGCAAGTATCGGCGGCAAAATTTGGGGCAAAATTGTTATGTGCAATGGCAAAGCTATGGAGACCTCTAGCTTGGGAAAGTATGGTTGGCGTGAGCCTATTATGGGTTTCCTCAAGTGTCAAAGAATCCATTGCAAATGCCAAAGATGAAATGAGAAATCCAAAGGAGAGCAACTTTTGGTGTGACATGTGGCACAAGGTGCATAATGTGTCTCTCACATGTATGACATGATCCTTGAGGTTCTCGGAGTGTATGATGATATCATCAATACATACAACAACCATTGTGCCAACAAGATGTGTCAAGAGATGTTGCATAAGAGGCAAAAGAGATGACGAGGAATTGGACCAAACCGGAAACTCGACAAGGCAAACCGGAAACACATGAGGGCGAAGGCTTGTGGGAACATACTCTTTGGTGTGATTCCCATGGGTTGGATCCTTGATGGGGTAGCTCTCAATTGCGCGTTTCGTGAGCTCATGCTCCGTAGCGGTGGAAGTGGTCGTCCGTGTACCTACACATGGAAGAAACAAGACAAAAAGCGTGTGTGCATGGTAGATGAATACATCATCCATCATGATGTTCCATGTCTTGTGCACATCACCATTAGTGTCAAGCAAGATAGTATGAAATGCATGGCGATGGTGCATATGGCAAGAAGGTGCATTCATGGCATGTGGTAACTCATGATCATCAAAGATTGAGAAGGCTATGGGGGCCATCTCGTGAACAATAAAATAAGCATTCTTGCATACCAAGCATAAGAAAGAGCAATTGTTCGCAATCTTGGATGCAAGGATCATGGAATAGTGCAAACATGTGGGGCAAAGCATGCGGAAGCTAATGTCATCCTTGTCATTATCATTGCAAGCAATACATGGTAGAGAGCAAGTGGTCGACATATTGCAAGCAATGGTGGAAAAATTGAAGCTCTCATAGCATGGCATGTTCATGGTATCACAATCAATCAACTCCACATGATCAACAATGTTAGCAAGCAAAGCATCACATGGGAATATGAAAGAATCAAGTGACGTAGCAAATGTATCATCAAGATCATGCATGCACTCATAAGTCATCATGTCCACTAGTGGGATCATGGCATCATCAACACCTATGTTGTTACCTTTGTAGGCCGACTCATTTGAGGTAGGTGTTGTGGAAGTAGGAGGATCCATGTGGTCGACATGTCCATCTTGGAGCAAGCATGGTGAGATATCATCATCTTCATGCACCATGTACATCGTCTCCATGAGCGGGAACTCATCCTCCGTGGAACCTAGTGCAACATAAGAAGACACAAACGAGGGAGAGGTTAATGTGTTAGCAAATGCGATGTCCTCCATGGACCTATCATCTACCTCTCTCAACTCACTTTGTGTATCACTCATGTCCTCCAAATGGAAGCACTCAAACTCACATATGGGGTGGAAGTCACTCAACTCACTATCACTCTCGCTCAAGTGGGCTAAGTGGCTCTCATGCTCACATGGGATTGGTACCAACTCATCAATCAAGCATGTAGGAGTAGGTTCGACTTTCTCATCTCCATGCGCCTCCTTGGTTGAAGGGAACTTCCCATGCTCAACCATCTCAACTCCATGCGCCTCCGTGGGTGAAGGGAGAATCCCATGCTCACCATGCTCAACTCCATCGCCTCCTAAGTCGTCCTCAAGTGGTGGCATCTTGGAGACTTGTGCATTGAGCTCGTCGAAGTAGAGCTTCTTGGCGCTTGGCGTTGTGCATTGCCATGCCACGTGACCCTTGGCCTTGCACACCTCACATAGGAGATTGGGACATTCCCGTGGAAGGTGGCCTTGTTGCTTGCACTTGTAGCATCGGAGTCCATAGGCATATGACGAGGTAGGGGCCATTGTGGTGGTGGCGCAAGAGGTAGAAGTCGCCTTATGAGGAAGGTCTTCATGTCGAGGCTCTCGTCTTCTTGCCTCATCACCATGTCTTGAGTGGTGTCGTCGAAGATCATGTGTGGAAGGATGTCGATGTAGACCATGAGGTGGTGGTGGTCGACGACGATCATGAGATGGTGTGAGTCGATGACGGTCCTTGCCATGCCTAGGTGATGGCTCATGTTGGGGGCGCTCTTGATGCTCCATATGATGTCCGTGATGTCGATGATCTTGTGCATAGGCACTCTCATGATGGCGCCTTGTGGAGCTTGGAGAAGTGTGTCGATGCCGAATATGTTGGGGACGCTCTTGATGATCCACATGATGATGCCATCGTGGAGGTCCTCGATCTTCATATGTAGCTCCATTGGCCAAGTAGGGGTATGTGGGAGCATCGGCGGTGGACATGGTGGGGTCGATGTCGTCCTCGTGGTGGTGCTCCACCATGTCGTCCATGCTTGTTGAGCAAGTGTCGATGTAGAGCTCGCCGATGTCGTCCATGTTGGCGATGCTCGCGGAGCCATAATCGGTGTAGAGCTCCTCGATGTCGGTCATGATGGTGATGCTTGTGGAGCCATAGTCGGTGTAGAGCTCCACATGTTCCTCCACATCCGCGGTGCTTGAAGAGGTATCCTCCTCGAAGTGCTCCATGTACTCCTCCGTATCTTCTTCGTCGCTATACATGTTAGCAAGACAATATCTATATGGTGTATGTTAGTGGAAGAACACTACCTCGCAATCTTACCGTGGTATGACAAGATTGGGGTGATCCAACAAACCGAGAGTTAGAACAATTGTATCGGGCACTCACACAAAGACACACGCAAAAGCTAGCAAATATGGTGTTAGGTGAGTGTGGTGGAAAGCCAAAAGATGAAATCCGAAATCAAGTTTGTTGTTAAGGGTGGGTGAAGTCCAAAAACTCAAATGTCAAAGCGATGATCACTATAAACACGGAAAAGATATGGAACTCACACACGGGATAAGCGGGGTTAGTGCGACCAAGGAATGAGCGGAAAAGTGTATGAAGCCCGAAAGCAAGGTTGCTCGGTGTCACACTAACACAAGGAGAGGCAAAGCTTTGGTTGCAAACGATGAGACAACAAGATTCACACGCGGCCTCTCTTCTCTTTTCTCTCTTTTGCTTAAAAGCTTTTTCCTCTTTTTGTATTTGGTGGCACTTACACTCTTTGTGTATATGTATGTATGATGGCACTCGCACACTTTTGCTCTATGGTGCACTTGCACTCTTTTTGTGTTTTGGCGGCTTTTTCTCGCACTATGTTAGCGTTAGCTCGCTTTTGCTATCTTGCCACACGAGTTTTGCTTAGAAGCTTGACTCCACACTACACACACACCTCACAATCGGGGCCACGTGCAATGTCTCGCAACACTAGATAAGCAATGCTCGATAGGATAGATCGCAAAAGAAGAGGGGTTACAAGGGTAGAGCAAGTTATACCTAAGATGTTAGGCGGTGATGAACACACAACTTGCGATGATGGCGGTGATGTCAAGAGTACGGTTGCAAGTCCGGGGTGCCGAGGATGTCGTCGCTTGCTTCGGAGCTGCGGGTTAGTTTCACAAACAAGGCACTCAAACCGGAACAAGCAAACACAAGTTAGCGGATAAGATGGGTCAAAGTAGCTCGGCGGTGGTGGTGGTGGTATGCCGGTGGTGGGTGGTGTCGATGCCCTTGCGGTTGCGGCGGAGGTTATGGGGCCGCGGTGATGTTTCCCGGTGGTTTGGGAGGGTGGCGGTGCTTGCCGGCGGCGGAGAGGGTGGCGGTGGTTGGCGGAGGTGGTGGGAGGTGGCGCCGGTTGGCGCCCGGTTGACCAGGCCCTGGACCGGCCTGCCCGGTCTACAGCCCGGTTGACCGGGTTCTCGGCGCCGGTTGGCGCCCGGTCTGGCGCCGGTTGACCGGCCCTGGCACCAGGCTGTCCGGTCACTGGCCCGGTTGGCGCCCGGTCGACCGGATTTCGCGGGGCACAGTTTTTCTCTCTCCTGTTCTTGAGCGAAATCAAGCCAAATCGACCCAAATCGAAGGAAAACGATGGAATTGGGGGCTAGAAAGTGGGGGAAATAGTAGATCAAGCACCTCAACACCAAATCCATGGACCAAAACCACTCAAAACGCAACCAAATCGCAGATCCATCCAAAGGCAAATTAGGGCTATTTTTGGGGAATTTTTTGGAAAATTTTTAGAGGGGAAATTGGGTGGGTGGGGGGTCAAATTCGCGGAAACCAAAGGCTGCTGATACCATATGATGAGGTCTAAGACCCCGTGTGTGGCCCGATCTCGCGAATGACCCAAGAATCAAAGGGGGAAAGAGAGGGAGAGGCGGAAGAACACGAAGAACACGAAGAACACAACGCACACCAACCCGATACAATCGATACTTACCCTCGTGGCTCGATGGACCACGCCAATAGAATCACCACGGGAGAGACTCGAGGTAGAATCCCGGAGTGAGAGATCGGTGTTGGGGACGGAGACCGGTGAGGGAGAGAGAGTGGGCTACACTAGAATCTCACTCACATAGATCCAATCATCCAACATGGGGTGCCTTGATACAAAGGGGATGAAACCCTAGGGAGACAAAGCTCAAAGTCATGTTTAAGCCTAAATCTTGTCTAACCAGCTATGGGGGCGAGCTGGGGTCTTATATAGGCATACAAGGCAACATGGGTCGAAAAGGTACAAGTGGGTGGGTCAAACCCGACGGATCCGGTTTGGGGCCGGTCAGACCGGGCTGTGGACCGGGTGGTCCGGTCACTGGTCCGGACCGGCCGCAAACCGGAAACCTCGCAGATTCCGTCCGGTTGGCTTCCGGTGCGATGCCTGGGTGCGCCCGGTCTGTGGCCCGGTCTGACCGGACTCTGCGCCGGCCTGTCCGGTCTGTGGCCCGGTCTGACCGGCCTCTGGGCTGGCCGGCCTGTTCCTCCCTCCTCTTCTTCCTCTTCCTTCTCCTCTTCTTCCCTTCTTCTTCTTCCTTCTTCCATGCACCATGGGGGTTCCTTCTCTCTTGGTCCTTGTCGACGTCGGCACCTATAGACATCATGATGATAGGCATGAGGTAGCATGCCATTCAAGTTGGTGTTGAGATCGACCATAGAGAGGAAGGAGTTCACCTTGACGTATATGGCGGGGTTTTGTGTTGTTGGTCCACTTGGGGGACTCCTTGGCCATGGTGTAGCGTCGACGATAGGCGGGGCTGCATCATGGACGATGCCGCAGTTGAAGCGATTGCGGTAGACTGCTGGATGAGCATATGGTTTCGAGGTTCGGCGGGGATGATCCGGTCCGGTTGATGACGGCGTCGATGAAGCGGCTCCGGCAGGCAGCCGGATGACGAGGATCGCGAGGGCTCGGGTAGGCCAGGGAAGTCCGGCGGGGATGTTCCGGTGCGGTGGTCGTGGAGGTGGTAGAGAGAGGGACTTGAGAAGTTCCGGTGGGTGGTCTCAGATGAGAGACTGAGGGAAATGAATTTTTTTGGGAGGGTATCCGGGGCTAGGGAGGTGGTGATCCAAAAAATGACGGCCAGACCCCCCCACCAACCGACTTTGCTGTCATCTCCACAGGGGTAGAATCGGAATTTGGAAGCGTGTGAAATTTTTGTATTTTGTGGGCGGGAAGTTTTGCCGCTATGAGATTTTGAATTTCGCTAAGGTCCAAGTATAATGATAAAAAATTGTGAGACCGTACTAGTACCTCTGTTCAAGGCCGACTGTAAAATCAAATCATCATCAAGTTGAACATCGGTTACTACCATGATCATCATCGGACACAGATCTGGTGACATGCACCTGAAATTGGTGCATTCGTTGCAAAGTATAATGCTAAAAAATTTAGTGACCGTACTAGTACTTCTGTTCAAGCCCGAGTGCAACATCAAATCATCATCACGTTGAAAATTTGTTACCATGATCATGATCTATCTCTAAATTTGGCGCATCCGCTAAATCTGGCAAAGTATAATGATAAAGAAATTGTGAGACAGTAGTAGTACTTCTGTTCATGGTCGAGTGCAACATCAAATCATCATCACGTTTAAAATTTGTTACCATGATCATGATCTACCTCTGAAAATGGGCGCATCCGCTAAAACTTGCAAAGTATAATGATACAAAATTGTGAGACCGTACTAGGACTTATGTTCAAGGTCGAGTGCAACATCAAATCATCATTACATTGAAAAGTGTGTTACCATGATCATGATCTATCTCTGAATTTGGCGCATCCGCTAAATCTCGCAAAGTATAATGATAAAAAATTGTGAGAATGTACTAGTACTTATGTTCAAGGCCGAGTGCAGGATCAAATCATCATCACGTTGAAATTCGTTACAACGATCATGACATATCTCTAAAATTGGCGCATCCGCTAAATCTCGCAAAGTATAATGATAAAAAAATTGTGAGACTGTACTAGTACTTGTGTTCAAGGCCGAGTGCAGGATCAAATCATCATCACGGTGAAATTTGTTACAACGATCATGACATATCTCTTAAATTGGCGCATCCGCTAAATCTTGCATGTGGCGCATCTCGGTGCGGAGCAACAGGCCGGTGCTATCAAGGTTGAGGCGTCGGTAGCGTCATCGGGCTCTCCTTTTTTGATAGATCTTCTACATGGCGCGGCGCACCGCCCGTCGAGAAGCAGTCACATGTGATACCGAGGTGGAGACGTCGCCGGCATCCTCGAGGCGCGGCCGCCCTTCTATGAGCCAGCGTCGACTCAAGGTATGAATCCATGCGTTGTCGCGCCCCTTCTTCCGATGAAGTGGGGTGCCTTAGATTTATTGTTCTTCTCTTACGATTATTTCGAGCCGAACATGTGTGCTCTTTCTCTGAATATATTGCTTGAAAAGCTAACCAAGTTAATTAAATTCACTTCGTTCTTAATCTTGCGTGCTAATTCTGTTATTTTTGCTGACAGTGGTGCGCGCAAGGAGATTTATTTGTGGGTGTGCTGAGCTGTTAGGCCTAAGTCGAAATCCTCAGCTTAACGAGGCCTCAGCTTAACACATAAAAAAGGTGTTCAATCTCGCCCACAATGTCCTTTTCTTTCCTCTTCCTTTATTGGAACTTGTTTTGCAGACAAGGAAAGTGGCACGTGTAATGTGAGTAAAACCCTCTTAGCCAAAATCAGCTACAAGCAAGATTTTCTGTATTGTAGATGCCCCAATTGACTCTAATCCCCAATGTAGTCTTTTTTTTATGTCAGTATAGACTTCTTTACATGGCATGCATTTGCCTAATGAGCAGCATTGTATTGCCATTCTAGCCAACCTGATCGATATGTCAAGCTTCATGCACGAGATGCCATGTTTAATTTACTCCCTCACTCCGATCCATATTTCTTGGTGTAAAATGAATGTGAATCGAAGGGAGTACTTTTCTTAGATACTAGTAGTACTATACCATTTCAAAAAAAAATACTAGTACTACTACATCACAAATGCATCAAAAGAGTACTACCATCACAAGACCACCACGGTTGTACTAGTAGAGTTTAATACTGAACTTCCAAAGGGAATAAGATTACACATATGAACTTTAAACAGGACCAGGAGCATGAGGGCCAGCAGCAGGGGCGTTGACTGGGAACAAGCCAGGCAAGACGTAATTCTGGAGGAAGAGGCCATATGCTGCGTGCTTGGCCTTGGTTGCAGGGCGGTGCTTCCCCGATGTACTTAGGCCTACACCCGTCGCATGCTGGATCAGGCTGCGGATGTCCTTCTGGAGGATTTTGCCACAGAATGGGCAAAATAGCTCCCCGCGCTTGCGGAAACGAATTTCACCACCCTTCAGCCGCTTCAGAACGTAGCGGCTCTTCTGGTCCCTGCGCTCCTTGTTGTCGTCCATGTCATCAGAATATTCCTGTGAATTATAAAGTACATAATAATCAGGTGCTTAATGACAGATCGAATAAATACTGCACTATCATAAGCAAACCTTAGAAACCCTAAAATTAAATGTGTAGAACAAGTAAATGGCAGAAGAAATCATACTAAATCACGAGAAAACCCTATGAACAGCAATGAACATAAGCCACAACAATTGCAAGTCCACTAAGTATGAACACATAAATTAATTATATGACAAATCAAGCCAACTACATGGCAGATTAGTCGAAATTAAACTAGAATCTGACCGTACGAACCGTAGAATCAAGTACGTCTACAAGAACAAGGTAGGAGATCAAATCAATCAAGAACCAGGTTCGTGCAAACCACGTGAACAGTAATATGACACAAAAAGGATCGGGACAGTTTCGGTAAAAGAGCAGTACCTCCTCGTCGTCACCCTCGACATCCTCCTGGAACTGAACGTTTGGGCCGAAATCGTCGAAGGGGTCGAGGTCCGCGTCCAGCACCGGGTCTAGGAAGACCTCGCCGTGGTGGCCTGCAACGCCTTGCAGATCTTCGGCGGGAGCAACGGCGTTGCTATCCACCTTCTCCTCGACGGCCAGGACGCCCGTTTCGACCGAGGTCGAAGAATCAGACAAGCAGAGGAGACGAGCGGCCTGGGTACCCGGTGAAGCCTCACCCGCCGCGACGGCCACTACCGCAGAGGCATCCTCTGCGCGAGCGGCCGCCGATTGCTCCGCCTCGTACGCAAGACCTGTCTTCATGCTGCTGCGGTTGGAAACGAGGAAGTCGATGCCTCGGAGGTGCGGTGAGTTGATGGGAGGGGAGAGGACGAGCTCGCGAGAGACGATGAGGCCGATTATTTTATAGCCTCTGACTCTCTGTATCAGAATGGCATTAGTTGTGGACGCGAGAGACGATGAGGCCGATTAGTTGTGGACGCGTGAAGTCGTGCATGTACTCGATTCTCACGTATACCAATACTTCCAAACGTCATAAGTAATTCACAATCATTCAGAATAATATGAGACCTTAACATTTTATTGTTTGTGTCAGATATTGTCCATGAAAAATAACATCCTTCAAAAAATAAATCCCCTATGCCAATCCGGTCATGCCCGTCTACTCCAACTAGCTTCCTCGAGTAATTTGTCACCTTACATTCTTAAAATGAACCAAAATTTGGCACAGGGGCATCACATGGAAAATGATGTTACCATTCTCTCTTCCCATTTTTGTTTGAATTTTTCAAAATTGTCATGCCCTAACGGAAAAAAATGTATGTTCCTTCTATGAAGCATGTATCAGAATGGCATTACCAAAACCTGGGGGTGGCGGGGCACATGGTGGTGTGATGATACATCACATTTGGACCACACAACACAATTTGGACCAACCAAAAAAATTC
The DNA here is from genome assembly GCA_030979885.1 of Lolium multiflorum. NCBI lineage: Eukaryota > Viridiplantae > Streptophyta > Magnoliopsida > Poales > Poaceae > Lolium > Lolium multiflorum. The sequence continues at coordinate 104,720,575 of CM061752.1, read as the reverse complement.
AACCACCCTACACAAACCCTGGTCAAAACTAGTTTGACCAATATTACAAAAGTTGTACATAATTCAGAAACCGTCAGAAATATACGAAGCATTCAGGAGTCAATACTGAAGACAAAGCAATTATGCCAAAAGACGAAGGCAGAGGAGGAACAGGTCTTGCTATATTGCACAACAAAGCCAAATTCAACTTTTCATCGATTCCAAAATTCTGGCTGCAATTAGCACACCCTGGTCTCCTGATGTCGCAATAGTTGGCTGCTGGGAGCGGAGACACTCGACTTCCTTCTTCAACTTATCGCACTCTGTGCGAACTTTCAAGTACTTCGTCTCGAAATATTGCGCATGTTCAGCATGCAACTCCACTTCCTGTTGAAAACTTTCACAGTCACAGTTGCAATCACACTGACCAGCCTTGTCAGTGACCACACTCATCGGTGGCTGGGCGCGTAGTTCCTCGACTTCCTTCTTCAACTTCTTACACTCCGCGAGAACGTCTGAGTACCGTTTATCAAAAGAAGATTGCACGGAACGGGCATTCTCCTTCGATATGGCACGATTTAAAATGCACCTGCCCACGAGGTGGCGGATTTTCTTATGAAGGATGGTGTTGTGGCCCTTGATCTGGTCCAGTTTCGCGGAGAATCGTGTTATCACATCCTGCATTGCAAATTCAACAGCAATGAAGTATGCAGAGTGCAGATGAGGGGGGAGAAATAAACAAATGGAGTGCCAACCTCTTCAATATGCCTGAGAGCTGCAAAGTCCTTGTCCATAGGAACCTCTTCAACGATGGAACCGCCATCCCTGGAAGAAAGACATTTAAGTAGTTGGATCTGGCAGCCAGCAAGGAGGCGATGAAACTGCGGCACGGCAATGGAAACATACACGGCCGAAGATGCACACACGCGCACTGGCTGCTCCTCTCCCGGAGACTGGGCATTCGTCTCTGATTCTGCATTCATGATACCAAACCTATGCAAGAGTTTGAGGTTTCTGTTCTGAAGGGTGGTGTTGTGGCCCTTTAATCTCATAATCCCTTCCTGCATGGAAAAATTCACCAGGAACGAATCAGGGATCCTTTTTCATTCACAGGATATGAAAATCATAAGATTAGGAAAAGCATAGGATTTTGTATACATTAGAGAGGGTGTATGCGCTATTTTATGGGCTATTTGGAATGTACAAAATGAAGTCGTGTTTAATAAACCCAAATCTCATCCCTTCTTGCAGGTTATCCCTATGATTATTCACTAGATCCGTATGTTTCTTATCTCCAGCCCGAGGATCAGCAGGATATCATGGAGTCTGGGTGCAACTGACTAGAGACAGCCGCACGGGATTTTTACAGCCAGGGTGGCTGGCAGTTTCCTCATAGAATTACTTACTGATGTGTTTTTGCCTTTTTGGCACCCGCTGTTTTCTATGTTTCGTTGGTGGATCTTTGTGTCGACTCTAGCTGATCCGTGAGAAGTTGTCATAATTTGTGTATGAACTGAAGAAAGCAATAAAGCAGCCATATACATCATTTTGATGCAGAGGCTGTGATATGTCCCCCATTTCGAAAAAAGGAACAAACATAGGATATATTTCTATAAATCAAACAACTAATGTAGGAAAAAAACCCATAGGATCTAAATGCTACACAATTCTTATAGAAGTCCTACGAATTAAAGAAGCCCTCATGCAGTACGGAGATGAAGAGGAAGAAAAAAAAGCAATGGATATATATTATATAGTGCATACATTATTAATGCTCTTGAGAGCTAACAAGTGCTCATCAAACAACGGGTCCTCGATAGCTAAGTACGAAGTGGATCCTGCGGTAGAAAGCACGAGCCTGGAACCGTCGGCCCTGGAAGATGATAGCCGGTTTAGTTGGCACCGCCTGCCAGCAAGGACTCAACGAAAATCCGGCATGGCGATGGAAACATACCCAGGAGCTTCGTACCCACCAGGTTGGCGAGAAACGAGCGATTTCTCAACTTGGGTAGGAATGGCGCTGAAACCAGCCGCCATGGAAGAAAGACGGTTAAATTGTTTGATCCGCTAGCCAGCCAGAAGGCAGAGAAACTTCGGCATGGCGATGGAAACATACCGGGGAGCTTCGTACCCACCATCTTGGCGAAACACGGTCGATTTCTCGGCATCGGTAGGAAGGGCGACACTTGAACGGGCGGCCCTGGAAGAAAGACGGTCAAATAGCTGGTTCTCCCGGGTAAAAAAATAGTTGGATCTGTTTGCCTTGCTGTAATCTGCGTTCATGGGGGCAAAGAAAGCACATGGCGATAAAAACCTACCAGGACTCTTGCTGGATTACTCTGCCCTGACCCAACAAGCCCGAAGCAGACTGAGCTTGCGATGGAAGCGCAGACTGAGCTTGCGATGGAAGCGCAGACATGCCTGTCCGCCGGCGCCGCTGGTACACTTTCAAAGTCGGAGTTTGCAGGACTTTCAGCGGGATGGATTTCACCGCGGATTTAGTCTCAGACAACAACGCCTCCTTCCTCTTCTTACACTTCTTCATGTTCTTCTTAGACAACTTGTTGAACGATGGATGAATCGCTGGAGGAAGAAGGAAGGGACAAGCAGGTGGGGATAGAAGGGGTCGGTGTAGAGCTCTCCGGGGAGGGTTCCCCGGGGAGGAGGATGAAAACTGGAACGAACAGGACAGGGATGGGACTGGGCAATCTTGTCCGTCCATCCAAAATCAAAGGGCGGGAGCACATAAGACTTTGGGCCATTGACAGGCTGGTCCTGCCACAGGCGGACCCCAAGTTTCAGCGATTCAATGTCAGTGAAAAGATGGGCAATGTAAAAGAATCTTGTTCGGGGTCGGCCGCGGAAGCCAAATCTCTGTGTCCCAAAGTCTACTAGTAGTCTACTCCTATATAGGTATAGCTGCATAGCCATCATACCATTGCATTGATCGAGCTGTACGCCTTTACCACTCTGATTCAGGTCCAAAATATTAGTGTTCTCTTGTCAAATCAAAGGCCATGTCAGTTTGACGAAATGGACGTTCTTTAACTCACAAACTACTCCAAGGACATCATTTACGGACTACTCAGTTCGGCAAAAAGATTCTTGAAGCCATGTACATATTTTCTGGATCGATTTAGTAATTTGCTACAACTGTAATACACCTCTCGTCCTACACTCAATTCCTACACAACCAAACAACAAAAATTGGCTATCCCTAGCCAGGTGGTTGGGGATACTCTCATCCCATAAACCTATCCCCTAAACCAAACAACCCCTAATATGGAGGGAAGGAAAACCTAGTATCTGATACTGTACAAAAACACATAAAGCAATCTGGAACCGTCCACATAGAATCAACGGGCCAGAGCAGATGCCTTCTTTGGGAAGGGTCTTGCGCGGAAGCCAAGGAATCCTCTGCGTCGACAATCTGGTGTAGCAGTAAAATAGACCATCATAGCGGAACATTGATGGAGTCACTACAATGCGTCCGAATCCGGGTATAGTCTTGTCATATCAATGGCCATGTCAGTTTCTCCAGATATAATCTATCCGTTAGCTAGTACTACTACTCTAGAGGCTGACGCCACATGCAGAAGTTGTACAGTACTACGACTACTATCGAGTATCGACTAGTCCGATCACGTCCAGGTCGCAACTACTCAAAAATGGCCGTAAAGAAAATGCAGAAGTAGGATGGGGCCACGACAAAAGACATACATCTATTTATGGACAGAGGTAGTATCATATCAGCATGCATTAGCATCTCATTTGCAACTAGTTGCACTCGCATCCTATTATCGGATATCACACTTCTGCACTTTTAAAAAATATGAAGAAAAACAAAACTGGGACACATATTATGTTGTGTATTGCTCCACAGGTCACAGATGAGTATGTAAAAAAAATTCTAGCTTGCACAAAAAAGACAAATGATATGTGAATAGTTAAGGAATATTATTCACTTTGGTCTTTTCTTTTTTCCACAGCTCACATATGGTCACTTTTTGAAACAAATGTTTAGATGTGCGAAAGATACAACATAACCCGTGACTATGATTTGAATTTACATTTTTTTACAAACTCGAAATGTGACATCCGACAATAAGATGAGGGATCAACTAGTTGCGAAATGTTTGCACTCCTGACCATGCATCTGAATCTATCTACTAGACTACTACAACAACATACAAAATGCACCAGTTTTGAACTAGAGATGTAACAGCAGTACTAACCGTTGGTTTCCAAAATCTAACGCTTGTGATTAGAGGGATTCGCGTCAAGAGATACCACAACAGCATACACTTCTTTCTAGAACCATCATGTAGCCATTATGTAGAAGAAGAAAAAAGCAGGGTCACACCAATATCACACGTCCCACTCGATAGTAAGAAAGGTTCCAAGTTATTGTTCCCATTTCTCAACTGGTCATACCTATTTCGATGGTGTAACCTACGTAGTATAAGTTATATATTAGTTGTATGGAAAGTTTGAGCAACATTTAGAACATAATTTTGTACTCCTAATTGGTCCAACATGCATGCTAAGATTGGGGTCTTCACCTTGAAACGGCGAGCGCCGAAAAGCGGGTCAAAATCGCCCAGATCCTCGAAGATATCTACAGGCGCAGCCGCTGTATGAGAGACGGAGTGGGAAACGAGTGGGGCGATGTATGAGAGACGGAGTGGGGGTGTAGTATGTACTATAGTAAGACGGCGAGACGGCGAGGTCAGAGTGATTAAGACTAGTCACAATGGGAAGTACGTAGTACGTAGTATCATACACTACTAGTTTGTGATACTACCTCCACAATGCATAGTATCATAATATGGTTCATACTTATGTCATATTTAAAGTTTTGTAGAATCTCAATGCAAATGTGTGTACATGATGTATTTGTCATGAAGTTTTCTAAGTTTTCTAGGTTTATGTGTTATAATACTACTCTCATCTCTCACCTCATAATTGATGTGACACATTAGATTTTTGCCAACATGGCATGTATGATACTACTTACGAGCCTTAAAAGCACTTTTTTGTGATGTTGATCAAATTGTACTCTAAAATTGTCACTGGACAACAGGTCGGCCTATTGCAAACTTGTTTGAATGAGCTAAAATAGTTAGAAATCTAGAAAATTTGTCACTTCAATGAATTTTCATCCTATAACGTTTACTTAATTTGAAAAACGAATGGGGACGTTTGCCATAATGGGACAATCATTTCTACAAAAAAGAATAAGATGGAAAGTCTCGCAATGTTATTTATCATGACAACATTGACAATGTCACAACCGTGGGGTGATTAGGGAATCCACTCCGCTAGAAAAAACAAACTTATATAAGGCATGTGTGGCAATGCAGTTTGTCTACCTTATACACATATCTAGATGTGTAGCTATATATGGATTTTATTTTCCAACTTTAGATGATCAGTTTATAGTTCACCATTTAATTAGAATTCATAATTTTTGGGAATAAAATACTTGGAGGTACCCTGCAAGTGTGGTACCACAAACAAAGCCCAAACATGGGTCCCAATAGTACAACATAGCGCGCATAGGAAGTTTGAGCAAATTTGAAACCAACCAAATGAGGTAGAAACAAATCAAAAAAAAGTTGTGAAACATGTGCATGGAGCCATCACATGACATGTACTTACTACTAACAAGTAAAAAATATAAAACCCTATCATACATAGAGGTTTGGGGTGAAGAGTTATTATTCACACACATATAGAATAAATATGGACTGCTTTTGGCTTTCTACCCATTAATTTGAGCAAGCTTCATGCAGTGTCCACTTCAAACTTGACAACATTGGAACCATAGCTGCTTGAGTTCGCCTCGCTAGCCTCTTCCCATATGTAAGCTTAATTAATTGGTTACACTACGAAAACCACAATCAACTTCTGAATAATGCATGCATTGCCCCCCTTTTGCACATATGCAACTTTGCAAAGTAGGGATTTTTGGTTTACCACACATTAGTGTGTTGTTTTCTTTTTATTAGGACCCATGTTTGGTAGCCACATTTTTCCAAAGCCAAAGTGTGGTTAGCCAAAAAAAAAGCTAGTATGGCTAGCCACCAAATTGTGGCTTAAAATATTAAAGCCAAACTTTGTCAAAACTTTGTAAAAAAAAGTTGAGTCTATGACAAATGGACCATATATACATGCAATGAAGTGTGATAAGCCAAATTGTGGCAAAAACCAAACACATGCCAAATAAACTATATGCATGGCTGCCAAATTTTGGCTTCTTGACAAATTGTGGCTAGGAACCAAACATGCCCTTGCTGGCCAAAGGGGTCCGAATATGTGTTTTGTTTATTCGCTATCATGTGCAGTACGTGTGTGCACAATACCACAAATCAAAATTTCACGGGTAGGCCAAACATGCATGCATGGTAGGCGAATCGCCATTTCGAAGGCTAATTTGTCAAACTAGCTTACCATGAAACCATCATGTGTACTCCAATTAATTAAGTTCGGATATGAATGGTGGTCATCAACCAAACTAAAAAGAATTCAAAATTTGGGATGATATAGGGATGTGCCCTATTGTTGTGGAATCAGAAAACATTAGCCAACGAAAATGTGGGTTGCATCCAAGTATAGTAGCTCACAAAGTCGATTGCCAAGAAGTTTTTGCCTAAATTTGAAATAAAGCCAAAATGAGGTTCAAACTTATTGAAATCAGCAAGCAAGGCAATCACGAAGTCACCAATTACTACTTTTATCTAGGAAAAATAACAAACATGATGGCATGCAAATATTCTTGAGAAGCAGAATCATTCTGTAAATATATATTTTTGGAACCATGCATGTTGGACATTGATTCGCTTCTTGCCACATGGGTGAGCTAGCTTGGTTACCGCAAGAACCATGCATGGCGAACTTTCGAATCATGACCCCTTTTTTAAGAGATCAATGAAAAACTTCTTATTTTCGACTATACTTTGCCAAATACAGTTTTTTTGGTTTTCCACATAAAGTCTTTTCATTTTTATTGGCCGAATTAAGGGGGGCAAAATTAAAAGGATGTATTTGTGAAGTGGCTACCGCGTGTATTGCGCACACTACCACCTATACAATTTTCACAAGCGGGTGACATGGTTGGATGGCCATGCATTTCCATGGTTTGTTGGATTATCTCATCATGTAGTATATAATAAATTAATTTTGTAAATATTTTTCAATTCAAGTATTAACGATGGTTATATTACAACTCAAATAAATTGGGAAAATACTGGGATTCGCCTCCCTAGAATCAATCTTGCCCGTCCATTTCCTATCAACTGACTATAGGGAGTACTAGATTTAAATGGCGGTTGGAGTTAATTCCTCAACCTCATCGCAGTATTATTCCCATCTGTCCCCACTAAACAACCCCTGGCGGTTCGTTCTCCCCTGCATTTCGGCAAGTTCCAAAAAACCCCATTGTTTGCAGTTGCTCTCCCTCCCTCCCCCTCAATCCCTCCGATCAGTTCGACGTGCTTCAGCGCTGCCATGGCCGACGGCGGCCTGTTTACGCTAAAGAGGAGCGTCGTTCCCCATGGGACGACCAAGGTGAACGTGGTCTACACGAATGACCCTTCCGTTCTCGAGCACACCCTCAAGATGTACGAACAAAAGCTACTAGAGGACAGGTCCAGGTTCGTCGGCCTCGACCTAGAATACACTGCGGACCAAGTAAGTACCGCCGTCGTTCAGTTGGCCATGGACGACCACGTCCTGGTGTACCATTTCTGCAGGTATGTTCTTCACATGCCTTCCTTTATCCTTTTGTTTTTTAATATAGAAACTCTTCCTTTATCTTGGATCTGCTTTTTTATTTCGACATAGACTAGGTTCTAACTTGTATGAAAACACGAACAAACTAACTTGTATGAAAAATGTGGTCTGGAACGTAATATCCAACATACTTGTATAATTTTTTTGGATTGACCACGATATTTAGTTTCATGATTTTGGTACTCAAAATCTATTATATATTAAAAAGTAGATTACGAGCTATTAGAAAAAAGAGAATTACCTATAAAATCCCACAAAAATCAGAAACATCTGGCCATTAGTTTATCTAAGAAAATTATTGCAGCCATTGGATCTTAAAAAAATATTGACATGGAAGCTAAAAGAATTACCCACCAATGCCCTTGATAAGTTCTCATACCGTTTTGATATTTTGCCTATCTAGACCTAATTAGGTCACGTACTCTTCCAGTCAAAGAAAAACAAATATACGTCTCCAAGCATCAGCCGCCGCCTGGCCGACGTATTCGCTTCGGTGCACTCGGCCAGTCGACCTACATCATGTGCATGCAAATCAATCTGGATTAGTAGGAATTGGGTTTCTCATGCACATACTAGCTAGATCATCAGTGCAGATCATCCACAAAATCGATTGAAGGTTTGCCTCATAGTGGCCTGTAGCGCATCCTCGCGTGCCGCCACAAATTCACATTGTTGCTTCCGGCCGGCCGACGATGCACCGATCTGTGGTTAAAGGTCGTCCTCCCTCCAACTCTCCAGGTACTTTCATATGGATTAACAGCTAAAATTGCGATCTTGCTTCACAAATGCATGCAGCAGAGACCACCATGCACACAATACGCAACATCCTCACGCGCCGCCAAGGACTTGAACTGGGTGCTTCCGGCCGGCCGGCCGACGACGCATCGATTGGTGACTAACAGCTAACCTCCTCCAACTCTCGAAGTGCAGGGCGCGATCACTGGCTATGGTTGCAACAGACCACCATGGATTCATGGATGCGCAAGATGCAACACTACAAGGTTGTCTCACGATTTCCTCATAAAGACATCCCAGTAAATAAGATTCATCTCCAAGGTTCTACCTAGGAAAGCCTTGAATTCAGGTATAAGCAATCTATTTATTTGATGGTTTTCCATGAGCAGCTATGGGGACATCAATTCACGACAAAAAAGAGTGCAAAGTGTTGGATGTCAAGATGGAGGAGGGTGACTATACATCAAGATGATTAAGTACGTTATGGTAAACATTATTATACTACAAAGAGGAAAGGATGTCCGGAGCATCCGCCGTCTGATGAAGTGTGGCGAGAATGGCAACAACATCACCACGTTCAAGTTCTAATATACAATCATCTACTGCTTGACGGTTTGATGCAGAGGCTGGGGCACATCCCCCATTTTGAAAAAAAATCTACTGCTTGATGGTTTCGTCTGGAAACCCAGGAGCAGCTTTCAGCTTAGAGGGTTTGCCTCCTTATTTTTCTTTGTAATGACACAAGTTTAGTTGCTGTGCTTTCTTTTAATGAAGTAGAAGAATTGATGGTTTGCTTGGTGTAGTTATGGAGAAAGGATCAATTCACGTCATGGAGATCCAAGAGGGAAGTGTTGGACGTGAAGATAGGGAAGTGTGGCTGCACTTCAAGAAGACCAGGTCCGTGGTGTTAAGCATTATTTATACTACAAAAGAGGAAAGGATGTCTGAGTGTCCGTTGGAGTGTAGCGAACGATTCTGCATTCTTGCTCTATGTTCTTTGGGATCCATCTGAGAACTCACATGGAAAATATAATTTTCAATGATGATAGTTGCGGGTGGTATTTGCTCAAATATCTAGCTTTTTTTTCAGATTATAGATTCATGCGATGCATCCGTGTTGTGTGTTGGGATTTAAAAAAAAGTTTATTCACGCAAGATGCATAGCTAGCAGCAACTTATAATTACAAAAATAATATGTTGAGATTATGATCATAATATCTTATATCTTTTCTGTCAAATACAACATTTTTTTTCATTTTGATTGATAAATAGCATTATGCTTTTTTAAATAATGAGAATCCCTTGACCTCTTCAGACTTTGGTGAGATCATCCTCATGGGTAGCTACATGTTCGTAATTCCAGCATAAGCATAAGCTTCTCTGGGTGGATTTTGGTGCTTTAGTTCAGTTACGTTAATGATAACATGCAATATGTTACTGCACCAAGCCAGAGATCAGCCAGATTCCCATGTCTAGGTGTCGATTCTAGAAATTATGCCAAGTATAGTGATAGTACCTTTGCCAAAATGACTTGGCATATCTTCATGCTATGTCTTCCGTGATGCAGTGTGAGTAGTCCTGTAACTTGGTATTTTCTCTTGAGAATTTGTTTTACGTTTCCAGTGTTTCGAGTTTCCTCATTCGTGTTGTTTTGTTTTCCTCTATTGCAGCTTATTGTGAAATTAAGGATATGTATTCAGTTTATTTTGGCTAGGACGGCATGATATTATCCATATGAAGTTCTCAACTCAATTTTAAAAAGATTCACTCGGAAAGATAGGCTTTGCCATGATTTTTTATATAACAAGGTGCACTTTTGTCTAATTTACAACACACAAACAATGAAATGAAGATTGCAAAGATGAATTTGGATTTCGGTTGATGTACTTGGATTAAAAGTCATTCATAAAAATGAAGAAAACACTAAGTATGTTATAATACAAGAGAAGTAGAATTAAACTCAGGCAATATTTTAGAATTGTTAATTAATATATAATAATATATACCTTACAGGCTGTCATTCTTTGTTCCTAATTATTATCTATCGTTGAAACATGAATGCCCTGTTGTTGTTGTTTTTGGAACGTTTCAAACTGTAGGAAATCAGGAGGAAATCTAAGAAGAGATTGTGTTGACGACTATGCCACTTTCGAAAAGAAGTACTAATGGGTGCAAATTCCTAAGCGGCGAATCCATAAAGGGAAGTTCGAAAGTTTGCAATCAAAGTCATGCAAAAGGTTATGTTCTGAGGGCACAACATTTTTGTAGTTGTATATACCAGAGCATAGTTGATATGTATACATTGTATTATACCTTCAAATATATTTTTATATTAGCAAAATTGTTTACATTGGTCCTGAAGTTTGCTCATTTCCTATTATCTTTCATTTTCAAGACTTATGCGTAAATAAACATTTAATTAGTGTTTTAAAAAAACCTTTAATTTTGTATTACATGTGTGATCAACACATGGTGACTTGCGATACACAAGAGAAGACCAATGTTGTAATCAAATCTTTTTCTATCGTGGTAATCATAGACTCATGATGAATAGATAGAGAGGTCTCGGGTTTCAGATTAAAATTGCTTCCATATAAGTAAAATTTCTACTATAATCTATATATTATCTTCATATATTTCTCATGAAATAGGATCCATATTTCTTATATAGTATGGTGAGTCGATCAGACCACCATCATCATGACCTTTACGGACCTACTATTTTAAGAAGCGGAATATTGCATATATCTTTTCCAGTAATTTTGAATAAATAAGGTGTACCTGAACAAGCATGAGAGGTTGAAATAATTCAATGCCGATGAAATCAAATTTTAATAGTAGTAGTAGCTCAAGGAAAAACTAATGAATTTTTTTTTGAAACCTGTACAGTGAGTTTCCTCACTGCGTATATTTTTATTGCATTTTTTTGGGGTATACTAATGAATGAATTCATACTTAATTATTCTTTTTTCCTTAAATTCTAATAAGAATTCATAATTCAATACTATAGTTAGTCTTTGCTTGAGTAGAGTGGCATTGTGATGATCGAAGGATATGTACAATGAATTGCCAAGCTATTCTTCTCATGAATCTTTGGTGTTTATACCAATTTTGAAATGATTGTCGTGAAGACCCTTTCCGCTAATGATGTAACGTCATACATTTTTCTACGCTCTTATCCAATAATGTTGTGATTATCAAGATTATGATTCCTTAATAGTTCTAGAGATGTTGAGATATGCTCAATAATCAAAAAATATTAGGCACCTTCCCTTGGACCAAACAAGATTTTGTTTTGAATGATGAAGAAAGTGAGGCTCCGTATTTAGTATATTTTGTGAAGAATAGATGAAGTTAGCCACATACACTATTAGAATTTGACAATTAAACCAAACGATGGAGTTTAATAACGTGAATAATTCGATGGAATTTCAATTTACATCCATACTGCAGCTATGAGTAGTGCTATCGTATTTGTTATGAACTTGTGGCCAAACAATGTTTTAAATTGGTACTATAGGGAAATACTTTGTCAATTATGTGTAACCACTTAATTAAATAGCGTGTGATTAAAAAAAGTATATTAGGAGTTGAATTAATCAATACTACCATTGCTATTTCGTTATTGAACTGAGATCACTTAGGAATCATCTGACGATCAAAATTATACCATTTAGCAATAAACTAGATATAAGAGACGACGCCCGGGTTGAAATATTTAGTGTTATGCTTTCATGACTTACTAATGATAAAGATAATAGGCATATTTCGATGGTCGCCCGCGCATGTGCGCGGGCCACTGTGCTAGTTTGCACAAATTTCATGTACTCATACTCACCGATAATCGGCATGGATGTCAAGATATTAACATATAGTAACTGAATCTTAACTTGACACTTAAATAATTAGATCATATAGTCGCAACAATAATTCATGTTATTTTGATGTGTATCACTGATGCAAAATCATTGTTTCACTGCAACAAGTATACAGTTTACTGGAAGAAAAATATGTGTACTATTTCAGCATATACGATCTTACAAGATTGATTTGTGTTAACATGCAGGAGTCCTGATAATCTGGCACTGCAAGAATTCCTTCAACATAAAGGAATTTGTTTCACAACTGTTGACATCAGGGGTGACTCTAGCAGGTTTGCTAGAGATGGCATTAAAATTCCTAAACATAATTGGATTGACATTCAGGATATGATCAATTTCAATGGTCCTGGCAATAGGACTGGCATGGGTGATTTGGCAGCCGCCATCATTGACCCATCTTACAAAGACATGAAGACCAAGTTCCCTACTAGCAGCCACGATCAATGGGAGTGCATGCCATTGCCTGAAGTAAACTTGAGGTATGCTGCGATTGATGGGTATGTCAGTTTTGAGTTGTACAGGCGACTCAAAAAAATCAATGATGGGCAGCGTCAAGCACAACCAATTCCAAGGGAAGTGGTTTGCCCGGATTGCAAGGAAGCGGCTAGGTTGGCCGCTCTTCCCCCTGCCTGGCGCGACGAGAAGAAGCAGTGTGTCGGGACAACCTACTGGGAATTTGTATCTTATTGCTTTAGGCACAACATACCATTTGATCCGAAGAATATGCCACCATGGATAAAGGACCCGTGCGAGCCTACTTCGGGGTCTCCGTGGGATGGCGGTTCACATGGTGAGCAAGCTAGGGCAACGGCTGGATGTGGTGAGCTAGCAAGGGCAGGGCCTGTATCTGGTTGGGAAGCTCCAACAAGGATTCCCGACACACGAAGTGCGAACGAGTGCAGAACTTGGACTGCCAACCCATGGGAGGCAGGTACAAGCGGCACCGGCAAGCGCATCAAGAGGGATGATGATAATTGGTGAACTAGGCTGGCGTTATATGTTTCCAAGATTGTACATAAGTTTAGAATTATGAACTGGTAGTATTGTTTAGGTGATGTAATTACTTTTGCAACAATGTGTATGAGGTTTCAGAACCACGCATCCTTATTTAAACATGTTTAAAACATGAAAATGAAAAGGTAAGCCTGCATCCTTCTTAGTCACTCCAAAATGAAGCTTTTGGGAAGGTATTTGAAATTTCCATGTTTGAAACCCAAAACGACTTCTCTTCGTGATTGACTTCATAAGACAAAGTTCAGGCTTAGGGGTAGATACATGATTTTTCTGGTTTGAATATGACTAGACCTTGTTTATCAACTTGAGTGCTTACTATATGACATAAGAAGGCTATGTGCTTTGGTTTTTCATTTTTTTTTGAATCTTGGTCAATTCCTAGGTACGGTTTGACCAAGATTTGAACAAGTTTAAAATATGAAAATAAAATGTAAGCCCGGTCTGGATCCTTCTTAGTCACTCTGAAATGAAGCTTTTGGGAGGTTTTTGAAATTTCCATGTGTTTGAAACCCAAAACCACTTCACTTCATGCTTAACTTCGTAAGATAGAGTTTAGGGTTAGGGGTAGATACGTACATGATTTTTCTAAGTATTTTTATGCCCATTTGAATCTTGGTCAAATCATAGGTTTGACCAAGATTTAAACATGTTTAAAATATGAAAATGAAAAGGTAAGCCTGCATCCTTCTTAGTCACTCCAAAATGAAGTTTTTGGGAAGGTTTTTGAAATTTCCATGTTTGAAACCCAAAAACGACTTCTCTTCGTGCTTGACTTCATAAGACAAAGTTTAGGGTTAGGGGTAGATACATGATTTTTCTGGTTTGAATATGTCTAGACCTTGTTTATCAACTTGAGTGCTTATTATATGACATAAGAAGGCTATGTGCTTTGGTTTTTCATTTTTTTATACCCATTTGAATCTTGGTAAAATCCTAGGTTTGACCAAGATTTGAACAAGTTTAAAACATAAAAATAAAAGGTAAGCTCGACCTGGATCCTTCTTAGTCACTCTAAATTGAAGCTTTTGGGGGGTTCTTGAAATTTCCATGTTTGAAACCCAAAACCACGTCTCTTCATGCTTGACTTCATAAGACAGAGTTTAGGGTTAGGGTAGATACATGATTTGTCTGGTTTGAATATGTCTTGACCTTGTTTATCAACTTGAATGCTTAATATATGACATAAGAATACTATGTGCTTTGGTTTTCATTTTTTGATTTTTTCTGAATTTTTATGCCCATTTGATCTTGGTCAAATCCTAGGTTTAACCAAGGTTTAAACAAGTTTAAAACATGAAAATGAAAAGGTAAGCCTGCATCCTTCTTAGTCACTCCAAAATGAGGCTTTTGGGAAGGTTTTTGAAATTTCCATGTTTGAAACCCAAAACGACTTCTCTTCGTGCTTGACTTCATAAGACAAAGTTTAGGGTTAGGGGTAGATACAAGATTTTTCTGGTTTGAATATCTCTAGACCTTGTTTACCAACTTGAGTGCTTACTATATATGACATAAGAAGGCTATGTGCTTTGGTTTTTCAGTTTTTTTGAATTTTTATACCCATTTGAATCTTGGTCAAATCCTAGGTACGGTTTGACCAAGATTTGAACATGTTTAAAACATGAAAATAAAAGGTAAGCATGGATCCTTCTTAGTAACTCTAAAATGAAGCTTTTGGGAGGTTTTTGAAATTTCCATGTTTGAAACCCAAAACCACTTCTCTTCATGCTTGATCGACTTCATAAGACAGAATTTAGGGTTAGTGGGTAGATACATGATTTGTCTGGTTTGAATATGTTTAGACCTTGTTTATCAACTTGAATGCTTACTATATGACATAAGAATACTATGTGCTTTAGTTTTCATTTTTTTGATTTTTTCTGATTTTTTTGCCCATTTGATCTTGGTCAAATCCTAGGTTTAACCAAGATTTAAACAAGTTTAAGACATGAAAATGAAAAGGTAAGCCTGCATCCTTCTTAGTCACTCCAAAATGAAGCTTTTGGGAAGGTTTTTGAAATTTCCATGTTTGAAACCCAAAACCAGTTCTCTTCATGCTTTACTTCATAA
Organism: Lolium multiflorum; assembly: GCA_030979885.1. Classification (NCBI taxonomy): domain Eukaryota; kingdom Viridiplantae; phylum Streptophyta; class Magnoliopsida; order Poales; family Poaceae; genus Lolium; species Lolium multiflorum. Next base: position 104,705,105 of record CM061752.1, on the reverse strand, counting down.
GACAGAGTTTAGGGTTAGGGGTAGATATACGTGATTTGTCTAGTTTGAATATGTCTAGACCTTGTTTTATCAACTTGAATTCTTACTATATGACATAAAAAAAACTATGTGGTTTGGTTTGATAGTTCATTGTTCATAATTCATAGTTGATCATACATACGGATCATACATACAGAATTGCGCGATCCTTATCGCGACTTCTAACCTATCTAGTCGTCGAGGAAGATGATGGTCGCGTTCTCCTCCGCATCCCGCGCCTCCTTCTCCTTCACGGCGGCGATGGCCGCCGCCTTGTCTTCTTCCTCCGCCCTCTTCTTGTCGGCATCGTCCTTGAGGGACGCGGCCAGCGCCTTCAAGAAGAGGGGGTCTTCCCCTTCCTCCGCCTCCTCCGCCTCCTCGCCGGCTGGCGGCGCGAATCCGCCGCTGGTGCTCGCCTCCCACGCCGCCTTCGACCGGCGGTTCCTCTCCCGGTCGGCGCGCCATTTGTTGAAGACGGGGCCGCTCATCGGTTTGAGCGGCGGATCCGCCTTGTACCAGAGCCCGCCCGGGGCGAACTCGCGGAGCGACGACGGCATGTACAGGGAGCCTCTGTACCTGCACGCCGCGCGCCGACTCCCGGCGGCGGACTGCTTGCACTGGAGCCGCCACGCCTCCTCGAGCGTGTCCGGCGCGCGGGATCGCTTCGATCCGCTCGCGGGCGACGCGGAACTGGTACGGCGTGAATACATGGCGAGCGGCGAAGAATCACCACCCTGCAATCAAGGCCAAGCACGCAGCATATGGCCTCTTCCTTACGTCTTTTGCCTGGTTTGTTGCCGGTCAACGCCCCTGCTGCTGGCCCTGATGCTCCTGGTCCTGTTTAAAGTTCAGCATTAAACTCTACTATACAACTGTCGTGGTCTTGTGATGTACAGTAGTACTCTTTTGATGCATTTGTGATGTAGTAGTACTGTACTTTTTTTTGAACTGATATAGTACTATCTAAGAAAAGTACTCCCTCCGATTCACATTCTTTTTAGTGGCTTATTTTGGCTTTTTGGCTTTGGCAAAAGCCAAAAAAAGCACCTAAATAGGTGCTTTTTGGGCTTTTGGATTTTGGAAGCCAAAAGAATAGAATCTTTGTTCTTGGCTTCCAAAATCCAAAAGCCCAAAAAAGCACCTATTTACGTGCTTTTTTTGGCTTTTGCCAAAGCCAAAAGCCAAAAAAAGCCACAACAAAAGGGCCATAAACATGGCATCTCGTGCATGAAGCTTGACAGATTGATCGGGTTGGCTAGAACGGCTAAACAATGCTGCTCATTAGGCAAATGCATGCCATGTACGATAGTATACATCCAGTAAAGAAGTCTATACTGACATAAAAAAGACTACATTGGGGATGAGAGTCAATTGGGGCATCTACAATACAGAAAATCTTGCTCGTAGTTGATTTTGGCTAAGAGGGTTTTGTGCCCATATTTGTATCTTGGTCAAATCCTAGGTTTGACAATGATTTAAACAAGTTTAAAATATGAAAATGAAAAGGTAAGCATGGATACTTCTTAGTCACTCTAAAATGAAGCTTTTGGGAGGTTTTTGATATTTCCATGTTTGAAACCAAGAACCACTTCTCTTCATGCTTGGCTTCATAAGATAAAGTTTAGGGGTTAGGGGGTAGATACATGATTTGTTTGGTTTGAATATGTCTAGACCTTGTTTATCAGCTTGAATGCTTACTATATGACATAAGAAGACTATGTACTTTGGTTTTTCATTTTTTTGTTTTTTTAATTTTATGCCCATTTGAATCTTGGTCAAATACACTAGCTATGACCAAGATGTAAACAAGTTTAAAACATGAAAATGAAAAGGTAAGCATGGATCCTTCTTAGTCACTCTAAAATGAAGCTTTTGGGGGGTTCTTGAAATTTCCAAGTTTGAAACCCAAAACCACTTCTCTTCATGCTTGACTTCATAAGACAGAGTTTAGGGTTAGGGGGTAGATACATGATTTGTCTAGTTTGTTGTTTAGACCTTGTTTATCAACTTGAATGCTTACTATATGACATAATAATACTATGTGCTTTGATTTTCATTTTTTTGATTTTTTCTGAATTTTTATGCCCATTTGATCTTGGTCAAATCCTAGGCTTAACCAACATTTAAACAAGTTTAAAACATGAAAATGAAAAGGTAAGCCTGTATCCTTCTTAGTCACTCCAAAATGAAGCTTTTGGGAAGGTTTTTGAAATTTCCATGTTTGAAATCCAAAACGACTTCTCTTCGTGCTTGACTTCATAAGACAAAGTTTAGGGCTAGGGGTAGAAACATGATTTTTCTTTTTGAATATGTCTAGACCTTGTTTACCAACTTGAGTGCTTACTATATGACATAAGAAGGCTATATGCTTTGGTTTTTCTTTTTTTTTTTATGCCCATTTGAATCTTGATCAAATCCTAGGTACGGTTTGACCAAGATTTGAACAATTTTAAAACATGAAAATAAAAGGTAAGCCCGACCTGGATCCTTTAGTCACTCTAAAATGAAGCTTTTGGGGGTTCTTGAAATTTCCAAGTTTGAAACCCAAAACCACTTCTCTTCATGCTTGACTACACAAGACAGAGTTTAGGGTTAGGGGTAGATACATGATTTTTCTTGTTTGAATATATCTAGACCTTGTTTATATCAACTTTAATGCTAACTATATGACATAAGAAAACTATGTGCTTTGGTTTTTAATTTTTCTGATTTTTTTATTTTGATGCACATTTGAATCTTTGTCAAATCCTAGGTTTGACCAAGATTTAAACAAGTATAAAACATGAAAATGAAAAGGGGAAGCCTGTATCCTTCTTAGTCACTCTAAAATGAAGTTTTTGGGATGTTCTTGAAATTTTCATGTTTGAAACCCAAAACCACTTCTCTTCATGCTTGACTTCATAAGATAGAGTTTAGTGGCTAGGGGATAGATACATGATTTGCCTAGGTTTGAATATGCATGTCCAAACCTTGTTTATCAACTTGAATGCTTACTATATGACATAAGAAGACTATATGCTTTTGTTTTTCATTTTTCTGATTTTTTTTTAAAATTTTATGCCCATTTGAATCTTTTGGTCAAATCCTTGGTTTAATTTGACACGGATTTAAACAAGTTTAAAATATGAAAATGAAAAGGTGGTAAGCAGGCATGGATCCTTCTTATATATATTAGTCACTCTAAAATGAAGCTTTTGGGAGGTTTTTGAAATTTCCATGTTTGAAACCCAAAACCACTTCTCTTCATGTTGTTGACTTCATAAGATAGAGTTTAGGGGTTAGGGGTATAGATACATGATTTGTCTTGTTTGAATATGTGTCTAGACCTTGTTTATCAACTTTAATGCTTACTATATGACATAAGAACACTATGTGCTTTAATTTGGTTTTTAATTTTTATATTTTTTTGAATTTTGATGCACATTTTGAATCTTGGTCAAATCCTAGGTTTGACCGAGATTTGAACAAGTTTAAAACAAGAAAATAAAAGGTAAGCCCGCCAGACTGGATCGTTCTTAGTCACTCTATAATGAAGCTTTTAGGGGGGTTGTTGAAAATGTAAGCATGTATCCTTCTTAGTACGTCACACCACAATGAAGCTTTTGGGAGGGTTTTTGAAATGTCCATGTTTGAAACCCAAAACGACTTCTCTTCGTGCTTGACTTCATAATTAAGACAAAGTTTAGGGTTAGGGGTAGATACATGATTTTTCTGGTTTGAATATGTCTAGACTTTGTTTATCAACTAGCTTGAGTGCTTACTATATGGCATATATCACTACAAGAAAAGTTCTGATAGACAACGTCCCAAAATCGTCCACTAAGGGGTATTTTTCGTCGCCTATGGGCCTAACCCGACGATATGGGTTCTGTTGTCGAAACTGCGTCAGGCAAAGTCCAACGACGATTTTTTCGGTCCGTCGCGCTTGGGCGCCTTCCGCCACGGAAAATCGGACCGTTGCCCAAGTGTTTCCGGGAGCCCGTTGACTGCGACGTCATGCAAACGACACGTGCGACGCCGTTAACGGCGACGGCGTTAACAGAAACCCCGTGGTAGGCCCACACGAGGCCTGCCACGTCTTAAGCGGCCGGATGACATAGTTTGACCGGTCAACTATATAGCTGGGCTGGTCCATTAGTTACGTGGGCGGGCCTAACCTCTAATGTTGACTGGTCAAAACTTAAATGGGCCCCATTTAACATGTGGGGTCCACCTTACAACAATGGGCCGGCCCAAGAAGCAAGTGGGCCGGGCCAAAACACAGGGTCCCACTTTCTGTTAAAAGGCCGCCCATTTAGTGTGTGGGTCCACCATATAGCAAGTGGGCGCCCAATAAGCTAGTGGGCGGGAAACACAGGTGGGCCCGACTATCCGTTAAAGGGCCGGCCCATTTAGTATGTGGGGTCCACCATATAGCAAGTGGGCCGGCCCAACAAGATAGTGGGCCGGGCCACAGTGGGTCCCACCTTCCGTTAAAGGGCCGCCCATTTAGTATGTGGGGTCCACCATATAGCAAGTGGGGGCCCACCAAGATAGTGGGCCCAAAAACACAGTGGGTCCCACATTCCTGTTAATGGGCCGGCCCATTTGGTATGTGGGGTCCACCATATAGAAGTGGGCCGGCCCAACAAGATAGTGGGCCGGGCGAAAAACACAGGTGGGTCCCACCTTCCTATTAAAGGGCCGGCCCATTTACCATGTGGGACCACCATATAGCAAGTGGCCCAACAAGATAGTGGGCGGGCCAAAAGCACAGGGCCCCACTTTCCTGTTAAAGGGCCCAATTAGTATGTGGGGTCCACCATATTGCAAGTGGGCCGGCCCAACAAGATAGTGGGCCGGGCCAAAAACACGGTGGGTCCCACTTTCCTCTTGAAGGGCCGGCCCGTTTAGTATGTGGGGTCCACCACAAAAGCAAATGGGCTGGCCTAACTAATTAGTGGGCCGGCCCAGTAGTGGGTGGGGTCCACCTTAAAGCAAGTGGGCCAGCCCAATTAGAGTGTGGGGTCCACCGTAAATCAAATGGGCTGGCCCAAGAAGTAAGTGGGCCAGCCCGTTTAGTTGCTATTTATATGCCGGCATAATATGCGCTTTAGGATTTTGCGGGCAGGCACATATGTGATTTCGCTTAATTGGGCCGTTTAAGGGATGGGAATTCGTGATTTAGATACTGAGAATATTTACGCAGCATTGATTTCTGTCGGATAGCCTCACTTACCACAAGCACCAAAGAAAAAATGTGCGAAAGAACTATAAAAACTAACTAAATATTACATCAGCTGCAAGGCATTGAAAAAAATATTACAGAACCCAGAGAAATTGAATGGTAATTAAACCTAGCAATACAATGAAGCGATCCGGCAATCTTTTAAGTTGTCCATGCAGCACCTATATCTGAAACAAAGACATTACAAGTTAAGACAGCAACAATGGAAAGGCAAAGACACTACAATATTGTTTGCCAAAGAATTTGGAACTCATCATTTCGTCGTTATAACAAGATCATTGTAATGCGCACAATAAGCAAACAAAGAGTGCATGCCGCATACCAACAGCCAATATAACAGAGCATGTTAGAATGAAACAGCAGACTTACTACTGTCGAGTCCCATGCAAACCAACATGTTCAGGGAGTACAAAATTGGCATGAACAACATAGTAGCAGGCTATAAATTTTGTAACGACGACTGAGCAAGATACAGAATATAGTGGGATCACCTGTGAACTTGTATAAGAGGGAATGCAAACCAATATGTTCAGCATTCCATATGTGAGCGTCATGCCAAGTCAGAGAAACAAGTCGATAATGCAGCTTTTGAAGAACAAGATGGCACACAAAATTATTATCTAGTAATATGACAAGTTTATTTGTACTACAGGCTTAGATAGCAGAGTGATAGCATGCCAAACTAAGTCCTTACTTTGTTAGCTTACAATGAACTAGATACAAAACAATGGCATCACCTGTAGTACAGGGAATGCAAGCCAACATGTTCATGGAGTAAAAAATTGGCACAAACAACATAGTAGCAGGCCATAATTTTTGTAACAACAACTGAGCAAGATAAAGTTATGATGGCTAGATCTACAGAGCAGGGAATGTAAACCAAATATAGAAGTTACGATGCCAAAAGCTATAGAGCAGGGAATGCGAACCAACATGTGCAATTACTTAAAATTGGCCATGAACTAAATAATAGCAGGATGTTACTATAATAGCTAGGAATAAAACAGATAGGAGTTATAATGGCATCACTGATAAACTTGTAGATAAGGGAAACAAATCAATTTGTTTCGGGATATAAAGTTGTAATGAGCAACACATAGAGGATAGTTAATGCTACGGCTTAGGATGGACCAGAAACGGAATATAGTGGGATCTGAACTTGTAGAAAAGGGAATGCACACCAATATGTTCACAATTCTATATGTGAGCGCCATGCCAATTAAGAGAAACAAGTTAATATTGCAGCTTTTGAAGAATCAGATGGCAGACAAAATTATGATGGAAGTAGCTGCTGTGACGAGTTCAAATAAATTTGTACTGCAGGATGGCAGAGCGATAGCATGCAGGAACTAATAGCAGGCAGTTAATTTGTTAGCTTACGACGAAGTAGATAGAAATAACAATGGCATCACCGTAGTACAGGGAATGCAAACCAACATGTTCAGGGAGAACAAGATTGGCATGAACAACGAATGAGCAAGATAGAAGTTATGATGGCTACATCTACAGAGCAGGGAATGCAAACCAAAATGTTCAATCGCTTGAAGTTAGCAATGAACTAGAAAATAGCAACGTGTTACGGTCATAGCTAGGAATGAACTAAAAGAGCTTCAGACAAACAAGCATCTGAACCCAGAACATGGCGCTAAAACAAGGGACTTACATTAGGAGAAGCACTCTGTGGGAGTCACAGCAGATCTTCCTGGGGTTGATAGATCCGGTGATGAAGTACGCTACATGTGCTACTTGGGGTTGGAGAGACGGCCATTACACTTCATGATTACTCATCTCATCTGCAAAAACGTAACGGCGCGTCGTTAGCACAAACAGGTTCCCCCAAGATTAAACAAGAACTTGCAGGCAAGCAATAGAAAAGCGACAGTAGAAGAGTTTAGATCATGCAAGGCGCCGGTGAAGCAGATCCGGTTCATGCACAGCGGTGTCGGTGAGCAAGATCCGATGCGGTGGACGACGGATCCGGCGAAGCGGCTCCGGTGGACGATACCGCAGCTGAAGCGACTGCGGTAGACTGCTGGATGAGCATATGGTTTGGAGGTTCGCCGGGGATGATCCGGTCCGGTTGATGACGGCGTCGATGAAGCGGCTCCGGCAGGCAGCCGGATGACGAGGATCGCGAGGCCTCGGGTAGGCCAGGGAAGTCCGGCGGGGATGTTCCGGTGCGGTGGTCGTGGAGGTGGGAGAGAGGGACTTGGGAAGTTCCGGTGGGTGGTCTGAGGGAAATGAATTTTTTTGGGAGGGTTTCCGGGCTAGGGAGGTGGTGATCCAAAAAATGACGGGCAGACCCCCCCACCAACCGACTTTGCTGCCATCTCCACAGGGGTAGAATGGGAATTTGGAAGCGTGTGAAATTTTTGTATTTTGTGGGCGGGAAGTTTTGCCGCTATGAGATTTTGAATTTGGCCACCGTCCAAGTATAATGATAAAAAATTGTGAGACCGTACTAGTACCTCTGTTCAAGGCCGAGTGCAAAATCAAATCATCATCACGTTGAAAATTTGTTACCAACTTACCATGATCATGATCTACCTCTGAAAATGGGCGCATCCACTAAAACTTGCAAAGTATAATGATACAAATTTGTGAGACCGTACTAGTCACTACAAGGAAAAGGCTTATAGCCGCACTCCTTACCGCCGGCAAATACGATTTGAAGATGCCGGCGGTAATGCCTTCCAGGGGGACCTAACCCTACCGCCGGCGAGATTGAAAGGATGATGCCGGGGGTGCGTCCATTACCGCCGGCGAGTTGGGCACGAAGGTGCCAGCGATATAATGGGGCGCGGGGTCCCAATTGGGCCTGACCTTACCGCCGGCGATTTGGGCCCAAAAGCGCCGGGGGTACTAGGCTCTACCGCCGGCGAACACAAACCAAAGATGCCGGGGGTAAGCCGTGCCAGGGTGGGCCACCCAGCCTTCACTTACCGCCGGCGTTTGTGGACCGTAGATGCCGGCGGTAATGGGCCTTACTGCTGGCAATCGCATCTGTAGGCGCCGGCGGTAATCTGGCCCATTAGCTGGTTTGTGCGACCCACCCCGCTCCTCTCAACCTTATCCTCCCATCGTCTCCCACCTCCTCGCGGGGAGGCTCTCTCTCTCCCCATTCCTTCGCTCCACTCATGCTGCCGCGAGCCCGCGCCGCCGCCATTGCTCTCGGCTGCCACAAGCCGCAATTAGCGCCGCCATGTGATGTCTCTGCTCTGTCGTCGCATCCTCCTCCAAATCCCCATCACTGCTCGCCGCTCCCTCGACGCACACGCGCGCCTGCGGCGCGTCTCTGCTGCCAGCCATGGCTCCGGCCGTCGTCGGCCATCACCGATGCCTCCACCTGCGACCAAGCTCGGCCACGGTCGTCATTGCCAGATCCCACCGCCGCCAAGCCACATCTCCACCGCCACCAAGCCAGATCCCCACCGCCGCCAAGCCAGATCCCCAGATCCCCACCACCTACGACTCGGCTATGGGCGCTGCTCCCACGACTCCTGTCCATTGACCTCACCCTATGGTGCTTCGCGCCACCCTGATGCCCTCTCCTTCAACCTCGAGCCCCAACCCTACTGCCTCGGCTGCGTGGTGGTGAATGTGGCGTGGTGATGCTGCTGCTGCTGCCTAGGCCGGCCGTGCCCTGCCTCGGTTGTCTCCCTCCTCTGCTTCGACTAAGGTAGTTCCTCGTTTCTCCTCTGCTCTCTCCCTTGCACTTTTGATGGTAGTGAAACTGGTCATGTGTGCATCTAGATGCCTATGGTAGATTGGTACTGGTTGTGTCATTGATCTGCTGGTTTGTGTGTCCTAGTTCAATCCCTGTTGATTACTTGTTCAGCTCCCGATCTGATCGATATAAATGAGTACGGCTTATTGGTTGGTAACCTGATGCTTGGCCTTTCATGCCAACTCCTCTTATTCTTTGCTTGCTTGTGTCGACCCTAGTGTACTTAGTACCACCATATGGCGCGCGGTAAGATGGATCCTCAGCTGGTTAGTACATGTAGGCGATGAATGCAAATTTATATTGACGGTGAATGCAAACTGCGTGTGAAGTTTCTCTTGCGTACCGACAGGGCCACATATGCTTGAAGTTCCTTCACTATACATGTGATTCTAGATGGACAAACATCTATAACGAGAAAATGGATAGACCTTTTCTATGTCTATGTCCACATCCACGTTTTCTTCCTTTTGTCCTGATTGTATTTTGTACTTCTGCTGTTGCTACCATATTTGAAGCATAACATGATCTCACTGGTTCAAACGCTTGACTTGTAGTTATATTTGCTCTGCTAACAAGTTCAGATCAGTAGGGAGTTTGTTGGGTGCCCGTTTGTGTGAGGTAGATATACGTCCAGAGAGACGTAGATGTGTAGGTTCGGTCTGAACTTTGAGCGTCATGCATAGTTCATTTCCTTTTGGACGGACCTGATTAGAACTTTAAACTTTGTTGTTAATTATCTGGCACTATCTTGCACTGATTGGAATTATTTGGGTGGATTTGATGCTGGAAAATTGCCTGGCTTTATTTTTTGGACATAGCAGGAAATACTTAGCTTTTGATACTTGCCAGATGTGTTTTCATGGCAGTTTTAATTTCCTTGAAATTATGTATTCTTCATCATCTACAGTTGTATTTCTACTCTAGATTTCAGTTTACTGTCAAAAGTTAAGAGATATCCCTATACTTCCTAACCACACACTCTCTCTGACTTCCCTAATGATTTATTTTTTCTTGGTCATCTCTGCAGACATCTAGAGCATCAACACAAAGAGTATTTGCAAGGCTATTAGTATTTTGCTTGATCCATTGCTTAATCGTGCAAGAGTATTGCTGAAGTAGTAGTAGCAATTTTCTCTGTACTTCAGCTCTATTGCTTTTAGAAGGAAGGTTTTGTTGTCGTTTTTGATCAGTTGCTTCAGTCTTTTGTTTCTCTTGTATGAACTGGGTGTACTTCAATATGTAGTCAACAAAAACCTGAGCCCTGGATGTACTTCTGAAGA